>CM035844.1:43151638-44351638 GCA_020510985.1 Pholidichthys leucotaenia | reverse complement strand
CCACGACTATCTAGGGATGGGAAGATGACCTTAAAAAGTGGCCTGGCAGAGAGTAGCTCCATTTGTTAGCGCCGCTGCTAAGATGCTGTAAACAAATAATGTCTCCACCGCAATAAAGTTGGCTGTATTTTGTTAAAAGATGTTGGACATAATCAAATTTACCTCAGAGCAGATGTAGACTCTAGTCAGAGCCCCAAAGAACCACAACACCGTGTTTGGCTGTTTTAATGTTGCGGTAAATACAGACAGCTGCAGCTGTTTGTTCTACCCCGAAATTAAAATGCTCATGCTGCTGTCATGCCATGAATGCATGTTATTTAACTTAACATGTACAGACATTTTCTGACAGTTGTTCAAAATTTTATTGGCCTATATTTTGTGATAATTTAAAAATTAATGCATGCTGAAGCATGCTGAAGTCCATATCATTCCGAAGCAGGGCAACGAATGCAAAAAAACCCCCAAAACCTATTTGATATCTTTCTTAAATCGTTAAGCTTTAGGAAGCAAATTGTTACTATTTTTTATTTATTACTTTACTTCAAGCAGCCTTCATTCTGGTGACATATATAACAGATGAACGTCAGATCTGTGACATTCATACAAGTAAAAACATACCTGGTGTGCTCTTGTGTCTGTCCTGTGCCTGGACCACTGATCACACCAACAGTCCTTTTTCATATTCAGTGCATGATCTACGTATTGCCAGTGAGAAGCCTCCATTTGTACAGTCTATGCCACAACCACGAACACCAGCAACAAGTACCAGAACTACGCCATAACATTCAAAAAATACAAAAACTACAAGAGCTGAAATTAGCTGCCACTTGAGTGCAAAATACGTATGTGGACTATACATCAAAATTAATTTGAAAAACTTTTAAAAACACTATTTTAAATGCCCCTGCTACTGCACTCTTACTGACTGATTTAACACTAGGTCAGCTGAAACCGGAAGCTCCGCCCATAATCATTCCTACAGCGGCACCCCCAGGAATAAGGTGGATAGTTACAAATTTATATGGGAAAAAGTTGCAACTTTACAAGAAAAAAGCTGCACATTTAAAAGAAAATGGATGCTAATTTACAAAAAAACCCCTCTTGTTTTTAATACTGGCTAGTTTATTGTTATATGGATGCCTTTATTGCCCTTGTACAGAACAGAGTATAATTTAGAATTTCCTAATAAATTTATTACTTTTTTCATATAAATTTGCCACTTTTGTGATAAGTTTTAAAACCTTTTTCACACAAGCTTTTTACTAATGAATCTGCAACTCTTTCCATCATAATATTTCAACATTTGCAACTTTACTCACTCACTTTTCATGCCTGAACACCTTGAAAACATGTTTTCCTGTTGGACCAGCAGTAGAAAAGCTGTTGTGGGGGGGCATAAAAGTTTGTGGGCTCTTCCTGTCATGCCCCTCATTTTAACAACATCCAGCTCCAACCACAAAACAGATTCATTAATATATTGAAGACTAATAGAGAGATTACTTCAACACATATGGGCTGTGTCTGAGTTCAGGAGCTGCAGCCTCATAGACCGTGGCCCAGGAGGCCAGAGCACTCAAAAGTTGGGTAGGCTGCATCTAAAGGCTGATGTATGACTGTTAAATGAGACGGTCTAGTCTTTGGAGAACGTATGTTTGTGTGACCACGCACTGCCCTGTTGCCTAGCAACCATGACAGCATCAGTTGAGGTTTTGTTTTTTTTGTTTTTTTGCTGACATTTTTGACAGAATTTTATTTTTATCTTTATTATTGAATTTTCTTTACCTTTTACTTGAGAATCTTCACCAGACAGGAAGAGAACCATGACAGATAAAAAAAGACTTTAACTCATGTTAAAGTCAGCAAGTAAAATTAAGGTAAATTAAAACCACAAAATAGATAAATTAATTTTTATTACTTTAAATACAGACGTGGACAAAATGGTTGGTACCCCTCTGTTAATGAAAGAAAAACCCACAATAGTCACAGAAATAACTTGAATCTGACAAAAGTGGTAATAAATAAAAATTCTATGAAAATTAACCAATGAAAATCAGACAATGCTTTTGAATTGTGGTTCAACAGAATTATTTTAAAAAACAAACTCATGAAACAGGCCTGGACAAAAATGATGGCACCCTTAACTTAATATTTTGTTGCACAACCTTTTGAGGCAATCTCTGCAATCAAACGATTTCTGTAACTGTCAATGAGACTTCTGCACCTCTCAGCAGGTATTTTGGCCCACTCCTCATGAGCAAACTGCTCCAGTTGTCTCAGGTTTGAAGGGTGCCTTCTCCAGACGGCATGTTTCAGCTCCTTCCACAGATGTTCAATAGGATTTAGATCAGGGCTCATAGAAGGCCACTTTAGAATAGTCCAATGTTTCGCTCTTAGCCATTCTTGGGTGTTTTTAGCTGTGTGTTTTGGGTCATTATCCTGTTGCAAGACCTATGACCTGCGACTGAGACCAAGCTGTCTGACACTGGGCAGCACATTTCTCTCTAGAATACCTTGATAGTCTTGAGATTTCATTGTACCCTGCACAGATTCAAGACACCCTGTGCCAGATGCAGCAAAGCAGCCCCAGAACATAACAGAACCTCCTCCTGTTTGACAGTAGGGACAGTGTTCTTTTCTTGGTATGCTTCATTTTTGTGTCTGTGAACATAGAGCTGATGTGCCTTGCCAAAAAGTTGCAGTTTTGTCTCGTCTGTCCATAGGACATTCTCCCAGAATCTTTGTGGCTTGTCAACATGCAGTTTGGCAAATTCCAGTCTGGCTTTTTCATGATTTGTTTTCAACAGTGGCGTCCTCCTTGGTCATCTCCCATGAAGTCCACTTTGGCTCAAACAACGACGGATGGTGCGATCTGACACTGATGTACCTTGACCTTGGAGTTCACCATGAATGTGTTTAGAGGTTGTTCTGGGCTCTTTTGTTACCATTCGTATTACCCGTCTCCTCCTGCGGCCACGTCCAGGGAGGTTGGCTACAGTCCTGTGGATCTTACATTTCTGAATAATATGTGCAACTGTAGTCACAGGAACATCAAGCTGCTTGGAGATGGTCTTATAGCCTTTACCTTTAACATGCTTGTCTATAATTTTCTTTCTAATCTCCTGAGACAACTCTCTCCTTTGCTTCCTCTGGTCCATGTTTAGTGTGGTACACACCATGTCACCAAACAGCACAGTGACTACATGTCACCCTTTAAATAGGCCGACTGACTGATTACAAGTTTGTAGACACCTGTGATGTTAATTAGAGGACACATCTTGGTTGAACATGTCCCTATGGTCACATTATTTTCAATCTTTTCTAGGGGTACCATCATTTTTGTCCAGGCCTGTTTCATGAGTTTGTTTTTTAAAATAATTCTGTTGAACCAGAATTCAAAAGCATTGTCTGATTTTCATTGGTTAATTTTCATAGAATTTTTATTTATTACCACTTTTGTCAGATTCAGGTTATTTCTGTGACCATTGTGGGCTTTTCTTTCATTAACAGAGGGGTACCAACAATTTTGTCCACGTCTGTATGTATACCAGTTCAGTTGAACTCTAAAATATGTTCTTAATTACATGACCAGTAGAAAATATAAGACTTTACTGTTACCATTTATGACCATTATGTAGCTAAATAATTAGATGTTCTACCTTGTGTCAGCTCTGACATTTAGTTTTTAACGTTCTAAAGCAGACCACAGTCCTGTACTGTAGGATGATGAGCCTCAATGATGTTCAGCGGTAGAACGGATTCCATCTTCAGCTTCATCTCAGCTGTACCATCTCAGTAAATTAGAAAATCATGATTTGTCATTTAATTTTAAAAACTATAATCATTATCATCAATATTAAATCAGATTTAAAATGTTTCACTCTGTGTGTAATAAATATTTGAAAGTCTCTTTTGGAATTATCTTGCAAAAATGATCTTTTTCAAAAAAACTACTTCATTGAAATGTAGTTTTTCTAACTATTAACAGTAAACATGCAATATTTTTATTTGGTTTATTTCGGTTTGCAAAGTAAACTGCTAAAAACGCACAATCAATAAAACAGTTCATCAAATCTCTTTTATTGTGGTTATTTCAGTCAAATATCAGTTTTATAAATCTTGAGTCCAGCCCCTTCTCTCCACAGCTGACCCTCGGTTCCTGCAGGTTCTCCACCGTGAACCTCAGAAATAAACCAGAAAAAAAGGAGAAACAAAAATCAGAGAAATCTGATTATCACTTCAGATGTGATGGACATTTTGAAGATCAGCATAATCAAATTATTTCGGAAGTCCTGTCGTTCCTCATCTTCATAAAATGCTCTGCTTTCTCTAAAAATAACCTTAGGTGTTTTTTTGTAACTTTGATTTTTATTCATTTTTCATCATACATATTACATTCAGATCACAGTCTATATTTAAAAAAAGGAACTAGAGGAAGAAAGAAAAAAGGGGGGGGACAAATGTTGGAGCATCAAGTTTTTAGTTTCCATCTCTTAATTCTTCTGGTTTTTCCAGTGTCTTTGGTTATTCTTTCAATTTCTGTCTCGTTGTTGCACTTTGTAGTGTGTCCATTTCCGCCATTTTTTTTCATATTGTCCTTCTTTTATTCTTTGTCGATGTGTTAGTTTTTCCATCAAACGTATGTCCTCAACAATGTCAGTCCATTGCTCTTGGTCAGGAAGAACTTCTGATCGCCATTTTCTTGTGATTGTTTTTTTTACATGCAATCAGCAATATTTTAACTAGATATCTGTCCTCAGCCTGTATTACATTGTCTCTCTTAAGATCACATAAATACATCAAGTTACAGTTCATTGGTATATTATATCCTAATATCCTCTGTATTGTCACATGTATAGATTTCCAGAATGATGAGATTTTGCAGCATTTCCAAAACATATGTGAGTGGTCTGCATTTTGAGCCCCACAGCCCCTCCAGCATATAGATTGGGTATTTGTATATTTTCTTTGAATCTGTGGTGTAATGAAATAGCGAATCAGGTTTTTCCATCCAAATTCCCTCCATGTCCTTGAACTTGTTGATGTGTGTTGTGTTTTCCATATTTCTTGCCAGTTTTCTTCTGTTATGTTTAAATTTAGCTCTTTCTCCCATTTCTCCTTTATAAGATAAGATAAGATAAGATAAGATAAGCCTTTATTAGTCCCACAATGGGGAAATTCCAGGATTGCAACAGCACAGGGATAGCAACACTCAGAGCAACAATCAGAAGGCAAGAAAAAAAACAAGCAAGCAAGAGCAGCTAATATACATATGTACATATTACTATAAAATATATATATACACACACACACACACACACAGACACACAGTGCAGAGCATTGTAGCTGGATGGAATAAATATATGAATATATGAACACACAGTGCAGAGCATTGTAGCTAGATGGAATAAATATGTAAATATATAAACACCCACAGTACGGAGCATTGCAGCTAGGTGGAATAAATATGCAAGTATATAAACACACACAGTGCGGAGCAATGTAGCTAGATGGAATAAATATATAGATATATAAATATAAACACACCCAGTGCTGAGCATTGTAGCTAGATGGAATAAATATGTAAATATATAAACACACACAGTGCAGAGCATTGTTGCTAGGTGGGATGAAACAGCATAACCGTCTACTTAGTTATCCTACATGGTATGATTATGTGCCCATACATATTCTCACCCTCCATAGCGACCGGTATGTTCCTAGTTGTATGCCGGAGAGGACCATTGTGTAAGTGTATTGCATCTTTTGCATTCAAAAAAACTATTAGTTTGTTACGTCTTTTTGCTATCTCTGCGAGCAGCCCTGCTTAGGTTGTACAGTCTGACAGCCGTTGGTAGGAAGGACCTACGAAACCTCTCGGTTGTGCACCTGGGATGATGTAGTCTGCTGCTAAATGAGCTCCTCAGTGCATCCAGTATGTCCTGCATAGGGTGGAACTCGGACTCCAGCAGAGATGACAGTTTAGCCACCGTCCTTCTCTCTCCTATCTCCTCCATCGGATCAAGGCGCTGCCCCAGGACAGAGCTAGCTTATATAGTTACTTGAATGTTTGTTTGCCATAAGTTTCTGATATAGCTTTGAAATAATTCTTATTTTATTTCCTGCATACGAGCTTAAAATGAATTGTATAATCTCGCTCACATCTGTGTGGAGGTTATGCCTAATCTTCCTCATATAATAATCTCTCATCTGCAGATATCTAAAGAATTCAGATTTTTCTAGTTTAAATTTTCTTCTCATGTTTACAAAACTCCCGAAATCTTTTTTTCCACTATTGCCCCATGCTGTGATTCCCTTGTTCACCAGATTTTTGTATCCCCTATCTTGCTTTGCCGGTTCAAACTGACTGTCAAATGCTACCCATTTCAATAGTTTTATGTCCTCCTTTATATTATACTTTTGTACTATTTTATACCACAGTTCCAAAGTAAATTTAGTGATTGGGTCTATTTGTTTGATTTGCTTATATGCATCCTTATCTCCTATTGTGATTTGTACTGGGAGTCCCTCAATTTCCTTTTCCATTTCTTTCCATTTTGCCTCATATCCTCCGTCGCACCAACATATGATATATCTTATTTGTGCTGAGTAGTAATATTCCTTTAGACTCGGTAGGCCCATGCCTCCTTTCTCTTTTGGTAACTGGAGAGTTTTATATTTCACTCTTGGCTTTTTACCTCCCCAAACAAATCTCAATATCATCCTGTCCAACTTTGAGAACTGGGCACCAGGAATCTCTGTTGGTAGAGCCTGGAAGAGGTAAAGCAGTCTAGGTTGTATGCTGATTTTGACTGTCTTAATTTTTGAATTCAGATCCATATTTAAGATTGACCATCTATTAATATCTTTTTTTATTTCTTGTTCCAACCTATCATAGTTTGCTTTATAGATTTTGCTTAGATCTTTAGGTATGCTCACTCCAAGGTATTTTATTTCTTTTTGTTTCCAGTTTAGTTTGATCTTATCAGTTATCTGATTTAAAGGGTTATAGTGGAATGTCAGTATTTGTGTTTTTGTTATGTTTATCTTGTATCCTGATAATTTTCCAAAATTTTCTATCAAGTTCATCATTTCCATTCTTGATTCATCTGGTTGTTCAAGGTAAACTATAATATCGTCTGCAAATAGCCCAATCTTGTGTTCCGCTGCCTTTATTGTTACACCTTTTAATTTCTTATTTTGTCGCATCGCTTGAGCCAGTGGCTCTATGAACAGAGCAAACAAGGTGGGCAATAGGCAGCATCCCTGCCTAGTTGATCTTTGTATATTTACTTTGTCTGTTAAGCTACCGTTTATCTTGATTCTTGCCACAGGTTTTTGATACAGTGTCTTTATGCATTGTACTGATTTTTCGTTAAATCCAAAGCGTTCCAGCACATTATATAGGAACATCCAATTAACCCTATCAAATGCTTTTTCTGCGTCTAAACTCATTATTACTGCGCTTTTCTTTTCTGTATGTATTTGATTAATTATATGTATTGTTCTCCTGATGTTATCATGTGTTTGGCGTCCCTCTATGAAACCAGTTTGATCATCCTCTATCAATTCCGTCAAGAATGTCTTTATTCGTTTACAGATAATTGTTGTATATATTTTATAATCCACATTTAATAAAAAGATTGGCCTATAGTTTCCGCATTGTTCCCCATCTTTCCCTGGCTTTAAAATAACTGAAATAATGCCTTCGTTCCATGATGGAGGTATTTTGTTGTTGTTTAATGTCCAATTAAATGACTTTAGGAGCTGTGGCGTGAGTTCTTCTATAAACAGTTTATAAAACTCAGATGGGTATCCATCACTACCTGGTGATTTACCGTTTTTAAGTGACTTAATCACATCTTTAATCTCTTGTGTTGTTATTTCTGCTGTTAGCTTTTCATTTTGTTGGTTTCCTATTGATGGCAAGTCCAATGTGCATAGAAATTTTTTAATATCCTTAACATTTGTCTCTTCAGGTTGCGAGTATAGTTCTTGATAGAAATTATGGAATATTTCTTCGATGTTTTCTGGGTTAACTGTGGTTTTATTTGTGATGGGGTCCTTAATCTTATATACATTATTCAATGTTTGTTGTTTTCGTAACCGTTTTGCCAGCAGTTTTGTGGCCTTTGGCCCCGTTTCATAATATTTTTGTTTTAAATATCTATTTTTCCTTTCAATTTCATCTATTTGTATTTCTTTTATCTTTATTTTTTCTTCCTTAATTTCTTGATATATTTTTGGGTCATTTGTGCTTTGATGTTTGCGTTCTAATTCCCTCAGTCTCTCACATCTTTGTTCATATGTTTCCAGTTTAGACTTATTTGCTTTTCCTGATTCAACAATTAATTTACCTCTTAACACGGCTTTTAGTGCATCCCATAGTATTGTTGGGTCCACTTCTTCATTATCATTCTCCTCAATATACTCGTTTATGTTTACTTTTATTCTTTCTTTCATTTCTCATCATTTAACAGTCCTACATTAAGTTTCCATGTTGTTTGTCGTTTTCTATTGTTTAAATACTGTATATTTCCATGTATATAGGATTATGATCTGATATTTCTGTCCCTCCAATCCGACAATTTCTCACCCTGTGTCTGTAACCTTCATTCATAAGGAAGTAATCTATTCTAGAGTGTACTTTATGGACTGCTGAATAATGTGTATAGTCTTTTACGAGTGGGTGCAGGTCCCTCCATATGTCTACCATACCCATTTCTGCCAGTGAGGTTCTTATGAACTTTGTTACATGTTTTTTTGTCTTCTTAACACTTGTTATGTCAACTTCATGATCCATGACGGCATTTAAGTCTCCTCCACAAATTAGGACTCCTTCACTGTGTGTTGCTAGAGATCAAACAGTTGTTGAAAAAAACCCTTGTCACTTTCTGGTGGGGCATAGATGTTCACTAATGTGATCTGCATACCATCTGTTCTTCCCTTTATTATTACATACCTGCCTTCTTTATCCTGGATTTCTTGTTCACATTCAAATTGTATTTTATCTGAAATTAGTATCATAACCCCCCTTTTAGTTCCTCCCTTAAATGAACTGTAGTAGGAGTTCTTATAGCCAAATCTCTTTAGTTTCTCATGTTCTGTCTTGCTCAAATGTGTCTCTTGCATAAATATAATTTCGGCTTTTTCCTTCTTGAATTTTCTTATTATTCTTTCCCTTTTAACAGGTGAGTTCAGACCATTCACGTTTCATGTCATTATCTTAAGATTTTTAACCATATTCATGTTTTTCCATTTTTTTTTTAACTTGTGCTCCTAACCCCTTTAACAACAAAAACTAACACATATTTGTACAAAAACACATTAACAAATCTCGACCTCCGTACTTTGGGCCTCTCTTCTGCCCACTGGTCCCTGTTGGTGGGTGGAGGGATTGTCCTCACCGAGTGAGGGGCCCTCCCTAGACCTGTATTTACTATCCAAGTAATAGTCATTAGTCTAGAAATGTCCAACAAAAATCACTTAAACCTCTCCTAGCCGTTTGTTTCTCTTTTACCTTGTCTTCTTGGCCTTCATTTCTTCTGTGTCCTTCTTAATCTTTGTTATAATCTAGGCTTTCCGTTGAAAGCCTTGCAGTTTTTCTTGGGCCCGGTGCGCCACGTCCGTCTCCCGTCTTCTGCCGCTCACTCGCCTCCACTCCGGCTGTCGCGATGCGTTCAGTGCCGCCGCTGCCCCAGCCGCTTCCTCCGGTACGCTCACCACAAAGCCTCGCTCCGTCATGTCCCGCGCTGCCTCTCTGGCCGTGTTGTAGGTCTTCACGCCGTCCTCCCAATGAATTCTCGTCTTCGTTAGCGGCGTTTGGAATCTAATTTTTTTCTCTTTCAGCATTTTTTTAATGTTGGCATATTTCTTTCGCTGCTGCACAATTTCTGTCGGGTAGTCATGGTCAAAGAATATCTGTTTGCCGCCGACTCGTATCTTTTTTTTTTTTCCACGCTTGTGTCAGGATTCTTTCCTTTATGTCGTATTTCAGAAAGTTTACCACAACTGACCTGGGTGTAGAGTTTGGATTCGGGTTCTGTGCCGAGGCTCTGTGCGCTCGTTGGATCTGCAGGTCCGCTTCACCGGGCAGCTCAAGCTCTTTTTTTAAGAATTGATCCATGAATTTCGTCATCGAGTTGCCTTCAATGCCCTCCGGAATCCCGAAGATGCGTATATTGCTCCGCCTGGACCTGCTCTCCAGGTCGGTTATTTTTTTCTGCATCCTCTGTGTTTGTGCTGTCAGGGTCTGCAGCCGCTCGCTTGCCTCGGTCTTCCAGTCTTCCAACTCCGATATTCGAGCCTTTGCTTCTGTCATACATGCCCGTTGAGTGCGCAGCTCCTCCATGTTTTCAGCTAGCTTGCGCTCCATTTCTCTTCGGAGACCCATAATTTCCTCCTTCATCTCTTTTTTCAGCTCTTCCTTAAGAGCCGTTAAATCCTGTTGGAGTTGTCGTTTGAAGTCTTTTATGTCTTTACCTATATTGGCGATGCCAGTGTTCATAGTATCGAGTTTGGCATCCTCCATTTTCTCTGCTGTAGTCACCTCGTTTTTTTGGGCCTCGTGTTCAGCGATTTCTCCTGCGTTGTTGAAGAGGGATTCTTTAATTTTACCCTGCTTTTGTCCGTGTGCCCGGCTTCTTCGTGTTTTCATCCCTTGGTTTATTGATCCATTTATGTCGAGTTGGCCATTTACCAATGGTTTTTTATCCGACTAGGGAGAGCTCTCTGTTTAAGCGTTATGTCTCTCCGCCATCTTCCCGGAAGTCCTTTTTTTTTTTTTTTTTTTTTTTTTTAATGGCACCACATAAGCAAATAAATGACATCAACTTCCCGATATGTCTACGGGACTTCAAAAGTTGTCTTAAAGCAAGTTATTTCAACCACGTCATGCTGTATTCAATTCAGTTCAAAGGCTTTATTATCATGTGCACAGTTAAGAAATGCAACATTTCCTGAGCAATGAAATTCTTACTCTGCTGTCCGCAACGGATGCCAAGGTAATAGATACACCTTAATACTAATACTAATAAATACACATTAAAAGCAACTGGGACAGTTAAAGCAGTTAAAACTAGAGGAAACAAGAAGAATGAAAATTCACTGAGTGACTAACCTTGTCCCTGAGTAAAATAAGTCATACTCATTCAATGAATTTTTATCTCTGGTAAGACCCAATAGACTGCAATGGTAATTTTACCTGTATTTTTATATTACTGACATTGGACTTACATTAATGGGAGAAAACAAGTTTGACTTCAGAAAAAATAACAGTTCAACATGTTTATTTAATACATTAAGCGAAGCATACAGCACATCCGGGAAAAAATTATGTCACATAACATAAGCTTAAATAATCAGATGTTGCTGTTTTCTGGATTATTGGTGTTTTCACATTCAAACCACTGCATAATTCAAGCAAAAAACTAATTTTGAACTGTTTTTGACTTCATTCCACTTCTGCCTGAGCCGGGGGGGGGGGGGGGGGGGGGGAGAGAAGCCTTCGTTTTTGGGGTTTTAAAGGCTGCATTTGTCGGCTGCACGTGAAGGAGCCCACAGAATGGGACAGCCTTGGACACAGCACAGTGACATATCTGGCCTAGAAATGTGCACTTGGAGGACGCAGAACCTGAATTGAGACAGTCATGGTGTTCAGAATGAGAGAAAGAAGAAGAAGCCAACTTTATTGTCATTCAGTCCATACAGCCAATCATGTACAGTAGAATGAAATTACGTTTCTCCTATCTACAATGTTCACATCTAGAATCAGAGGGGTCACTGCCATGCAAGGCACTGCCACAAACTACTTCTCCTTCCCCCATTCTCTTACACTGAGCACCAAGCTACAAGGCGGGTAGTACCATTTTTATATGCTCTTTGGTATGACTGTTGAGCTGAGCTGAGCTGCAGGCCACACCCTCTCTGCCTGAGTGCTTTAGATCTGGGTGTGCTTCCCAGCCTGAGAGCAGTTGGTTGATTGCACCAGGTGGGAATGATCTGGTGATTAAGAGAGTTTGGAGGCAGTTACTCAGAAGGCAGTGGAGAGTAAGCAGTGTGTGAGAGAAATGGTTGGAGACTTTGGAAAAGACTGCAGGATTAAAGCTTGTTTCAAGCAAGGAAGAAGGAGGTGGTGAACATCCATATGTGATATGTCTTTGCAGCTGCATTTGAAAAGCAATTTGATTAAGTTTAGGTTAAATGTGATGTGTTAAAAAATTGTGTGTTTGAAATGTAAGTTAAAATGTCATATATTTATAAATTCATGTGGGTTTAAAAGTATAGTTAAAATGGAGTGTATTTTAAGAGTTTAAAAGTTAAAAGCTGTTGTAAGGTTAAAAATCATTATTGAACAGTGTTTTAAGATGTGTTTAGTATTTGGGGTGCTTTAGATGCGAGTATTTTCTATTTTGGGTTTTAGTAATTTAAAAACTGAGTATTTGATTTTGGGTTATGTTGATTTATTATGGGTTCTTGGGTTACATTCTCCTTGACCCTTTATTTGTGTTGTATTTAAAGGTTTTTCACCTGTGCTTGGCCTTGATGACTTTTCAAAAAGAAAAGGAAAAGCTGAGTCTTGGTCACTGAGTGATTTCCAGTTCTATCCTCCGAAGCAAGCATCCCGTTCAAGTGGGGGAAACTGCTGGTCAAACCTCACAAGAGTGAGGGCCACTTGACAATGACCCAGCCAGGACTTGAACCCCCAACCTCCTGTTGTGGGGCGGATGCTGTATCAACTAGGCTACCGCTCCGGTAACTGTTCTATGAATTTCACAAAAAATGGAATCCTGTTTAATCAAAAAAAATCATATAGTTCAACTTCTGGTGTTACCACCATAATGAGCATACACAAATTTTTAGTGTCCTACAGAACAGGGCTGAAAGTAAAACACACCCGTGTTCTTCTTCAGCAGCCCCAAAAAATCATCAGTGACTCGGGAAGATGTTGACATATTCATTGGTACTGTGTAAACTATTCTTGCACTAATAATGTGGATGGGAATGGGGGGGATGACAGGTTTTGCTAAATATGTAGTATACTGGCTGTTTAACCTCTTGCACTCCAGGATACCGCGGGCGGTCACGTCTCTGCGTCCTAGGGCGCACTGGGAAAAAAAAGCTGCATTTCCGTTCTTCCACTACAGACACAGCCGCGAACAGAAAGCCAAAGGAGTGCTTTGATTGGTTTAGATTTGATTGACCTCTCATTCGACTAATAAGAGCCTTGAATTGGGTTTCTGAAACCTTGAAGAACCAATGACTGAAAACCTAGCAAGAAGGACCCGCCTACCAACGGCTGCGAATACAGCGAGCCAATTGAAGCAGAGAAGTTCCACGATTGAAAGCATACGTCCCATGTGTAAAATCTGTTTTGCGTAAGCCGCTGGGTGACACACACGCGTTCGCCAGTCTTTTTTTCTTACTACTGTTCTTATTTGTTTTGAAAAATCGTTCGCCAAAACCACAGTCATGGAAGCGCAAAACCGCAATAATGGAATCATGGCTTGACCGGGTCGCGTGACCAGAACCACGAGTCGTAACAAGCGGACCAGCGTCATGTTCGTCCGACAATGAGGAAGAGAAGTTCGCCAGCGACACTGCTGTTGTGGACAGGTAAGTGTTATAAGCTAAATTATTCTTTATCCCTGAAAATTGTAATCAAAATGACTTTTGACCGATCAGTAAATTACAACTGTGCGTCATTGCCACATGACAGACGGTCCGTGCACCGCGTCCGGACCGTGAACGCCCCCCCCCCCCCCGCTACTCTTCTGTAGTGGATTGCAGATATATTGTAGATATTTTAGTACAACTGTGCGTAGTAGACCGTGGCGCACCGTCACCACGGTCCGTCATGTAGCGATGGGCGATGTCTGTCCTCTGTAGCGGGGGTGGGGGTGGGTGGGAGTTATCTTCTACATTAGATATTTTAGTATAATTTTTAGTGCACTGTAGGTTATTTTTTCTTGTGGAAAAAAAAAGCCACATTTTTTTACGTGGCGTGCTTCTTTGTGTGTGGGAGCTTGTTTGTTCATTCATTCATGAATGAATAAACCCCCCCACACACACACACACAGCCCTGAGTGTCACCTTTCATTAGAGCCCAAGATCAAGCTTCTATATTGAATCATTCAAAAGTTAGACGTTTTTCCAAACTGTGCCATTTGGCACAGTTCAAAAACGCCTAGGAACAACCTGAGGAAAAAGCTGTGCAATATATTCATTTTTTGTGGTATTGTTACAAAATTTTGACCTCAGCTGGATAACACTTGGTTCTACATTTCTGTTGCATTTTCCAGCCCGGATCTGACAGCTGTTATTTGCAAGCATTTGTATCCAAAAAAACACCCAGGCGAAATTTATTTTCAAGTTCAGTATGTTTAGATGACTGTTACTCAGTGGCCGGAGCACTTAGAGAGATTATGACTGTTTTGCCAAAAAATTCAAAGTGTTTTCTTTTAAATGAGACCAACCCCATGAAGATGCTGCAAAGGGTTGAACAGCTTTTGATTTACTTTGGGTATGTTATTTTTAGGCATTTTTAGGGAAATTGACCAGAGTGCAAGGGGTTAAAGGGGCTATCACATTGTAGGGCCTGTTCCATGCCGACCCCTAAAGTCTGGAAACGAGTGTGATTGCTCCCTACTGTTGTGCAGAACGGAACAATTCCTCAGCTTTGGAACAGTTGGCAGAGGTAGTCTCAGCAATGGAATGAATGCAGATGTTGTTGGGGTAAGGTGAAGAAGGTGATTGAGGGACTCCTTAAGGAAGTCTGGGAACTGTGCTAAACAAAAACAGTGAGTGCGGGGCAGCACAGGCCACCTGCTGATGGAGGAGCAGAGGACCATTTCACTTTGGCATGGAGCAAATCATCTGGCACCAGTGAGACGGCGCCTTAAAAGTCTTGGGTTGGTGGAGCTGATCTTACCACTGAAATTTTGTTTTAAATTTAGGAGGCACACATAGAGCACTGGTATCTATGAAATAAGAGGGTATTTACCATTGTCTGACTTTTTTTTTTTTCATTGCTTTCAGTGCATCAGCCATGCACTGATTTAAAAAGCTTTAAAATCAGTTTTTTTCTTTTTGCAAAAAATGAGGAGAAATACAAGATAGTGTTCAGCTATTAGCCCCTTTGCTATTTTAAACATCATACTGATGCTTTATTATTTAACTGTTTGGATTACAAAAAATCATTCTCAGATTTTGGATTAAAAAGACAAAATGTTGATCTTATAGTGGATTGGAAGTGATGTCTCTTATCTCTAACCAACCATAAGCACCTTATTTATTTTTTGTATGAATTTATATGTATTAAAATGACTTCCCAAAATGAGAACATTTTTTGCCATTGTACTGATCTGCGTTCATGATGTTCATGTTACATACAGTGGTGTGAAAGTGTTTGCCCCCTTCCTGATTTCTCATTTTTTTGTATGTTTGTCACTTAAATGTTTCATATCAAATTTAAATAGACAAAGGTAACATAAGTAAACAGAAAATGCAGTTTTTAAATGGTCTTTATTATTAAGAGTAAAAAATCCAAACCTACATGGCACTGTGTGAAAAAGTGATTGCCCCCTAAACCTAATAACTGGTTGGGCCACCCTTAGCAGCAACAACTGCAATCAAGTGTTTCCGATAACTGGCAAACACTTGGCGGTTCATCACATCTTTCGAAAGCGGAGTTCAATTTCTCTAGCCACACCCAGGCCTGGATACTGCCACACCTGCTCTCAATCAAGAAATCACTTAAATAGGACCTGTCTGACAAAGTTAAGAAGACCAAAAGGTCCTCAAAAGCCAGATGACATGTTGCGATCCAAAGACATTCAGGAACAAATGAGAAACAAAGTAATTGAGATCTATCAGTCTGGAAAAGGCTGTAAAGCCATTTCTAAAGCTTTGGGACTCCAGTGAACCACAGTGAGAGCCATTATCCACAAGTGGCGAAAACAGAACAGTAGTGAACCTTCCCAGGAGTGGCCGGCTGACCAAAAGTACCTCAAGAGCGCAGCAATGACTCATCCAAGAGGTCACAAAAGACCCCACAACATCCAAAGAACTGCAGGCCTCACTTGCCTCAGTTAAGGTCAGTGTTCATGACTCCACCATAAGAAAGAGACTGGGCAAAAATGGCCTGCATGGCAGAGTTCCAAGACGAAAACAACTGCTGAGCAAAAAGAATACAAAGGCTCGTCTCAGTTCTGCCAGAAAACATCTTGATGATCCCCAAGACTTTTGGCAAAATACTCTGTAGACTGACGAGACAGAAGTTGAACTTTTTGGAAGGTGTCCTATGACATCCGGCGTAAAAGTAACACAGCATTTCACAAAAGGAACATCATACCAACAGTAAAATATGGTGGTGGTAGTGTGATGGTCTGGGGCTGTTTTGTTGCTTCAGGACCTGGAAAACTTGCTGTGGTAAATGGAACCACAGTGTTTCCTCTGGCTTAAAGACCTTGGCGCGGTGGCAACATATTTTTCCCCGGGTGAAGTGGGGGGCAGTAAACATACCAGAATGTTAATTTTATACTATTTATTTCTTTTTAAAATTTTACACAGTAACGTTGCATATGGAACTTACCATTTGAAGTATTGTACAACCAAGGCTTGAATATTGGGCCAGTTGGGGTCCCACCCAGACATCCTGTGTTTAGACTTTTTAGTGGTGTTATCCTTCTCTCCTTCCTCTGCCTGAACACTTTCCTCTCCTTGGCTCCTCTCTTCTCTCATCTTGCCCTCTTTGAGCTCTGTCTAATTCAGGTTCTCTCTCTGTCTATGGTGGTATACAAACAGGTTAGAAAATATCAAGTGTCATGTTTTGTCCTGTAGGATTTTTTTTGTCATGGTTTACATAAATGACAAAAATGTGTATTTTTATTCTAGTTTCTTTTTTTCCATTGAGAGTAGAGAAGGGAAAAAAAAATTCATAATAGTAATGTACTCATGCATACTTAAATTATATGATCAGGTGGGTATAGTAACCAGAAATTCTACTCATGTAAAAGCAGTGCTTTGAAATTAATAATTAAAAGTAGACAAAAATTTCTAGTTGAGTTAAGGGTACAAAGAGCACCCACTTAAAAACTTGAGTAATGACTTCAGTCTTGAAGGTTTGAGGTTTTTCTCCAAAATTTATAACAATTTTCGTATGGTTTTCTACTTTTCTCTGTAAATCTATCTTAAGTTGAAACCATATTCCTCAAATTTGTAATTTCCTCGTGTAAAATTGACTTTTCTTGTACATTTGAAACTTTATTATAAATTTGTGGATTATTTTGACTTTTTTTTTTTTTTTAAATAAAATTACCTTTTTTTTATAGATAAATTTGAAACAGATTGTGGTAACTTTTTTTTTTACTTTTTCTTTATAACTTACATTTTTGACCATAATTTTGCAGTCACAACAGAACAATAATTTAACTCTGATTACAAAGAAAAAATATTAATAAAATTGTATTTAATGAAATAAATGAACTTAAATGACCAAGGATGCCGTTATTTCTTTTATATTTCTTTAGTTTTTTTTTTTTTTAAGAATTCTCACCACCCAGACAGCAGGAAAAACCTCCCTTATTTTGAAATCAAATGTTGACATGTTTAGTTTGTCTGAAGGCTGCTGACAGATTAAAGTCATTGACTTCATGAATTTCGGTCATCTTAACCTGCCAGGTACATAATAGGGAACTGGAGCGGACTCTAAAGACACAATTCACCACAATATGTGTTCATGTACAGAATGATCTGCTTAGGCAGTTATAGTTGTGCTCTCAGGCTTTCTCATCAGGCACCTCTTTAGGCAGCCGCTGAAGGACCTCAGTTTAGAGTGAAAATAGCATACCCCTGCCTATTGCAGGAACAACCAGATGTCTGGCCACAGCCAAGACGGATAATTTTTTTCACACATAAGGAGTTGTATCTCCCTGTACAAAGATATAGAGTGATGATAATCAAGTCAGTGGCGGTAATGCACCTGTAAGCTGGTTATCAACTGCCAATTAAATCTAAAAGAAGAGAACTAGCGTTTTTAGCTGTTGCTTTTAGTTACTGCCGCTGGAGAATAAAAACGGCACGCCTGCTCGTGCAAGAAAAGAGAAATTGCCAGTCTCTTCATTCCTGTAATTCCTACAGAACATAACTTAATATTGTAGTGGCTGGTGAAATAAATCCTCAGCAATTCGTCAGTCCGCCTCGCCTTTCCCTTCATATGAAGCAGGCTGCATATGAATTCTAACCACATCTCTTAGCTAAGCGACTTCCATTATTGTTTCCGTTAACAGCGGGTTAAAACCATGATAAACGCCTACAGTGCTTACACCTCTTATGATTATCTTCTGCGTTTGAAGAACTTTAATAAACTCATGTCTCTGTTGGACAGCCGTGCTTAGCGAGACGCTGCTTGCTGGCTGACTGGAAAACTCGCGTGGGCGGGGCGCTTCTAAACTTCGTGCGGATGACGGCCACACGCGTTGTTCGTCTGTGCGCTTGCAGAAAGTCGTTGCTTCATATATTTTTCGTAATAAATTCATATCGCCTTGGCGCAGCGGTAAAATTTCTGGCAAGGCGGCCCGCCACCAAGAAATGTTACCAGAGGAAACCCTAAACCATGAATTCTGCTGTCTACCAAAAAATCCTGAAGGAGAATGTCCAGCCATCTGTTCGTGACCTCAAGCTGAAGTGCACTTGGGTTCTGCAGCAGGACAATGATCCAAAACACACCAGCAAGTCCACCTCTGAATGGCTTAAGAAAAACAAAATGATAATAATGCATCAGATTTATATACTGTAGCGCTTTTTCATAGACACTCAAAGACGCTTTACAAATGGATACATTATTCATTCACTCCAGACAGACAATGGTAGTGGTAAGCTACTACTGTAGCCACAGCTGCCCTGGGGCAGGCTGACGGAAAAGTGGCTGCCAATCCGCACTAACGGTCTCTCCGGCCACTACCTAACATTTATACACATTCATGCTGTTATGGACACTCGACACTGTTACGGATGTTATGTTATGGACACTGGAGGCAAGGTGGGTAAAGTGTCTTGCCCAGGGACACAACGGCAGTATATCAGGGAAGAGTGGGATTCAAACCACCAACCATCCGGTTATTGGACGATCTGCTCTACCTCCTGAGCCACAGCCGCCCCAAATGAAGACTTTAGAGTGGCCTAGTCAAAGTCCTGACCTGAATCCGATTGAGATGCTGTGGCATGACCTTAAAAAGGCGGTTCATACTCGAAACCCTCCAGTGTGGCTGAATTACAACAATTCTGCAAAGATGAGTGGGCCAGAATTCTTCCACAGCGCTGTAAAAGACTCATTGCCAGTTATTGCAAACACTTGATTGCAGTTGTTGCTGCTAAGGGTGGCCTAACCAGTTATTAGGTTTAGGGGGCAATCACTTTTTCATACAGGGCCATGTAGGTTTGGATTTTTTTCCTTAATGATAAACGCCTTCATTTAAAAACTGCATTTTGTGTTTACTTGTGTTATCTTTGTCTAATATTTAAATTTGTTTGATCTGAAACATTTAAGTGTGACAAACATACAAAAAACAGAGAAATCAGGAAGGGGCAAACACTTTTTCACACCACTGTTTATTGAATATCCATGCCTTTACTCGGGATTTTGATATTTACTCCTGTTTCCTATCTGTTGTCCTGTGATAGATCTCTAACAAGAAATTAAAAAAAAAAATTGAATTGGACTTTATCTCTTTAAAGGGGTCCTTGACTTCTCTTTTCCCACATTTTAGCAGCTCACACAGGTATTCATGAAATATTTGTGACATATTTTGGTCAATTTTCTTTAATTATTGTTGCATATTTCAATATTCTTTTGCAGCCTTTTTCAGAACAGCTTGTTTCAGTGCATGTCTCTTCAAATCTTTAAGACCGCCTTTAACTCTGCCCTCCCTCTTACAGCAGTATTGTTAATCTTAACTCCTGTATTGGATTGAGGCTGAGTCAACTAATGTAAGTTTGTCTTAAAGAATGAATGAAATAAAGCATCACTGGTGGACAGGGGTGTGTGGTTTTAGTGGTTGATAGGATATGACCAGTCCCTGGAGTACAATAAGCGCAGAAACATGAGTGGCTAAACTGCTAGCTTGAGCAAACCACCTTGGATCTCAGAAAATAAAATTTTAACTAAGCTAAAATGTCTAAGAACAAAATGGTCAAGTATTTGTAAATGAACAAGGATTCCAGTAGGGGTGAATCAGAGGTTGTACTAGAGTTTTTTGTTATCTATTGTTTTGAAAAGAGAGGTTTTCAAAAATTGTGTCATAATCTATTATTATCTGTCATTTTAATTGACTTGTGTGGTTAGTCTGAGTAAATAACTGCATATATTCCTGTATATATTTGCATCCTTTTATAGAAACGTGGACAGACTGTAATTTACTGTACATACTCTGTTGTCATTGAATCCTTATTTAAATCCTCCACCTGAACAATGAGAGCAAGTTTTTAGCCAAAGTCAAATTCCTTGTATGTGTTGTGCATACTTGGCCAATAAAGCTGATTCTGATTCTGACTTAGACCACCCTCAGTGTAATCTGTGAAATGCCAGCCAGCTTTCAGAATTTTCAGTTATTGCTGAAAAAAATCTGTGAAGGACAATTTTCAGTTAACCTCTTGCACTCCGGTGTACCGCGGGCGGGCACGTCTCTGCGTCCTAGAGCGCACTGAAAAAAAAAAAGAAGCTGCATTTCCGTTCTTCCACTACAGACACAGCCACGAACAGAAAGCCAAAGGAGTGCTTTGATTGGTTTAGATGTGATTGACCTCTCATTCGACTAATAAGAGCCTTGAATTGGGTTTCTGAAACCTTGAAGAACCAATGACTGAAAACCTAGCAAGAAGGACCCCGCCTACCAACGGCTGCGAATACAGCGAGCCAATTGAAGCACAGAAGTTCGAAATCTGTTTTGTGTAAGGCTGGGTGAAGAGAGACTGACTGCTGCAGCAGATGAAAAAAGGACCCGCAGGAAGAACCGCCACAGACCCAGCAGCATGGAGACCACCCACAAGTGCGACCTGTGTGATAGGGACTGCCATTTGCGCATCGGCCTGTTCAGCCACAGGTAGTGCTGTCCCAGCAGAGAAGACGTTTAGGATTCTCTTCCATGGTCATCATAGACCGACGGAGGCCGACGACGAAGGCTGGGTGACACACAGGCGTTCGCCAGTCTTTTTTTCTTACTACTGTTATTTGTTTTGAAAAATCGTTTGCCAAAACCGCAATCATGGAAGCGCAAAACCGCAATAATGGAATTATGGTTTGACCGGGTCGCGTGACCAGAACCACGAGTCCGTAACAAGCGGACCAGCTTCATGTTCGTCTGACAATGAGGAAGAGAAGTTCGCCAGCTACGCTGCTGTCGTGAACAGGTAAGTGTTATAAGCTAAATTATTCTTTATCCCTGAAAATTGGAATCAAAAATGACTTTTGACCGATCGGTAAATTACAGCTGTGCGTAGTAGACCGCGGCGCACGAAGTCCGAAGTCCGTGCGCCATGGTACACGGTTCGTGCACCACGTCCGGACCGTGAACGCCCCCCCCCCCCCGCTACTCTTCTGTAGTGGACTGCAGATATATTGCAGATATTTCAGTACAACTGTGCGTAGTAGACCGTGGGGACTGTGCGCCGCGGTCGCCACGTGACTGTTCCGTCATGTGGCGATGGGCGATGTCTGTCCTCTGTAGCGGGGGGGTGGGAGTTGTTATCTTCTACGTTACAGATATTTTAGAATAATTTTTAGTGCACTGTAGGTTATTTTTTCTTGTAAAAAAAAAAAAAAAGGCCACACATTTTTTACGTGGCATGCTTCTTTGTGTGTGGGGGCTTGTTTGTTCATGCATTCATGAATGAATGAATAAACAACCCCCCCCACACACACACACACAGCCCTGAGTGTAACCTTTCATTAGAGCCCAAGATGAAGCTTCTATATTGAATCATTCAAAAGTTAGACGTTTTTCCAAACTGTGCCATTTGGCACAGTTCAAAAACGCCTGGGAACAACCTAAGAAAAAAGCTGTGTAATTTATTCATTTTTTGTGGTATTGTTACAAAATTTTGACCTCAGCTGGATAACACTTGGTTCTACATTTCTGTTGCATTTTCCAGCCCATATCTGACAGCTGTGTGTTATTTGCAAGCATTTGTATCCAAAAAAACACCCAGGCGAAATTTTTCTTCAACTTCAGTATGTTTAGATGACTGTTACTCACTGGCAGGAGCACTTGGAGAGATTATGACTGTTTTGCCAAAAAATTCAAAGTGTTTTCTTTTAAATGAGACCAACCCCATGAAGATGTTGCAAAGGGTTGAAGAACAGCTTTTGATTTACTTTGGGTACATTATTTTTTGGCATTTTTAGGGAAATTGACCAGAGTGCAAGGGGTTAACACAACCTCTGAGGTGAATAGAATTTATAGAAAATGGCGATCAAAACTGGCCAGATCAGCAGTAAAGTTAATGCCAGGTGGCATATCGGACGACTCCCCGTTTAGGCAAGCTGTAATGCAGCAAGAATGGCCAAGTTTGACCATCTAGCCAAGCCTAATGCTTACAGTTTGATGTAGCATCACAGTGGAAATATAACAAAATAAACTAGAATGATGCAAGATATATTATCGACTGTGGATTAGTGAACCAGGTGGAAACAGGGATATGCATTTGGGTCACTGAAATCTAAAAGAAAATAACAATATAAACCATGCTTGGTTTACGACCTTCCTTGCACCACTGGTAGCTCTGACTAATGCATTTGGTTCCTCACCCATCTATATGACAGACAGCTAGGCTGGTCAATAACAGAACAGCGGGCAGGTATCAAGGCTGGGCTTCCTGATTCGTGACATACTGGAAAAAAGAATGAAGAATTTTGGACCCAGAAAAAGCCCAGTTTGGCCATCATGATATCAGTGTTTTTCCTGGCAGCTCTAAGATAATACATATAATTTTCCATTTTCTTGGGTTTTTGATTATAATTGTTTGCTGTGATTTCTCTCCAGAATGCCTGGCCAGCCTCCTTTGGATGATCAGTACAGAGGTGTGTGTTTCCAAGCATTCCTGAAAACGCTGCAGTCACCCAAACCTCCCAACACAGACGACCTCTTCTACTGTATGGTACTGCTAATTGTACTAAACTTTCCAGTGAAGTAAAATAATGTTTGTAGTTGTAGTTTTTCAGCACTTGGCCTTGTATTAAATCCACAGGTGATCCAAGCAGCATTAAAAGGACTCCAATATTGTCTCTCTGGCGGGAAGTGGAAATTTGGTGGAGGGGAGGAGCTTGGGTCTGTCCTGGCCATACTTAAGGTGCAGAGTCACTCGAAATTTCCCATGGTTATGCTTCATATTTTTCTCCTACAAAATTTATGACAGGTTTCATTTGTATTGATTTCAAACTCTTGCTTGTGTGTTTTGCAGCGGCTCATGTTCCAGGGGGCACCAGGTGTGATTGTTGAATGGCCAGATGTTCTTTATCCAACGCCTCTTCCTCAGTGTGAGGGCCTCTCTGCACCAAAACCCATCGTGCTGCCAAACTATCCAGAGGAATCAAAGGATGTCCCTGTGCCAGGAAAACCCTCAAAGGTAGTCTATTACTTTTTTTTTCCTGGCCCAGTGTTGAAACACTGAATAATTTTATTACATTTATTTGTCTTCTTTGAGAACAAAAAAAGGAAATCCAAAGGAAAGGGGAAGAAGAAATCTGAGGAAAGCAAAGGGGATGAGGAAGGTGATGTTGAGAAGGTACCTGCACTTCAGAAAGATCTGGGAAGACAGGGGGCTAGAGATGAGAAACCCTCCGCCGCCTTTCTCTATCCATCCTGGAAGCTAAACAGTTCTGATTCTGAGTTCTCAGACCCAGAGGGCAATGCACAAAGCAAGTTAAGGTACTGAGAGCATTTTTTTAGCTGAAAGTTGAAGACTTTTCTATGTGCATGCTCATGTAAGACCATGCACTTGTTTTTTTTCCCCCCAGACATAACCATGGGCGTGTACGTCAGGGAGCACTGCACTGTTTGCTCGCAGTGGTGAAAGCAGTGGAAAAGAGGACCCTGTATGGATACTGGTCCTCCTTCATCCCCGACTCTCCCACTGGGGGCCCGCCACCTCTTACTCTCCTCACGATCATTCTGAAGGACCCCTCGCCAAAGGTACAACACACCCTAAGTCAGCGCACAGTATGGACTCTTCTGTATAAGGCGTAAGCAAAATGGAAGCTGACCATAATGATGACGTGACTACATTTCATTATCGCACGAGTCTTGTCTGGAAGGCACAAAATGGTACAAAACGGTGAATTTTTGATCTGCTGATTTTGTGGCATTCATTCATTATGAATCTTTCTTTAAGGCAAGCTCAATTATCATCTACTGCTTATCTGGGGGTTTGGGTTGCGAAGGCAGCAATCTTAAGAGAAGGCCAGACTTCCCTCTCCCCAGCCACTTCCTCCAGCTCTTCGGGGAGAATATCAAAGTGTCCCCAGGCCAGCTGGGAGACACAGTCTCTCCATTGTGTCCTGGGTCTGCCCTGGGGTCTCCTCCCAGTAGGACGTGGCCAAAACACCTCACGTGACAGGCATCCGGGAGGCATCCTGCTCAGCTGCCAAAACCACAGCAACTGGCTCTTTTCAATGTGAAGGAGCAGCAGTTCTACTCTTAGCCTCTCCCGGATAACTGACCACCTCATCCTATCTCGAAGGGCAAGTCCAGCCACCCTACAGAGAAAGCTCATTTCAGCCGCTCGTGTCCGTGATCTCATTCTTCCGATCATTACCCAAAGCTCATGACCATAGCTGAGGGTAGGAATGTAGCTTGAGCGGTAAACTGGTAGCTTTGCTTTAGAGCTCAGTTCCCTTTTCACCACAACCGACCAGTGCAACGTCTGCATCACAGCAGATGCTGCTCCAATCTGTCTGTCAATCTCCCATTTCATTCTCCCTTCACTTGTGAATAAGACTCAGAGATACAGTGGTGTGAAAAAGTGTTTACCCCCTTTCTGATTTCTCATTTTTTGTATGTTTGTCATACTTAAATGTTTCAGATCATCAAATAAATTTAAATATTAGACAAAGATAACACAAGTAAACACAAAATAAAATTTTGAAATGAAGGTGTTTATTATTAAGAGTAAAAAAAATCCAAATCAACATGGCTCTGTGTGAAAAAGTGATTGCCCCCCCATTAAGACATAAACTAACTGTGGTTTATCACATCTTTGGAGAGCTGAGTTCAATTTCTCTAGCCACACCCAGGCCTGAATACTGGTCTCAATTAAGAAATCACTTAAATAGGACCTGCCTGATAAAGTGAAGTAGACCAAAAGATCCTCAAAAACTAGACATCATGCTGCAATCCAAAGAAATTCAGGAACAAATGAGAAACAAAGTTAATTGAGATCTATCAGTCTGGAAAAAGTTGTAAAGCCATTTCTAAAGCTTTGCAACTCCAGCGACCCACAGTGAGCCATTATCCACAAATGGCAAAAACATGAAACGGTGGTGAATCTTCCCAGGAGTGGCTGGTCGACCAAAATTACACCAAGAGTGCAGCAACAACTTATTCAAGAGGTCACAAAAGACCCCACAACAACATCCAAAGAACTGCAGGCCTCACTTGCCTCAGTTAAGGTCAGTGTTCATGACTCCACCATAAGAAAGACTGGACAAAAATGGCCTGCATGGCAGAGTTCCAAGACGAAAATAAAGGCTTATCTCAGTCTTGCCAGAAAACATCTTGATGATCCCCAAGACTTCTGGGAAAATACTCTGTGGACTGACGAGACAAAAGTTGAACTTTTTGGAAGGTGTGTGTCCCATTACATCTGGCGTAAAAGTAACGCAGCATTTCAGAAAAGAAACTTCATACCAACAGTAAAATATGGTGGTGGTAGTGTGATGGTTTGGGGCTGTTTTGTTGCTTCCAGACCTGGAAGACTTGCTGTGGTAAATGGAAGCATGAATTCTGCTGTCTCCCAAAAAATCCTGAAGGAGAATGTCCGGCCATCTGTTCGTGACCTCAAGCTGAAGCGCACTTGGGTTCTGCAGCAGGACAATGATCCAAAACACACCAGCAAGTCCACCTCTGAATGGCTTAAGAAAAACAGAATGACTTTGGAGTGGCCTAGTCAAAGTCCTGACCTGAATCCGATTGAGATGCTGTGGCATGACCTTAAAAAGGCGGTTCATGCTTGAAAACCCTCCATTGTGGCTGAATTACAACAATTCTGCAAAGATGAGTTGGCCAAAATTCTTCCACAGCGCTGTAAACGACTCATTGCCAGTTATCGTAAACACTTGATTGCAGTTGTTGCTGCTAAGGGTGGCCCAACCAGTTATTAGGTTTAGGAGGCAATCACTTTTTCACACAGGGCCATGTAGGTTTGGATTTTATTTTCCCTTAATAATAAACACCTTCATTTAAAAACTGCATTTTCTGTTGTTATCTTTGTCTAATATTTAAATTTGTTTGATCTGAAACATTTAAGTGTGACAAATATACAAAAAAATGAGAAATCAGGAAGGGGACAAACACTTTTTCACACCACTGTACTTAGTCTTCACCACTTGGGGCAGGAGCTCACCCCCACCCAGAGAGGACAATCTACCCTTTTCCAGTTGAGGATCATGGACTCTGACTTGGAGGTGCTAATTCTCATCCTGACTGCTTCACATTCAGTAGCAAATCACCTCAGTAAGACCTATAGGTCATTGCTCGATGAAGCTAGCAGGATCACATCATCAATCAATCAATCATCCATCCAGCCATCTTCTACTGCTTAATCCTTTTCGGGGGGGCTGGAGCCTATCCCAGCGTCTTTTGGGCAAGAGATAGGGTACACCCTGGACAGATCGGCAGTCCATTGCAGGGCCAACACAGAGAGAAAGACAACCATTCACTCTCACATTCATACCTAAGGACAATTTAGAATCCCCAGTTGATGCCAGTTAACCTAACCTGCATGTCTTTGGCCTGTGGGAGGAAACTGAAGTACCTGGAGAAAACCCACGCAGACACGGGGAGATCATGTAAACTCCACACAGAAGGGCCACTGATGGTCAGGGGGTGGGATCGAACCCACGATAGTCAAGGGTGGAATCAATCCCGTGACCTTCTTGCTGTGCTGCCACGGTGCTAACCACTGGATCACCAATCAATCAAACTTTATTTGTATAGCACTTTCCAAACATTGAATGCTATGCAAAGTGCTTTACATAGATAAAAATGGTAGACAAATTTAATTACATATGTTTACACAATACATCCCAACCCTCCCATTCACACACACACAGACACATGCACCACTCCCTACTTCTCTCACACACATATAAAATAAAAGAGACATATAAAATAAAATAAGAGACATAGCTCTGCACTGAAGCACCATGTGAAGGAGCAACCGTCCTGTGGAGCTCCTCACACCAGGAGATTACACAACCCATGACCACAGGGCATGCCACAAAGGCCATCCCGACCAGGACAAGCCGGGGCCCACATCACAGCTGTAGGCAATGGCATAAAGCTCCCACCCACCCAAGCCACAGTGACCTACAAGACCAACACCCCTACAGATGGGCCAAGCAGCATCTGGCATGAAGGGATGCACTGAGGAAACACTGGAGCTAAAATGCATAAAATACAAAATGACACTAAGAACATAAAACAAAGGGAACTAAAAACTCATAATTATAAACTAAACTAAAACACATGAGAAGAGATGAGAAAATTTAAAAACAAATGGAGCTAAGAAGAATGTAAAACAGTGGAACATAAATGACTACTTCAATAATAAACAGGTTTGTTAAAAGCCAAATTAAAAAGGTACAAAATACTAAAGATCCATACGTATAAACTGAACTAAAAACACATCAATAAGAAGAGATGAGAAAATCTAAAAACAAATGGAGCTAAGAAGAACGTAAAACAACAGAACATAAATGACTACTTCAATAATAATTAAACAGGTTTGTTAAAATCCAAATTAAAAAGATGGGTCTTGAGCCTGTTCTTAAACATCTGTTGACTCTGCGGCCCTGAGGCACTCTGGCAGGCTGTTCCACAGGCGAGGACCATAGTAATGACCGGAAGTCACCATAGGTCTTGGTCTTGACTTTGGGAATCATTAAAAGGCCAGTACCAGAGGACCTCAGGGTCCACGGGGCCTCATAAGGTAAAAGCAACTCAGATGGACTGGTAATAAAAGCATGCATCAAGACCACCGTGCTGGCAAGAGAGAGAAAAGGGCGGACTCTGGCTATATTCCTAAGATGGTAAAATCCAATTTTTGTGATGTTTTTAATGTGTGAAGCAAAATTAAAATCAGAATGTAGAAGGATGCCCAGGTTCTTGACACAATGTGGAGGCTTTAGACCTAGCAGTTTGTGTGAAAGTTTCTCTTGTCTTCAGGACCGATGATTAAAACTTCTGTTGATCATCATCTGCAAACGGCAGAGATGAGATCCTGTGGCCCCTGAACATGACGCCCTCCGTTCCTTGGCTGCTCCATGGATCGCCATCTTATTGTGATGGTGTGTCCTAATGATCCATCGAGCTGTATTGTTGGGGCAGTTTGCCCCTAGTAGGGTCTTCCAAGACAAAGATGTCCTGAGTCAACGGCCAGACTAATTACGAAGCGTGCTGAGCTGTACCATGGCGTGCTAAGCGTGCTGAGCTGTACCATGGCGTGCTAAGCCGTGCTAGTGGAAATGAGGCTTAAGGGTGGTTCAAAGGATTCCCATGATAGTTCAAAAATCAAGGATTCATTGTACCCCACCCAGCATGTGGTTACCAGGGCCCAACCTTGGAGCCAGACCTGGGGAGGGGCTCGACGGCAAGGCCCTGTGGCTGAGTTTCTGTCCATGAGATTCAGCTGGGTTCAGCCTGAATGAGCCACATGAGTCTGCCCTTCATTGAGCTCACCACTTGCAGGGGGAATCATGGGGCCCAACGATATGTGGATTAGGTGGGGGTCAAAGGTGCAAGGGTCCTCAGCGGTCCAATTCCCGGGCTTTAAACAGGCTTTTTTTTAAGGCAAACTCGTGGATCATGAACAGGATCATGCTGTGGATTTTTTTAAAAAGTTTTATTTCAGTCCGCCAAGGTCTCCGCCTTTGACCGCCACCTAATCCACATAGCACCGGACCCCCATGATCCCTCCTGCAGGTGGTGAGCCCACTGGAGGGCGGACCCATGTAACTCCTTTGGGCTGAGCCCGGCCGGGTCCCATGGGTGAAGCAGCTGGGATGAGAATCAGCACCTCCGAGTCCATGGTCCTCAGCCGGAAAAAGGTGGATTGTCCTCTCTGGGTTGGGGACAGGCTCCTGCCCCAAGTGGAGGAGTTTAAGTATCTTGGGGTCTTATTCACGAGTGAGGGGAAAATGGAGCGAGAGATTGACAGACGGATTGGAGCAGCATCTGCAGTGATGTGGACGTTGTACCGGTCTGTTGTGGTGAAGAGGGAGCGGAGTTCTAAGGCAAAGCTGTCGATTTACCAGTCAATCTACGTTCCTACTCTCACCTATGGTCACGAGCTTTGGGTAATGACCGAAAGAACAAGATCGCGGATACAAGCGGCTGAAATGAGCTTTCTCCGTAGGATTGCTGGACTCACCCTCAGAGATAGGGTGAGGAGCTCAGTCATCCGGGAGAGGCTCAGAGTAGAACCGCTGCTCCTCCACATTGAAAGAAGTCAGTTGAGGTGGTTTGGGCATCTGATTAGGATGCCTCCTGGACGCCTCCCACTTGAGGTGTTTCGGGCACATCCCACTGGGAGGAGACCCCGGGGCAGACCCAGGACTCGGTGGTGAGACTGTCTCCCAGCTGGTCTGGGAATGCCTTGGTATCCTCTCTGAAGAGCTGGAGCAGGTGGCTGGGGAGAGGGAAGTCTGGGCTTCTCTGCTTGAACTGCTGCCTCCGTGACCCAGACCTCCGAAAAAGCGGTAGAAGATGGATGGATGGAGTTTTATTTCAGTTTTTTTATTCACGTTTTATATTTGTGGCCACGTAAGTTTCTGAGGAAATACTTTATAGATATCAGTTCATAAAAGAAGTTGTACCAAAGCGCTTGCTTCTGCATTTCATTAGGATCTGTCCCGAAATTAATTGCTCCTCTGTTTGTGTTTCTCAAGTTTCCCCTGCAGTTCTCAACAGCTACACAGCCTCCACTACTTCTAGCATACACTGATTTCTGCAGTCATGTTGTTTTTCACTCATTGCTGTTTACTGTATTTACTGTAATACATGACACTGTGGCCTTATGCAACTTTTTACATTTAAGTATTTTCTCTCTCTTCAGGTGCGTTTGTGTGCGCTTCAGGTGTTGTCAGTCATGTTGGACGGCTCCCGTCAATTCCTGGCTGTGGCTGAGGATACGGCGTCCCCTCGAACTTCTTACACCCCTTTCTCATTCATGCTGGCTACTGCCATCAGAGAGCTACACCGCACTCTCAGTCTGGCTCTGCTGGCGGAGACATCCCCTCAAACGCTCACCCAGGTCATAAAGGTACAATCACCATTAATTATGTTAAATATCTGCAGGCCCTGAAGCCTGAAACATAATATTTATTTAACAAGACAAATAGTGATGGGTGTAATTACTTTTTTGATGGATGTTTCTAGTATTTTTAAAAGTTTATGGGAAATAGATGTATAATGTGACACAACTATTCAGACAAGGAGCACAGGTGCTAGGGTTGAGATCTCATAGCGGTGAAATGAACTGAAGTAGATCTCAAAGGAAGAATTAACATGTGGGATCATGTACACACAGATGTTTTTAATGGGGTGCAAGAAAGAAAAGAAAACATTATGGGGAAATGCAGCAGAATTGTTTCCTCCAACAGGCTTTTAAAAGATCAAAAGCCCACTTAAAATTGTTTTTCGTTTGATTTTTCTTTTTTCTCTAAAGCACCATCGCTACTTGTTGCCACAGCAGCTCTGACATGCAACATCTTGAATGAAAGTGTAAAATTAACTTTAAATTGGTTATTTATTAGCTTATTCTTTCGAAGCTGAAAGGAGCTAATGCGATGACGTGGCATCCATCCGTCCACATTTCACGGGAATCTCTACTCCTCTTAGGCATTTGGCCTGATGCTGACAAAACTCATTCATCATGATCCTCAGGAAGGTCCGCATCCAGGTTGTGCTCAAGGTCAATGACGAGGTCAAAATTCCAGAGATCTGGGGCCTCATGTACAAAGGGTACTTTTGCACAAAAACATGGCATACGTCCTTTTCCATGGAAAATTTCAGATGTATCAAGAATGAAATGACTGTGGAAATATGCTCAGCCCCATGGCTTCATGGCTGGCGTACGTACCTTTCTACTGTTATTGGTCCGTTGGCGACACTTAGAGGTGATGTTGGGAGACTGATAATGGCGTGAAAATTATTGTACACACCAGAGATACATGATGAACAAACATCCAAGTGTGTGCAATTAGATGAGTGGATATAAAAGCAAGCGCAAAAAAAGTGCAGAAAATGCCTCTAACAATGAAGGATTAGAGGATATTGCAAATCGCGCAGTGAGAAGAGAGGGTATTTTAGAGGCAGAAGATTTTGTGGCTCAGGATGATGACTGGCTTGTTAGCCAGTTTAGGTTTCCACGGGCAGTCCTTGTGGAACGTGCCTCTTTGCTCCCATATATCACCCTGTCTTCAAGGCTTCATTACAACTCAGTGATTTGAGTAAGTGACTCTTTTTTTGCTGATTAAACTAGAGCACAGCATTCTACCAATCCCACAATTGCCTTTGTGTGTACAGTAGTTATGTCAATAAACACGTGTAGAGTTTGAAATGCAACAGTGTCACCCTTTCCCCGGTGCACTTAATTCATTTACAGTAGTAGTGTGTGTAATCCATGTAAGTTGTATATAACTATTAAGGATGAGATTTGCATTTTGGACATAAAATATGGACTTGCCAAGTCTAATATGATCTGCTTTGAACTGACAGGTGACCGTGGCTACCTACTAAATAGGTTCATATTGCCTTATTTTCGTGACTGTTTTCCTTTAATTCAACCAGCTGATCGACCCGGCTGGTCACAAATTAATTTGATTCAGCATTTAAAATAACATTATATAAAAGATACAACATACATTTAAAAACAATGGGATGACACAAAGTGTGCACACTTATTACCTCCGCCAGGCCGCAGGAGGTTATGTTTTTGCCAGCGTTTGTCTGTCTGTTGGTTAGCAAGATAACTCAGTTTTGGACAGATTTCCATGAAACTTTCAGGCGTTGTTGGAAGTGGTACAAGGAAGAACTGATTAAATTTTGGGGATGATCCGGATCACCGTCTGGATACAGGAATTTTTTAAAGGATTCTTTAACATTGTGAGATACGGCCATTTTCAACATGTGTGCAGGCGCAATGGAGGGCGCTGGTCGTCGTGTCTGACGAACACGAACTCCGCGTTCTTCAAAGTTTTAGGCACAAAAGCACGCGGAAAACAGTGGTGGGCCGGGCCCGGCAGCGTGCCTGTGTTTGCGCTATGCTGCAAAAGCTGAGACGGGCAGCTATCCGGCGCCAGATTATTTGGCAGAAATTCCCCGCGCAGCCATAGGGGCTGCGCAAAAACAAGCTCTCTGCCAGGGAAGCTTCCAAATCCTCTTTTGCCGCGGAGTGCAACCCCAATATAAAACCCATGGCAACCTGTCTACCCAATTTGCATCCGTTAGTGAAGCCCTGAGTGCTGCTTTCAGTGACCTGTGAAAACGCTCGCATAACCCATTGGCCTGTGGGTTGTACGCGGTTGTGCGATGAATTGCAACGCCCGCAGCCTGGGAGTTTGCAGATGGAGGAGATGGACACAACAGCAACACTTCAGTTTTACCTCCGCCAAGGAGGTAATGCTTTTACTACTGAACCACTAATCCTATCATTGTGAATCCAATTGCTAGTCATGTTTTCATGGTCAAGGAATCTGAAAACGTACACACAAACACTGTATGGGGGGGAACTGTGGCGCTTGGCGGAGGTCTGCGCTCTCCGAGTGCTTTTCTAATTTTCATTGTGGTCCCTAAAAGAGGTCACAGCTGGTCCCATACCTGTAACCCTCTGCTTTGAAATCTGGCACTGTAACCACTGAGCTATACACGCTCCAAATCACAGCAATCAGCTGACGCTTCTGAGGACAACTGCAGACGTCAGTCTGAATATGTCAAAGTTAAATAAACTTATGCTTCTTGTCCCTGTCTGAATAATTGAAACGATAAACTAATCTTATAAGGCTGTGAGCAGGCTATTGAATTACCTGTATCTAGCGCTAATGCCGGAGGACAGCGTGCCAAACAAAATGTTTTTATGTGCCTCTACCTCATTCAGAAGCACCTCCAACTCATATTCTGTGAAATTCCATTAAAACCATTATTTTGATCATGGATACGGGAGAATCAAAAGTCCTGGGCTTGTTTATATCTATTTACATACCTATTTGCATCTAATTGCATATTCAAATGATGGCGTGTCAAGGGAGGAGTCCGGTATTTCCTCATGTACGTTCAGTTTCAAGTAGATCAGAATGTACAAAGGAAATGTGCTTGGATTTCTGTGTACGGATGGGTTCGTACATCTGGATTTTTTTTTTATTTTTTTTTTTGCTTACGGGATTTTCTTGATTTAGACGTATGTCATCTTTCAGTAGGAAATTTATGCAAGTCTTTGTACTTGAGGCCCCTGGGCACTTGCATGATTTTAGAAAAATCATTACTCCTCCAAGGCAGTCATCTCAATTCTAGCCAAAATTACTCACAATGACCCTCACACAATGTCTGCATTCTGGTTTGAGGTCAAGTTCATTGTCAGAGGTCAGGAGTTCTGGGCATTTCTGATTTCACAAAAATATTACTCCTCCTAGATGGGTCTGCATCTAGGCTGTGCTTGAGGTCAATGGTCAGGAGATCTGAGTACTCTTGGGATGATTTCGTCTGGCTGGAATGAGCTACTTCATCATTGATGGTCTGGTTTATATCATAAATTTATCAGTTTTCGTTATCAGTGCTAGCTATATGCTGTGCTGAACTGAGTCTGTGTAGTATAAAAAAACTCAAGTATTATTAACCTGCTAAACTTACAGTGATTTGGGCTCTATATCCCAGAAATAAACTTTATCATTTGACTTTAGAAGAATTGTTTGAGGACTGATAATAAGCTTAGCTTTATTTATTAGGTTAATTAGGGGTGGGGGAAAAATCGATAGTATAATATAGGGATGAGCGATATGGCCCCAAAAAATGATATCACTATATTTTTGTGAATTTCCTTGATGATAGTTTTCTTGGCGATATCACGAAAGGCTATTATTTCTTTTAATTTCTTTATAATTTCTAAAGTGTTATTTGCCTTCAACAGATTCAGTATTCTCCTGTTTATAAACAGTAGCTCAGATTGAGTTTCAAATATATGTTTTTAGTTCTAATCAAGTGTTACAAGAAAATAATATAAACCACCACATCTTAAGTGAACTTTTACAACCCAAATTCCGGTGAAGTTGGGACATTGTGTAAAACATAAATAAAACAATGATTTAAAAATCCTTTTCAATCCACAGCGGGGAAAGTAAGTATTGAACACGATAACATTTTTCTCATTAAACATCTTTCTGATGGAGCCATTGACCTGAGATTTTCACCAGATGTCAGTAACAACCCAAGTAATCCATACATACAGAGAAATCAAGGCAACGGTGTTCACAAAACAAGTTATATTTAATAAAGGACACAGAGAATAAGTATTGAACACATGAAGAAAAAGAGGTGCAAAAAGGCATAGAAAGCCAAGAAACCAGCTGGAATCCATCAGAATTTAGGAAGCTATCCCATCCCCCATCAGTGCAAATTTATTTCAGCTGGTTAAGTCCTGACTGATAGTCTTTAAAAAGGTCTGTGAATATCATATTGTCACACCACAAAGAACTCATGATGGGTAGAAACAAAGTGCTCTCTCTAGACCTTCCATCCATCCATCTTCTTCTGCTTAATCCTTTTCGGGCGGGTCTTCGCAACCTTATTGTTGCAAAACATAATGATGGCATTGGTTACAGGCGCATTTCTAAACTGCTGAATGTTCCAGTAAGCACTGTTGGAACCATCATTCGGAAGTGGAAAGAACATCATTTTACCATAAACCGGCCATGACCAGGAGCTCCTCATGAGATATGACAGAGGAGTCAAAAGAATTATCACAATAGTTATCCAAGAGCCAAAGACCACTTGTGGAGAGTGCCAGAAAGACCTGGAGTTAGCAGGTACTGCTGTTTCAAAGAAAACGATAAGTAATGTACTCAGCTGGCATGGGCTCTATGCCCTCTCACCTCGCAAGACTCCATGGCTGAAGAAAAAGCATGTTGAAGCTCATTTAAAGTTTACTGCACAACATTTGGGCAAGCCAGTAAAATACTGGAAGAATATGGTCTGGTCAGATAAGCCCAAAATTGAACTTTTTGGATGCCACAACACACAGCATATTTGGAGGAGAAATGGTACTGCACATCAGCCTCAAAACACCATACCAACAGTGAAGTTTGGAGGTGGGAGCATCATGTTGTGGGGGTGTTTTTCAGCACATGGTACAGGCAGACTTCATATAATTGAAGGAAAGATGAATGGAGAAATGTACAGAGACATCCTTGATAAGAACCTGTCACCATCTGCCAAGATGCTGAAGATGAAACGAGGGTGGACATGTCAGCAAAGTAATGATCCTAAACGCACAGCCAAGGAAACTCTCAACTGGCTCCAGAGAAGGAAAATAAAGCTGCTAGAATGGCCCAGTCATTCACCTGACCTGAATCCATTTGAAAATCTATGGAACAAACTGAAGACCAGAGTTCATAGAAGACACCCACGGAACCTTCAAGATTTGAAGACAATTTGTGTGGAAGAATGGGCTAAAATCACTCCCGAGCAATGCCTGCACCTAGTTTCTCCATACAGGAGGCGTCTGGAAGCTGTGATTACCAACAAAGGCTTTTCTACTAAATATTAAATGAATTTCACCAAGTGTGTTCAGTACTTATTCCCTGTGTGATTCCACTTTATTATTAAAAAAAAAAAAAAACTTTTGTGAGCACAGTTGCCTTGATTTGTCTGTATGTATGGATTATTTGGGTTGTTACTGATATCTGGTGAAAATCTCAGGTCAGTGGCTCCATTAGGATCATGTTTAATGAGAAAAATGATGACGTGTTCAATACTTGTTTTCCCCACTGTATATTCAATTGAATGCACTACAAAGACAAGATTTTTAATGCTTAAACCAGTAAACTTTATGGTTTTCTTGCAAATATTCACTCATTTTGAATTTGTAATGCAACACGTTCCAAAAAAGATGGGATACGGGCAAGAAAAGAATTGGAAAAGTTGAGAAATGGTCAAAATACACCTTTTTTGCGACATTCACAGGTAAACAAGTTAATTGGAAACAGGTCAGTGTCACGATTGGGTGTAAAATGAACATCCCTGAAAGACTCAGTCATTCACAAGCAAGGATGTAGTGAGGTTCACCACTTTGTGAACAGCTGCATGAGCAAATAGTCTAATAGTTTAAGAACAATGTTTTTCAACATGCAATTGCAAGGAATTTAGGGATTTCATCAACTGCAGTCTATAATATCAAAAGATTCAGAATCTGGAGAAATTTCTGCACGTAAGCAGCAAGCCCAAAAACCAACATTGACTGCCCGTGACCTTCAATCCCTCACACGGCACTGCATTAAAAACCAACATCATTCTGTAAAGGATATTACCATGTGGGCTTGGGAGCACTTAAGAAAACCATTATCAGTTAACACAGTTCGTTGCTATATCTGCAAGTGCAAGTTAAAACTCTACCTACCAAGCGAAAGCTATACAGTATATCAGCAACACTCAAAAATGGTGCAGGTTGCCTTGAGCCCGAGCTCATCTGAGATGGACTGATAAAAAGTGGGAAATTGTGCTGTGGTCCGAGTCCACATTTCAGAATCAGAATCAGGTTTATTGCCATTGTTCATGTAGTACACAAACTAGGAATTTGTCTCGGTACAATGCTGCAACATTAAACATAAGATAAGAGAAATAAACTATACATGTAATAAAGTGTAGGATAAGATTAAGTGATACTGGTCAACAGTTAAAATATATATTAGCCAGCAGCAGATACTGTGGAGAACTATATAGTGCAGTCGGTAATGCAGGAAGAAAACAGTGATGATTGACATGAGTCTGGTTGAGCTGCTGTACATGGTGCACGAGAGTCATTTCAAACGGTTTTGGGAAATCATGGACATCATGTCCTCCAGGCTAAAGAGGAAAACGACCATCCTGATTGTTATCAGCGTTAAGTTGAAAAGCCAGCATCTCTGATGGTATGGAAGTGTGTTAGTGCCCATGGCAGGGGTAACATGCATATCTGTGAAGGCACCATTGATGCTGAACAGTACATACAGATTTTGGAGCAGCATATGCTGCCATCCAAGCAGCGTCTTTTCCAGGGACATCCCTGTTTATTTCAGCAAGACAATGCCAAGCCACATTCTGTATGTGTTACGACAGCATGGCTTTGTAGTAAAAGAATGTGAGTACTAGATTGGCCTGCCTGCAGTCCAGGCCTGTCTCTTATTGAAAATGTATGGCATATTATGAAACACAAAATATGCCAACGGAGATCCCAGTCTGGTGAGCAACTGAAGTCATACATCAAGCAAGAATGGGGAAAGAATTTCACCCACAAATCTTCAGCAATTAGTGTCTTCAGTTTCTAAATGATTTTTGTGTTGTTAAAAGGAAAGGTGATCTAGCACAGTAGTAAACATGCCCCTGACCCAGCTTTTTTGGAATGAGTTGCAGCCATCAATTTCAAAATGAGTGAATATTTACAAAAAAACCCCCAATTAAATTCATCAGGTTAAGCATTAAATATCTTGTCTTTAGTGTATTCAATTGAATATAGGTTGAAAAGTATTTTTAAATCATTGTATTTTGGTTTTATATACATTTTACACAACGTCCCACTTCACCAGAATTCGGTTTGTAGATGTGGAGGTTTATATGCTAAATCAGTTTACCTGTGTCTCCATTGCATGGACCTCCCTTTGGGCTTTTTGTCTCTCATCGCACTAAGTGAATGTGTTTTTTGTTTTTTTGTTTTTTTTAACCTTCGGGTGGCTGAATAACTTGAAGCTGAAGGGGCCAAAAGATAGAGAATAGAACTCTGGACACCAGCAACTTTGCACTGGAGTGGTGATGTGACCCTCTGGGGGAAAAAAATTGCGTAGATATTGTCTGCACTAATGCACCCTTTTTTTTTCTTTTTTTTTTAAACATGGCAGTAGTCTGAAACAGCCTTAAAACTAAAATATTTCCATACAACTACAGTGGTGTGAAAGTGTTTGCCCCCTTCCTGATTTCTCATTTTTTTTGTATGTTTGTCACACTTGAATGTTTCAGATCATCAAACAAATTTAAATAATAGACAAAGATAATACAAGTAAACACAAAATGCTGTTTTTAGAATCAGAATCAGAATCAGGTTTATTGCCATTGTTCATGTAGTACACAAACTAGGAATTTGTCTCGGTACAATGCTGCAACATTAAACATGATAAGATAAGAGAAATAAACTATACATGTAATAAAGTGTAGGATAAGATTAAGTGATACTGGTCAACAGTTAAAATATATATTAGCCAGCAGCAGATACTGTGGAGAACTATATAGTGCAGTCGGTAATGCAGGAAGAAAACAGTGATGATTGACATGAGTCTGGTTGAGCTGCTGTACATGGTGCACGAGAGTCACTTAGTGTTCAGCAGTCTAATGGCAGAGGGGAAGAAGCTGTTCATGTGACGGGAGGTTTTAGATGAAGGTGTTTATTATTAAGGGGGAAAAATCCAAACCTACATGGCCATGTGTGGAAAGTGATTGCCCCCTAAACTTAATATGTGGTTGGGCCACCCTTAGCAACAACTGCAATCATGTGTTTGTGAAAATAGGCAATGAGTCTTATACAGCGCTGTGGAGGATTTCTGGCCCACTCATCTTTGCAGAATTGTTGTAATTCAGCCACATTGGAGGGTTTTTGAGCATGACCTGCCTTTTTAAGGTCATGCTACAGTATCTCAATCGGATTCAGGTCAGGACTTTGACTAGGCCACTCCAAAGTCTTCATTTTGTTCTTAAGCCATTCAGAGGTGGACTTGCTGGTGTGTTTTGGATCATTTTCCTGCTGCAGAACCCAAGTGCGCTTCAGCTTGAGGTCACGAACAGATGGCCGGACATTCTCCTTCAGGATTTTTTGGTAGACAGCAGAATTCATGGTTCCATTTACTACAGCAAGTCTTACAGGTCCCGAAGCAGCAAAACAGCCCCAGACCATCACACTACCACCACCATATTTTACTGCTGGTATGATGTTCCTTTTCTGAAATGCTGTTACTTTTACGCCGGATGTCATAGGACACACACCTTTCAAAAAGTTCAACTTTTGTCTCGCCAGTCCACATTTTCCCAAAAGTCTTGGGGATCATCAAGATGTTGTTACTTTTACGCTGGATGTAATGGGACACGCACCTTCCAAAAAGTTCAAATTTTGTCTCGTCAATCCACAGAGTATTTTCCCAAAAGTCTTGGATCATCAAGATGTTTTCTGGCAAAACTGAGACGAGCCTTTATGTTCAGCAGTGGTTTTCATCTTGGAACTCTCCCATGCAGGCCATTTTTGTCCAGTCTCTTTCTTATGGTGGAGTCATGAACACTGACCTTAACTCAGGCAAGTGAGGCCTGCAGTTCTTTGGATGTTGTGGGGTCTTTTGTGACCTCTTGGATGAGTCGTCGCTGCACTCTTGGGGTAATTTTGGTCAGTCAGCCACTCCTGGGAAGGTTCACCGCTGTTCCATGTTTTCACCATTTGTGGATAATGGCTCTCACTATGGTTCACTGGAGACCCAAAGCTTTAGAAATGGCTTTAAAACCTTTTCCAGAAGGATAGATCTCAATTACTTTGTTTGATTTGTTCCTGAATTTCTTTGGATTGCAACATGTCTAGTTTTTGAGGATCTTTTGGTCTACTTCACTTTGTCAGGCAGGTCCTATTTAAGTGATTTCTTGATTAAGAACAGGTGTGGTTGTAATGAGGCCTGGGTGTGGCTAGAGAAATTGAACTCAGCTTTCCAAAGATGTTTTAACAGGGTGGTGGTGGGAGGCAATCACTTTTTCCACACATTGCCATGTAGGTTTGGATTTTATTTTTTTTTTTTTACCCTTAATAATAAACACCTTCATTTAAAAACTACATTTTGTGTTTACTTGTGTTATCTTTATCTAATATTTAAATTTGTTTGATCTGAAACATTTAAGTGTAACAAACATACAAATAAATGAGAAATCAGAAAGGGGGCAAACACTTTTTCACACCACTGTAGATCTATTTTTGGGTAACTCTGACCACAGAGCAGCTACTTCCCACATTATATTTGTTTTGCCATTTCTATGATAACACGCAACTTGCATTGGCAGTGTAACGGTATGATGTCATCGTGCCGCTGACTCCAAGTATTGGGATATTCATTTTTACACTGGTATCAAAATTTATACTGATATTATCATGATTGATATGATCTGGCACACCCCTAGATAGTTTGTGGTCGTGATACTGTATGGCTTTAGAGACTCCAGTGCCGGGATACTTTAAGTTATTGTTGTTGTTCGTCCGTCATTCTCGACGATGACCAAGGGCATCACAAGGAAGAGGACTGGGTGCAGTGTGTCCAGCTGTGGCTGATCAGTCCGATGTGGGCACGGAAGGCTCTACCACAGGTCAGGCACAGGTGGTCTGCGCGAGCAGAAGATACAGGGGTGGCTCTGGACTTGTGAAGCTCACGTTTTCTCTGGGCCTTGGAAATCCTGTTCAGCTCAAAGGAGGCAGTACCTTTGCTGGTATGGCTATGCCAATCTGGTCGGTCTAGCGCTAGGGTCTCCCAGGTGTCAGGACTGATGTCAAAGCTCTTCAGGGAGGCCTTATGAGTGTCTTTGTAGCGCTTCTTCTGACTGCCTTGTGAGCGCTTGCCCTCTGCTAGTTTGCTGTAGAACAATCTCTTTGGTAGGCGTGAGTCAGGCATACAAACAAGGTGGCCATACCACCTAATCTGGGCTCTCTTGAGCAGGGTGTGGATGCTAGACAGCACAGCTCGGGAGAGGACCTCTGTGTCAGGGATTTTGTCCTGCCAGGTGATCTTCAGGAGCTTTCTCAGGCAGTTCAGGTGGAAGTGGTTTAAAAGTTATTAATAAACATTAGAAACACAAGCTGAACAATGAAGACACAAGGTCAGCGCCTGTTATGATGGGAAAAGACCAGAAAATGGTGACGGGGAGAGAGGCAGCAAACTGTTTCATAGAAAGCTATGAACAAATTGGCAATATTTCGGTGCCATATAATGGGAAGCACCAAGTCCATGATGAAATAAAGAACTACCAGGAAGGCCAGGATACACCCCACTACATGGACAAACCTTTCAATAAGAGTTTGAAGAAGCCCTGAAAACCCTTAAGGACAAATCTCCTGGCCTTGACAAAATCTCCGAGATGCTAGGACACCTTGGCCCCAAAGCAAAGAACAAACTCCTCACTCTCATCAACAACAGCTGGAGGATGGGGCATGTTCCACAATGCTGGCAAGAAGCTAATAAGATAAGATAAGATAAGATAAGCCTTTATTAGTCCCACAACGGGGAAATTCCAGGATTGCAACAGCACAGGGATAGCAACACTCAGAGCAACAATCAGAAGGCAAGAAAAAAACAAGCAAGCAAGAGCAGCTAATATACATATGTACGTATTACTATAAAATATATATATATACACACACACACAGACACACAGTGCAGAGCATTGTAGCTGGATGGAATAAATATATGAATATATGAACACACAGTGTGCCCACAGTGCGCCCTATCAGCCTCACCAGCTGTGTGAGCAAGCTCTTAGAGTGAATGATCAACACCTGTCTAGTTTGGCACCTGGAGAAGAACAACATTATTACCCCAGAACAGGCAGGCTTTGGACAATACCACTCCACTGAAGACCAGGTGACCTACATTGCCCAGGAAATAGAGGATGGTTTCCAGGACAAACTGCATACACTGACTGTATGGATAGACATGGAAAAGGCATACAATAGGGTATGGAATGATGGCCTCTGGAGGAAGCTCCAGAAGAGTCGCATGACTGGCTGGATGTACCAGTGGATCTCACAGTATCTGAACAATAGGGAGGCCCGAGTTCACATCAACGGAGCACACTGCTGAAAGAAAACACTGAGAGAAGGGGTCCCTTAAAGTAGAACTGAACTGAACGGCATTGAACGGCACTGGGTGATAGTACATACAATTATAAAGATAATTTATCATTGGCACCCCCTCCACAAATCCCGGAATCTTGGAGAAAATCTCGATTTTGAATTTCCCGCCCTGAAAAATCAGACAAATCCACCGATTAACCGGAAGTGCAGCTGGAAGTGCAGCCGGAATTCCGCGTGACGTCACGAGTGTGACACAGTCCTCCATGTTTACCATTGCGAGCACGTCGACACTGGTTGTTTTTGGTGCATTTTGTTGTGATAGTCGACTACAAAACACTTCCAACACCTGGGAAGATCTGTTCAGTGGCCAAGGAAAGCTGTCATGACGACGAAAGAAAAAGGAGGAGGAAAAGCGACCGGGAAGCGATGCGTTTCTAGATATAGATATTACAGTGATCCCTCGCTACTTCGCGTTTCACCTTTCGCGCCCTCAGTGCATCGCGGATTTTTCAAAAATATTCATCAAAAATTCAAAATTGAGAAAAAACGGCACGAAAGTTGCCCGGGCGCTAGCAGAAGGCAGGGAGAGTACATTAGAACATCAGGTATCAACATGGAGAGCCCGCACAACTCAAAATCCACCTCTCTGACCACCGCTCCACTCCTCTCCGCCCACCTCTTCACCGCTCGGGAATCTCGCAAGCTGATTGGCCGAGACATTTTACCCAGCTTCTCTCCCTGCAGAGCGCACATACCCAGCGAAGGAAGACCGCATTCATTGTTCTTTATCGCTCGTGTTGCTTAGTGGCACTTTTCGCTGTTCTCTTGTGCCTTTTTGTGCAAAATAGTGCTTGTGACGCCCTTGGGTGGGGGGGGACGCTACTTCGCTGTTTTTCACTTTTCGTGGTCGGTTCTGGTCCCCATTAAATGCGATAATAGCACAGTCAAATGCAGAGGCCAGTTCTGTTCATGTGTATTGCCACTATAGTCTGTAGAAGTATTGTAATATATAGCCCAATTTTTTGAATGAATGAATGAATTTATTTATTTCGGATAGTACAGTACAGGTTGAAAGAAACTGAATGATATAACAACAAGGTCAAATTGAACAATGACTCATCTGATTATACAATTCAACGTAAGTTGTCTGAAATGGGTGATGGCTGAAGCCGCAGCTTATATTGCCCACCCAAAGAGAAAACAGGCAAGAGCGATTACAATTCAAAACAAAACTAAGACAAAATGTGACAGAGAAAAAAGAAAACTAAGCTACAACACAACACAGGCTGGATATGTTACAACTCGCCGCTCATTAGCAGCGCCAGCTGCGCGCACACTTGCGCCTCGTCAGCAGCGTGGGATATAAGCCACTCTGCCCTGGGCTTCGGCATGAAGCCGTCTGATTTCTTCAGCCCTCTTGCTGCAGAGGAGCCCCCTCATCTCCCAGCAAGATCTACAGCGTAAGCATACCTACCTTTGCCTTTCCAGTCTCTCCCCTGTGCACAGGTGTATTCCCTGGCGGCGGACCTCGCCTCTGCATCGCCGTCTGCCAGCTGCTGTCACAGGTGCATCAGGTCGCTGTGTCCCGGGCTCGCCGTTGTGCACGCCTGCCACCTGCCACACTCCTGCATCCTCCTCTGTCTCGTCACTGATCCTGAATGCCTCTTCACTCTGAAAACTCTGGTGTTCTTGACTGCTGGAACTGCTATCATCTGCCATTGTTGTTTTGTTTAGGGATCACACTCGTGACGTCACGCAGCGTCGTCTGCACTACTTCCGGTTTGTTTGGCACTGCCAGCCAGAGGCAAAAGTTTATCGGCTTATAGCGTGGCCATCGCATGGCCTAAAAATTTCTTTTATGTGTTGAAAAATACAATAGGTAATAAGGAATTAATCTGCTATTCTACTTTTTGCGCCAAAAGGTGGGTTCAGTTCTACTTTAAGGAGGCATACTCAGCCCTACCCTATTCCTTGTCTTCATCAATGACATTGTCAGAGACCTGCCACATAAGGTTCAGGGAGCCATATACACAGACAATCTTGTCCTCTCCGCTAACTATAAGCTACAGCAGACGGTCAGCATACTTGAACGTTGGACACAACAGTGGCTAGTAACTACCAGTGCCAAGAAGACCAAATACACTGTCTTTAGCCTCTCACCAAAGATGCAGAAGGCTAATCTACACATCAATGGGCAAAATGTGCTTGCAGAGGACAATCCTATGTATCTTGGAGTCACATCTGACAAATGCCTAGCATGGAAGAAACAAACACAGCAAGGAGAAACGAGAGCCAGGGTCCGACTTGCTTTCATGAAAAAGCTGGCAGGAACAGCCTGGGGCGACGATACCATGACCCTCAAGAGGCTATACACTGGTAGAGCCAGGCTGGTGCTTGAGTATGGCATGACAGCATGGGGCACCACGGCCAAGTCCAACTTTGATCAGATTAGCAAGATTTAGAACCTGGCTGTCCGTATCATCATGGGGGCCATGAAGTCAATGCCAATACATGAGCTTGAAATCATCACAGGGCTCCAACCTCTTGAGGACCGCAGAGACGCTTAACTCCTCACCCAGGCTGCCAAGGTCTGGGGGATGCAAAGTCACCCCTTGAAAGACAGACTGTCCCAGCCCACAAAGAGGAGACTGAAGAGAGAAAGTTTTATACACCAGAGCAGAATACTTGAGTGACAGAATCACAATTTTCTTGATCATGATCCCAAGGAGATACCCCGGAGTTGGCCCCAAAGTGACCCTGTTGGAAAGACCCTTACACTTGAATACCTACACACCCACTACCCCAAAGATTCTTTGACTCATGAATATACAGACAGCTCTGCAGAGGATGCAGTTCGGAATGAAGGGGCAGGACTGTACATACAATATCTGGGAGGCAGCGAAGATAGGATCTGCTTCGCTACCGGCCTGTACTCCACCAACTACAAAGCCAAAGCAGAAGCCCTGAAAATAGCCGCAACTCACATCAAAGTCAGCCCCCACACCAGTCACAATGTCTTCCTGACTGAAGCCCTGTCTATCCTATAGGCCTTGCAATACAATAAAGACACTGACCTGAACAACCTGTCCTCCTCTCTTGTCTCCCTCTACTTGAGCCACACAGTTGCCTTGCAGTGAATTCCCTCCCATTGTGGTGTTTGGTAGTGAGACAGCTGACTCCCTTGCAAAAGAAGGATAAACACAGGAACAGATGGACAGGTCTACTGGCTTCGCAGAAGTTAAGAATATCAGGGCCAAGCAGCAGACTTACTGGAGGCAGCAGCATCCAAACCACAACAGAGAAGGTCCATACTTCTTGCTGACCGGGCGTGAGCAAGTAGCCTTAGTCAGGCTCAGGACAGGCCACAACCGCCTGAACTATCATCTATACACAAAATTTCATATTGGCAACACAGAGCAGTGTCCCTGCAAGAGAGGCAACCAGACGGCAGAACATTTGCTACAATCCTGCCCACTGCATGAAGTGCTCGGAGAGAGGACCTGGCCCACCCCAATCCCAGTTTCCTGGAAGCTCTACGGTGGGTTGGGGGACCTGCAGTGTACTGTCGCCTTCATTGAAGAGGCGGGAGTGTCCATCTGACAAAGAAGAAGAAACACAAGCTTACCTATTTAGGTACCAATGCAATACAAACCAGTTGACTTTTCAGTCCCTTTGATGGTGCTAAATGCCCACTGTCTGGTTAGGTCAGCGCAGAAAAGGAGTGACTGCTGAGATGAGATTAGATTAGATTCAACTTTGTCATTACACATGTATGAATACAAGGTAACGAGACACAGTTTAGCATCCAATCAGAAGTGCAAAGGACAGCAGTGCAGTATATACAGTAATTGACAGTATGTGCAATTTAAGCAAATATATGCAGCAGTGCAGAAAGTTAAGAGTACCGTTATGTGCAAATAATGTACAATAAGTTAGGTGGGCAGTTATGTACAGGTGAGGATGGTAAGAGATGATGGTAAGAGAGTCAGCGGGGAACTAAGTTCAATAACGTGACAGTTGTGGGAAAGAAACTGTTCCTAAACCTGCTGGTTCCAGTCCGAAGGCTTCTGAAACGCCTTCCAGAGGGGAGAAGCTGGAACAGTCCATGAGCAGGATGGTTGGAGTCCCTAAGAATGCTGCGTGCCTGGCGCAGACCTCTTTTCCTGTAGACGTCCTCTATAACTGGAAGTGGAGTCCCTGTGATGCGTTGGGCGGTTTTCACCACCCGCTGCAGCGCCTTACGGTCAGCGACAGAGCAGCTCCCATACCAGACTGTGACACAGTTGGTCAGATCTAGCCCAGAGTTGAACAAGACAAAAATCGGGATGGGAAATTGAACTATATGGCATCGTAATACTCAGCATATTGCAAGATTGTGATTATACTGCATCACGGCCCAAGTATTGTGATGATATTGTATTGTGGGACCTCTGGTAATTCCCACCCCTAAGGATAATTAAGTTGGACACTTGGAACTTGGATAAAAGAAACTAAACATGAAAAAAATTCTCAATATTTGAGGTGAATACTTTATCTGAATAATACTTTTGTTTAAAAATCTGATGCGGTGATATGAGTGATTTACAAGTTAAACACATCAACTGTAATAAAATCATCAAAGCAAGATAAAAAAAATAGAATATTAAACCAACACACTTAAAAGCAGGCAGATAAACAGAGTATTAAACACTGCTGAATGTGCACTGCTGAATAAAATGGAAAGGTTTTAAAATGATACAATGAAGTTAAGGAGCAGACCGTTTCAGTGGATTGAAGAAAAAAATTTGTGTGCACCTACAACCCCTGGAAACATGTCAGAACATGAGGGGGTTTTACAGATTCATGCATAAGATTCATGCACAAGAGCAGTATATACCAAGGCAAATTGAATAAAACAAGTTCATTAATATGAGAATTAATAAGGAAAACTGATCTGCAGTTAATTTAGGAATGTAAAAAAATACATGAGTGCTCTCCTGGTTTGTTTATAAATCCTCTCGGTGAAATTCCCTCTCTCCTGTCTGTCAGTGCCTGGCCTTCTTGGTGTCCAATGCTCCCTATCATCGTCTCCGGCCCGGTCTGCTTACCCAGCTCTGGAAGCAGATTCGTCCTTATGTGCGCCACAGAGGTCTGTATGTTTTTTCTCAAAGTAGCTCCACATGGGCATCTAAGGGGGCATCACACTGAGGTAGCTCTCAGTAGGTTCTGGAAAGTTTGACAGAGCTGAGTGGGAATTCAGTGAACGTTGTTGACACTCATTATGATCTGATTAAGAACCCCATAGACAGGCATGGGTGGGAACAGTGCTTCAGAACTTTGAGCATATTCAGAAATTTCTCCTGAGAAATCCTGTCTGACAAAAAAAAAAAAAAAAAAAAAAAAGCAACAGCCTTAGGTGTGGCTATACTGCAAACAGAATTGCCACACTTCAAATGTGATAGAAACATGTCGAGAACCAGCAAAATGCAGCATGGCATAGTAACTATTTTTATTTTTTTAGTATTTTCGTTAGGAGAAAGATTTTTTTGTTTAGAAATAAATATATTAAAATTAAAAAAAAAAAAAATCAGTTTGTATCAGATATCCTATTATAACTGTTGTCCTTTTTTCCTCCACACTAACCGATGGGCAGTCTCAGTGGTTGAGTTTCAATGCAACAGGTAAGCCTTATAGATAAAAAGAAAAATCATCAAATTTTTAACAGAGGAGGTTTTTACAGAAAGAAATGCATCCCTAAAGTGGTGCTTATCTTTGTTGAATGATGAAAAAAATCATAATGGAGTAGCTGAAATAAAAATGTTGTAAATCCAGTTTTGTGCAGCTCCTAAGTCTGAGCAACATCACACCGCCTTTTTTCTTTTTTCTTAGTTGTAGTCTAATACTTTACTAGAAGTTACGACTGGAGACTGCCTATCAAATATTCTAACCAGCTGTCACTAAGTCAGATTCTTCTATTGCCTGCAGTGTACACAGGTTATTTACAGTATTTATGACTCACATTATTTCAATTTCACAAAAGCAAATATATCTATATTTTTGGAGGAGGAATGTGACATTTATAGTTGTAGTTAATTTAAACTCCAGCTGAGTAAAACTTCTGCTTGTCATCCGTTAGTTATCATAATGAAAATGATAATATGAAAATAGTAGAAGTAATTGTTATGTGTACAGCTCGAAGCAGTGAACGGGAATGACAACTGGCAAGAATGTGGCGCAGTTCATCTAGAACTCAATGGAAATATCCATTTTTGATGTACCAGAGATTCAATGAGGACGCAGTGATAACATGCTGGACTGAGTAAGAAGATCGAGTTAGGAACTGTGTAACACTGATGTAGAACTGATCAGGTACAGGTTTCAATTGGGTAAAGACTGCTGAACTTGCCAATAGCTGATTAGAAACTGATTTCCTCTGTTTTTGTTGTAAGAACTATCTTCAGTCGGGATGAAAATGAGATGGACTTGTCTCGAACCATGTAACAATGAAGTAGTGTCATGTTCAAGGCATTTTGCCCCCAAATCACCTGTTTTCACCCCGTTTCACCAATTTCTTAGGACAGGCTAGGACGTTCTGAGAATGAGTTTGATGTGATGGGCCTTTAAGAGAACAGGACAACAAAGTGTGATTCTTTGAACACCTGCCTGCTTTTCTTTAGATGTGACTGTGCGTGTGTCCGTCCTGACACTTTACGGGGCTCTAGTGACAACCCAGGCTCCTCTCCCTGAGGTGCAACTTCTCCTCCAACAGCCCGATGATGGAGGCAATGGCAGCAGCACTGCCGGCTCGTTCACGCCGCAGCAGTTGGTTCTCAGCTGGAGGCAGAGAGACGGCTTGTCTTCCCCTTCTCGTACGACAGTCACTAACACCCAGTGGAGCTCTTGCACGCACTCGCCCCGAGTTCCTTGCACGCCTGGGGAAGAGGACAGTGTTCGGCCATGGCTGCTGCAACTTTGTGTGTCGCTGGTGACTCAGCCCAGAGAGAGCCAATCAGACAGCGAGGGAGGGGGAGGAGGTGCTGCTTTAGAGCCTCCTCCTGTCCGGCTTGAAGCTCTACAGGTGAGACAGAAATGATATGTCCCCTTTTTTTTTTGTCTGAGGTTGAAAAACAATCTAATGAAATGATGTCACCTTTGAGTCTACCATGTCTCATAACAATAGCCTGCAAAACCAAGATCATTGACCTATGTTTTCAAGCAAATTTAACCAAAGTACGTCATCAGCTGCACTTCAAACTAGTCCGTTTTATTTTGCCTTATTGTACGAAACATTTAGCTATTAGCCATTGCTAGCAACACTCAATGAAAATGACAGTAACGTAAGCAGTAATTGTGTATAAAACACTACAGCAATATGTTCTCAGATAGAAATTGGACCGTATTTTGTGTACATCTGACTAGAAGAGACATATAAAACAGAAGTGTTGACATAGCCCTGTGTGTTTCAGGTCTTGGCACATCTGGTGCGTGGTTACTTCTCTTTAATGCAGTCATGTCTCTTTGAGATTGGGCAAGTGAGCGCTCGCTGCCTCGGGGAGACGGACTCCTCCATACAGCTGCATGGAGCGAAGGTAATATGGATGCCCACTGATCTTCAAACGCCTAACAAAAAACAAACTTACTGTTGTTTATCCAGAATTATTACCCTTATCATCAATCACCCTTCATGTATGAATTGATTGTCTACAACACAGGTGTCAAACTCATTCCATGGAGGGCCAAGACCCTGCAGGTTTTACCTCCACCCAGTGTCTTCAACAGGTGATTTCTCTGAATTTCTACCCACTGATTGCTGATCAGTGAAAACACCTGCTGAAGAGACTGGGTGGAAGTAAAACCTGCAGGGTCTTGGCCCTCCATGGAATGAGTTTGACACCCCTGGTCTACAAGGTGAGAGTGAATGAAGGGAAGGAATGAATGTGTTTGTTTATAGTGAGTGACGAAGGGAGGGAGGCCTGAAATAGGCAAATGTGAGTCAGGTTGTTATATTTGTGTATTTATAGTATTTATAATATTTATAATTGTGTATTTATAATCTTTTTGCATTGATGTATGTGGTTATTGTGTATTTTCTTTATTTCTTTTCTTTTCTTTACTTGATTCTCTTTTCTAAAGCCCATCCAGGGACAAGAGTTGCAAATTAGCTAATAGCTATACACTCCATGTGCAACACATCAGATTGATTGTCATTGATTAATTGTCTGTTTATTGCACTGTCCCTGTCAAATAAACTAATCTATCTATCAAAATGATTTGATTCTAAAATTTGTCTCAAAATGATCTTAACAGCACTGGCATGAACGACATTGCAATATTTTCTTATCTTTTTGTGAAATATTTATATTCAGTTTTGTGAATTTGTTATTACTGTTATCAGTTTTATTATAAGCAGAATCTGAACCATCAACAACCATTTATTGTTTAGGGAGGGAATTGTTTGAGGTGTACCCAGCAATGTTTCATTCATTTATCGTACTAGTGCAAACCCGTGCATGCCCGTAGAAACCAAGTATAAGCAAGTATTTCTGCATGCCCGTAGAAAGTTACTGTTACCATGGCAACAGTAACCATGGTGAAACCTGCCTTTGATCTTTGACGTCACCACTTGTTCAGTGATGCCTGCCTTTGATCTTTGATGATGTGTCTGCCTGGCAACAGTAGCCATGGCAATATTTGTGCATCTATGATGTCATGGCTATGAATGTCCGTAGCTCCTCTATGGACGTTCATTAAAGATTTCCCCTCCTAAACTTCTGCATATCCGGGGAGGCTGAAATTTGGAAATTCACACCCTTGTAACCTCAGCACAGCACGTATCAAATCTGAGGCCAGTCCAATGAACGGTTCGAGAGATACACATGGAACACCCAGACAGACAGAGACTTCTTAAATTATATATTTAGTTGAACATTGGGAAGTATTAATTTACTTAGAGCTGGACTGATGATCAAAACTAACAGCAGGTCTTAAATTTGAAAGTGTGACCTTAAATTTATCTTATGTCTGCATATACTCAGATACTCTGATAATACTTCTATTGCATGTGGTTGCAACAGATTTTTGCTGCAGGAAATACTGTATTCAGCACATTTCTTGTTTAAAAAAAAATCATGCTTGTACTAACATCTGTGTCACTGTCTTTTATTTAGCTACTAGAGGAGTTTGGTACTGGAATAATCCAGCAGTACAAAGCAGACAGCAGTGTACTCGAGAGCTTGAGGGTTCCCATAAGTCAGGTAAATATAGGGTTTCTCCTTTAAACAAAACATGTAATTACTTTGACTTTGAATTATCAAGGAAGCATGTAAAAAACCTCTGGTTTAACAGGGCTGAATAAAACTGCGTAGAAGGTTATTTTTGAACTGTAGAATCATCAAAGCACTTATGCTGAGACATTTTGCAGGGAATTACTTCAAAATACATACTGTTAATCACACTAGGAGTCGGAAATTTGGTATGAGATACACATTCAGCATTTAGAATAGGGAAATGTGAGTGAAATAAACTTGTCCTTCCCTCAAATCTTTAAAAACAGTCGGTGCAAAATGGCTGGTAACCGAGAGTTGCTGCAATATTTGTAGTTGGAGAAAAGGATGATAGGATGATGATATTAATTACTGACTTTCAGAATTTTTTCAATTTGTGTGGTTTTTCTCATAAAATGTGGGGTTTTCTATTTTTAAGCTATTTTTTCCTTGTAAATATGCAACATTTTTCTAAATAAATTTTCTACTTTTTTTCAGGGAAATTTGAAACTTTTTTCCTGTGGAAATTTGTAAAAAAAAATTTCTTACACATTTGAGATTTGATATTATTTAAATTATTTATACATTCTTAAGTTTTTCTCATAAATTTGAGACATTTTTCTTGTAGTTTTTCTTACAAATTTGCAACTTTTCCTTGTTCATTTTTGGAATGTTTGTTCAATAAATGTGTTAGTCTGAGGAATGCAAGATATCTACATGTACCCCACTGTTATCCAAATTATTTATATTGTAAATTCAGTAAAATAATACAGAATTTTTTGCTCATTACAGCATAAACAAGCACGTTTTTAATAGAATTCCTATACACGAAACATACTGAGAGGCATTAAAAATACAATATACAGATAAAACAAAATTCTATGTATCTTTATAATGATTATGTGCTTTAAAACTGGTTGTGTTTTTTTTTTTTACAATGTTAATCCATGTACAATAAAATCCCTGTCATCTCAATGCATAAAACTCCCCATCAGACCGTCTATGGGATGCTCTGGATCACTGTGTACAAATCATGCTGAGCTTGAGGTGGCATTGCTTGCTTAATGGGACTGCATTCCTCAGCGTCAAACTGACAACTTGGTGCAGAATTGAGGCTTTGCTGGGAGCAAATGGAGGTCACACACATGATATTAATGAAAAAAAAAAAAGAAATTAAGGATCAGGTTTTGTTGCATATCGGTACATCCAGAGGATCTGAATTTGTGTACTAATAACCATTAGCTAATAAACATTATGAAGCATATCTTCATTTGTGTTTTCTTCAATGCCAACTTACATCACTTTCTGAAATTGATACAGTGTTGCTTTTTTAATGCCTCTCAATCAGAGTTGCCAAGTCCACTTATTATAAGCAACTTTGGGCTTGTTTTTCTCTAAAGTCGCTTGCAAATCTAGTCAGTTGTGAGTTTTTGGGCTTGTTTTTTAACGTGTAGCTGCCTATTTGGGCTTGCTTTGCTGTCTGTGTGACAGCTGTCCCAGCTCCCCACAAAACATGAGCGCGATAGTTTACAGGACCCATCCACACCCCCGTTTCCTGGTTTACCGTGCCTGCCCCACGGATATCTATAGATAAACTAGACGGATCATTGGCCGCCAGAAGAGAAGCCACTTGACCACCATAGTACGCCCAAAACACTAGTACATCCAAATCGATGGCCGCTAAACATAATGTCAACTCAGTTTCTATAGTTCACTGGTTGTACAAGATATTTCTATACTGAGAAGTTAGAAATCTGTTAATTTTTGGGGACGTTATTGAAGTAAAAATGGGGCCGGCCAGGGGCTTCACTTCTGGCGGCCAATGATCCATCCAGTTTTTCAAGTTTTCCAGATCAGTTGCCTGCCCGACTCCACTGGGCTCTGTACTCGCTAATGGGGCGTGAGCTATCCAGGCTTTTTTTTATACACATCAGTGCATATGAGACCTTAAATCAAAAAAAAATTATCCATTGAAATGAATGGCAAGAGCAAAATTATCTTTTGATCCTGATCAAATTTTGCCACAAGTTACACATATGTTTGTCAATTTCAAAGATAATTTTCCACGTAATTAAAGTTATCGGCTGTTCTATAATAAGAGTAATATTTAGTTTTTGTTTAAACGACTTGCAGACAACAACTCCCAGCATCCCACGTCACTAAACTGTAATCATGTTTAGTGCTGTTACTTATGCAGAATGTACATGTCTTTTCTTTTGATCGGAATTTAAAAATTTATTCAAAATTTTTATGTTGACGGTGTTCTACTATAAAGTTGTTGTTGTTTATGCAGAATGCATATGTAGTTTCCTTTCATTAGTTTATAAAATTCCATTATTCAATGCTGACTGTGTTTATAGTCAATTCACTGCAAACAAAAATAAATCCATATTTCGATATGTTATCAAGCAGCCTGTCTTTTACACAGTGTGGTTGTTGGGCTTATTTTGGGCTTGTTTCCATAGAGCTGGTTGCTTGTTTCTCTCGTGAAACCTGGCAACACTGCTCTCAGTATATTTTAGTAATGAGAATACAAGCACTCTTCTAGCCAGTTTTCAAATTATTGAAATCAGAATTAACTCTGAGAATCTCCAAATGTATTTGAGTAAAAGTAGAGTTTTTTCTTCATGAATTTACTCAAATAAGAGTTAAAAAGTATTCTACGATAAAACTACTCGGTAAAGAACAATTTTGTAACAAAAGCTGCCTGAGTAAATGTAAATACCTGCTATCCACTTCGAGTTTTAATTTACTGTCTCACATATGGACACAATTCAGGTGGTGCAGTTTTGGTCAGAAGTGTTGAGTGGTCCCCTGAACCGAGCGCTCCAGAACGAGCAGCATCCCACGCTGCAGGCGAGCGCCTGTGACACCCTGTCCTCCATCCTGCCGCAGGCCTTTGCACAGCTGCCTGTGAGTAGTTCTTCCACTGGACTCTATGGTCTCCTCTCACAGTTAACTTGGAGCTTTACAGAGTTGTGTGTCTGGTTGTAGGACAAGACCCAGCTGATGTGCATCACTGTGTTGCTGGGGCTGACGTACGTTGAAAACTACCTGGTGAAAACGGCGGCTGTTAGGGCTTTGGGGATCTACATCCTTTTCCCTTGTTTGAGAGAGGTGCGAGCATTGACCCGCATCTATAAACGTCTTGAATATTCAGCTGAACGTTTGTCAGCAGATTAAAGACTTGAAATCTTAGGCCTAAATTTTCTTTTCAGGATGTAATGTTCGTGGCAGATACAGCAAACACCATCCTTGCTGCACTTGACGATCGATCTACAAATGTCCGTGCCAAAGTAGCCTGGTCTCTCGGCAACCTCACAGATACGCTCATTGTTAACATGTAAGAGCATGAGTCTACAGTGCATTGTGAATGTTTTGGAAAAATGAAAGCCAATAATCACTGGCCAAAGCTAAAACAGTAGCACGATTTAGGATTTCTACCATCTCTTTCCTGATCAATTTATGAACCCATTTGTTCAATGTAGCATGATAGCCATGTGTTGAATTAGGATCACTTCAGAGTCAAATGGATGATGAAGCAGCATATTCTTTGATTGACAAGTCAGTGTATCAGTTTCTCAGTCAGACCCACTCATTGTTCATCTCACTGTAACTTTATTTGGTGCCTCTTTAGGAAAAGCATAGGTGTGGACTTCCAAGAGGAGTTATCAGACATGCTGCTGCTGAAGATGTTGCAAGCCGCCACCCGAGCATCAGCTGACAAAGACAGGGTGGGAGTTTCGGTGCTTAATGCACAAGCATGCAAATATGTTTGCTTGATGGTTTTTGTTTTTTTTTTGTAAAACATCTGGATTAATATATGGCATGATGAATCACCAGCAACCTCTAAAGAGAACTGGTATTCACGAAATGTCTAAGTGTTTTCCTCTTGAAGAGTGACATATTTAAGTCACTGATGAGTTAACATTGTATGTTTACTCATAAATTTGTCATGTTTTTTCACCTCATAAATGTCTGTAAATTTACCACTTATAAATTTGATATTTATATCTTTTCCAGTTATGAGGTTTAACTATTACATTTGCAGTTTTTTGTCATGAATTTCAAACTTTTTTCCCATGTAAATTGGCAGCTTTTTCCCCATAATTTTGTAGAGCTACTTTGTATGAACAAAAGAGCCCTTTGTGCCTCCGCAGCTGCAGGTTTAAGACCCTTGAACTCTGATGAATGAAAAGTATCCTCTGCATCCCATATCAATTTCTATTGTCCCTGAATCAGTTTCCCCTCTTTAACCTTCCAGGTGAAGTGTAATGCAGTTCGAGCTCTCGGGAATCTGCTTCATTTCCTCCGTCAGTGTCAGATGACGCGGCCCACATTCCAGCACCCACTGGAAGATGCCGTCCGTGCTCTGGTCAAAACGGTCCAATCAGAGGCTACAATGAAAGTCAGATGGAATGCTTGTTATGCCTTGGGAAATGCGTTTAGAAACCCCGCCCTGCCTCTTGGTGAGTGTTCACTTGCACGGGTTTTAACTGGTCAGTTTTCTTTTCGTGCTTTCGGTGTTAACGAGATGAACAGCGTTAAGATTCCGAGCTATCCTAATTATATTTTCAGAGTTCCAGTATTCACAATTAGCAGGAAATGGTTGAAGCATCCATCTAGTAGTGGAGACGAGTTCATGAAGTTACATCCCCAGGATGTCCATCACACACACTTTGTCCACAAACAGGATCACTGGACCCTGTGTTTCACACCATAGAGCTTATTTTGAAAAGGTCGCTAACTTTTGGCATTGACTCAGCAACAGTGAGGTGAACATTGATAGGCCAGTTATCAATAGACGAGTGGCGGGGTCACCCTTCATTATTTAAGATCGAAAGTTGAAGGTTCAAGTGATGCCATTATAGAGTTGACCCTAAATGACGCCGAGCGTTATCCCCGTCACATGTTGGTCAGTATCTGGGAGTCCATAGTCTTATGTTCCAGTGGAGTATGGTGGCAGAGAGGAAGTTTAAAAGCACTGACAAAAGAGGTCTGCTATGAGTGGCGCCAGCAACTGAATTTGGCTAGACACAGGAAAACTCAACTGGCCTGGACATAAGGATTTATAGCTCTTTCTCAGTTTTTGGGGTTGTGGTACATAGCTCTTCTTGGTTATTGGAGCGATTTGTTTTCCTTGTTTTGTTTTTGTTTTTTTTTACTTTTTTTAACATGTAAAAGGATCACAGAGAAATTCTTGGAAGCAACAAAGTTTTTCCTAGTAGCTGATCAGTTCTTCATTGCAGCTGCTGAAAACTAATTTACCTTCTTCTCGGTTATAAAAAAAATTACCTTTTCGTACCATGTATTTTTTCTGTTCTCTCTTTAATTCTGACCTCACTTGGCTACTAGTCCTTAAAGGACCTACTACTGCATCTCAAAAAATAGTATATATACTGTATATTGAAACAATTATTTTTTATCAAATTCAAAAGTTAAACGTTAATATTTTATATGTATATTCATCACACATAAGGTGAGCTATTTCCAGTAGGGATGCACAGATACCTGTATATCAGTTGACCATCGGTGTCGGCCGATAGTCATATGGTTGACTACCGTCGACAAAAATTCTAAAACTTATCGATGGTCTAAACAACTGATGCAATATTGTTTTGTTTTTTTTCCTGCACTCTAAAGCTGCCAGTTCACAAAATATCCAGTAGATGGAATCCTACATTCAGTGATAGACACAGGCAGACTGCTCTGGGGGGGGGGTGAAGTGCGCATACGTGTGGTGTTTTCCATGTTCTAATGCACAGGTGTCAAACTCATTCCGTGGAGGGCCAAGACCCTGCAGGTTTTACCTCCACCCAGTGTCTTCAACAGGTGATTTCTCTGAATTTCTTCCTATTGATTGCTGATCAGTGAAAACACCTGCTGAAGAGACTGGGTGGAAGTAAAACCTGCAGGGTCTTGGCCCTCCATGGAATGAGTTTGACACCTCTGTTCTAATGTATCATTAAAATTTTAAAAATCTGTGCTAAAGGGAAACAAAACAAACTTTTGGATTCTCTTTGAAAAATGCAATAAGGTGTCTTGCTCATGTTTTTATTTCTTTTTAAATGTTTATTTTTTAAAGACTCCAGTGGATATACTTAAATCCCCAAAACAAATCTGCATTGTCTAAAATAATATCGTATGACCTTTGTTCCACAAAAAAATCTTTCATTAGCTTACAGTTGCTTGTAAAAATGTTTACCCTTTTCCTCCTTCCTTCAAATGCCAGCATCTAATTAGGCCCACCCACACCCCGCCCACCAGGACACAGAAGTCTGCAAGCTGGCAAATCTGAACAGCCAGTGCTTACCCTGGATTTACTGACTCTGGATCTGGTCTGTTACAGACGTGGACAAAATTGTTGGTACCCCTCTGTTAATGAAAGAAAAACCCACAATGGTCACAGAAATAACTTGAATCTGACAAAAGTGGTAATAAATAAAAATTATATGAAAATTAACCAATGAAAATCAGACAATTCTTTTGAATTGTGGTTCAACAGAATTATTTTAAAAAACAAACTCATGAAACAGGCCTGGACAAAAATGATGGTACCCCTAGAAAAGATTGAAAATAATGTGACCATAGGGACATGTTCAACCAAGATGTGTCCTCTAATTAACATCACAGGTGTCTACAAACTTGTAATCAGCCAGTCGGCCTATTTAAAGGGTGGCAAGTAGTCACTGTGCTGTTTGTTGACATGGTGTGTACCACACTAAACATGGACCAGAGGAAGCAAAGGAGAGTTGTCTCAGGAGATTAGAAAATTATAGACAAGCATGTTAAAGGTAAAGGCTGTAAGACCATCTCCAAGCAGCTTGATGTTCCTGTGACTACAGTTGCACATATTATTCAGAAATTTAAGCTCCACGGGACTGTAGCCAACCTCCCTGGACGTGGCCGCAGGAGGAGACGGATAATATGAATGGTAACAAAAGAGCCCAGAACAACCTCTAAACACATTCATGGTGAACTTCAAGGTATTTCAGTGTCAGATCGCACCATCCGTCATTGTTTGAGCCAAAGTGGACTTCATGGGAGATGACCAAGGAGGACACCACTGTCGAAAACAAATCATAAAAAAGCCAGACTGGAATTTGCCAAACTGCATGTTGACAAGCCACAAAGCTTCTGGGAGAATGTCCTATGGACAGACGAGACAAAACTGGAACTTTTTGGCAAAGCACATCAGCTCTATGTTCACAGACGCAAAAATGAAGCATACCAAGAAAAGAACACTGTCCCTACTGTGAAACATGGAGGAGGTTCTGTTATGTTCTGGGGCTGCTTTGCTGCATCTGGCACAGGGTGTCTTGAATCTGTGCAGGGTACAATGAAATCTCAAGACTATCAAGGTATTCTAGAGAGAAATGTGCTGCCCAGTGTCAGACAACTTGGTCTCAGTTGCAGGTCATGGGTCTTGCAACAGGATAATGACCCAAAACACACAGCTGAAAACACCCAAGAATGGCTAAGCACGAAACATTGGACTATTCTAAAGTGGCCTTCTATGAGCCCTGATCTAAATCCTATTGAACATCTGAGGAAGGAGCTGAAACATGCCATCTGGAGAAGGCACCCTTCAAACCTGAGACAACTGGAACAGTTTGCTCATGAGGAGTGGGCCAAAATACCTGCTGAGAGGTGCAGAAGTCTCACTGACAGTTACAGAAATTGTTTGATTGCAGTGATCGCCTCAAAAGGTTGTGCAACAAAATATTAAGTTAAGGGTACCATCATTTTTGTCCAGGCCCGTTTCATGAGTTTGTTTTTTAAAATAATTCTGTTGAACCACAATTCAAAAGCATTCTTATTTTCATTGGTTAATTTTCATAGCATTTTTATTTATTACCACTTTCGTCAGATTCAAGTTATTTCTGTGACCATTGTGGGTTTTTCTTTCATCAACAGAGGGGTACCAACAATTTTGTCCATGGCTGTACGGCTGTGAGCCGGTCTCTGCAGCAAATAGTTCCCATTCTTATTATTGTTCTAATCCCCACCTGGTCTGGACCACTGCAGAGCTGGATTCGGATTACTAATGAAATGCAAGGAGTCTTTGACAAATGCCGGATCCAATCCACAAGGAATTCCCGCTTATCTCATATTCTCACGGAAGCCGTGCTCCGTCATTTAGCAATCACCAGTACATCAATTATTCTCACGGCATCAAAAAGCAGGGAGGATGGACAAGGAGCAATTCATTTTAGAAATACAAAATTATAAAATTGTGACAGGCTGACAGGCAACTTACCCATTGTTAAAGCACAAATTGATCCAGATGACACGTCTGTCTCGCTAAGCTAATCATTTGCCTTGACAGCTTGTTATTGTGATCTTGCGATCATGTGATCTCTCGATCTCTTGTGTTGTATAATTCTCGTGTAATCTAGGCACGCGAATGTTGTTCTGATCTGTGCCAGATCAAAACACAGAGTAGGCGGGGACTGCCACAAGGCTCCGTCCGCACTGCATCTGCAACGGACTGCATCCGGACTCTGTAAATCCAGGGTTAGTCTTGATTGGCTGAACACTACAGACTTGTTATAATGAGGTCACTAAAAACACTCAATCTGAACTTGCTTTTTTCTAAGGGGAGGAGCCTTGCTATTAACTGAACTTTCACAGCAAAAAACGAAGACGTCACACATAAGTGATTTAGCTCTTGATATGTCTTGTAAGTCATAAAAAACATGTTACAAACATGTTAAGAAGAAAACAAAACTAGATTTTTATCAGTTTTCCCCCCACCCCCTTCCACAGCATGTGGGACACCATGTGGTGTATGGGGCGGCACCTGTCTCCGTTTCACTGACCCTCGGCCACACAGCTACTGTGAGTAGTGAAAGCTACAGTAGGGGGTCAGCTCTCTGGTAGTGCTACGCGTTATTTTTAGCAGAGTGTCACTTGAATTAAATTTGAATAAAAATATTAATGTTTTAGGAAAAAATGCTTTTCTGTTAGATTAAGTAATGAAGCACTGAGTTGGTAATGTTATTATGGATTTAAAAAGTTTTGAAACTTATTTATTTTTAGTATGGGAGCAATGACAGTATAATATTTGCTTGTTACTTCTTTGTATTTGTTAAATTTTCCAGCCTTTTTTAAAATTTTGATGATTACAACTAGGCTCTTTGAATTAAACTACTGCACAAAACGGAGATCTCTATGATGTAAAACATTAGCATCTGTGGTATAATATCATAACTGTTGTTTCTAATTAACCTAATTATATTTATAATTTTTTAATATTTTAAAGTAGGAAAAACTGAATACTATGTAGCTTCTATAATGTTTTGCTCAAGAGGAAGAAAAGCCACATATTCTAAAATAATCATTCTTAAAAACATATTTAATTAATGTGGTGAACTAAAGTATGACCATCAGTACTTGGAGAGATGGCAGATAATTTTTATATAAAAAAAAATGAGAAACAAAAAAAGTGTGGTCAAATATTTAGGGAGTTTAATGTCTGTATGTTTTCAGCATTATACCTTCCATGTCCAGAGGGGTTGTTGACCTTGATTTCACTTTGTATCAAACTATTTCTCACATCTCAAATTCGTTCTTCCTAACAGCTTCTGCCCCCTGGTCAGATGAAGCGTTTTCTGCACTCTGCCACGTTGTTACTTCCTGCAAGAACTTTAAAGTCCGGATCAAATCTGCAGCTGCCCTGGCTGTCCCTGCCCAGCGCGACTACTACGGGGGCACAGAACGGTTCAGCTGTGTGTGGCATTCGCTGGCCATAGCGCTCGAGAACAGTGAAGACACAAACGACTTCTTGGAATACCGATACAGCGCCAGCCTGCGTCACACGCTGTCCCATGCTCTGCTGCACCTTCTCAGCGTCAGCAAGACTGAAGACATGCCCGAGCTTGGGGCATCGCTGGCCGGAGAGGAGGGGAGGGGCATCAGAGAGCATTTGATAAAATACCTCCAAACAAAGGAAGAAGGTAAAGGAGGAGGAGAAGAGGAAGGAGAGAGAGACTCAGAGGGTGACGCTTTCCACCCTCAACAGAGAATCGGAGGTCTGCAGGAGACTCTACTTAGGCTGAAAGGGTTGGAGGGAGGAGAAGAAGAGGAGAGCAGTAAGGAGGTGGTGGTTCATTTCCTGGAGGATTTGTTAAAGATGTGTGAAGAAGCTTGATGAGACAGATCTTGGATTCATCATCGTCACAGGATAAACACCCAGCTACCAATGAACAAAAATGTGACTAAAGGCAAAAATTTGTTTCCAGTTTTTTTTTAATTTAATTTATTGATGATTTAAATGTGTCATAAATGGATGTGCCAATGAAAGAACAAGATTGGCTGACACTTTCCCAAGTATTGATTTGCATTATTTCTACGGGGGGGCTGAAAAATTCATAGACTGAAAAGTTCATAGTGGTCAATTTTGACCAAATATGATTTATTTTTCAACATAGTCTCCCCTTCGGTCCACACACTTCCATCGGTTTTACAGCGCTTGGATCCCTGTGGTTGAAAAATGAACCACATTTACTAAAATTTGACCACTACGAACTTTTCAGCCTATGAACTTCTCAGCCCCCCCTCGTATTTAAATCATATTTTGGATTCTGTGTGGCCATGTCTCCTCATTCTATAGTGTTTGTGATCTGACTCAATAACACATGACCTGAACTGTCTCTTTTAGAATATTATATAATTATGACAAATAAAGCTCATTTTAATAGTAAGCAGCTCAACATTTTATTCCAAAAACCTGACCAACATTTTTTTTGCAAAAGTATATACAGCAGATGGGCTGACAATAATAAATTTTATTGGCCATCCACATGAAATACATTACATGATCAATGTGGGCACAGCAATAATTGACTTATAGGCACAGTAATGTGCTCTGATTATTAATAGAAATGCATCAGTCTTGCCATACTAAAGTGTGTATGTATAGTTGCAGTCAAAATTATTCAACTCCCATGACAAATTGTTTATTGGCAAAATGTACAAACTAGCAGCTGTCTGCAACAAATCAAGGAAGAACAACTTAAATAGGCCAACACAACTAATATTACAACTGGTTTCTCCAAATTCAAGGCAAAATGCCACTTTTAATGACTACTGCAGTCTCAAAATTGTACAACCTTCATCATGGCAAGCATCTTTAGTGCTCATTAGAGCACCCTTTTGCTGTTATGACATGATGCAAACATGATGTATAGCCAGACACTAGCTTCTGGCAGCGTTCCTAAGGAATCTGATCCCATTCCACATGTACAATGGCCTCCAGTTCACTAATATTCTTGGGTTTGCATGCTTCAACCACCTTTTTCAAATTTCACCAGAGATTTTCAAAGGGGTTCAAGTCTGGTGACTGTGATGGCCACTCTATAGAGATGGCCACGCTCTACATTAAGGTGTCTTCCCTCAGTGCTTAAAAACAGCTGTTATCAAGCCACTTCTAAAAGAGCAACTTGGACACCTCACTCATGAACAGCTATAGGCCCATATCAAACCTCCCCTTTCTTAGTAAAATAATAGAAAAAGCTGTTTTGCAACAATTGTACAACTTCCTGACATTAAATAACTGTTTTGATGTCTTCCAGTCAGGTTTCTGGCCACACCACAGCACTGAGACAGCTCTAGTTAAGGTCCTGCATGCCAAAAACATGCAGGTTAGGTTAATTGGAGACTCTAAAGTGGCCCTTGGTGTGAATGTGTGTGTATGAATAGTTAAAGGGATGGCGCCGTATTGTGGCTGCTTCATCCATCCAGGTGGTGGATGACCCTTAATTTCTGTAAAGCGTCTTTGAGTGTCTATGATAAAGCGCTATATAAATCTGATGCATTGATTGATTGATTGTCCTTGATGACATCCACTTCAATACAGATAATATCAACATTTCAGTCTTGGTTCTACTGGACCTCAGTTCTGCATTCGACACGGTCGACCATAACATCTTACTAGAACGGCTAAAAAACTGGGTGGGACTTTCTGGTACAGCACTTAGCTGGTTTGAGTCCAATTTAAAAGACAGGGACTATTTTGTGTCTGTAGGTAACTACAAATCCGAGTGAACAAAAATAACCTGTGGAGTTCTCAAAGGTTCCATTTTGGGACCTTTGCTTTTCAACATCTATATGCTCCCACTAGCTCAAATCATAAAAAAACAACAAAATATATTAACATAATTATGCAGATGATACACAAATCTACATAACCATCTTCACCAGGAGACTATGATCCAATTAAAACCCTGATCAAATGCATTGGTCAAATTAAAGAGTGGATGTGCCAGAACTTTTAATTTGAACAAAGACAAAACCAATAGTTTTTGGAGCCAGTGAAGAAAGACTCAAAGTTAGTACTCATCTTCAGTCAATGATGCTAAAAACCAACAGCCAAGCCAGAAATCTGGGTGTGGTTCTGGACTCGGACCTGAATTTTAACAGCCACATTAAGACAGTAGTGAAATCAGCCTATTATAACTAAAAGATCATAGCGAGGATTAGAGGTCTAATGTCTCAGCAGGATCTAGAAAAACTTGTCCTGTGGCGTGTGTGAAATAAGAGGCTGACTCATGGCAGACGGTTTATTACACACTTCACATCTCTCAAGCACAGAACAGACTGACGCATTTTTGCAGGCACTCTTCTTTTACCCAAATCTCTCTTCACAAGTTTCATGGCATTTCTCCACACACATGACATTTGCATTACACTGCATTCAACCCCCTACGTCCTTGACTCCTTCCTGCTATCTCGCCAGGAACCTCCTGAGCATTGTTCTCCCATGCTTATCCACTGTCTCTTGTCTGAGATGCTAAATAATCTGACTCCCCCAAGGTGCTACACTCCCCCCCCCCCCCCAGCATCTTAGAACAATAGAACATCAGTCCACATGCCGTTTGGGCTTCCGTCTCCTCCCGTATCTGCTTTAACTGGGGTTTACTGCCTCCGTGGCGCTGCTGTGCCGGTGGGAGGCTGCTGGGAGTGTGTCTGACTGCGGGTGGGCCGTGACGAGGGGGGGGGCACTTCGGTCTGTCCGTGCGGCTGCTCTGGTGAATCGTTCCCCTGGGGAGCTCTCCGTGGGGGTCTTCCATGCCGAGGGGCCCTAGCCAACAGCACTTGCTCGTCCGCCACAACGAAAGCGAGTTTGAGTCTGTCTATGCCAATTTTTTCCCGCCTACCCCCCAAGTCTAGCACAAAATGCTCATCCCCTGTTTCCAACACTCTGAACGGTCCATCATAGGGTGGGCGCAATGGAGGGCGGTGGGCGTCGTGTCTGACGAACACGAACTCCGCGCTTTTCAAAGTTTTAGGCACGAAAACACGCGGAAAACAGTGGTGGGCAGGGCCCGGCAGCGTGCCCATGTTTGCGCTCCGCTGCAAAAGCTGAGACGGGCAGCTGTCCGGTGCGGGATTTTCTGGTAGAAATTCCCCGGGCTGCGCGAAAACCAGCTCTGCCGGGGAAGCTTCCAGATCCTCTTTTGGCGCGGAGCGCAACCTCAATAATACCCACGGCAACCTGTCCACCCAATTTGCATCCGTCAGTGAAGCCCTGAGTGTTGCTTTCAGTGATCTATGAAAACGCTCGCATAAACCATTGGCCTGTGGGTTGTATGCGGTTGTGCGGTGAATTGTAACACCCAGGCTGCAGGCCATCGTGGACCAGAGTTCGGAAACAAATTGAGGGCCCCTGTCGGACGTAATGTCCGACGGGACTCCAAAACGTGCCACCCATGCTGTTAAAAAAGCGCGTGCTACGTCTGCGGACGTGGTTGCTGCCAGCGGGACTGCTTCTGGCCAGCGCGTGGTGCGGTCCACCACTGTCAGGAGGTGCGTGCACCCCTGTGATGGCGGGAGGGGGCCCACGAGGTCCACGTGAACATGGTCGAACCTCTTAGCCGGTACCTGAAACGGCTCCAAGGGAGCCTTCGTGTGTCTGTGTACCTTGGCTCGTTGGCACACCACGCAGGCTGCAGCCCACTCTTTTACTTGTTTGCGTAGGCTCAGCCACACAAACTTCTCTCCCACCATTTTGACCGACGCGCGCACTCCTGGGTGTGCCAGAGTGTGAACCGACTCAAACACGCGGCGGCGCCACGTGACCAGGACCACCGGACGCGGGCGTCCCGTGGAGACATCGCAGATTAGGGGGGGCCGCCATCTTGCAGCACCCTGCTCTCCAGCCTTAACCCTGTTGGTCCAGACTGGAGCGCGCACACATCTGCATCGCTAATCTGCTCTGCGGCCATGGCTGCGTAATCTATCCCCACGCAGACCGGGGCCACCACGGCGCGCGAGAGGTAGTCCACCACCACATTCAGTTTACCCGACACATGCTGAATATCGGTAGTAGACTCTGAGATCACGGCCAGCTGTCTCTGCTGCCGGCCCGACCACGGTTCTGAAACCTTGGCCATCGCGAACGTTAGTGGCCTGTGGTCTATGAACGCGGTGAAGCTGCGCCCTTCCAGCCAGAACTGGAAGTGGCGTATGGCCAGGTGGAGAGCCAGCAACTCTGTCGAATGCGCTGTATTTACGTTCGCTGTCGCGCAAAGTTCTGCTGAAAAAAGCGAGTGGCTGCCAAGTCCCGGCGACGCGCTGCTCCACTACAGCCCCTATGGCCACGTCTGAAGCGTCAGTGGTGAGCGCTATCCGGGCCGCCGGGTCCGGATGCGCCAGCAGTGCAGCGTTTGCCAGGGCTGCTTTAACTTCCGAGAACGCCCGCTCTCGCTCCGGGGTCCATTCGACCCTATCTGCGGGTTTCTGTTTCTTGAGCGCGGCGTACAATGGTTGCATGAGCTGCGCCGCGCGGGGAAGGAAATGGTTGTAAAAGTTCACCATCCCCAAAAATTCCTGCAGTGCCCTGACCGTCTGAGGCCAGGGAAAATCTGCCACGGCGCGCACTTTGTCGGGCAGCGGGATCGCTCCTTCTGGAGAGACGCAGTGCCCCAAAAAATCAATCTCCATCACGCCGAACTGGCATTTCGCCGGGTTGATTATTAACCCGTGCTCCTCCAACCTCCGGAAAACCGTCCTGAGGTGGGTTTCGTGTTCGTCTTCAGACGCACTGGCTACCAGGATATCGTCCAGGTAGACGAACACGAACGGGAGATCGCGCCGCACCGCATCCATCATGCGCTGGAATGTCTGTGCCACGCCTTTTAACCCGAATGGCATGCGCAGGAACTCGAATAAACCGAACGGAGTTATTACCGCTGTTTCGGATACGTCCTCCGCATGCACTGGGACCTGGTGGTAACTGCGGACCAGGTCCATTTTAGAAAAAATGCGCACTCTGGCGAGGTGAACGGAAAAATCCTGTATGTGGGGAATCGGGTAGCGGTCGTGTGCTGTGGTGTTGTTCAACCTGCGGAATTCTCCACACGGTTGCCACGATCCCTCAGCCTTAGGGACCATGTGTAGCGGGGAAGCCCATGGGCTGTTCGAACGCCTGATGATGCCCAACCTTTCCAGGTTGGCGAACTCCTCGCGCGCTATGGCCAGTTTAGCTGCGTCCAAGCGCCAAGGTCTTGCAAAAACGGGCGGCCCGGTGGTGGTGATAAAGTGCTCCACCCCGTGTTTAGCGATGGCCGCGGAAAACATCGGGACCGTGAGTGCTGGGAACTGAGTGAGCAGTGTGTGGAACTTACCGCCTGTAGCTGTGACGTTGGCTTGTGCTGTTGGCCGGGTCACTCGAGCTATACAGGGGAGAGAGTCAAAGGACAGTGCATTAACCAGGCGCCTGTTAGCAACATCAACCAGTAAACCATGTGCACACAGAAAATCAGCCCCCAGGATATGGTAATTCAGTGCTGCTACGACAAAAGTCCACTCATATATACGGCCGTGTAGAGATAAGATCAGCGTCCTCTCACCAAAGGTCTTAATATCCGAGCCGTTTGCTGCCAACATCTCGGGGCCGCTAGGTCCTGCCAGCCGGTCAGCGTAGGTCGGCAGGATGAAGCTCTTCTGGGCTCCAGTGTCCACAAGGAAACGCCTCCCCGAGCACGCGTCCGTCAGGTAGAGCAGCTTGTTCTCTTCACCGAGGGTCGCAGCTGCTTCCGACTGCTGGCCTTTTTCCCGAGCGCTTGAAGTGGCACGGTGGCGCACATCTGCGTGCGATCTCTCCGAAGCGGCGGTGGTAGAAGCAGAGCGTGTCTCTTTGGCGCTCCTTGGCCCCCGCTGCCGCTACCATCGGTGGCTCCTCGCCTCCTCTGGTCGTCTCGCTGGGCTCCGCCGCTGCCGCGTTGACTGTGATCGCCCTGGTGGTGAGGATGATTCGGTCTGCCTCCTAGGCTAGGGCACGGTAGTCCCGCGCAGCCAGCAACGGCAAATTGGCCAGAACCGCTCTCGCCACTGTTGGAAGGTTCCGGAGGAAAAGGTGGGCAAACAGAAAGTGCCCGTCGTCCGTGCCCATTAACGCCAGCATCTTCTCACTCAGGTCTACGGCCGAACCATCTCCTAACTCAGCCCGCGTCAGGAGCCTCTCTGCTCTCTCACAGTCCGAGAGCGTGTAGCGCCGGGTGAGCGCAGCCTTGAGCGCCTCATATTTGGTGCTGGCTGGTGGCTGATCGAGCAGGCTCGCTACCTGCTGAGCTGTGCGGGCGTCCAGCGCTGTGACCACATGGTAGAATCTGGTGTCGTCTGCCGTTACTCCCCGGAGGGCGAACTGGGCCTCAGTGTGGTGGAACCAAGAGCGCGGGTTGTGCTGCCAGAAATCCGGTAGCTTGACTGAAACCGCACACGCGTGGCTGGGGGTTCCAGTCCGGGCTGTCTGTGGGATGGCTGCCGCCTCGCTGGAGCTTCCTGACCGGGCCGGCTCCGGGGTTCTTGCCTCGTGTTCCATAATACGTCTTGGGTCACCAGTGTGGTGTGTGTGAAATAAGAGGCTGACTCATGGCAGACAGTTTGTTCCACGCTTCACATCGCTCAAGCACAGAACAGACTGACATATTTTTGCAGGCACTCTTCTTTTACCCAAATCTCTCTTCACAAGTTTCATGGCATTTCTCCACACACATGACATTTGCATTATACTGCATTCAACCCCCTATGTCCTTGACTCCTTCCTGCTATCTCGCCAGGAACCTCCTGAGCATTGTTTTCCCATGCTTATCCACTGTCTCTTGTCGGAGATGCTAAATAATCTGACTCCCCCAAGGTGCTACAGTCCATGCATTTATCTTCAGCAAACTGAACTACTGTAATGCTGTCCTCACAGGTCTCCCTAAAAAGTCCATCAGACAGCTGCAGTTGATTCAGAAAGCTGCAGCTTGAGTCCTCACTAAGACCAAGAACGTAGCTCATATAACTCCAGTTCTCAAATCTTTACACTGGCTTCCTGTCTGTCAAAGAATATATTTTAAAATACTGCTGTTGGTTTATAAAGCTCTGAATGGTTTAGGGCCAAAATACATTTCAGATCTGCTAGTCCATTATGAACCACCCTGAGCCCTCAGAGCATCAGGCTCAGGCCTACTATCTGTGCCCAGAATTAGAACCAAACATGGTGAGGTAGCGTTTAGTTTTTATGCCCCTCACATATGGAACAAACTCCCAGAAAGCATCAGGGCTGCTGAAACTCTCAGGTGCTTTAAATCCAGGTTAAAATCTCTCCTATTTGCCACGGCCTTTCAGTAGAACAATTGTTAATCTCCTACAATGCACTGTAAATTTTTTTGTCGTATTCTACTTTTTTTTTTTCCCACAATATCTTTATTGAACCTTTTTTTTTTTTTAACAAACATGATACAAACAATCAAACACTAACACTAAAGTACTACAAAAAAAAAAAAAATGCACTAAAAACACCAACAACCACCAACAAAATCAAGTCTTCAACAATGCTCCTCTGCTTAGTCTAGACAATCCAATACATAAGTATACATATTATGTTCACCAGTTTGGAATTTACAAGGTCCACACACATCATTCACCTTCTTCTTCAAGAGTTATGTTTAAATTTTTTACATAATCAATAAAAGGTCTCCATATATTCTCAAACACAATTTCCTTTGATTTCAGTATATATGTTATTCTTTCTAATGGAAGGTTTGTTAACATCTGTCTTAACCACTGAGTCACATCTGGTCTATGAGTCTTTTTCCATAATAGTGCAATACATTTTTTGGCATTAAGCAAACTGAGGTCTATGAATGTTCTTTCACTTTTATTAAAATTATGCTTTTCTGGGTACAGACCCAACAAAAACAGTTTAGGATTCAATATGATTTGTTTTGAGATTATTTTTTCAATTGTTACCCTCACCTCTTCCCAAAACATTCTTATTAATCTACATTCCCATAAACAATGAAATAGGGTTCCTTTACTTTCCATGCATTTTGTGCATGTATCTGGTATATTTTTGTTGTATCTATTTAACTCCTCCGGTGTAACATACATCCGCATTAACCATTTGAAATGTATCAATTTAAGGCGTGCATTTATTGATTTGGTTTGAGCTTCTGTACAAGCCAATTCCCATTGTTCCTCTGAAATTTCAATTTGCAGATCTTCTTTCCAGTAGTTTAATCTTTTCAGTGAATTTTCACTTGAAGATAGTGTCAATGAGTTATAAAACTCTGAAATAATACCCTTTCTTTTACTATCTTTCATCATCATTTTTTCCAAGGATGAATAAATAGGTCAAGTGAGAGCTTTATTTTGATTTGATCGAATAAAGTTTCTAAGTTGAAGATATTTAAAAAAAATGTGTTCTATTGAGATTAAATTTGATCCTCAGCTCTTCAAAAGACATTATGTTGTCTGCACATGGCAAATATAAATCCTGAATCTTTTGTATCCCTTTTAAATTCCATACTTTAAATACAGCGTCCGCTCTCCCTGGTTTAAAATATTGATTACCCCATATTGGACTAAATTGTGACAATAACTGTGGTTCTTTTAAATAGTTTTTAGCTTCACACCATATTTTGATCATATGCTTTACAAATGGATTTTTAACTTGTTTTTGTAATTTTTTTGCCGAATCTGAGTATATGAATATGGGAAGAGGTAAAGGTAAATTGTATGATTCCATTTCAGTCCAGTGAGGGAGATCATTTGATGAAAAATAATATGTCATAGACCTCAGTTGTGCCGACCAATAATACAACATAAAATTTGGACATTTCAGACCTCCACGATCAAATGGTAAATATAATAAAGACAAACGTAATCTAGCCCTCCTGTTGTTCCATATAAATTCCACTAACTTTTTTTTTATTCTTGAGAATAGATCTAAAGGTGGTGATAAGGGAATGTATTGAAATAAATAAAGTATTTTAGGTAAAATATTACTTTTAAGTATATTGATTCTCCCGATCATCGACATTGGTAGTGACATCCATCTCTGAGTTAACTCATTGATATCTGACATTAAGGCTTCATAGTTGACACTGGCGACTGATTCTAGCTTAGGCATAATTTGGATTCCTAAATATTTAAACTGATTTACAACATTGAATTGATTTACCTCAGGGGCTGGGTAATTTCTCTGGGTCTCATTTAGCATTAATATTGAAGATTTAGTTTTATTTATTTTATATCCTGATATTTCCCCAAAATTCTTTATTAAATTCAACAAGGTTGGAATTGATTTTTTTAGATTCGACATAAACAAAATTATATCATCGGCGTACAGGGAGATTTTATGTTCTGTTGGTCCAACTTTAATTCCATATATTTGTGAATGTAAACGTATCGCTATCGCTAAAGGTTCAATTGCCATAGTAAACGGTAAAGGTGAAAGTGGACAGCCTTGTCGACATCCTCTATTGATTTTTATTGGTTTTGAAATATTGTTATTTGTTAGGATTTCTGCTGTAGCATTATTGTATATTATTTGAACCCATTTTATGAAATTATTTCCAAGTCCAAACCTTTGTAGGACTTCAAAAAGAAAGGGCCATTCAACTCTATCAAAGGCCTTTTCGGCGTCCAATGATAGGAGAGCTGTATCCGGTGCTTCTTTATTAAAATAAATAATATTAAATAGTCTTCTTACATTATGGAAGCCTTGTCTACCCTTTATAAAGCCATTCTGATCTCGATTAATAATATTTGGTAAAATTTCTTGTATTCGTCTTGCTAAAATTTTACAGATTATCTTAAGGTCGGCGTTTAATAGGCTTATTGGTCTCATATTTTCACATTTATTAGAGGGCTTACCTGGTTTTGGCAGCAGTATAATTAAGGCATTATTTATGTATGATGGTAAATTATTATTTTGAAATGCTTCTAAAACCATTTCCAAAAAAGGTTTTATTAATTTATTCTTAAATTTTTTATAAAGGTCAACTGGAAGACCATCTGGTCCTGCACTTTTTCCTGATTTCATATTATCAATGGCTAGCCCAACTTCTTCTTGACTAATTTTAGACTCCAATATCTCCCTGTTTTCATTTGGAATACACGGTATAGATAGTTTGTTCAAAAACCCATTTAGTTTTGTTAAATCAGGTTCATTTTTGGTATCATATAATTTTTCATAGTAATCTCTAAAGGCTCTATTAATTTCTAAAGGATCTATAACTACCTGTCCTTTACTTATAATACTGGTTATTGGTGTTTTAATTTCCAATTGTTTAATCTGCCATGCTAATAATTTTCCTGATTTTTCACCTTGTTCATAAAAAGATTGTTTCAATCTTAGAAGACTCGAGGCAGCTCTATTCGCTGATTTTTTGTCGTATTCAGCTCTCAAAATCAGTAATTCATTCTCCAACCTTGGATCTCTTCCTGCATACACTTTTTCCTGAAGACTTTTTATTTTATGTTCCAATTTAGCTCTCTCCTCTCGAGTCTTCTTAGATTTTGATCCTGTATAACTAATAATATGTCCCCTAATAAAAGCTTTGAAAGCCTCCCACTTTACACATGCTGATGTTTGTGTAGTATTGATGTCAAAGAACTCGTCTATCTGTTTTTCTATATACTTGACAAATTCCTCATCCTGAAGCCATTTATGCTGAAATTGCCATCTGCCTGATTCCTTTGTCAATTTTTTATCTACATATATTAGACAACAGGGTGCATGATCAGAGATCACGATGTTATCATAAAAGCAGTTTTGAATCTTGGACCTTAATTCTGTGGAAATCAAAAAATAATCAATACGTGAGAATGTCTTGTAGGTACTGGAATAACAAGAATAGGCTTTAACTTGTGGTTTCATTTCTCTCCATATATCTAACAATCTCAATTCTTTCATAAAATGATTAATAGTCATCCTACATCCAATGTGCGTACAATCCAGTCCTGTTGATCTATCCACACCTGGATTCAATGTACAATTAAAATCCCCTGCTATTATATGTTGCCCTGTAAGTGATGATAAGATGAGAAATAAATTAGCAAAGAACTTCTGATCATCTATATTGGGACCATATAAGTTCACAAGATTTATATTTTCTAATAGCAAAGAACCTTGAATGATTACATATCTTCCAAATTTGTCTCCAATTACATTTTTCACTTGAAAAGGAACTGATTTATGTATGAGAGTCATAACTCCCCTGGCTCGGGATGAAAATGAAGAGGTGAATACACTTCCCTGCCATCTACTCCTAATTCTTTTAACATCCTCCTCTATCAGATGAGTTTCTTGTAAAAACACAATTCTTGAACCCATGTCCTTTATTTTTTTTTTTTTTTTTTTATTTAAGTTTTTGTAAAGGGTATACAGGTCGTTACAGCAATGCAGTGTTTACATTTTCATCACATGTTCCCTTATTTTCTGATATCTGACAACATTGGAAGATTAATTCTTACAACACCCCTTATTTTTTTTTTTTTTTTTAAAGTGAAAGAAAAGGTGAAATTAAAGAGAAAAAAAAAAACAAAACAAAAAAACAAAAAAAAACCAAACAAACCAGTAAAAAACAAACAAAAAGAAAAAGTAAGTAAATAAAGATAAAAGAGCATCTGAGTAGCATTGGAACAAAGAGCAGAACCATTATTGAAATGGTATTTGTCAAAGATTAGATCTAATGGAAGACACATATGCGGTCCAGGGTTGCCAAAAGTTCATGAACCCATCCATGTCCTGTCTTAGTGCGAATGTCAACTTTTCCATCGAGTAAATGTCTTGGATCACGTTAGTCCAATCTTCAGGTGTAGGACAGTCCTTCAACATCCATTTTTTAGTTAGAGCTTTTTTGCTTGCCAATATTAAAACATTGAATAAGTATTTTTCTCCTCGTCTTTCCAGTGAGTCCGGTAGTAAACCCAAATACAAAGTTACAAAAGAAAAGGGAACTGTAATTTTGAATATTTTCCCCAATATTGTCTGTACATTGGTCCAATATTGGTGGATAACTGGGCATGACCAAAACACATGAAAATGATTTGCAGTCTTTTCACCACACAAGCGCCAACAGTTCAATCCCTTATGGGTAAATTTGATTTGTGCAGGTGTTCTGAAAAATCTTGCCAAGTTTTTCCATCCAAATTCTCTCCACTGCAGGGATGAGGTACTTTTCCATTGCTGTTTATTTAGCTTTTCCCATATTTCCAGATGTAAAATGAAATTCCCCTCTTTTTCCCATCTCTCTTTTATATAAGATGTGTTGTCTCCTTTTAAGTCTTGAAGACCTTGGTATATTTTAGAAATGTATCTGATCCCTGGGATCCCTTTATATGCCATTAAGAAGACCTTCAGAACACCTGACTGGGCCCTTTCCAAAACCTCCTTTTTAAGTATATTGTTTATGTGGTGTCTAAGCTGGAAGAACCTGTAAAGGTCTTGATTTATTAGGCCTTGTTTTTTCAAATCTTCAAAACTTCTTAAGATTTGCCCTTTAAAAAAATCGTAATATTTTATCAGCCCCTTCTCCTTCCACTTTTTAAATCTGGTGTCTGTTTTATTAGGAGTAAAGTCCTGATCATAGGCGATCCATTGCAGAAGTCGATAGGGCTCTTTAGTTTGATTCTCTCTGACTATCTTAAACCAAATTTTTAGCGGGGTCTCTATCCACGGGTTAGTGTTATTCAAAAGCTTAGGTAAGACATTGTTCCCTATTATCGCCTGTAGGGGGATGTCACTTGTTATTTGGCATTCGATCTCCTTCCATTGTGCAGAGTAGACTGGGTTACATATCTCTACTAAAGTTTTAATTTGTGCGGCTTTAAAGTAGTCCCTGATATTTGGCAGCGCGAGCCCACCTTTGTCTTTGTTTAGCTGTAGGGTTCTATATCTGATTCTAGGTCTCTTGCCCTGCCATATGAATCTTGAGATCCTTCTGTCCAGCTCCTGCCATGTTTTTTTGGGAGGTTCTACCGGTATTGTTTGGAAAAGGTATAGAAGACGTGGAAGTATATTCATTTTGACTGCTTCAATTCTTTGTGCAATACCCAAGAATGGTATCATATTCCATCTTGCTAGGTCAGATTTTATTTTTGTCACCAGTGGATCATAGTTTAGTGATATAATTTTGTTGAGTTGTTTCGGGATATTGACCCCCAGATATTTCATAGATTCCGACTCCCAGTTAGTTTTGAGTTTGCTTAGTGAATAATGATTTGGGTCATAGTTGAATGTTAAAACTTGGGTTTTATGCATATTTAATTTGTACCCCGATAAATCTCCATACTCTGAAAAAACTGAGGTTAGTTCTGGTAAAGAAGTGTCCGGCTGCCCTAGGTATATTAAAATGTCATCAGCAAAGAGTGCTATTTTATGTTCCTTCTGACCAAGTGTAATACCTTGAATTTTTTGGTTTTGTCTTATCCATTGGCTCAGAGGTTCTATGAAGATTGCAAAGAGCAGTGGAGACAGGGGGCAGCCCTGACGACATCCTCTTTCCAGTTCAAAAGATGATGATAAATTACCGTTAATCCTTATTTTAGCTGTTGGTTTTTTATATAATGCCTGTATAGTTCTAATGAAGTTGTTATGAAAATTGAAACTGGATAAGATTCTGTATAGAAAAGACCAGTCAACCGAATCGAATGCTTTTTCAGCATCTAATCCTAATATGACTGCATTTAAGTTATATTTTTTTATATGATGAATTATGTGTAAAGTGCGTCGAATGTTGTCTTGTGTCTGTCTTTGTCTTATAAAACCTGTTTGGTCTAAATGAATTAGGTCTGTCAGTATATTCTCTAACCTTTTGGCAAGGATAATGGTAAAAAGCTTATAGTCCTGATTTAGTACACTGATTGGTCTGTAGTTGGAGCACTCTAGTTTATCCTTTTCAGGTTTAGGTATAACTGCAATGACCCCTTCTCTCCAGGAGGGGGGGATTTCCCCTGTGTGGAGGACATAATTAAATGTTTTCAGGAGGAGAGGAGATAGTTGCTGTTTAAAGGTTTTGTACCACTCTGCTGTATAGCCATCAGCTCCTGGGGATTTGTTAGCTTTAAGTTTCATAATTGCTTTTTCCAATTCTTTAGGATGTATTTCTGACAGTAGTGTTTTATTTTGTGACTCCGTAAGTTGGGGAAGGTTTAATGTGTTTAGGAATGCCTCGGATGCGTTTTTATGTTTTTTGTGGGAGTATAAGTTCTTATAGTAATTCTCGAAGTTTTTAAGAATATCCTGAATTCTGAATTTTATTTCCTTTGATACTGGGTCTCTGATTTTGTAGATTGCTCTTTCTGTTTGATGTTTCCTCAATTTATAGGCTAGCAATTTTGCCGATTTACTGCCTGCTTCATAGTATTTTTGTTTCAGAAATGTAAGTTTCTTCTGGATTTCTATTGTGTAGATCTCATTTATTTGGTTTTTAATTTCCTTAATCTTGAGCGAGTCAGTAGAATGAGTGTTGCCTTTGTGTTCTTTTTCTAGGTTCCTAAGTTCTGACTCTAATGTGGATAGTTTTTCTTGTCTTAGTTTCTTTTGGGTTGCCAGTTTTGCAATAATCTTTCCTCTTATTACAGCTTTACATGCATCCCACAGTATTAAAGGGGATACTTCTCCATTATCGTTATCTTCCAAATATCTGAGAATATCTGACTCCAATTCATCTTTCAATGGTCCTTTCAGGACATTTGAATTTAACCTCCAAGAAAATGTATTATTTGTGTATTTTTGGATATTTAAGTCCATGTAGATCGGACTGTGGTCGGAGAGATCCATCAGTCCTATTTTACATGTTTTTACTCTACCAATGTCTCTATTAAACATAAAAAAATAGTCAATCCTTGAGTAAGATGAATGTGGAGTTGAGTAAAATGTATAGTCTTTTACACTGGGGTTGAGTTCCCTCCACACATCACAGATTCCCATTTCTTTTAGTAGCATCCGAGTCTTCCTGTTTTGGGTGTTATTTTGATGTGGGGAATTACCAGAAGCATCCCAGTATGGATTCAGTCTAAGATTGAAGTCCCCACCACATATCACTAAACCTTGAGCTTTAGTTATCATTAGGTCGAATACATTTTTATAAAATTTCCAGTTAGCCCCTGGGGGAGCATACACATTCAGCAGGGTGATATCTTCTCCCTCTAGCCGCCCAGTTACCAAACTGTATCTCCCTTCTTTATCTTTGTGTTCTGATTTTTTTTCAAATGTAATTTTGGTTGATATCAATGTCGCTACTCCCCTCCTCCTCCCTGATTTATATGAAGATGAAGAGATCATTTTAAACCCTTGTCTACTGAGTTTATTGTGTTCCACGTCTGTTAGGTGGGTTTCTTGTAAAAGTATTATTCCTGCTTTGTCTTTTTTCATTTTGCCTAGAATCTTGGATCTTTTAACTGGATTCAGGATCCCTTTTACATTATATGAAATTATTTTGGTTACACCCTGTTTCTCCATTGTGTTGTTTTGTTTAGTATAACTGTGTGGTGGCCCTCTTTTGTGCTACTCAGAAACTGAAAGAACATTAAAAACAAGAAAAACATTAAGAACATAGTGTAAAAAACTTTAAAACAAAAAACTGTCAAAAGAACTTCCTGAGCTGAGGTCTTTTTAAAGACCCTGTAAGAGCCTTGATGGAGTGAAGGCTCTGAGGGAAATTCCTCAAACTCTGTTACGTGTTGAGGGCCCTCTCGTACCACTGAAAGTAGTCCCATGCTTTTAACGTGAGTTTCAGAACCCAATCCAAACTTGTAATGATTTTTTTTTTTTTTTTTCCTTTTATGCCTAAACCCTGTGAAATTGTGTGCACCCTCCCACCCCCATCACATCAAACATTCACGCAAAAACAGTATTTGTTAGTATGAGCAGAACATGTGGATTATTGTCACATTTCTATTTTAACAAGTTTTTTTTTTTTTATTACAAAGACTTATTTGTTTCAAATAATATGATTGTTCCATGAAATGTTTTACCACATGCTGAATATGCATCTCCTTTAATGTTTGTTACCTTGTATGAGGGGGGTTGGATGTGCGGATTGATTCAAGAGAAAGGAAAAAAAAAAAAAAAAAAAAAAAAAAAAAAGGTCGCTATTCCAACCTGAAAACGGATAGTTTATCCGCGACGCTCTGGTGCTGGGTTTCCCGCTGCTGGTCCGTGGATTTTGAGGGTCTTTGTGTTGTCCATGTTTGCGCTTTGATCTTCTCACTCGGGTCTGCTGCGGGTTTAAACACCGTTACCGGGAGGCCTCTTCTCGCCATGTCAGCTGTTGCTTCTTCCGCCGAATTATAGAGACACGTTTCATCGCCGTAGAAGACCCTTAACTTCGCAGGAAATGGTGTCTGAAAGCGCAATTTCTTCTCTCTTAACACCTTTTTCGCGTCATTGTATTCCCTGCGCTTTTTAAGGACCTCCGGGGCGTAATCGTGTTCCACGTAGACTTTTCTCTCCTGGTGCATAAATCCTTTTTTCTGCCAGGCCAGTCTTACAACCTCTTGTTTTATTTTGAAATTGGAAAATCTTACCAACACCGAACGTGGGGGCGCTTCCGCCGCCGGCCTAGCGGCTAATGAACGATGTGCCTTTTCTATCTTCAAGTCGGTGGTTTGTGGAATATCCAATTTCTCTCTTAGTAAGGATTCCACGCATTCTGCCATTGAGTTAAAACCATTTTCGGTTCCTTCTATCAGACCATGAATTCTTATGTTGTCTCTTCTTTGTTTTCCTTCTTGGTCGGTTAGCTTAGCCTCTATAGCTGCTTGTCTTTTGCGTAGGTCCAGCACAGAATCTTCGAGCACTTTTATTCGATCCTCTGTTTCCAAGATTCGGTTCTCGGCCTGGTCCACTCTGCTGTTTGTCCTTTTCAATTCTTCTCTGAATTCCCGAAATTCGGCCGTAACATCTCGGCGAAATCGTCGTAGTTCCTCAAATAGTGATTTCAGGCTAACCCTTTTGTTAGCTATCACCAGCTCCTCGTCTTCTGAACGGGGATCTTCCAGTTCAGATTCTCCGGCCGATACGTGTCCTAGCCTGGAGAATTTCAGTTTCTTCTGTTTTCCTTTAGACATGATGATTTTGTCTCTTGATTTTCACTCCTCCAAAAATCCGTTAAGTTTGATTTTCAAGGTGTTATCCTGGATTGAGTCTGAGAGCTTCAGTGTTAAGCTGCAGTCGCCATGGCGTCCAGACCGGAAGTTCATGTCCTTTATTTTATTCATAACTTGTTTAAGTTTTTTTAAATTTTGTAGACCTCTGCAATTCCATGAAGTTAAATTAAGATTAACACTTTGGTCCATGATCAATAGAGAGTTTGGGATTACCTTGCAGTGTAAACATGCTCATACAGAGAAGCAAAAACATGAGTGGTTGAACATTCATCCTACAAACTACACACAAACAAATTTCCCCTTCCCACACTTGTGGCAAACCCCCCAAAATCAAAAGAAAAATTCTGTCTCCCGATATAGCCATCGACCGTTCCACACCCACGGGGAACAGCCTAAGCCACTCCTTCTTCATCCTCCCAATCACCCTAACTCTACTGCTTTTAATGACGTAACATTAACTCTCCTCTGTAGTTTTCCAACTTAACTCCAAAATTTTTAACAACTTTGTACATCATAGTTTTTTTTTTTGTTTGTTTTGTTTTTGTTTTGTTTTTTTAATATATAATACAATCTATATTTTGTAAACTTACTATTTACTTCAAGTCAGTCAGATGCCTGTGCAAATGCTTAATTATTCTACCTTATATTTTGTTCATGCTTAGCTCCCACCAGTCTCTTCTTCTTCTTTGATCTTCTTGATGAACTCCTGCGCCTCCTCTGGGGTCTTGAAGATGTGGGTTCTGCCCTCATACGTGGTCAGCAGTCTCGCAGGATAGATTACACCATGACGAATCCCAAGGTTGCGCAGCTCCTTACGTACGGGATCAAACTGCTTCCTCAATTGCTGGATTCCTGTGGCCAAATCTGGGTAGAACCGCACCTGCTGGTCCTGGTGTTTAATCTCTCCTTTAGCACGTGCAGCGTTGAAGATCTTCATCCTGTCTCTGTTGCTAAGAAACTTCATAATTAAGGTCCTCGGCGGTCCCTTATCTCTCCGTGGGCCAATACGATGTGCTTTTTCCAGAACCACTGCTGATTGCAACTCCTCGCTGCCCAGCACCTCCGGAATCCACTTTTCCAGAAAGGAACATACGTCCCGACCTTCTGATTCCTCTGGAAGACCCACCAGCCTCAAATTATTCTGTCTCGACCGAGATTCCAAATCCAAAATATTATCTTCCAGAGATTTATTTTTTTTTTCCAAAGTGCGCACCTTTAATTGAAGACGGGTGACGTCATCTTCAGCACTAGCGAGACGGAGCTCCATCTGCGCCGTTCGTTCTACACAGTCACCCAATTCCTTTCTTATTCCTTCCAACGCTGTCATAATCCCATCAAATCTAGAGGAAAAGTCCGCTCTCATTGAACTCATGGCAGCCATCAGCGCATCTGCGCCTCCCCGCGCAGACATCGCACCGTTGCCAGCCTCCTCCGCCATATATGGAGTTTTGTTTGCTGCGTCACAGACCTGAAAGTCCGTTAATTTGGACTGTTTCGGCGGCTCGCTTTTTCCTTTTCCTGGTTTTCCAGCCTTAGGCTTCGCCGACATATCCTCGCCCAAATGCTGAGATACGTTCTGTCCCAAATGAGAGAGTTATTTGCCGATTTTTTTTCTCCAGGAGCAGAGCAGAGCGAGACACGTCCGTCCTACGTGGCAGCCATAACCGGAAGTCAGGTCGTATTCTACTTTTGCTTGTTTTTGTTTCTCTTTAATTTACTTTTTAGTTTGCTTTTAAATTCTTTTGTATTCCTTTTGCAACTTGCTGTAAAGCTTTAATGTTTTTATGTAAAGCACTTTGAATTGTCTTGTACACGAAATGTGCTATACAAATAAGCTTGCCTTGCCTTTTCAGCATGTACAAACTTCATTCTTTCTCTTCCAGACATACTGCTGATCCATATGCCCAAAAAGTTCCACTTTTTTTTAATCACTCCACAGAACAGAATCCCCATATTTCTTTGGCTAATTTATGTAGTTTTGAGTAAATTGAAGCCAACTTTTAGGGCCTATGGATCAAGATTTTTCTCATAAATTCACAACTTTTTCTCTTAAAAATTTGTGTGTGGAGGTGTCCTCATAAATTTGACTTTTTTCTTGTAAATTTCCAACTTTTTAAAATTTTTGATTTTCTCATAAATTTGCAACTTCTTTCAGAGAAATCTGTGACTTTCTTGTAAATTTGCAACTTTTTTTTTTAATTGCTGGTTAATTTTTTATTCTATGTAATGGCTTAAAATTTCTCTGTTCTTATCGAGACAGTGGCTCAAGTTTTGTAATGTTTTTCTTTTAAAGGGTTTGAACTTTTCTCTATTCAGAAAAACAGGGGTCCCTAAACACAATTTTGCATAGGGCACTGACTACAGTAACACCTGTAGTGGCCCCCTCAATCTTTACTTTTGAGAAAATGAAAATGCTTACTTTGTGGTGGACCACCAGGAGGTCCCACACTCACCCAGTGACTTGGGGAGTAGGAGGAAGGGGCAGGAAATGTAAATGTATGCACCTTGACACCTGGGGCAGGAGGTGTGAATGTACAGGTACATCTCAAAAAATTGGAATATCAAGAAAATGTTCAATATTTTTTGTCACTCATTTCAGAAAGTGAAACCCATATATTATATAGATTCATTACACAGTGATACATTTCAAGTGTTTATTTTAATTTTGATGATTATGGCTTACAGCCCATGAAAACCCCAAATTCAGTTTCTCAAAAAAATTAGAATATTACATAAACTTAATTAAAAAAAGTTTTTTAATACAAATGTGGACCGACTGAAAAGTGTGTCCATGTACACACTCAATACTTGGTCGGGGCTCCTTTTGGATTAATTACTTTATCAATGTGGCGTGGCATGGAGGTGATCAGCCTGTGGCACTGCTGAGGTGTTATGGAGGCCCAGGTTGCTTTGATAGTGACCTTCAGCTCGTCTGCATTGTTGGGTCTGGTGTCTCTCATCTTCCTCTTGACAATACTCCATAGATTCTCTATGGGGTTTAGGTCAGGACAGTTTGCTGGCCAATCAAACGGAGTGAAGCCATGGTCATTAAACCAAGTTTTGATACTTTTGGCAGTGTGGGGGGTGCCAAGTCCTGCTGGAAAATGAAATCAGCTTCTCCATAAAGGTTGTCAGCAGAGGGAAGCATGAAGTGCTCTAAAATTTCCTGGTAGACAACTGTGCTGACTTTGGTCTTGATAAAACACAGTGGACAAACACCAGCAGATGACCTCTGTTCAGATAAAAGTAAATTTTGCATTTCATTTGGAAATCAGAGTCTGGAGAAAGAATGGAGAGGCACAGAATCTTAAGTTGCTTGAGGTTTAGTGTGAAGTTTTCACAGTAAGTGATGATTTGAGGAACCGTGTCATCTGCTGATGTTGGTCCACTGTGCTTTATCAAGACCAAAGTCAGCACAGTTGTCTACAAGGAAATTTTAGAGCACTTCATGCTTCCCTCTACTGACAAATTTTATGGAGAAGCTGATTTCATTTTCCAGCAGGACTTGGCACCCCCCCACACACTGCCAAAAGTATCAAAACCTGGTTTAATGACCATGGCTTCACTGTGTTTGATTGGCCAGCAAACTCTCCTGGCCTAAACCCCGTAGAGAATCTATGGAGTATTGTCAAGAGGAAGATGAGACGCCAGACCCAACAATGCAGACGAGCTGATGGTCACTATCAAAGCAACCTGGACCTTCATAACACCTCAGCAGTGCCACAGGCTGATCACCTCCATGCCACGCCACATTGATACAGTAATTAATCCAAAAGGAGCCCCGACCAAGTATTGTGTGTACATGGACGTGCTTTTCAGTCGGTCCACTTTTGTATTAAACTATTTTTTAAAATTAATTTTATGTAATATTCTAATTTTTTGAGAAACTGAATTTGGGATTTTCATGGGCTGTCAGCCATAATGGCTGACATTCATTCATTCATTCATTCATCTTCTTCCGCTTAATCCTTTTCGGGTCGCGGGGGGGCTGGAGCCTATCCCAGCATCTTTGGGTGAGAGGCAGGGTACACCCTGGACAGATTACCAGTCCATCACAGGGCCAACACAGAGAGACAGACAACCATTCACTCTCACAGTCATACCTAAGGACAATTTAGAATCCCCACTTTTGACATCAAAAGTGGCCAATTTAGAATCCCCACTTTTGACATCAAAAGTGGGGATTCTAAATTGTCCTTAGGTATGACTGTGAGAGTGAATGGTTGTCTGTCTCTCTGTGTTGGCCCTGTGATGGACTGGTGATCTGTCCAGGGTGTACCCTGCCTCTCACCCAAAGATGCTGGGATAGGCTCCAGCCCCCCCGCGACCCGAAAAGGATTAAGCGGAAGAAGATGAATGAATGTCAGCCATAATCATCAAAATTAAAATAAAGACTTGAAATATATCACTCTCTGTGTAATGAATCTATATAATATATGGGTTTCACTTTCTGAAATGAGTGACAAAAAATATTGAACTTTTTCATGATATTCTTATTTTTTGAGATGTACCTGTATGCACTCTTCGGGCCAAGGAGGAGGAGGCAGAAGGTATAAATGTATACGCCTTGGTGCCAGGAGTTCAGTCAGTTGGAGTGAATAAAGTTCTGAATCGGCAGCTCTCGTGTCTCGTCACATCATTCCTCCACACTGGTGACCTACAACGTGAAAATGCTCAGGCTAGAAGACGAAGCGAGCTCCTCTTCGGAAACACCCATGCTAGGGTCCCCCCCCCCCCCCAAGACCCTGGCCACATTTGACGTGGCGATCAAGCTCCCGGACTTCTGGTTTCATGACCTGGCTGCCTGGTTCTTCCACGTGGAAGCTCAGTTTGCTCTCTGTGGAATTTCTGCAGACGACATGAGGTACCATTATGTGGTGACTTTGCTAGACCCGCGCTCCACTCAGTGCGCCATGAACATGCTCCGAGACCTCCCACCCCAGGGGAAAGATGACATTCTCAAACAGCTGTTGTTGTGGCGTTACACCCTCTCCAACAGAGAGAGAGCAGAAAAGCTCCTCTCCCACTCTTTGAGTTAGGTGACGGCTCGGCTGTGGAGTAATGGAAAATATGCTGGCTTTGCTGGGCACAGATGACGGATCTTTTCTCTTCGCCCATCTCTTCCTGAGGAAACTGCCGGTTTCTGTGCGGACAATTTTGGTCAACTCACCACTGCTGACTGCTAGGGACTACCGCTTGTTGGCGGAAGAAGCAAACCGTATTATCCTGGTGAATAGGAGTTTCAGAGTCCAGGCGGTGAGACCGGGATCTTTGGCGGAGTCCACTGAGGTCGAGGAGCCAAAGGTTGTGGCCGGGACAGCCACTCAGACACCGGAACGGGATGGTGTGCTTGTACCATCAGCGTTTTGGTGCCGACATGCAGGATTGTCTCCCACCGTGCTGCCTCAAGATGCCGGGGAAATGGGCCAGCCAGCGGTCAGTAGCAGCTACGACCGCTGGCAACAGGGAGAAGCTGCTTTTCATCGAGGACACACATTCCGGGAGACGGTTTTTGGTCGACTCTGGTTCCCAGAAGAGTCTTATTTTGCCAGTCGGCGCTGAAGGCTGTGGCCCGTCATTAACGGCCGCTAACGGATCCCCTATCAAGACTTTTGAAGAAAGGTCAGTGACTGTGTTTGCATGGACACAACTACAAGTGGAACTTTGTGGTGGCTGCCTGCTTGGTTCCTATCTTAGGTGCTGATTTTCCTGTGTGCTTATGGTCTCCTTGTAGATGTTGCTAATAGATGTTTTGTGGATGGTGGATGTGGTGGTCTTTTTCTTCACTGCCTTGTATGACTCAGGGAGCTGTGCCACTAACGCATGCAAATTTTTTTAGCCTCAGGGAATGTGTATCAACGTTTGCTTTCTGATTTTCCTGTGCTTACGGTGTCTACCTTTTCCACTACCGTGACCAGGCATGGGATTGAGCATTTTATCACTGCAAAGGGTGTGCCGGTTTTTGCACGCCTGTGCCGCCTGGACACAGCTAAGCTAGCCATTGCATGGGACGAGTTTGCTAACTTGGAATATTTGGGGATTGTTACGTGCTCCAGTAGCCCTTGGGTGTCCCTGCTGTACATGGTGCCCAAGTCCGATGGTTCGTGGCGACCGTGCGGTGGTTTCTGTCGCCTGAGCAACATCACTGAGCACGACCGCTACCCTATCCCGCACATCAAGATTTTTCGGTGCACCTGGCTGGAATGTGCATTTTTTTTCTAAAATGGATCTGGTCCTGGTTCACGCTGAAGACATCCCAAAAACAGCGGTAATAACACCTTCGGGCCTTTTCGAGTTCTTCACATGCCGTTAAGGCTGAAAGGTGCAGCTCAGAATTTTCGGAGGATGATGGACGCGGTGCTCCGTGACTTGCCTTTTGTGTTCATCTACCTAGATGACATTCTGGTGGCTAGCACGTCCGAGGAGGAGCACCTCTCCCATCTGAAACAAGTTTTCTGTCGGCTGGAAGCACACAGATTGATAGTTAATCCAGCAAAGTGTCAGTTTGGGCTGCAGGTGATCAATTTCTTGGGCCACCGCATCTCGTCTGAGGGCGCGATTCTGCTGCCGGATAAAGTAAGGGCGGTGTCAGATTTCCCACTTCCGCAGACTGTGAGGGCACTGTAGGAATTTTTGAGGATGATCAATTTTTACAACAGTTTCCTTCCCTGGGCAGTTGCTGCAACCGCTGTATGGCGCGCTCAAGAAGAAGAAACCCGCGGACAGCATCGACTGGATCCCTGATCAGGTCCAGGCCTTTGCAGGCACCAAAGCTGCACTTGCCAATGCGGCTTTGCTGGCCCACCCATCCTCGTTGGCGCGGATTAGGCTTACTACAGACGCATCTGACATTGCAGTAGGAGCAGTGGTGAAACAATATGTCTTAGGTTTGTGGCATCCTCTCGCCTTTTTCAGCCATACTCTGCGTGACAAGCGTAAGTATAGCACCTTCGACAGAGAGTTGTTGACCCTCTAGCTGGCCACGCTTCTCTTCCAGTTTTGGCTCTAGGGTCACAAATTTACTGCGTTTATTGACCTCAGGGCTCTAACCTACACAATGTCCAAAATCTCAGAACCATGGTCAGCGTGGCAGTAACATCACCTAGCCGCAATATCAGTTCACTACCGACATTCAACATGTGGCCGGTAAGCTCAGTGTTGTGGCCGACTGTTTGTCGCGCGCACTGGTCTCTCCATTCTACATGGGTATTGATTTTTCCACCATGGCCGCCGACCAACCGGGTACGCGGACATTTGTGCGCTCTGATCCGTGAATACGGGACTTAAACTGGAGAGCAGGGTGTTACAAGAGGGTTGCCCCCCTTGTTTTGTGACGTCTCCACCTGCCGTCCCCGCCCAGTGGTTCCGGGCTCTTGGCATCACCGCATTTTCGAGTCCATCCACTCCCTCTCACATCCTGGTGTATGGGCTTCAGTTAAGCTGGTGGGGCAGCAACCTGGGTCTGACCAGGGAGATGGTGGAACCGGTGTCGATCAGGGCCCGGATTGGTGTGCTGTCCAGGCTGCACTGTAGATACAGCCCTGGTGATTGTCCAAGTCGGCCCAGCCGTCCATCAGGTAAAATGTCTGTGGGAGGTGGCAGGTCCCCATCTGTGCCACCTCACTCTAGGGTTAAAGCTGGTGAGGAAGCTGGTTGTCGCAGGGTGGGCATAGGGCAGTAGCACGCGATGTGTCCTGGTTCCCCGCAGCGGAAACATCCCTCCTCGTGCAGCCATCGTTGTACTCACGCCAACAGCGCAGCTGTGGTCCAGCGTAATTCCCACTCCTCCTTGTCCTCACTCTCAGCTGTGGCCTGAAAAGCTCTCTGCCTCAGTGATGACACGTTAGCTGCATAATCCATCATCGGCTCCACCCACTCCGCTTCTGCCATGGCCGTCTCCCAGCTGCTTGCTGCGTGAATCCAGATGTGTTCCTGGAGCTGGGCCAGGCGGAGCCCATGGATGAAGTTCTGTAGAGCCAGCTTCTCCACCGCCTCCAGCTCAAAATCTGGGTAGCCACGCTGTGTTAGCAGCCGCACGTCTGCTGCATAGGCTCCCAGGCTCTCCCAGATGTCCTGCTGGTGGCTGGCCAGCTGTTCTCGGGCGTGCTCGGCCTGGGCCGCTCTCCCAAACCGCCTCCTCAGCACTCCTTGTAGTGCTGGCCAGCTGTGCCGTTCCTCAGGCGGGAGATCAGACAGCATGCAGAGAGCTCCACCCTCCAGAGCCAGTGCGACCTGCATAGCTGTCTCTTCCGGTGTCCCGCCATTCAGCGCAGTGGCCAGTTCAAGCTGGACCAGGTAATCGTCCAGCAGGGTTTCGCCACCAAAGTGGGGAAATTTCACCGGTTAGCGGGTCGGCGGGATGGTCACCTCCCTGTCAATCGCTGCCCTCAGTCGCAGTGAGATTGCTGGTTTGTAGCTCCCACGTTGGCACCCCCACCCTGCCTTGAAAAAGGCAGAGGACGGGGTGCACTTGCTCTTTCTGATCTGCCCTGCCCTTGTCAGGGCAGAAAGCAGGGAATGGTTTCTCCTTCTGGTTCGCTTCCCCCTTCATTACAGTGAGCGTGTCTGGGGGCTGACGTGTCTGCTCCGTAGTTCATCTCCGTCTCTATCTGGGCGATGAGCCGCTCGAGTCGCCAAATCTCTACCTTGATCCTCGCTTCCATCTCTCAATTATCCCACTCCTGATACCAGTGTGTTGTTTCATGGAGTTCACACAATAAGGAGAGATGATTGTGATGCAACAGCCTTTATTCTTGACTCACTCACAACACAGAACGGAGGGGAGGTCATTCACACAGGCACTCCTCTCACTCATGGTGGCACAGACACATGATCTATCGCATACAGGGAAAATAACGCTATCACAACTGGTCTTAGAACACAGTTATAATGGCACAGCAATAACACAGAACACATGGATAATAACGGTGTTTGAATCCGCCGGCGCAAGGCAAGTCAGGAGAACCCCGCCCCCATATCACAGCCCCGACGTTACAATATTATCGATATTTGGATCAATCCGCCCACCACTAATGACTGAACACCTTATAAGGAGTTCAGCAGGAATTGAACAACAGGTCATGTGACCAGGCACTGCAGTAGTTATCTTTAGATTTCAATCAACCAAATACACATCCCTGTTTACCCACCTAGGTCACTAATCCACAAGCAATAATTTATCTTGTGTCTTTCTGGCTTATTTTGCTACATTTTTGCCGTGATACTACATTGATCTGTTAGCATTAGCTTAGCTAGGAGCTAGCGCTCACATCAACAGAGAGAGGCTGACAGATAGGCCGCCTGGCATTAGCGTAACAGTCAATTCAGCTGATTTGAATGTCTATTTTCTATAAATTCTATTCACCTTTGTTCATCAACCAAGTCTTGACCATGTACATTGTTCTTAGATGTTATTTTAGTCTAGTACCAAGAGCCAGAGTGTCTAGCTGAAGCTAGCCTTTTAACCATTCATTCACAAATGTTTCTGTGCTTGTTGTACTCCAGAGACCGGTCATATGCTATAGACCAGAAAAACCACATGCACCTGTCCACTAGTGATGCTTTATTTCATTCATTCTTGAAGACAAGTTTACATTAGTTGGCTACCAGGGACAAGTAGCCCTCGACAACTTAGCTCCTGGGACCATTAGGACACACAAACCCCTCCACCACCATTCATTCATTCATCATCTTCCGCTTAATCCTTTTCAGGTCGCGGGGGCGGGGGGGGCGGCTGGAGCCTATCCCAGCATCTTTGGGCGAGAGGCAGGGTACACCCTGGACAGATCGCCAGTCCATCGCAGGGCCAACACAGAGAGACAGACAACCATTCACTCTCACAGTCATACCTAAGGACAATTTAGAATCCCCAGTTTGATGCCAATTAACCTAACTTGCATGTTTTTGGCATGTGGGAGGAAACCGGAGAAATCCCGGAGTAAACCCACACAGACACGGGGAGAACATGCAAACTCCACACAGATCACTGTTGGTTGGGGTCTGGGATCGAACCCAGGATCCCCTGGCCAAGGGTGAGTTGCTGTGCTGCCGCAGTGCTAACCACTCCGCCACCGAAGGTTTGGGTTTTTTTTTTGGCATCAGCACATCTATCTATAAATGCAGCATACATACTGTATCTCTGTGTGTCTGTTCCACACATATCTCATGAACCATTTGTCAGACTCACCTAAGATTTTATAAGTGCTTTGCTGAGGTTACTAGGGTGTGTATCCCCGAATATGGAGTCGCTCAGTCAAAATATGTAATTTTTATCAAAAGTTTAGCCACCACTCTGTCTCATGCCCAGGCTTCTAGAAGTGTGGGTGAGGTTTGGTTTTGGAATGACTCCATGCTGATGACATGATACGTGGCATTAAGGCATCAGTAACCACAGCACTCCATGAGCAAAATGCAGCATATCTCTGTGTGTGTTCCACGCATACACTACCGTTCAAAAGTTTGGGGTCACTTAGAAATTTCCTTATTTTTGAAAGAAAAGCACTTTTTTTCAATGAAGATAACTTTAAACTAACCAGAAATACACTCTATACATTGCTAATGTGGTAAATGACTATTCTAGCTGCAAATGTCTGGTTTTTGGTGCAATATCTACATAGGTGTATAGAGGCCCATTTCCAGCAACTATCACTCCAGTGTTCTAATGGTACAATGTGTTTGCTCATTGCGTCAGAAGGCTAATGGATGATTAGAAAACCATTGTGCAATCATGTTAGGTCTGCAATGTTGTAATTGCTGCAAATGGAGTATTCTTTGATGAAAGCAAAGTTTGAAGGAAGAAATTATTATTTCAAATACAAATCATTATTTCTAACCTTGTCAATGTCTTGACTATATTTTCTATTCATTTTACAACTCATGGTGGTAAATAAGTGTGACTTTTCATGGAAAACACAAAATAATTGTCTGGGTGACCCCAAACTTTTGAACGGTAGTGTTATCTCTTGAACCGTTCATCAGACTGACCTATGATTTTATACATGCTTTGCTGAGGTGATGAGGGTGTGCCTCCCTGAATATGGAGTTGCTCAGTCAAAATATGTAATTTTTATCAAAAGTTTAGCCACTGCTCTGTCTCATGCCCAGACTTCTAGAAGTGTGGGTGGGGTTTGGTTTCGGATGGACTCCGTACTGATTGTATAATACACGGCATTAAGGCATCAGTAACCACAGTGATCCGTGAGCAAAACAAGGAAGTGAAAAGCGACAAATTTGACTAGAAAAGGATAATACTTACGATTCAAGATTTTATTTGTCAATACTACTATACATACAGGACATACAGGAGAACTGAAATGGCATTTCTCTCTCTCTCTCTCTCTCTCTTCAATGGTGTGCGCAATATAAAAAACAAAAGGAATAAGGCTGGAAAAACAACAGCAGTCTATGTACAGTAATGCTACCCATAGTGCAAATAGTGACAAAAGATAGACTTAAGATTTAATGTAGGGTTTCCTCTGGTAACATTTCTGGGTGGTGGCCCATCTTACCAGAAAAATTACTGCCACGCCAATGAGGAGATGTGAATTTAAGAAAAATACATTAAGCAATGACTTTCCGCAAGCGCGCTCACAAACAACGCACGTGGCCGTCATCCGCGCAGAGTTTAGAAGCGCCCCGCCCACGCAAGCTTTCTAGTCAATCAGAAAATGAGAATTAAAACATACATGAATCATACATACATACTTTTTCACAGCGGCAGCAGAATCTTCGTGGAAAAGGAGTGAAAACCGGGAAGTCAAACAGCAGAAATGGACTCTATATTTGAAGAGAAACTCTGAAGAAGTCTGCAGTTTCTTCGTTGGTGAAAATCCTGGCGCATCAGCGTCTTGGCGCTGGGCAGGAGTGAAACTACAAATGATGGTTCTGCACATGCGTCAACCGCTTGGCCTGGGTAGATGAAAAAAGTGAGTATGAACAGCGCCGCGTTCGTGCTGGGCTCGTCCAAAGCACACGTGGACCAAGGCGGACTAGAAGGGAAATGCAGCATGAAGCCGGCTTTACAAGCCAGAGTGTGTCGCTAAGTGTGACTGTCCAACAGAAACATGAGTTTATTGAAGTACTTTAAATGTGGAAAAAATCAGAAGAGGTATGTAAGCACTGGAGGCATTTATCATGGTTTTAACCCGCTGGAAATGGGAGCAATAACGGAAGAGTCGCTTAGCTAAGAGATGTGGTTAGAATTCATATGCAGCCAGCTTCATATGAAGGGAAAGGCAAGGGGGACTGAAGAATTGCTGAGTATATATTTCACCAGCCACTACAATATTAAGTTATGTTCTCTATTATGTACCTGGCAAGTTAAGATTGAAATTCATGAAGTCCTTGACTTTAATCTGTCAGCAGCCTTCAGACAAACTAAACATGCCAACAATTGGATTTCAAAGTAAGGGAGGTTTTTCTTGCTGTCTTGGTGGTGAGGAGATTTCTAAAAAAAAAAGCAAAAAAACCCAACTATAAATATATAGAAATGTTATAACAGAAATAATGACACCCTTGGACATTTAAGTTGATTTAAATCATTAAATACAATTTTATTAATATTTTTTTCTTTGTAATGAGAGTTAAATTATTGTTCTGTTCTGACTGCAAAGTTATGGTCAAAAATATAAATTGTTATAAGGAAAAAGTAAAAAAAAAATCACCAGTCTGTTTCAAATTTATTTTAAAAAACTAATTTTATTTTAAAAAACAGACAAAAATAAGCCATAAAATAATGCACAAATTTATAATAAAGTTTCAAATCTACAAGAAAGTCAATTTTACAAGAGGAAATTACAAATTTGAGGAAAATGGTTTCAAATTTAGATAAATTTACAGAGAAAAGAAGAAAACGATAAGAAAATTGTTTTAAATTTCTGAGAAAAACCTCAAACCTTCAAGACTGAAGTCATTACTCAAGTTTTTAAGTGGCTGCTCTTTAAGATAAGATAAGCCTTTATTAATCCCACAATGGGGAAATTCCAGGATTGCAACAGCACAGGGATAGCAACAGAAGATAAGAAAATAAGAGCAGTGAATATACATATGTACACATAAATGTATGTACACAGTGTGGAGCATTGTAGCAAGATGGAATAAACAGCATAACAGTCTCTTTAGTTACTCCACATAGTATGAATATGTACCCAAACATATTGTCACCCTCCGTAGCGATTGATATTGTCCCAGTTGTATACTGGAGGGGGACCATTTTGTGTAAGTTTGTTGCGTCTTTTGCATTCAATACTATTGGATCGGAACATTTTTTTTTACTATCTCTGCGAGCAGCCCTGCTTAGGTTATAAAGTCTGACAGCCGTAGATAGGAAGGACCTGTGAAACCTCTCGGTCGCGCACCTAGGATGATGTAGCCTACTACTAAATGAGCTCCTCACTGCGTTCAGTATGTCCTGCATAGGGTAGGACTAGGACTCCAGCAGAGATGACAGCTTAGCCGCCATCCTTCTCTCCTATCTCCTCCACTGGGTCAAGGCACTGCCCCAGGACAGAGCTAGCTTTCTTGATCAGTTTGTTCAGTCTCTTCCTTTCAGCTGCTGTGATGCCGCTGCCCCAGCAGACCACTCCAAAAGTGATGGCTGATGCCACCACCGAATCGTAGAAGGTCTTCAGCAGCGCCCCCTGTATACCAAAAGACCTGAGCCTCCTCAGTAGAAACAGCCTGCGCTGTCCCTTCTTGTAGGGTGCGTTGGTATTGTGTGACCAGTCTAGTTTATTGTTCAAATGAACACCCAGGTACTTGTAGGATGTCACCATCTCAATGTCTGTTCCCTAGATGTTTACTGGTGCTGTGAGGGGTTGTCCTTGCCGGCGGCAGTCCACCACCAGTTCCTTAGTTTTTCTCACGTTGATCTGGAGGCAGTTCCGATGGCACCAGTCCACGAAGTCCTGGATAAGTCCTCTGTACTCAGCTTCATCTCCATTGGAGATGAGGCCGACGATCAGAGTCGTCAGAGAACTTCTGTAGATGGCAGTGTGTTGTGTTGTGTGAGAAGTCCACAGTATAAAGGGTGAACAGGAAGGGAGCCAAAACCGTTCCCTGGGGGGCCCCTGTACTGCCGATCATCATGTCGGACACACAATCCTGGGTTCTCACAAACTGTGGCCGGTTTATGAGTAGTCCAGGATCCACGATGACAGATGCTGGTCCACCCCTGTGCACAGCAGCTTGTCCCTCAGGATCACCAGTTGGATGGTGTTGAAAGTACTGGAAAAGTCAAAGAACATGATCCTCACCATGTTCCCAGGCTTCTCCAGGTGGAACAGGGAATGGTGAAGGAGGAAGATCACTGCATCCTCCATCCTGATGCAATGCTGGTAGGCGAACTGGAGTGGATCCATTGCTGGTCCCACCAGGGGGTGGAGGTGAGCAAGGAGCAGTCTCTCCAGGGTCTTCATCAGGTGAGACGTCAGGGCCACTGGTCTGTAGCTGTTCAGGTCTCGGGGGTGGGAAGTCTTTGGTACAGGTACACACAAGATTCACAAGATTTGCGTTCTTTGCACCCTTAACTAGAAATTTTTGGTTGTCTGCTTTTAATTAATTTCATAGTACTGCTTCTACATGAGTAGGATTTCTGGCTACTATACCCACCTCTGAACATATATATAATTAAAGTATGCATGAGTAAATTACTATTATGAATGTTTTTTCCTTCTCTTTCCTACTTTTTCTCAATGGAAAAAATACTGGAACAAAAATACAAAAAAAAATGCATATTTTTGTCATTTATGTAAACCATGGCAAAAGAAAATCCTGCAAGACAAAACGTGACACTTGATATTTTCTGACCTGTTTGTATACCACCATAGACAGAGAGAGAACCTGAAGCATACAGAGCTCAGAGAGGGAAAGATGAGAAAGAAGAGAGGAGTCGAGGAGAGGGAAGTGTTCAGGCAGAGGGTCCAGGAGAGGTGAGAGCAGAGGAAGGAGAGAAGGATGACACCAGTAAAAAGTCCAAACACAGGACGTCTGGGTGGGACCCCAACTGGCCCAGTATTCCCATATTCAAGCTTTGGTTGTACGATACCTCAAATGGTAAATTCCATTATGCAATATTACTGTGCAAAATTAAAAAAAATAAATAAATAAAAATAAATAATGTAAAATTAACATATTGTGGTTACAAGCGTGTCATATGTTTTCTGCCCCCCACCCCCACCCCGGAAAAATATGTTGCCACTGCACCAAGGTCTTTAAGCCAGAGGAAACACTGTAATGCTTAAAAAATGATACCATGAAGTTGCCGTGATTGCGTAGGTCTAATGGATAATTTGGCATGGAGAACATGAGGTGCGCTCTGTGTGTGTGTGTGTGTGTGGGGGGGGGCGCTGGCGGGGAAGTAGCAGCTGAACCGGTGGACTGCAGTCCTTCGCAGGTAAAACAGCAGCCGAGACTTGGGCAGGCTGGGCGTGGCTCCCTGCGAAGGACTGTGATCCACCGGTTTAGCTGCTGCTTCTCCGACTACCGGTGTCTGACCAGGCGCTCCACGATTGTTCGTGGGGAGGCATGCCCAGCCTGCCCAGTCAGTGGTAGACAGCAGTCCCGACTGCTGCTTCAGTGTCCTTTGCAGGACCGTGAGTACCCCTCCCGTGTGAGTATCTAAAAATTAAAAACTTAATAATGATACTGCCATGATTGTGAAGCGGAATGGCAAGATTAATTGCATATCATATGCAGACACACATGCACACTTTGACTAAATGACAACAAGACACAAAAATGCCCAAATAACAAAATAAATCATTTTTATTTAAATATTTACAGACAAATGGACAACATTGATGCAACAGTTGCAGTCAAACGGGTCATTCTGCGGAGTATAATAATGTTGGGTGTTATGTACTTATTGCTAAAATATAAAAGGATGCACTACAGTGGGTCTCAAATATTTGTAAACATGTCCTGTTATAGTACTGCATGAGTTTATTGATGATGGACTATAAACTACACATAAAAACTAAATTATAATGGTGAATGAACAACTCCCATCCCCCAAAGTGCAAGATACACTATTATGAACATAAGTCATAAAAGATGACACAAATAAGTGATCTGACAAAAAAATAAACAAGTGGTTCTTAAACAGTCGCTAATATTGGATGTCCCATTTATTTTCAGTTACTCTGTAATTAATATTCACACAATCAAATCTCAGTTCAGTCCCTTTCATATTTGTCAAAGTCTATAGGCTATCTAAAGGCATCTCTGTATTCCACTTTCAAACACAGCCTACATTTGGGCCTGTAAAGCCTGAGGCAGGCAGCTTAAAGGCACAAATTATGGTCTAAATGGTCAATTTCCAAAGCAAATTATGGAAAGAAGGAGGAAGCTTTTTCCCATTAGGAAACAAAAAATCCAAGAAGGTAAACAAGCTATTATCTCTGTGAATAGATTTATAGATGGCAAGCTGTTTATGGATGAAACCATAACCCCCTGCCTATTCTAGAGTCTAGTTTGTTTCCTTAGCTATATGTGAAAAAAGAGTGTGATTGTGCGCAGGTCTCTTAGGTTGTTGTTTGTCTGTTGTAGCTAATCTTGTTGATGTTGTTAGATTGTTGTTGGATGCTACTGGTATCTTCTCACCAGTTACTAACCTTCATGTCTGTTGTCTCTCGCGCATTTGGTCTATAGGAAATGACTTTAAGTACATGCCCCCCACTCATTCTTGCAAATGGAAGCAAATGCAACAGAGACATCATGCACGTGCACCCATGCACATACATATACAGACGTGGACAAAATTGTTGGTATGTAGCCACACATGTGACTTACTTAATGCCTTACATAATGCTTCACATCTTAGATAAGAACAAAGGGCAGAGTTTCCTTGGAGATAACAGGAAGCTGTGAAAGTGTAATCTTTTGTGTGCCAAGAGACTGCTTGGAGGATCCTTTGGGGCCAAAGACTGTAAGGGGGATGCTAAGGGATTAAAGAGGAAATGTAATGTTATCTTTGATGTGAATGCAATATGACTTGTGAGCTGTGGGGAGACCTGGGTATATAAGGGACGAGTTTTTTCTGAGATGTCCTCTTTCTACAATGCTCATGTTGGAGACGTGTAATAAACTGCTTTGAGACAAACCTGCCTCGTCAATTACACACTCCACACTGGTGACCCAAGACGTAGCATGCAACAAGAAGAGAATTCCCCGGGGCCAGCCTCGTTGGGAGCCCCCAGCCAAGCGTATGCCGTTACGGTCCAGCTACTGGACTTTTGGCAGCACAACCCGTGCTCCTGGTTCCATCTGGTTGAGGCACAGTTCGCCCTCCGGGGAATATCGGTAGATGACACGAAATTCTACCATGTGATCGCAAAGCTCGACAACCACACGGCTCAGCATGTGGAGAGCCTTCTGGAGCAGCTACCAGCCAGCGACAAATACGGTGCGTTGAAGGCTGCACTCATCCAGCACTACACACTCTCGGTTGAGGAGAGAGCAGAGGGACTCCTGGCGCTGACCGGGTTGGGAGATTGCACGCCCATTGACCTGATGGAGAAGATGCTGAGGTTGAAAGGCTCGGACGATGACCACTTCATCTTTACCCACCTCTTTCTCAGGAACCTGCCGTCAGCAACGAGAGCGGCCCTGGCCAGTTCGCCGTTGTTGGCCAAGCAGGACTACCGCGCGCTGGCCCGGGAGGCGCATCGGATTGTCATGGCCAGCAGAGAGCGCGCGGCCACGGCGGCAGCGACGGAGCTCGGCGCAACGGCCGGAGATGGCGGGGAACCATTGACAGCGGTAGCAGAACCACCGACGACGGCAGCAGCGGGGGCCAAGGAACGCGGAGGAGACACCCTTTGTTTCTACCACCGCCGCTTTGCAGAGAAGGCACGCAAATGTATACCACCGTGCCAGTTCAAGCGCTCGGGAAACGCCAAGACCGGGGGTCGGTAGCAACTGCGGCCCTCGGGGAGGAGAACAAGCTGCTCTACTTGACGGACGCACGCTCGGGGAGGCATTTCCTCGTGGACACAGGCGCCCAGTTGAGTTTCATCACGCCTACCTACGCTGACCGGCTGGCAGGTTCCAACGGCCCCGAGATGGCAACAGCGAACGGCTCGGAGATTAAGATCTTTGGTGAGAGGACTCTGCTTCTGTCTCTACACGGCCGTACATTTGAGTGGACTTTTGTCATAGCGGCATTGAATTTCAATATATTGGGGGCTGATTTTTTGTGCTCACATGGTTTGTTGGTTGATGTCGCTAACAGGTGCCTGGTTAATGCACTTTCTTTTGATTCTATTCCCTGTACAGCTCGAGCGGCCCGGCCAACAGCACAAGCCAACGTCACAGCTGCAAGCGGTAAGTTCCACACACTGCTCACTCAGTTCCCAGCACTCACGGTCCCCACATTTTCGGCAGCCGTCGCTAAACACGGGGTGGAACATTTTATTACCACCACCGGGCCGCCCGTTTTTGCAAAACCTTGGCGCTTGGACGCAGCAAAACTGGCCATAGCGCGCAAGGAGTTCGCCAACCTGGAGAGGTTGGGCATCATCAGGCGTTCGAACAGCCCATGGGCTTCCCCGCTACACATGGTCCCGAAAGCTGATGGTTCGTGGCGACCTTGTGGGGATTTCCGCAGGTTGAGCAACGCCACAGCACATGACCGCTACCCAGCCCCTCATATCCAAGATTTTTCCGTTCATTTGGCAGGGGCGCGCGTTTTTTCTAAAATAGACCTGGTCCGCGGTTACCACCAAGTCCCAGTGCGCACTGAGGACATACCCAAAACAGCGGTGATAACTCCATTTGGCCTATTCGAGTTTTTGCGCATGCCTTTCGGGCTTAAAGGGGCTGCACAGACGTTCCAACGCATGATGGACGCGGTGCTGCGTGATCTCCCTTTCGTGTTCGTCTACTTGGGCGATATCTTGGTGGCCAGCGCGTCCGAAGACGAACACGAAAACCACCTGGCCACAGTTTTCCGGAGGTTGGGAGAGCACGGTTTAATAATCAATCCAGCGAAGTGTCAGTTCGGGGTGACGCAGATTGATTTTTTGGGGGCACCGCGTCTCCTGAAGGAGCGGTTCCGCTGCCTGACAAAGTGCGTGCGGTGGCAGATTTTCCCCGACCACAAACGGTCAGGGCGTTACAGGAGTTTTTGGGAATGGTGAATTTTTATAACCGTTTCCTCCCCCGCGCAGCGCAGCTCATGCAACCACTGTACGCCGCGCTCAAAAAGCAGAAACCCACGAATAAGATCGAATGGTCCTCAGAGTGAGAGCGGGCGTTTTCGGAAGTCAAGGCAGCCCTGGCAAACGCTGCGTTGTTGGCACATCCAGACCCAACGGCCCGCATAGCGCTCACTACTGACGCGTCAGATGTGGCCATAGGGGCGGTCGTGGAGCAGCGTGTAGCCGGCGCTTGGCAACCGCTCGCCTTTTTCAGCAGGACTTTGCGCGATAGTGAACGTAAATACAACGCATTTGACAGGGAGTTGCTGGCTCTCCACTTGGCTATTCGCCGCTTCCAGTTCTGGCTGGAAGGGCGCTGTTTCACCGCGTTCGTTGACCACAAGCCACTAACATTCGCGATGGCCAAGGTTTCAGAACCTTGGTCGGGCCCGCAGCAGAGGCAGCTAGCCGCGATCTCAGAGTTTACTACCGATATTCAGCATGTCTCGGGTAAACTGAATGTAGTGGCAGACTGCCTCTCACGCGCCGTGGCGGCCCCGGTCCGCGTGGGGATAGATTACGCAGCCATGGCCGCGGAGCAGGTTAGTGACACGGATGTGCGCGCGCTCCAGTCTGGACCAACAGGGTTAAGGCTGGAGAGCAGGGTGCTGCAAGGCAGTATGCCCCCTCTAATCTGTGATGTCTCCATGGGGCGACCGCGTCCCGTGGTACCGGCCGCGTGGCACCGCCGCGTTTTTGACTCGGTTCATTCTTTGGCGCACCTGGGGGTGCGCGCGTCGGTCAAAATGGTAGCAGAAAAATTTGTGTGGCCGGGCCTCCGCAAACAAGTGAAAGAGTGGGCAGCAGCCTGCATGACGTGCCAACGAGCCAAGGTACACAAACACACGAGGGCTCCCTTGGAGCCATTTCACATCCCGGCTAAGAGGTTTGACCACATTCACGTGGACCTCGTGGGTCCCCTCCCGCCATCACAGGGGTGCACGCACCTTCTGACAATGGTGGACCGCACCATGTGCTGGCCGGAGGTGGTTCCTTTGGCGTCAACCACAGCCGAGGAGGTGGCGCGCGCGTTTATAACAGCATGGGTGGCGCGTTTTGGAGTCCCATCGGACATTACGTCAGACAGAGGCCCTCAATTTGTTTCCGAACTTTGGTCAACAATGGCCCGCAGCCTGGGTGTCACAGTTCACCGCACAACCACGTACAATCCTCAGGCTAATGGGTTATGCGAACGTTTTCATAGGTCATTGAAAGCGGCTCTCAGGGCGTCACTGACGGATGCAAATTGGGTAGACAAACTACCGTAGGTTTTATTAGGGTTGCGTTCTGCGCCTAAAGAAGACTTAGAAGCTTCCCCAGCTGAACTCGTTTTTGCGCAACCACTTTGGCTGCCCGGGGAGTTTCTCCCGGATAATCCTGCGCCAGGCAGCTCCCCGTCTCAGCTGTTGCAGCGTAGCATTGACACAGGCACGCTGCCGGGCCCCGTTCATCACAGTTTTCCGCGCGTTTTTGTGCCTAAAACTTTGAAAAACGCGGAGTTTGTTTTTGTCAGACATGACGCGCATCGCCCCCCACTGCGACCACCTTATGATGGACCGTTCAGAGTGTTGGAAACAGGGGACAAGCATTTTTTGCTAGATTTGGGGGGTAGGAGGGAAAAGGTTGGCATAAACAGACTCAAACCCGCTTTTGTGGTGGCGGACGAGCAAGTGCTGTTGGCAAGGGCCCCTCGGCGCGGAAGACCACCACGGGGAGCTTCCCAGAGTAGAATTTCCCCAGAACACCCACAGGGACAGACAAAAGGTTTTCACCCCCAGACAACACCTCCCCAGCATGACAGCACCGCTGAGGCGGTGAATCCTGGTTACAGCAGATATGGGAGAAGACTGAAACCCAAGCAGCATGTGGATTGATGTGTAATGATTCTATCACAGCATGCAGACTGTTATTCTTTTGTTCAATCTAAAATGTTTGGGGGGGGGGGGTGTAGCCACACATGTGACTTACTTAATGCCTTACATAATGCCTCACATCTTAGATAAGAACAAAGGGCAGAGTTTCCTTGGAGGTAACAGGAAGCTGTGAAAGTGTAATCTTTTGTGTGCCAAGAGACTGCTTGGAGGATCCTTTGGGGCCAAAGACTGTGAGGGGGATGCTAAGGGATAAAAGAGGAAATGTAATGTTATCTTTGATGTGAATGCAATATGACTTGTGAGCTGTGGGGAGACCTGGGTATATAAGGGACGAGTTTTTTCTGAGATGTCCTCTTTCTACAATGCTCATGTTGGAGACGTGTAATAAACTGCTTTGAGACAAACCTGCCTCGTCAATTACACACTCCATAGGTACCACTCTGTTAATGAAAGAAAAACCCACAATGGTCACAGAAATAACTTGAATCTGACAAAAGTGGTAAATAAAAATTCTATGAAAATTAACCAATGAAAATCAGACAATGCTTTTGAATTGTGGTTCAACAGAATTATTTTAAAAAACAAACTCATGAAACAGGCCTGGACAAAAATGATGGTACCCCTAGAAAAGATTGAAAATAATGTGACCATAGGGACATGTTCAACTAAGATGTTCCTCTAATTAACATTTAACATCACAGGTGTCTACAAACTTGTAATTACTCAGTCGGCCTATTTAAAGGGTGACAAGTAGTCACTGTGCTGTTTGTTGACATGGTGTGTACCACACTAAACATGGACCAGAGGAAGCAAAGGAGAGAGTGGTCTCAGGAGATTAGAAAGAAAATTATAGACAAGCATGTTAAAGGTAAAGGCTATAAGACCATCTCCAAGCAGCTTGATGTTCCTGTGACTACAGTTGCACATGTTCAGAAATTTAAGATCCACGGGACTGTAGCCACCCTCCCTGGACATGGCCGCAGGAGGAGACGGATAATACGAATGGTAACAAAAGAGCCCAGAACAACCTCTAAACACATTTACGGTGAACTCCAAGGTCAAGGTACATCAGTGTCAGATCGCACCATCCATCGTTGTTTGAGCCAAAGTGGACTTCATGGGAGATGACCAAGGAGGACACCACTGTTGAAAACAAATCATAAAAAAGCCAGACTGGAATTTGCCAAACTGCATGTTGACAAGCCACAAAGCTTCTGGGAGAATGTCCTATGGACAGACGAGACAAAACTGGAACTTTTTGGCAAAGCACATCAGCTCTATGTTCACAGACGCAAAAATGAAGCATATGAAGAAAAGAACACTGTCCCTACTGTGAAACATGGAGGAGGTTCTGTTATGTTCTGGGGCTGCTTTGCTGCATCTGGCACAGGGTGTCTTGAATCTGCACAGGGTACAATGAAATCTCAAGACTATCAAGGTATTCTAGAGAGAAATGTGCTGCCCAGTGTCAGACAGCTTGGTCTCAGTCACAGGTCATGGGTCTTGCAACAGGATAATGACCCAAAACATACAGCTAAAAACACCCAAGAATGGCTAAGAGCGAAACATTGGACTATTCTAAAGTGGCCTTCTATGAGCCCTGATCTAAATCCTATTGAACATCTGTGGAAGGAGCTGAAACATGCCATCTGGAGAAGGCACCCTTCAAACCTGAGACAACTGGAGCAGTTTGCTCATGAGGAGTGGGCCAAAATACCTGCTGAGAGATGCAGAAGTCTCATTGACAGTTACAGAAATTGTTTGATTGCAGTGATTGCCCCAAAAGGTTGTGCTGCAGCGGATGATAAAAATATATAAGCAGCGTACAGTATGCTGTGGTTTTAAGTGAAGTTTTATTATATCATACCGCCATCACGAGCTCCGCTCCCGGCGCCGTGCATGCACGCCGGGAGCGAGCCCACGGCTCTCAGAGAAGGAGGACACAATGTCTGTGTCCTGCAGCAGCAGTTGCAGAATCAGAATGAGAGAGAGTTTGCGTTACAGAGTTGCAGCATATATACCCAACTACAACAGTACATCAAAGGGCATTCCCCAGCAGTTGGTATGATCAAAGAGATAATAGAACAGGCATGAGACATTTGCATTTGAGAGACATATTGATCTCAGTCCCTAGGTCACAGTAAGGACAGGACGCATGAACACAATGCATGAAAGGCAACAGTAACATCACAGAAGTGAGCCAGAAGAAACGAGTCTGTCTGTAGACATTAATACACATTTCACTGTTCTGTTAATTGCTCTAGCCGAGCGCTGTGTCTGACCAGTCTGTTTGTGGGGGTTTACACCAAAGCACATCTACATATTGATCTCAGCCTCTAGGTCACAGTAAGGACAGGACGCATGAACACTATACATGAATGGCACATTGCATCACAATACATGAATGGCACATTGCATCACAATACATGAATGGCACATTGCATCACAATACATGCATGGCACATTGCATCACAATACATGAATGGCACATTACATCTCAGTAGTGCAGCGGGAAAAACCGAGAGAAGAGAGCTGAGTGTCCTGTGTGTTGTGGGGGGGTTGAATCAACCCGCCACACGCTCCCCCCCCCCCAGAGGGCACGGCAGGGGGCCGAGACCTCGATAATCCATCTATGGGAGCGAGCTGTGGGAGAAGGGGGAGGGAAGGGAGGGGTAATAAGTGCCGGCAGGGGCGGTGAAATCGTTCGAGCCGCGCAAAAATTGCTTGCTGCTCCGCGACGTCGAGGGGCTGTCCCGTTGCACGTGCGGAGATCACAAGAAGAAAAATTTGTCTCTGACTCCTCTCGTGGCCATGAAGAAAAGCAGGAGCGGCTGTAAGAAAAAAAAATAAAAGCAGAGGGACTGGCGTGTTGGCTTTAGGTGCAGGGGCAACCCCAAAGCCCCCCAGGAACAGCTGACGGCTGAAATCCCTTTGTGCCGTGGCTGTGACCATTAGAAAATCCAGTGGCGAGCTGCGTGCTTGCTTCAGGTGAACGAGCAGCCCTGAAGGTTCCGAGGGTGGCGATCGGTCGTTTTTCTCGGGCATGTGCAGCGGCAGAGGACGATGGCGGTCTCTGTAGCCTTTATTGCCCCGTGCGTGGTGCGCCGTCCTTGTAACTCCCTGGTGCGCGCGCGGGGGTTCCGTGCATGGGTGGGCTGCTAGAGTGGCGAGTCAGGGTGCAGAATCTTGGTGGAGATCAGCGCAGACGGCGCCGATAAAATCCAGGTTGAGCTGCGGCTGCAGATTGGCCATGGTGCGTTGGAGCGGTAAGAGGAAATAGACGATCTTTTGTCCCTCAGGCTCATGCAGATGCGTTGGAGCGGTGGGAGGGAATAGACGATCTTTGTTCCTCAGGCTCGGGTAGATGAGTAGGATTGCTGAGAGGGAGGAGTAGCGGTGAGAGGGAGAAAACGTTCTGTGTCCCTCGGCTGGTCCAGCGTGGACGTCCCGATCTCAGGCGAGGGTCGCGCCATGACGTTTTCTGCAGTTTTCCCGGTCGTGGGTGATGTCTGGAGAACAGCTTGCCTGTGTTGGCTCCACGTCGAGGTCTCCCTGAAGCCGAAGGGAGAGCAGCTCGTTTGCATCAGGCTGCTGTGTTCGCTGGCAGCGTGTTCTTTTCTGCCTTCAGGTCACGGTGCGTTGGGGCGGCGAGAGGGAGGAGACGTCTTGTGTCCCTCGGCCGGTTCAGCGTGGATGTCCAAACCAGAAGGCTGCGTCGTACAAACCGTGTGCGTCTTCGGGGTCACCAGTGCAGCGGATGATAAAAAATAATCGGTGACCTGGTAGTTTTAAGGATAGTTTTATTATAATCATACCGCCGTCACGAGCTCCGCTCCCGGTGCCGTGCATGCGCGCCGGGAGCGAGCCCACGGCTCTCAGAGAAGGAGGACACAATGTCTGTGTCCTGCAGCAGCAGTTGCAGAATCAGAATGAGAGAGAGTTTGCGTTACAGAGTTGCAGCATATATACCCAACTACAACAATACATCAAAGGGCATTCCCCAGCAGTTGGTATGATCAAAGAGATAACAGAACAGGCATGAGACATTTGCATTTGAGAGACATACTGATCTCAGTCCCTAGGTCACAGTAAGGACAGGACGCATGAACACAATGCATGAAAGGCAACATTAACATCACAGAAGTGAGCCAGAAGAAACGAGTCTGTCTGTAGACATTAATACACATTTCACTGTTCTGTTAATTGCTCTAGCCGAGCGCTGTGTCTGACCAGTCTGTTTGTGGGGGTTTATACCAAAGCACATCTACATATTGATCTCAGCCTCTAGGTCACAGTAAGGACAGGACGCATGAACACTATACATGAATGGCACATTACATTACAATACATGAATGGCACATTGCATTACAATACATGCATGGCACATTGCATTACAATACATGCATGGCACATTGCATCACAATGCATGCATGGCACATTGCATCACAATACATGCATGGCACATTGCATCACAATACATGCGTGGCACATTGCATCACAATACATGCATGGCACATTACATCTCAGTAGTGCAGCGGGAAAAACCGAGAGAAGAGAGCTGAGTGTCCTGTGTGTTGTGGGGGGGTTGAATCAACCCGCCACAGTGCAACAAAATATTAAGTTAAGGGTACCATCGTTTTTGACCAGGCCTGTTTCATGAGTTTGTTTTTTAAAATAATTCTTTTGAACCACAATTTAAAAGCACTGTCTGATTTTCATTGGTTAATTTTCATAGAATTTTTATTTATTACCACTTTTGTCAGATTCAAGTTATTTCTGTGACCATTGTGGTTTTTTCTTTCATTAACAGAGGGGTACCAACAATTTTGTCCACGTCTGTAGGTATATCAGAATCAGAATCAGCTTTATTGCCAAGTATATTTACAAGTAAACATACGAGGAATTTGACTTGACATTGGACGCGCACGTTAGGCGCATCCAATGACGCGGCAGCCATGCAAGGCGCCTGTCATACAGTGGAGGTAAAGAGGGGAAGGGAGGGGGAGGAAAACACAATAGGAGAGAGAAAAAACATAGTTAATCAGAATAACGCTCGTATAAGCTCATATAAAGCTCAAATGAGCAAAATTTTGACTACACAGAAAAAAACCCTCTATGCACAATTAGCAGACAATATAGATCACACAAACAAGAGTTGAGAGAGGCAGTGTATGTATGAGTCAGTATATATGTGTCAGTTTGTGTAATGTGTGCATTTGTGCAGTGTAGGTGTGACAGTTGCTAGTGAACAGCAGAGGGCGCCTCCAGGCAGTAGATAGATGTTAGTCATGTGACTTATAAACAAGTCCGGAGTCTCTCTTCGCTTGCAGATGAAGGCACATGGACTGTCCTTGAGAAGTTCATCCGCTGAAAACAGCAGCTGTCTGTCGATTGTTTGGGTTAAGAGCCGCTCCTTCCGCTTATCTTCAATCAGGAGGAATGTAAATACAGGGCACCAAAGAAGGTCAAATCTGCACAGTGCACTCAGAGAATAGAATTTCCTCACCCGTGCAATTCTGTGCTTCAGAATTTCCATGTGCAGGCTTAAACTTTAACATACTCTGGAGAGCACTGGCGACTTCAAGATGTATTCCACCATCTGAATCTCCATTCAGTTCACCATGCCGCCTCGTGCACTCCCCAACTGGTCGAATTGGTGAAGAAGCTTGCCTGATATACAGTATTATACGCACAACATATATATACCTACACACGTGCACACGCAGCCATACAACATACACAGGACATACATGCACACACACACACACACTACGGACATACAAACATATAGGCACACTTAGCTAGCCTTTAGCACAGAACCAATTAGTGAAAACATGTCCACATTAAAGTCTGTCACGTGGAACATGCATGGAATCGGTGCCAGGCTAAAAGTTTTTAATTGACTGAAGGATCTACAGGAAGACTTTGTCTTATTACAAGAAACACATGTTTCTAAGTCGTCTGTAGATGCATTCACCTCCCCTGAATTTCCCCACATGTACTCAACCTGCTTTAATTCCAAACAAAGGGGGTAACTATATTGGTGAATAGAAGAATATGTTTTGTTGTGAATAGCACCATAGCAGATCCAGAAGGCAGATTTACAATATTAAAAATCTCAGTTCAAAATCTGGAGCGATGTATTGCAAGCGTTTTTGGTGCAAATGTTGATGACCCATCCTATTTTCACACCTTCTTCTTCACTTCTCTGTCTGAGCACTTGGATACCACACTCATAATAGGAGGAGACTTCAACTGGGTATTAAACCCTGCAACCGACAGACTCAGTACATCGGGCAATTATCGGAAATGGCAGGCTACTGACACTCAAACAATACATGAATGATTTTGGTCTTTGTGATGATGGCGTTCTCTTCGCCCAACTCTTAGGGAATACACCTTCTCACCAGTGCATAGTTCATATTCCCGTTTAGACTTAAACTCTTTCAGAAAGTTTTATGAAAACCTCTATTCATCTCAGATTAATCCATCTGACTTAGAAATAAGTGAATTTGTGTGCTGATGCTGCGATCACGAGACGTTCCGAGATTGTTGCGCAATAATCCAAAATGGTGGTGCCTGCCGACCGAGCATAAACTTTTCCATGAGTAGTTTTTTTCCTGCCTTTTGTAATTAATCCATTAACTGTCTGTCTGTTTCTAGCTTTCTTTTTTGTACGGAGCTGGAGGAACTAGAGAACTATTTTGACAAGTTTTATTTCAGTTGCTGTGTCTCCCATCCCTGCTTCCCAGTCAAAGCAACTGAGACCGGCAGACTCGCCGAAAATAATGCCCAAGAAATCACGAGACGGCTCTGAGGTTAGTGACATTCTTTTTTCTATTGAAAATAAACTTACTAGCATGGATGGCAGACTAATGTTAGTACAGCTGCTCCATAAAGAATTCCACAGCGTGCGTGAGAGTCTGGAATGCAGTCAGACACAGCTCGTCTCTCTCTTAGAGGAAAACAATAGTTTGAAAACGTCAGTAAACACGCTAACCACGCGACCTGGCGTTGTTGAAAGAGAGAACAGGAAGATGAAGGAAAGTTCTTAATTTGCAGTTACACAGCATAAGAGATAACCTTGATTTTTCCAGAATTGCTAAAAAAAAAAAAGAAAATCCAGAACAGCTGATCCAGGAATTTATGTCCATGCATCTGAAATTATCCGCCGAAGTCACAAAATCAATTACCTTCCACCGAGTCCGCTGAATTGGGCAAAAAAAAAAAAAAAAATCCTCAAAATAAATGTCTTAGACCTATCGTTGCCAAATTTGAGCATTTCAAGAAAAAAAAAATTTGGTACAGAGGCAGGGCAGGCAGCTTAAAAACGCCAATTATGGTCTAAATGATCAATTTCCACAGGAAATCTTGGAAAGCAGAAGGAAGCTATAGCATACCCCCCCGAATGAAGGATGACACTTTACTGATGATTTTATAGGTTTAATGGCAGTAAACCCTCAAATTCACCGTAAGAGCTTGTGCCTCTATCAAGGGGGCTGCTAATAACAAATACATTTTTATTCTGTCACAACCTTTTCTTCCCCGTCTTTTGCTGCCGTTAGCTTACTCACGCCAACGGTTATAACATGAAGTTCCTTCAAAATAAAAGCACCGAATATCAAACAGGAAGCTAACCGTAGCTGATAGTACATAAAAGTAATAAGCTCCAAAATAAAATATAAGCAAATGAAGAAATGTACATAGGGTTATTTACACTCCCACCAAAATTATGAGTGTTTGGGTTCCATAAGAACATCAACAAATAATTTTCTCAAGCAAAAGAACCCATATAAAGAGGTCGCCTTAAGAACTTTCTAACAACAAGACCAGTTTTTGTACTGGACGCTCTACAACTGATAGCTCACTAGAGCATTGACCTTTGTTATTTAGTCTCTTTTCTCCAAGCGAAATCTTTGCTCTTCGCACAAGTCCATCTTTTCCACTAACAGTCTCTAAAACTCTTGTAAGTCTCCATTCACCTCTGGGTGCTAGTTCATCCATGTCTAACACGACATCACCTACTTTTAGATTCCTTTTTGGTGAATGCCATTTTTGCCTTGAAATGATGTTGTGAACATATTCCCGTCTCCAGCGGCTCCAGAACTGCTCTGCAAGGAACTGCACACGGCGCCATCTCTTTTTGCCATATAGGTCCTCCTTTGGAAACGTGCCAGGTGGGGGCAATGGTGCGTTGGATTTCATGTGGAGCAGGTGATTGGGCGTAAGTGGTTCTAAGCTGTCAGGGTTGTTCAAGTTATCTATAGTTAGGGGTCTGCTGTTGACTATAGTCATGGCTTCATAGAATAGAGTCCTTAATGAAGCATCATTGAGTCTACCATGAGCAAGTGACAGAGTGGTATTCAGTACACTTCTGACAGTCTTTATCTGACGCTCCCACACTCCCCCTGCATGACTGGAGTGGGGTGCATTCATCACAAAGTCACATCGTCTTTCGGATAAGTAAGTACTTAGCTTCTGAGTGTCTAGTTCATTTAAGGCTGCTTTAAACTCATTTTGAGCGCCAACAAAGTTTGTTCCCTGGTCACATTGGATTCGTCTGACTGCACCTCTGATTGAAATGAAACACCTTAATGCGTTAATGAATGCATCAGTAGACAAGTCCTCTAATAGCTCGATGTGGATGGCACGAGAGCAAAAGCAAGTAAATAAGAGTCCATGCCGTTTGTGTTGTTTCCTTCCTTCTGTTGTCACAAACGGACCAAAACAGTCCATGCCGCAGTGTGTGAAAGGAGGAGAGGGCTCTAAGCGCTGTGGAGGTAGGTCACTCATCCTCTGACCCTCTGGAGCTTTGCGGAGTCTGCGGCAGGTCACACACTGACCGATGTATGAAGCAACTGTTTTACTCATTCCTGAAATCCAGTAGCCACTAGATCTGATTTCATTTATGGTAAATCCCTTTCCTTGGTGTTTTACCTTGTTAGGACAGTGAGATATTATGAGCTTAGCTGCACAGTGATCCTTTGGGATCACGATTGGATGTTTGAAGGTGTCACTTGTTGGTGAATGTCGAAGTCTCCCTCCCACCTTGAGGAGACCATCTGTGTCCATGAAAATGTCCAGTTTAAACAGTTTGTTGTGGTGTGGGAGCTGTTTTCCTTTGTTCAACAGTTTTATTTCCTGTTCGTATGCTTGATGCTGCACATCACAAATGATCACAAGTTCAGCATTTTCCTGTTCACTCACTGTAGCTGGTGCATTTGACTTGATATGTTTAGCCCTTCTTATAAGATGTGCTACAGCTTTGATTGCTCGGGACCATGACGAGAACTTACTTAGACGTTCAGCAAGACTCGCAGTATTTGTGACTTTAGTTAACATTGCCTGTACTTTTCTGACTTCTGGATCTCCTATGGATAGATCCGGCTCAACAGTTTGTGGTGTGGGCAGTTCATTTTTCCACAAAAAGGTGGGGCCAGTGAACCAGCTAGACTTAATTAACTCATTGACAGTTAGACCCCTTGAAGCACTGTCGGCTGGGTTCACTTCTGATGGCACGTAAAACCATTGCTGAGGGCTTGTACTTTGTCTAATCTTTTGGACCCTGTTAGCTACAAAAGTGTGGAAATGACGTGCATCATTATTTATGTAGCCCAGTACCACCTTTGAGTCAGTCCAGAAATATTCTTTCACATCATAACACAGTTCTTCCCGTAACATGTTACTGACTGAGACTGAAACTACAGCTGCTGTGAGTTAAAGTCTGGGGATCGTGGTGAGTTTAGTAGGAGAAACTCGCGCTTTTGCTATTACCAGAGAGCAGTGAATCTCATCTTTAGCGTTTTTAGCTCTCAGATAGCTACATTGTCCATATCCACTTGAGCTCGCATCTGAAAAGTGGTGCAACTCTATTTCTTTAGGCTCACCAAAACTAGCAGGTAGATAACAACGAGGTATGTTTAATTTTTCTAGATTTACAAAGTCACTTTGCCAACTCTCCCACCTTGGCTTGAGTGTGTTCAGTAGGGGGTTGTCCCATCCGATACCGTGTTGGCACATTTCTTGCAAGATTCTCTTTCCGTTCAGTACATATGGCGCTAAGAATCCAAGCGGGTCATATATTGACGCAACAGTGGACAGAATGCCTCTGCGTGTGGCTGGCTGTACTTTTAGTGTGTTGTCAAACTTGAAACAGTCCTTTTCAATGTTCCATTGGATGCCTAGTGCTCTTTCTTGGGGCATGTCTTTGAATGTTAAGTCCCTTGTGTTTGTGTTTACAGCACATTCAGATGGAGGGATACTTCGCAAAACAGTGAGATCATTAGAAATGAACTTGTGAAGACGGAGGTTACCTTTGCTGCAGATTTCTCTGGCCTCTTGTGCCAACTGTATTGCTCCTTCCACTGTGTTTGTGCTTGTAACTCCATCATCGACATAAAAGTCTTTCTCCATGAACTGTGAACCTGCTGGGTACAAGACACAGTGCTCTTTGGCCAAATATTTCAGTCCGTAATTTGCACAGCCTGGAGACGATGCCGCACCGAAAAGGTGTACCTTCATTCTGTAGGTTTGAGGTTGTGTGCTTGTATCACCGTTTTTCCACCAGAGGAAACACAGATAGTCCCTGTCCCCTTCATTGACATGAAACTGATGGAACATCTTTTCTATATCGCACGTTAAAGCAATAGAATGCTGCCTAAACCTCAAGAGAATGCCAGTCAAATTGTTTATTAAGTCAGGCCCTTGGAGGAGATGATCATTGAGACTTGTTCCATTGTGTTTAGCTGAACAGTCGAATACGACACGCAGTTTTGTGGGCTTTTTGGGATGGTAAATCCCGTGGTGCGGGAGCCACCGACAATGCTCCACCCTAGCTCTGTCTGGATTGCAAATGGCTCATTGTCCTTTCCAAGTAGAACCTGTTTTGGAGCTAGAGTTCTGGAACAGTTAAATCCAATGAGTAGTCCAACATCACAAGTAAAAGTACATGCAGGGTACTTTTAACTTTGTGTCATTTAACTTTGCTTTATCTGCATGTGCTGTAGCTTGTGTTGTAAAGACTTGGGTTGCAAATCTGTTTGGTTTAATCTCTTTTGCATGTCTTTTTTCCAGAGATGAGCTGCATGAATGGAGTGCATAGGAAGAAGTCACAGGATTACATGCAATTTCCGCCTCGAGTGCTACAAATTCTGCAAAATCCTTGAAAGAGGGGAAATCTTTACCTTCCATGAGAGCAACTGTGACCTGACGATTCCAACGTGTTGCGAGCCATTCTGGAACCTTTTGCAATAACTTTTGGTTTTCCTCACAGTCACTCAGTATCTCTAAGCCCTTTACATGTGGTGTTGCTTGGAGACAGGTTGTGAGAAAATCAGAAAATGTCCGTAAACCTTCTGCATCCTTTGAGTGGATTTTAGGCCACTTCGACAGTTTGTCTCTGAATGCCTTTTGAACAACAAAAGGCTGACCATAACGTTGGTCAAGCCTTTTCCAGGCATCTTTGTATGCCTCTTCGTCGCTACGATAAAATGTGCCCTCAAGGCATTTAAGTGCTGGGCCAGTAATATACCTTTTTAACAAGTGCAGTTTATCAGCAGGAGATATACCTTTGCAGTCTACCAGTGAGCTGAAGGAAGCCTTCCATTCGATATAGGTGATGGGATCTCCGCTGAACACGATAGGCACTGGCACTGGGATTCTGTTTACAGCTATGCTGTCTTGGATAGCTTTAGCCAGCTGGGAAATGTCTGTGGGAGGCGATGGAGAAACAACTTGAGAGTGTGGTTGTTGCACAGAATAGTTGACAGGAAGGGATGCACATTGTTGCATAAGCGGGTGGTATGAACCTGTGGAGAGCAATGGGTCTGGTTGTGCAAAGCTTTGGTTGACAGAAGTCCCATTGTTCTGTAACATACATTGACTGTCCGTATCAACTTTCAATTCCTTGTCATAAATCTCTAATTTTGCACGTGCAGCTTGCCTTTCCTTTTCTGCTTGTAAGCGCTCTAGTTCAAACTTTTGTGCATCCAATTCTCTCCTGTGTTTCTTTTCCATTTCTCTTAATTTTTCCCTTTGTTTGATTTCCTCTTGTGTGATTTTATACTGAGCTTCCTTAGCAGCTAATTCTGCAGCTGCATCAATTCTTTTGGCAGCGATGCTTGCTTCAGGGTGATAACTGGACTGTGATGAAGTGCCAAAAATGGACTTAGCATGTTCATAAGTTAAGAGTTGATGGAGGCGCTGCTTTTCTCTATCTGCATCATATTCATCTATGGCTGCCAAACGCTCTGAAATGATTTTCATAATGTCTTTTGTCACAGATTCACAGGAGTCCATTTTACGCCTTATGACATGGGATGGTGCATTACGCTCTCTTAGTTCACTGTATGCCTTTGTCATGTCATTTACTGTCCTTTCAATATCATCAGCCATTTCTGCTAACTGTGAATCTGACAGATCACTTTTGAGGTCTGCTCTGTAAATTCTGACCTGACCTTTCCAATGTTCATAGATGGTTAACAGCTTTTTCTCTCTTTTAGTCTGTTCATCCTTTTGATATAACAGCATTTTCTCTGTAGGCACACTAGGCCTTTCTGATCGCCTTGGTAACGTTTCATTAACTGTTTCCTCTTGTTGTTCCTTTTCATTTATCTGTTCTGATTTAATATCTTCCATTTTGAGAGCAATTGCTTGTCACCGTATCCTTAGACCGTTGCTGCAGCTCGCTGCTCTGCGTCGTTTCCGTGCCGTTCCTTGAAATCGCGGGCAGCTCGTTGTAGCATGTTGGGTGAAGCGTCTCCTCTTGGCTTGGGGCTCCTGCTTCGATCAGGTGACAGGCTTTCACTTCTCCCGGAGGCAAGCTCTCACTGCCAAAAGAATTGATTTTTGACCATAGGAAAAGAAAAAATCCAAGAAGGTAAATGAGCTATTTTCTCTGTGGATAGATTGTATATAGATGGCAAGTTGTTTCTGGATGAAACCATAACCCCCTGGTTATTCTAGAACTTCCTTTTTTCTTAGCTACAGGTGGAAAAAAAGAGTGTGATTGTACGCAGGTCTCTTATTTGATCTTGGTTTAATTTGTTAACATTTGTCTAATATTTCTTTCTTTTCTGCTGAGGTTGTTGTTTGATTGTTTGCCTGTTGTAACTAATTCTGTTGAAATTGTTAGGTCGTTGTTTTATGTTATCTGCATTTTTTTCCACCATTTACTAACCTTTATGTCTGTTTTCTCTCATGCTTCTGGTTTATAGGAAATAACTTTAAGTACATGCACCCAAGTCCATGCACCCCATTTGCTTGCAATTACAAGCAAATGGAACAGAGACATCATGCGCGCACACCCAAGCATACATACGTAGGTATATATTTTATACACAACATACATATACACATATATGCATACATTAAGGACATATAATTACATAGACACATTTAGTTAGCCTTTACCACAAAACCAGTTAGTGAAAACATGTCCACAATTAAGTTTGACACGTGGAATTGGTACCAGGGAGAAGAGGCTAAAAGTTTTTAATCGACTGAAGGGTCTACAGGCAGACTTTGTCTTATTACGGGAAATGCATGTTTCTAAGTTGTCTGTAGATGCGCTCACTTCCCTGGAATTCCCCCACATGTACTCAGCCGGCTTTAATTCTAAACAAAAGGGGGTAGCTATATTGGTAAACAGAAGATTACGCTTTGTTGTGAATAATACCATAGCAGATCTGGAAGGTAGATTTATAATATTAAAAGTCTCAGTTCAAAATTTGGATCTATGTATTGCAAGCATTTATGGCCTAAATGTTGACGACCTATCCTATTTTCCTACTTTCTTCACTTCTCTTTCTGAGCACTTGGACACTACACTCATAATAGGAGGAGACTTCAGCCTGATATTAAACCTTGCAATCGACAGCCTCAGTGCATCAGGGAATTATCAAAACTGGCAGGCTACTGATACTCTCAAACAATACATGGATGATTTTGGTCTTTGCCATGAATGGCATTCTCTTCACCCAACTCTTCAGGAATACTCTTTTTTCTCATCAGTTCATAGTTCACATTCACATTTAGACTTCTTTTTAGCCAGTAACTCTATTGTGAGGGACATCACAGACACTGAAATATGTTCAAATCAAGCTATTAGCGATCACCATCCAGTATCTCTTACACTAGTAAATAGGAAAGCTACAAGGGAAACTAGGAGCTGTAAATTTAATACATCACTACTAAAAGACAAAGACTTTATTACATATTTTAATAAAGAGTGGTAATTATATCTGGAATATAATGATGTGCCAGGAACAGTGTTTTTTTTTTTTTTTTTTTGTTACTTACTTGTACCCGTAGGTAGATTTGTTTCACAGTCTGGTGACAAGCCACCAGCTGCTGGTCGCTGCGTGCGCGAGTGCCCCGAATCCCTAACCTGCGTGTTTTTGGCATGTGGGAGGAAACCGGAGAAATCCCGGAGTAAACCCACGCAACACGGGGAGAACATGCAAACTCCACACAGATCACTGTTGGTCGGGGGCTGGGATTGAACCCACGATCTCACGATTCCCGCGATCCCCCGGCCGAGGGTAAACTGTGCTGCCACAGTGCTAACCACTGCGCCACCGTGCAGTGTTGGGCAAGTTACTAAAAAATAGTAACTAGTTACAGTTACTAGTTGCTTCTTTTCAAAAGTAACTGAGTTACTTTTGAGTTACTGCATGATTAAAGTAACTAGTTTCTTGGAAAAGTAACTTTCATGTTCCTTTTAAATGCATACTTAAATCATCTTGCACACACATCAAGATCAAGGGCCCCTTGTTCTCATCAGAAAAAAGAAGAAAAGAAAACTGATGAGAAAAAAGTCTCATCTTGCAGAGAAAAATGTCTCAGATTCACACAAACTACTGTAATCAGCAGAAAGTCAGAAATAAGGCTGTGAATTCACAGAGAAAATTTTGGACCCCCTGGTGGGACTTTTTTGGCCCACGAGCCATATGTTTGACACCCCTGGACCAGCCCATTAAAAATGGATATTTAGAGGATTTTCTTCCATGAAATAGTTGCATATCACACCAGCATTTAAATTAATAAGATAAAATAAAACAGAAAGCACAGATAAATGAAAGTTCACCGCTTACTGCAACAAATCAGTCACTTTTTCTCTGTGTGTAAAAAAACTTTAAATGCATTTAATGTGGACATTAAATGTGAGCTTCTTGCTCAAAAAATACTCATGTTTAACCACAGAGGTAGGAGTTACTTACTGCTCGGGCAACAGGTGATCACGGCTCGATATGAGAAGTCGCCACAACCACGGCATTTCTCCCCACCGGATTGTGATGTGGACTGGGGCAGGACAGGAAACGGACCCGCGGAGAAGACTGTGTGACGGCTGTGTCAGTTACGATAGGGTCAGTTTATATTTATTTTCTTATTTATTTGCTTGCCTTTGCCTTTGGTATGGCAACCTCCAGTGTCCTGAGGCCGGTGGTGGCGCTGGGAATGGCAGTTGTCCCGCCAATAGCCACCGAAACTGTGTATTCTTCCCCAGTTGGCAGCTGAGGAGGAGGGTGTCTAGCAACTGCAAATTGTACGATCGTCTGTTTGCGCTAAAATATCTATCCATATTAATAACACGAGTAACGCATCTGATCAAATTTCAGTAACTGTAATGCATTACTGAATTTTTAAACAGTAATTTCGTTACACAGCACGTTACTGCAAAAGTAGTGGCGTTAAGCCTTATTCATGCTGCATTTCCCTCTACTCCGCTTTGATCCGCATGTGCGTTGGACGAGCCCAGCAACGCGCGGTGCTGTTCATGCTCACTTTTTTCATCTACCCAGGCCAAGCAGTTGACGCATGTGCATAACCATCATTTGTAGTTTCACTCCCATCTGATAAGTAGTGCCAATGCGCTGACGCTCCAGGATTTTCACCAACGAAGAAACGCGAGAGCAATGCACATCAACAATTTCTCTTCAAATATCGAGTCCATTTCTGCTGTTTGACTTCCCGGTTTTCACTCCTTTTCCATGAAGATGCTGCTGCCGTTGTAAAAGAAAGTATGTATGTATGATTTGTGTATGTTTTTATTCTCGTTTTCTGCCTCCTCGTAGTCTTCTTTGTCTCTTTGTCTTGGTATGCTGTGTCGATATCACCACCTCGTGAATGGGATGTTCAGTCTTGTGCATGCGCTTTTCAACGGGTTCAGATTGTGGGCAGGCAGCGCGGTCACAAAATTTGGGCTGTGCGCGGTCGTCTGCAGTCAAACACTGTGGACACTAGCAAAGTGGAGACAGTGACGTAAATTTCATCACACGAGGTTTCTGGTTACATGTACACGGACAGCAGAGGTGTAGCATGAAGCAGGCTTTACAGTAATGCGTTACAAAATAATGCGTTACTCCCAACACTGGCCAGGAATATCCCCATGTGTTCTTTGGGAAGCAGTAAAAGCGGTCATGCGAGGTAAAATAATCTCTTACTGTTCGCATAAGAATAAAAAAGAAAAAGCACTGGTATTGGAGTTAGAAAATTAAATCACTGGAGACGACCTGTGCCGTTTCTCCATAGAAACAGGCACTGAACAATCTCAGAAAATTAAAGCTAGAATTAAAAGAAATTACAAACAAAAGAACACAGTTTTTAATACAAAGACTGCGTCTTGAGAAGTTTGAACACAGTAATAAATTGGAGCGATATCTTTTGAGCCAGCTTAGATTGAACAAAGAAAAAACAACTATCCACTCTATTAAGGATATGACTGGAAATATTACCCATGAGCTTGAAGAAATAAAAAACTCCTTTAGAAAGTTTTATGAAAACCTCTACTCATCTCAGGTTAACCCATCTGACTCAGAGATAAATACATTTTTGGATGATATTAACTTACCACGATTGCAGCTCTGGATGCATCTCTTCTGGTGTCCGAACTCCAGGAGGCACTTAATCACATCTCAAACAACAAGGCTCCGGGACAAGATGGTTTTCCAGTAGAATTTTATAAAGAATTCTGGCCTGTGATGGCACCTACTTTCTTTAAAAGGGTGAACCAAATTAAAGAAGATAATGTAGTCCCTCCAAATATGAATTTGGCTAGTATTATCGTGCTCCTTAAACCTGGAAAAGAACCTACGCTTCCATCCAGCTACCATCCCATCTCACTTATGAATGTCAATCTTTAAATAATTTGCAAAGCTCTTGCCAAAAGGCTGGAAAAGATAATTTCGGTGATTATACATCCAGATCAAACAGGTTTCATCAAGGGTAGGCACTCGGCTAATAATACACGCAGGCCATTTAATTTAATAGACTACTGTAAGATCAATAACTTAGAAACTACAATTTTATCTCTGGATGCAGAGAAAGCCTTTGATCGAGTTAAATGGAAATTTCTTTTTATGGTGTTAAATAAGTTTGGGTTTGGTTCATCTTTCATAAACTGGATTAAAACACTATATAGCTTTAATCTCCAGAAAGGTACTAGGCAGGGCTGTCCACTCACTCCCTCACTTTTTACCAGCTTTATTGAACCATTAGCAGCAGCCATACAACAGAATGTTGATATCAGGGGTATTCAAACTGGACAAAAGGAACACAAGATAAGTCTTTATGCTGATGATGTATTGATTTTCCTTGAAAACTCACAAAGATCTCTTCTTCAGACAGTGGCGCTCATTGATCAATTTTCATTATTACCAGACTACTCTATTAACTGGTGTAAATCAACAGTTTTACCTAAAAATTGTAATTTCTCAAATACATCCATTATTCCAATACAATCAGGTAAAATCAAATACTTAGGAATAGATATCTCCCCCAGGCTCTCAGAATTATTACGACTAAATCACACTCCCCTTTTAAAAACAATACAAGACGACCTTACACACTGGAAGACACTACCTATATCACTAATGGGAAGAGTCGCAACTGTTAAAATGATGGTCCTTCCTAAAATCAACTATTTGCTCTCAGTGATTCCTACCCAACCATCTATGGCCTGGTTTAAGTCTTTAGACTCAAATATAAGTTAATTTTTATGGAAGGATAAACCATCACGGATCAGTCTAAAAACTCTTCAAAAAGCAAAAAGTGCAGAGGTTTAGAGCTACCAATTATTTTTTTTTAAAATTACGTCTTAGCCAAAAGATTGCAGTTTGTTTCAAAATGGACAAAATCAACCCCACTAGGAAACCCATGGTTAATTGCTGAACAGGCTCTCTGTGGATTGCTAAATATCTCTGACTTACCTTTCATGAGTCCCTGTATTAAATGCCATGACTGTTTTAAAAGCATTAATATCAGCTCCTCTCTGACAGCTTGGTGGAATTTTTTAAAAATAACGGGGTCTTCACTTGTCCCTTGTAAACTCATACCCTTTTGGAATAATCCTGATATCTTGCATCAAAAGAGGATGTTAAATTTTCCACTATGGTATGAGAAAAGAATTAAAAAAAAAACTTAGAGCATCTTATTCAAGGTGGAAACTTTATCCAATTTCTGGAACTGGTGTCACAGTATGACATCAGTGATAAAAAGTTTCTTGAATACCAACAGCTTAAATCCATAATAAAAGCAAGATTCAATCTCCAACAGATTTAGAGGTTTCTAAATCTTCATTTCCCTAAACTGATATCAAAAATACATGGATTATTATCAAAACTGGATGAGTCAGTATCTCTTTCAAAATCAAAATGGGAGACAGATCTATCAATCAAAAAAGATGAAAGCTTCTGGACACAAATATGTTTAACCCCTTGCACTGCGGTCAATTTTCCTAAAAACGCCAAAAAATAATGTGCCCAAAGTAAATCAAACGCTGTTCTTCAACCCTTTGCAGCATCTTCATGGGGTTGGTCTCATTTAAAAGAAAACACTTTGAATTTTTTGGCAAAAAAAACATGATCTCTCTAAGTGCTCCGGCCACTGAGTTACAGTCATCTAAACATAGTGAACCTGAAGAAAATAAATTTGGCCTGGGCGTTTTTTTGGATACAAATGCTTGCAAATAACACACAGCTTCAGATCCGGGCTGGAAAATGCAACAGAAATGTAGAACCAAGTGTTATCCAGCTGAGGTCCAAATTTTGTAACAATACCACAAAAAATGAATATATTACACAGCTTTTTCCTCAGGTAGTTCCCAGGCGTTTTGGAACTGTGCCAAATTGTGCCAAATGGCACAGTTTGGAAAAACGTCTGTAAGTTTTGAATGATTCAATATAGAAGCTTCATTTTTGGCTCTAATGAAAGGTGACACTCAGAGCTGTGTGTGTGTGGGGGGGGGGGTTGTCCTCCCCCCCCACTCGCTACAGAGGATGGACTTCGGCCATCGCTACACAACGGATTAGCCTCATGTGGTGATGTGGAACAGCAGCGCAATCACCGCGGCTTCCCCCCCCCTCGCTGCAGAAGAATAGAGGGGGTGGGGGGGCGTTCACAGTCTGTACGCGGCAAACAACCCCTTGCACAGCGGCGCACGAACTGCGCCGCGATGCACAGTTGTAATTTACCGATCGGTCTAAATGGTAAATGGTAAATGGCATTCACTTATATAGCGCTTTTATTCTCCTCTCTTGATGACCAAAGCGCTTTATAGATCCTGCTATCCACCCATTCACACACACATTCACACACTGATGGTGAATGTGTGTGTAATCCAAAAGTCATTTTGGATTACAATTTTCATGGATAAAAAATAATTTGGCTTATCACACCTTACCTCTTCACAGCCACATTGTCCTGGCCAACTTCTCTTCCTCATTGTCAGACGAACGCGACGCTGGTCCGCTCGTGGTTCTGGTATCTCGACCCGGTCAAAACATAATTCCATTATTGCGGTTTTGTGCTTCCATGATTGCGGTTTTTGGCGAACGATTTTTCAAAACAAATAACAGTAGTAATTACAAAAAGACTGGCGAAGGCGTGTATGTCACTCAGCCTTCGTCGTCAGCCTCCGTTAGTCTATGACCATGGAAGAAATCATAACGTCTCATAACGTCTAATCCTTTTTTGATCCGCTCCAGCAGTCAGTCTTCACCCAGCCTTAAAAAAAACAGCTCGCGAACTTCTTTGCTTCAATTGGCTCACTGCATTCACAGCAGGCGGGTCCTTCTGGCTAGGTTTTCAGTCATTGGTTCTTCAAGGTTTCAGAAACCCAATTCAAGGCTCTTATTAGTCGAATGAGAGGTCAATCAGATGAACTAATCTGTTCGCGGCTGTGTCTGCAGCTTTTATTTTCAGTGCGCGCTTGGACGCCACTACATCACCATCACCACCTACATCACCATCTACACCATGCGTCCTAGAGCGCACGAGAGCGCACGAGGGCGCTCTCGTGCGCTCTAGGAAGCAGAGACTTGCCCGTCCGCGGTACAACGGAGCGCAAGAGGTTAAATACTTTTAAGATGATAAAAATTCTAATTTACAACTCATACAGTACAAAGTTCTACATAGAACTCATTACACAGGACAAAGGATGTTCAAAATGAGCCCGAGCCACACAAATACCTGCCCAACCAGCCATTTTGCCCAAACCAAAATGGGGACAAACCCCATGTCCTAGACAATGGCGTTCTAGAGGCAGGCTAATCCCCAACCCCAGTTGGGGGTCAAACCAAAGTAGGAAAAAAACAGTGCAGTGGTGATCCAGAGGTCTTCAGGTGAACTGGGATAGATTGAACTGTGCAAAAAGTAAGCCTTCAAACGTGCGTTTTCACAGTCACTTCCCTCCTTTCCTTAATCAAACAATCCAATAATGACAAAAAATGTTAGTTTAACAACTTAAAAAAAACCTTTTATCTGTATGCTTGTGGTGATTAGAGTTTATTTTATCGTGATACTAGGAAATTTAACACTTCTCCTATAAAAGGATTTTATGTTACTTTTTTTTTTTTACATTCCTTTGTTTTTTAGAGACGTCAACTTTCTAATCATTCAAAAACATTTTTCACACTATGAATTATTGACACAACTCACAGAAGCATTATACTTCTTTTTTACCCGAATCTGGTTATTAAAACTTGTTAACGATAGAAAGAAGTTTCTGCTTGATTTCTTTTCCTGTGTTTGTTCCTAAAGTCACCCAGTAGAATTCACGAATATTTGAGACTGATTGATTGAAGGTATAAAGATTAGTTATTAATAAATTGTCCCCACTTGTGGACTGGTGCCCCGAAATGAGTTTTTTCTCCCGGTGTGTGGTAAAGCTCCATTTCCACATATACCTCTGAGTCTAAATTAAATAATCTTTATACCTTATAATTAAATATTGCTACAATTTACATGTTTGAAGAAAAAAGAGTTTTTAACTCCCTTATTTCCATAACAAGTCAGTGCATTTGTACTAAACATTTGTTTATTAAACACCTAACACAAGTTTGTAATCACCCTGTTTTTTATTGTGGTTGTAGTTTTTAGGTGTTTTTTTGTACAAACTAACCACTCTTTGGTACATTTTGTAGCAGCAGTGCAAGAAAAATTGCTTTACCGTATTTTTGTTACACAATATATATGGTGCTGATGTTTGATAAATTTAGCATAACGTTGTACATGTCATGTCATATACACTTATCCTTTTTCTGTTTACAATCTTTAAATGTTTTAGATTCAAGATTCAAAGTCTTTATTATCATGTGCACAGTTAAGAAATGCTACATTTCCTGAGCAATGAAATTTTTACTTTGCTCTCCGAACGAATGCCAAGTTAAAAGGTACAGAAACAACAATTCTAATAGGTCATGACACACCAACACAGTTACTCAATCCTAATACTAATGGATGCTAATAACACGCACACCAACACACAGTTAGGCAGTAGACGAATGAAACTGAAAATTCACTGGATGACTAAAGTGATAGTGGTATATTGATATCAGAGATGATGAGAACCTGAGATGGCATGAACCTATGTACAGTGTACAAATGAGCATTGTGCAACCTGACGTGAACCTGAGATGGCATAGACTTATGTACAGTGTGCAAATGAGCATTGTGCAACGAGCAGTGTATAATTACAAATTATTTCTGTAATGATAGTACCAGTAGGCTGTGCATGATAAGTAGCAGCAGAGATGATATGGATGTCGGTAAAATGACATGATTGGCCTGTCTTTCTCACACTTCTTTATCTGCTTGCTTCACATGCTACACTGCAGAGTTTAGGTTACACTCTATAATTCACTCGCTGAAACCAGTCAGAATCAGTTCTGCACACAGCCGAACTGTCACATAAGCGGAAACGTACTGATACACTGAGGAAAAACCCCTCTCTCTTGAATGAGGGAGTGGTTAAGCTTTATAAAAACTATAGGGCCCACTTTTTGAGTAGCACTCTCTTGGGGAATTGCCTAAAGAGTTGTGTTCCAGCGCTGCCTGAATCCATATCTCAATTTCAGTAAAATAAGGGAAAGTATACTTCATCTCTCAGTCTGGTTATATGGCCTTCGTATAAAACAACTGGGGGTTAAGGCATTTTAGACAACAATTTAGTGTTTCCGCCCGGTTATGAGGCTAAATTTTAGTTTTGTAGACGGCTTGAAGATTTTTTCTCTACAGTTCGGCGGCCGCAACATTGTAAGAGGTGAGCAGAAAACCTTTTTCAACAAATTTCTGCCTGTCCCTTCGGGGACAGACCTTACTGTGGAGATTAAATATTCATGCACGTGTGATTTTATTTGTGGAATGAAACTGAGATATGGTCTTGAATTTATGATTTGTTGTTTTAAGAAATATATTTACTGAGTTTGATGAGGAAATCTACAAATGGTTTTAACCCTGTGGAATTAGTTATACGCGTTAATACTGTTCCAGAAAGTAGAGTTGGCGAGAGCTTGGGTAATAGGTTTAAACCCCGGGGTGGCTGAAATAGGGCCACCGAAAAAGTAGTGTTACCCCATTACGCATAGCTTTGCCAAAAGGTTTTAACCCCTTGAGATCATTGCTTTATTTCAAAAAGCAGAGTTGGCACCCCTAGCGTATTTAGCTCAGACCAAAAGGTTGTAACTGCTTGAGAAAATTGCAATGGGTGTGTCTCTAAAATATAGTTGGTCTTACTGCATTAGTTAGGGACCTACTGTGTGTGAAATAAACGCATTTGTAAGACCTACATAACAATAGGCAGATGCAGCCTCTGCTCCAGCTTGCAGGACAAAGAGGTTACAAGGCACATCTGCATATTGAACTGTCTCTAGGTCACAGTAAGGACAGGACGCATGAACACTATACATGAATGGCACATTACATCACAATACATGCATGGCACACTGCATCACAATACATGCGTGGCACATTGCATCACAATACATGAATGGCACATTACATCTCAGTAGTGCAGCGGAAAAAACCAAGAGAAGAGAGCTGAGTGTCCTTAATCTGTTGTGTGGGTTAACCGATCCGCCACACACGCTCCCCCCCAGAGGGCACGGCAGGGGGCCGAGACCTCGATAATCCCTCTATGGGAGCGAGCTGTGGGAGAAGCTCACTGCAGGCGGAGGGGGAGGGAGGAGGGGGGTAAGTGCCGGCAGGGGGACGGTGAACTCGTCCGAGCCGCGCAAAAATTGCTTGTGGGTCCGCGATGTCGAAGAGCTGTCCCATTGAACGTGCAGAGGTCCACAAGAAGAAAAATTAGTCTCTGGCTCCTCTCGTGGCCATGAAGAAAACAGGAGCGGCGAGGCTGTAAGAAAAAAAGAAGCAGAGGGACTCGGCTTGCTGGCTTTAGGTGCAGGAGCAACCCTAAAACCCCCCGGGAACAGCTGACGGCTGAAATCCCTTATGTGCCGTGGCTGAGACCATTAAAAAAAATCCAGTGGCGAGCTGCGTGCTTGCTTCAGGTGAACGAGCAGCTCTGAGGGTTCTGTGAGCAGCGGCGGAGGACGATGGCGGTCTCTGGAGCCGTTATTTGTCTCGTGCGTGATGCGCCGTCCTCGTAAGCTCGTGCGTGGGTGGGCCAGCTGGAGAGGAGAACCAGGGTGCAGAATCTTGGTGGGGATTGGCGCAGATGGCGCCGATAAAATCCGGATTGAGCTGTGGCTGCAGATTGGCCATGGTGCGTTGGAGCGGTGAGAGGAAATAGACGATCTTTTGTCCCTCAGGCTCGTGCAGATGCGTTGGAGCGGTGGGAGGGAATAGACGATCTTTGCCACCGCTCAGCCGTGGTGTGTTCAGGTCCACGTGTTGCGTTCTCCGCCGGCCATGGAGGACGCCTGCGCTCATGTGTGGAGGAGCTGCGAACGCGGCCGGTCCAGCGTGGATGAGCAGATGAGCAGATCTCAGACGTGCAGATCTCATCCTGAAGAACGGGTCACCAGTGCAGCTGTCCAGATCAGAAGGTTGCGTTTGCACAAAACGTGTGCATTCCGGGGTCACCAGTGAAGAGGATGATAAAATAAAGGCAGCGTTGGATTTTTAATAGCTTTATTATCATCCGCCTTCATCAGAACTCGGCTCCAGCCCCATAGTGTGAGCAGGCTGAAGCCTCATTCCTCCAGCTCTCAAAGAGGAGGAGACACACAGTGCGTGTGTCCAGCAGCAGCAGTTGCAGAAGTGGGAATGAGAGAGTGAGTGAAAGAGAGGATGTGTTACAGAACCTGTGCAGTATTTATACCAAACTCAAACAATACATCAAAGCAGATTCACAGCAGTTGGACTGATCAAAGGGACTGCAGAACAGGCATGAGACATTTGCATTTGTAAGACCTACATAACAATAGGCAGATGCAGCCTCTGCTCCAGCTTGCAGGACAAAGAGGTTACAAGGCATATCTACATATTGAACTGTCTCTAGGTCACAGTAAGGACAGGACGCATGAACACTATACATGAATGGCACATTACATCACAATACATGCATGGCACATTGCATCACAATACATGCGTGGCACATTGTATCACAATACATGCGTGGCACATTGCATCACAATACATGCGTGGCACATTGCATCACAATACATGCATGGCATATTACATCTCAGTAGTGCAGCGGAAAAAACCAAGAGAAGAGAACTGAGTGTCCTTAATCTGTTGTGGGGGTTAACTGAACCGCCACAACATAAGTTTTAAGTAACCCGATTGGGACGATCGGTTCATAGGTGATATATAATAATATAACTAAACTAATTATAGTAAAAAACACGGTGATGTGTGAGACAAAACACGGTGATGTGTGAGACAATATTGTCGTGAGGAAGTGGAAATAAATAAGATCATAATAATAATTTCATTCTATGTTATAAGATATTGATATTAGACTATAACATTTAAAGACAGTTGGATTAAAATGGCAACAAAACTGGATAACGATAAAGGCAACGATAAAATGGATAATGATAAACGCAGCTCTGAATATCCTTTGGGTAGTGTGGGTTATGCTATAAATGAAATGGAGGAAGTGTTAAAAGCTACTGTGCGTCGAGAGAAACTAAATGAAGAGCGAAAATAGCTTAAAACATGGGTAAAATGGTTACAAAGAGATGGTTTGTTTGGCAATATGGGGGCCCCCTACCAATTAAATCAGACAAAGCCTGATGTGGACTATTGCAGTTTGGGTTGTTTTGTCTTTGTGTAATCTGCTCTGGTGTGGAAGAGAAAAAGGGAATTCTCCGCAGAGGCGGGGGGAGCAGGCTGTGAAATTGTAAATTTTTTCCTTTTTGATATTCGTGGAGTATAAAAGAGTTGGTTAATTAATTGTTATCCTTTTGAGAAATGTTTAAAATTATAGGTATTTGAAAATAGTAGCATTGAGCAAAAGGAGTCGACTAGTGTTGTGTGTGTCACGGCAGTGTAGAAAAAATGGAAGAACCTTCATGCTGCTTCGACCTTGTGGAGATAATGGAGAGAGGAGCAATTCTGTGTTTGTGTGTGTGTGTGGTTGCTTGAGAAAAAAAGAGAATGAGAAAACACAGGCTGTGTGGGTGCTGACCTGTGTGACAGGGGAGTGAAAGAGAAGTAATCTAAATATGGGTATTTTTGCAAAGTTTTGGGGTTTTACTTTTTCAATCTAACTTTGCGGGTTTATAATTAATGTTGCGTACGTGGTAAATTATTTACATACTTTTTAAAGCAATTTTTTTGACGTATTGTGGAGAGTGTAAATAACGAGACTGATTCATGTAGCAGACGACTTTATTCACTCTCTCATCAGTCATACATAGAAAAAGCATGTCTCAATACACCATGGGTTCTCCTTTTATACCAACCGCTCATCTCACATCTGCATGACATCTCACATCACAATACATTCATCCTTTCTCCCCCCCCCCGACTCCTTCTTCCTGCTATCTCACCATGATCTCCCTAGCTATTGTCCTTCTCTGTTTACCCTCTGCATCCAGTCTGAGATGATTAACCCAGTCTCTACACCTCTCTACACGCCCCCCCCCTCCCAGAATCTCAGACAGAGTTTCAGTCCTCACGTCCTTTTGGCTTCAGTTTCCTCCCATATCTGCTGTAACGGGGGTTTACCACCTCCGTGGCGCTGCTGTGCCGGCAGGGGGCTCCTGGGGGTGGTTTCCTTCTGCCCTTCAGAGAGAACAGACGCCTTTTTCTTTGCTGCTCCCTCTTTTACCCTCCTTCCCTCCCTAACTGAGAATCCCAGCTTGCTGTCTTGTCTGCGTCGCTGTTCTTCTGGCTGAATCTTGATCCAAACGAAAAAAATGGATTTGGTGAGCGGCTTTAATAAAATTAACAACATCTTATATAAATTCGGGCCAGGGGGAGCCCCTATGGAGAGACCCATGGATTGGAACGCATGTGTCTGCATAATTCGACTGAGGATGTGGAAACATCTACCTGGTTTGGCTAGGATCACAGGATTTTCTGCTGATTGGCTCTGGAGTTTTTCCTGGTGTATCGAAAAATTAACTGGAAGAGCTAATTAAAAGCAGTCCCGGCATAGCTGCTTCTCAACAATTCGACTAGACGGGGGAGTGCACTAACTATCGGCAATGATTAACATGGAAATTTCCATCTGGCATGCACTGTAGAGAGAATGGACTCTACCGGACATGTTTACCCATGTTCTAGAAGGGAAACATCTGGAGTCGTTTTTGGTGCCTCCAAGGAATGGATTTAAAGCCTATGTATGGAAATTATGGACACAGGATTGCATGAGATGAAAAATTCTATGCTCTGTGATCTGTGTCTACCAGACCTTGAATTCGATGCCTTGTTGTCTATTTTCCTCCTGGATTAAGACAAAACAGAAGATTGTGCTTCTCTTTCATAAACAAACTGGGACTGCATCTGAACTCTCATTGACATGTGACTGGCTCAGGAAATTTCCATCTGCCATGCCTCAAGGACATGCTTCCGAGTTTCAGACACTAAGACATAACATCTCGGCTGGGAGAGATTTTGCTGCCTCCAGTAACTGATAAACACCCACCTGCATTCAACATACACGAACACACTGATTCATATATACTGAATTACACCCATCCATTCACTGACTCTCTCTGACTTTTGGTTGTCCACTAAATGTTTGCTAAATATGCATTGAGGTTTTTTTTGCCTGCAATCAAAATTTCGCTTACCCATTAAGCGTCAATTTGATAAAACATGTTTTTTTCTCTCGCCTATTGTGTCATATCATTTCTTTTCTTTTTTTTTCCTTTCTTCTTTATGACTGGCGCCTAGCGGCTGCCCCGGCCTTGGATGCGCTCTGCAGAGCGTGCCCAAATGCCAAGTCACGTTTCGTTACCTTGTATTCATACATGTGTAATGACAATAAAGTTGAATCTCATCATCTCATCTCATCTCGTCTGTCTGCGGGTGGGCCATGGCGAGGGGGGGGGAAACTTCGATTTGCCCATGTGGCTGCCCTGATGAATCGTTTACCTGGGGAGTTCTCAGTGGGGGTCTTCCACGCCGAGGGGCCTGAGCCAACAGCACTTGCTCGTCTGCCACCACAAAGGCGGGTTTAAGTCTGTCTATGCATGTTTTCTCCCAAAGACCCCCCAAGTCTAACAAAAAATGTTTGTCCCCTGTTTCCAGCACTCTGAATGGGCCATCATAGGGTGGGCGCAATGGAGGGCGGTGGGCATCGTGCCTGACAAACACAAACGCCGCGTTCTTCAAAGTTTTTGGCACAAAAGTGCGTGAAAAACAGTGGTGGGCCGGGCCGGGCAGCGTGCCTGTGTCTGCACTATGCTGCCAACGCTGAGGTGGGCAGTTGTCCGGCGCGGGATTATCTGGCAAAAATTCCCCGGGCAGCCGCAGTGGCTGAGAAAAAACAAACTCTGCGGGGAAGCCTCCAAATCCTCTTTTGGTGTGGAACGCAACCCCAATAACACCCACGGCAACCGGTCTACCCAATTTGCATCCGTCAGCGAAGCCCTGAGCACTGCTTTCAGTGACCTATGAAAACGCTTGCATAACTCATTGGCCTGTGGGTTGTACGTGGTTGTGCGATGAATTGCAACACCCAGGCTACGGGCCATCACGGACCAGAGGTCAGAAACAAACTGAAGGCCCCTATCGGACATGATGTCCGATGGGATTCCAAAACGCGCCACCCATGTCGTCAAAAAAGCGCACGCCACGTCCGTGGATGTGGTTGCCGCCAGCGGGACTGCTTCTAGCCAGCGTGTGCTGCGGTCCACCACTGTCAGAAGGTGCGTGCACCCCTACGATGGCGGGAGGGGGCCCATGAGGTCCACGTGAACATGGTCGAACCTCTTAGCCGGTATACGAAACGGCTCCAAAGGAGCCTTCGTGTGTCTGTGTACTTTGGCTCGTTGGCACGCTACGCAGGCTGCAGCCCACTCTTTCACTTGTTTGCGCAGGCCTGGCCACACGAACTTCGCTCCCACCTGACTGACGTGTGCACTCCTGGGTGCACCAGAGCGTGAACTGACTCAAACACGCGGCGGCGCCACGTGACTGGGACCACCAGGCACGGGCGTCCCATGGAGATGTCGCAGATTAGGGGGGGGCTTGCCATCTTGCAGTACTCTGCTCTCCAGCCTTAACCCTGTTGGTCCAGACTGGAGCGCACACACGTCCGTATCGCTAATCTGCTCTGCAGCCATGGCCGTATAATCTATCCCCACGCAGACCGGGGCCGCTTCTGCGCGCTAAAGGCAGTCCGCCACCACATTCAGTTTACCCGACACATGCTGAATATCGGTCGTAAACTTCCAGATCGCAGCCAGCTATCTCTGCTGCCGACCCGACCATGGTTCCGAAACCTTGGCCATCGCGAACGTTAGCGGCTTGTGGTCCACGAACGCAGTGAAGCTGTGCCCTTCCAGCCAGAACTGGAAGTGGCGTATGGCCAGGTGGAGAGCCAGCAACTCTCTGTCGAACGCGCTGTATTTACGCTCACTGTCGCACAAAGCCCTGCTGAAAAAAGCGAGCGGCTGCCAAGAACCGACGACACGTTGCTCCACAACGGCCCCTATGGCCACGTCCGAGACGTTGGTAATGAGGGCTATCTGGGATGCCGGGTCTGGGTGCGCCAACAATGCGGCGTTTGCCAGGGCTGTTTTAACCTCAGAGAATGCCTGCTCTCGCTCCGGAGTCCATTCGACTCTATCTGCGGGTTTCCGTTTCTTGAGCGCGGCGTACAATGACTGCATGAGTTGAGCTGCACGGGGGAGGAACCGGTTATAAAAGTTAACCATCCCCAAAAATTCTTGCGGTGCCCTGACCGTCTCAGGCTGGGGAAAATTCGTCACGGCGCGCACTTTGTCGGGCAAGAGTATCGCTCCCTCCGGTGAGACACGGTGCCCCAAAAAAATCAATCCCCGTCACACCGAACTGGCATTTCGCCGGGTTGATTATTAACCCGTTCTCCTCCAACCTCCAGAAAACCGTCCTGAGTTGGGTTACGTGTTCGTCCTTGGACACACTGGCCACCAGGATATCATCCAGGTAGACGAACATAGACGGGAGATCGCACAACACCGCATCCATCATGCGTTGGAATGTCTGTGCCGCTCCTTTTAATCCGAATGGCATGCGTAAAAACTCAAACAAGCCAAACGGAGTTATTACCGCCGTTTTGGATATGTCCTCCGCGTGCACTGGGACCTGGTGGTAACCGCGGACCAGGTCTATTTTAGAAAAAATGCGTGCTCCGGCGAGGTGAACAGAAAAATCCTGAATATGGGGAATCGGGTAGCGGTCGTGCGCTGTGGCGTTATTCAATCTGCGGAAATCACTGCGCAGTCGCCACGATCCCTCGGCCTTAGGGACCATGTGTAGCGGGGATGCTCATGGGCTGTTCGATCGCCTGATGATGCCCAACCTTTCCAGGTTGGCAAACTCCTCGTGTGCTATGGCCAGTTTAGCTGCGTCCAAGCGCCGAGGCCGTGCGAAAATGGGCGGCCCGGTGATGGTGATAAAGTGTTCCACCCTGTGTTTAGCGATGGCCGCCGAAAACGTCAGGACCATGAGTGCTGGAAACTGAGTGAGCAATGTGTGGAACTTACCGCCTGGAGCTGTGATGCTGGCTTGTGTTATTGGCCCGGCCCCTCGAGCTGTACAGGGGACAGAATCAAAAGACAGTGCATTAACCAGGCGCCTGTTAGCAACATCGACTAGTAACCCATGTGCACACAGAAAATCAGCTCCCAGGATTGGGAAACTCAATGCCGCTATAACAAAAATCCACACGTACATATGGCCATGCAGGGATAAAGTCAGTGTTCTCTCACCAAAAGTCTTAATGCCCAAGCCGTTTACTGCTACTATCCTGGGGCCGCTAGGTCCTGCTAGCCGGTCGGCGTAGGACAGCAGGATGATGCTCTTCTGGGCTCTGGTATCTATGAGGAAGCGTCTCCCCGAGCGCGAGTCCATCATGTAGAGCAGCTTGTTCTCTTCACCGGCGGTCGCAGCTGCTACCGACTGCCGGCCTTGGCGTTTCCCGAGCCCTGGAAATGGTGCGCACCATTGGCGCACCGGTGGCGCACATCTATGTGCGTTCTCTCTGAAGCGGCAGTGGTAGAAGCAGAGCGTGTCTCTCTGGCGCTTCCTGGCCCCCGCTGCCGCTACTGTCGGTGGCTCCTTGCCTCCGCTGGTCGTCTCGCTGGGTTCCGATGCCGCCGCGTTCACGGTGAGGGCTCTGGTGGTGAGGATGATCCGATCTGCCTCCTGGGCTAGCGCACGGTAGTCACGCGCGGCCAGCAATGGCGAATTGTCAAGAACCACTCTCGCCTCTGTTGGGAGGTTCCGGAGGAAAAGGTGGGCAAACAGAAAATGCCCGTCGTCCGTGCGCATTAACGCCAACATCTTCTCCATCAGTTTGACCGCCAAACCATCTCCTAACCCGGAGTGCCTGCTCTCTCACAGTCCGAGAGCGTGTAGTGCCAGGTCAGCGCAGCCTTGAGAGCCCCGTGTTTGTCGTGGGCTGGAGGCTGTTCGAGCAGGCTCGCTACCTGCTGAGACGTGCGAGTGTCCAGCGCTGCGACCACATAGTAATACTTGGTGTCATCTGCCGTTATTCCTCGGAGGGCGATCTGAGCCTCGGTGTGGTGGAACCAAGAGCGCGGGTTGTGCAGCCAAAAGTCCAGTAGTTTGACCGAAGCAGCGCACGCATTGCTGGGGGTTCCCATCCGGGCCGTCTCTGAGATGCCCGGGATTCTTGCCTCGTGTTCCATAATTCGTCAAAGGGTCACCAGTGTGGAGAGTGTAAATAACGAGACTGATTCATGTAGCAGACGACTTTATTCACTCTCTCATCAGTCATACACAGAAAAAGCATGTCTCAATACACCATGGGTTCTCCTTTTATGCCAACCGCTCATCTCACATCTGCATGACATCTCACATTACAATACATTCATCCTTTCTCCCCCCCCCCCCCCCCCGACTCCTTCTTCCTGCTATCTCACCATGATCTCCCTAGCTATTGTCCTTCTCTGTTTACCCTCTGCATCCAGTCTGAGATGATTAACCCAGTCTCTACACCTCTCTACAGTATCACTGACTTTTTTCTTTGACTGAAGCATAACAGTGCACTTTACAGGGAAAAAGGACACAGGACTAACGATTTCCTCGCAGCTGTCCATGCCTCCCTCAATGTGACCATAGGTACATAGAACACTAAGTTAAGTACAAATGCTTACATCTTAATCAATGTTACCAGCATGACAATGATGAAATTAATTGAATATTACAATATCATGATGTCACTTAATAATGCCTAATCACTGAAGGCTTTATGTATACCCTATATTACATGATTTAAAGCATAGAGGTTCAAAAGAGATTGATAATTAATGTGTTTGTGCATATGATTTGCCAGAGACTATGGATTATCAAACAGAGGCCTTGGTAATTGTATGTTATATTGTAGCTTTGCTTAAATAATACTATACTCACATTTTAATAAATGACATATAAGATAAGATAAGATAAGATAAGCCTTTATTAGTCCCACAGCGGGGAAATTCCAGGATTGCAACAGCACAGGGATAGCAACACTCAGAGCAACAATCAGAAGGCAAGAAAAAAAAACAAGCAAGCAAGAGCAGCTAATATACATATGTACATATTACTATAAAATATATATACACACACACACACACACACACAGACACACAGTGCAGAGCATTGTAGCTGGATGGAATAAATATATGAATATATGAACACACAGTGCAGAGCATTGTAGCTAGATGGAATAAATATGTAAATATATAAACACCCACAGTACGGAGCATTGCAGCTAGGTGGAATAAATATGCAAGTATATAAACACACACACAGTGCGGAGCAATGTAGCTAGATGGAGTAATATGTAGATATATAAAAACACAGTGCGGAGCATTGTAGCTAGATGGAATAAATATATAGATATATAAATATAAACACACCCAGTGCTGAGCATTGTAGCTAGATGGAATAAATATGTAAATATATAAACACACACAGTGCAGAGCATTGTTGCTAGGTGGGATGAAACAGCATAACCGTCTATTTAGTTATCCTACATGGTATGATTATGTGCCCATACATATTCTCACCCTCCATAGCGACCGGTATGTTCCTAGTTGTATGCCGGAGAGGACCATTGTGTAAGTCTATTGCATCTTTTGCATTCAAAAAAAAAACTATTAGTTTGTTACGTCTTTTTGCTATCTCTGCGAGCAGCCCTGCTTAGGTTGTACAGTCTGACAGCCGTTGGTAGGAAGGACCTACGAAACCTCTCGGTTGTGCACCTGGGATGATGTAGTCTGCTGCTAAATGAGCTCCTCAGTGCATCCAGTATGTCCTGCATAGGGTGGAACTCGGACTCCAGCAGAGATGACAGTTTAGCCACCGTCCTTCTCTCTCCTATCTCCTCCATTGGATCAAGGCGCTGCCCCAGGACAGAGCTAGCATTCTTAATCAGTTTGTTCAGTCTCTTCCTATCGGCTGCAGTAATGCCACTGCCCCAGCAGACCACTCCATATGCAATCTTATTTACATTTCGACCCTAGGCCTGACCAAGTATAAAAAGGGGGGGGGGGGAGAACGCGAGAGCAGGATCTGAGACAGTCCATGCTGTGATTTTTTTCCCTCCTAAAGAACATGGCAAGATGATGATGAAGTTTTTATTATCGGGAGATAATAAATTTATCAACAGAAAAGACAGAAAAACTACAAGAATTCTGATAAAATGGAGAAAGGGAAGTTAATTTCAGTGGTAAACTGAGACTGATTAGTGAGTTGTGTCAGTCTGACCTAGATAAGAATAGACATAATCAGCTTTCAAAGGGAAAAAACACATACATAGGCCACAGATTGTGGTCCTGTGCCATAAATTCCTGAAAACAGAGATTAGGTTTACACCTGCAGTTACTAATTCTAAATGCTGCACTGGTCTAAGGCTTTTAATATATGATACTGTTTTGTTTGAATATAATCCTAAACTAAGTGATTACCCATGTCAATTGGTAAAACATTAATTGATTCACAGAATATTTAGCGAATACTTGTTGTGAGTAGCGAACTCACATTCAAATTGTGGAAGCTTTAGGTGTGATTTAAAGGTTTTTCTGCTAATCTTTATTCTTTGTTTTTCAAAAGGAAAGGGAAAAGCATTCACAAATTTTTTTTTTTTATTATTTTAGCTTACACCAGGAATTAGATTTGCCAAATTAACAAGGAATCCTAACATCATCATTACCTTTCAATTTAATAAATCTTTGGTGACATATGCAATATGTAATAAAATAATAAAAAACAATAATTCACTTGTGTTTCTTAATATTAATAAACAACTGGGATAAAACATTTAAGGGATACAAAACTAATGATGATTGCTGGAACATAAGTAAAAAAAAAAAAGTATGGAAGGGGCGACACTGACTGACCACAGGGGAAAGGACCCCTAAATTGATAAGCATTTTTTGAAGCTAAGTAGAACAAATGACATTGCAAATGACATAAAGCATAACAATTTGAATGACTCTGACTTTAAAAAAAATGTAGTGTTCATATGATTTTACACAACCTTGCCATCTGATGCTACTCACCACATAATGGTGTGACAACATCACATTTTAGAAATGTGACAGTAATTCAATTCAATTCAATTCAACTTTATTTATATAGCGCCATTTCACAACAACAGTCATCTCATAGCACTATTAAGGAATGTATTTTCCCGATGCTCAGCCGTGGCCAAGCTGGGCCTCGGGACTACATTCCACCCCATAATTTACCAAGGAATGTATAAAATGAGGCATTCCTTGTACAAAATTAAGCCAAATTCTAATTAGGCAAAATGTCCACCTTTCCACTGACTGAAGGAGTGTGACACAACCTTTCGCAAGGATTCAACCTGTCTGTGTTCAACTGGATAAACTGATTTTAGTTATCAGTGCTAAAGGAACTGATTTTAGTTATCAGTGCTAAAGAATATCAAATCTGCACAGACCGCTATATTGTTTTCCCTAAATGGAATTTGTAAATTAGTTCAAGGGATGTCACAAAAGAAGCCATGATTATTGAAATCTCATTTTGAAGAAGCTGTACTACCCACAAATTTTCATCTAAATTAACTGTGTAACACATAAAAGTGGTAACATGCTTACTTCCAGTACAAGATACTACCCATCAAGCAAATGCCCTGTAACTTTCCTTTATGTGTGTCTCCATGCATCAAAAAGGGGGTATCAAAGAAATTAATGAGCAAAAATAATTAGCAATCCTCAGAAAAATAGATAATACATAAAAATTATCAATAGATGAACAATAATGAAGAGAAAAATATAAATAAAATCACTTGGTAATGAAATCACAACATTCAATAGGAGAAGTTAAAAGTTAAATCAATAAATTCCCAGATATTTAAGGAAATATCTGTAGATTATTGTAAAGGAAATATCATGTCTATAAGGAACAAGGTAGACTGATAAGGAAGAAAACCATGCAAATATATATGAGAAAAGTTCTAAATGTCTAAGGAAAGTCCAACTTGTGCTGAATTTATGTTTACTGTGGGACTTGATTTAGAATCTACTACAAAGACAATACAGATTTTTACATTTATTAAAATTGCTTTACACAAAATTGAGTGGGTACTGGCACAAGTCCCACTGTATCAAGTGTCCAGTGCCTCTAGGAACTCGGGCATTGGCAGAAGTCCGCGATTCATTACCTTCGTAACGCTAAAATTCTAATCAGATGCAAAAAGATGCAAAAAAAAAGGCATATGATAACATAAACATACACTGCATAAAATTTTTGAAATTTAAAAGGGCTCTCAGAAAACAGGGGAAAATACAGTCGACATGGACAAAGAACTGTGAGGTGTGGATAAAACTGCTTGGAACTCCAGAAGAAGCTAAAGTAATAATGATTAGAGAAATGGAGGAATTAGATAAATTTAAACCTTAGTTCTGATGTACGAATAATAGTGCAGTAAGATTATGAGTGGATATTTTTGTGTTCTTTTTTCCGTTGTGTTTCTTCTCTTTTTTCTTTTGGTGTACATTGTTGACATAACTTATGATTAGTATTTTGACCAATTATCCTTCTTTATTTAATAATGGAAGTGTATTAGGGCAAATTGAAGCTGAAACCTTTGTCAATACTGAACAGCAACCATAAAACATTTTAGGAGATATTGACCCAGACAATAACTATTTTAATCATATTAATAAGATAAGATAAGATAAGATAAGATAAGCCTTTATTAGTCCCACAACGGGGAAATTCCAGGATTGCAACAGCACAGGGATAGCAACACTCAGAGCAACAATCAGAAGGCAAGAAAAAAACAAGCAAGCAAGAGCAGCTAATATACATATGTACGTATTACTATAAAATATATATATATATACACACACACACAGACACACAGTGCAGAGCATTGTAGCTGGATGGAATAAATATATGAATATATGAACACACAGTGCAGAGCATTGTAGCTAGATGGAATAAATATGTAAATATATAAACACCCACAGTACGGAGCATTGCAGCTAGGTGGAATAAATATGCAAGTACATAAACACACACAGTGCGGAGCAATGTAGCTAGATGGAATAATATGTAGATATATAAATATATAAACACACCCAGTGCTGAGCATTGTAGCTAGATGGAATAAATATGTAAATATATAAACACACACAGTGCAGAGCATTGTTGCTAGATGGAATGAAACAGCATAACCGTCTACTTAGTTATCCTACATGGTATGATTATGTGCCCATACATATTCTCACCCTCCATAGCGACCGGTATGTTCCTAGTTGTATGCCGGAGGGGACCATTGTGTAAGTCTATTGCATCTTTTGCATTCAAAAAACTATTAGTTTGTTACGTCTTTTTGCTATCTCTGCGAGCAGCCCTGCTTAGGTTGTACAGTCTGACAGCCGTTGGTAGGAAGGACCTACGAAACCTCTCGGTTGTGCACCTGGGATGATGTAGTCTGCTGCTAAATGAGCTCCTCAGTGCATTCAGTATGTCCTGCATAGGGTGGAACTCGGACTCCAGCAGAGATGACAGTTTAGCCACCGTCCTTCTCTCTCCTATCTCCTCCATCGGATCAAGGCGCTGCCCCAGGACAGAGCTAGCTTTCTTAATCAGTTTGTTCAGTCTCTTCCTATCGGCTGCAGTAATGCCACTGCCCCAGCAGACCACTCCAAAAGTGATGGCTGATGCCACCACCGTGTCATAGAATGACTTCAGCAGCGCCCCTTGTACACCAAAAGACCTGAGTCTCCTCAGCAGGAACAGCCTGCGCTGTCCCTTCTTGTAGAGTGCATCAGTATTGTGTGACCAGTCTAGTTTATTGTTCAGATGAATACCCAGGTACTTATAGGATGTCACCATCTCGATGTCTGTTCCCTGTATATTTACTGGTACTGTGAGGGGCTGCCCATGCCTGCGGCAGTCCACCACCAGCTCCTTAGTTTTCCTCGCGTTGATCTGGAGGCAGTTCCGATGGCACCAGTCCACGAAGTCCTGGATAAGCCCTCTGTACTCAGCTTCATCTCCATTGGAGATGAGGCCAACGATCGCAGAGTCATCAGAGAACTTCTGTAGATGGCAGTGTGTTGTGTTGTGTGAGAAGTCCGCAGTATAAAGAGTGAACAGGAAGGGAGCCAGCACCGTTCCCTGGGGGGCCCCCGTGCTACTGATGATCGTGTCGGACACACAGTCCCGGGTTCTCACAAACTGAGGCCGGTTCGTGAGGTAGTCCAGGATCCATGATGACAGGTGCTGGTCCACCCCTGCGCGCAGCAGCTTGTCCTTCAGGATCATCGGTTGGATGGTGTTGAAAGCACTGGAGAAGTCAAAGAACATGATCCTCACCATATTCCCGGGCTTCTCCAGGTGGGACAGAGAACGGTGAAGGAGGAAGATCACCGCATCCTCCACCCCAATGCCATGCTGGTAGGCGAACTGGAGTGGATCCATCGCTGGTTCCACCAGGGGGCGGAGGTGAGCAAGGAGCAGTCTCTCCAGGGTCTTCATCAAGTGGGACGTCAAGGCCACCGGTCTGTAGCTGTTCAGGTCTTTGGGGTGGGAAGTTTTTGGTACAGGTACCACACAAGATGTTTTCCACAGCTGTGGTACCCTCCCCAGTTTCAGGCTCATGTTGAAGATATACGTCACAATCCCACACAGCTGGTCTGCACAGGACTTGAGGAGCTTTGCGCTGATGCCGTCCGGTCCCGGCGCCTTCCTCGCCTTGATCTTCCTCAGCTCCGTCCTCACCTGGGTCCTGGTCAGGGTCAGGATGGGGGGCTGTGTGTTGGGAGTGGGGGGGTGTTGGTGGAGTGGGGAGTGGGCAGCAGGACTTGATTTCTTTAGAGGCAGCAGTGGTTGTTGTGCAGTCAGGGGGGAGGGCGGTTGGTCAAATCTATTGAAAAACAGATTCAGGTTGTTCGCCCACTCCCTGCCCCCTGTGGCCTGGGGGGAGGTATTCTGGAGCCCCGAGATGGTTTTGAGGTTTCTCCAGACCCCGCTGATGTCGCTCTGTTGCAGCTTGTCCTCCATCTTCTTCCTGAAGCTGTCCTTGCCTTCTCTGATCTTTCTCCTCAGCTCCCTCTGTACGGACTTCAGCATCTCCCTGTTCCCTGACCTGAAGATCCTCTTCTTCTCTCTCAGAAGTGTTTTTATCTCAGGGTTGATCCAGGGTTTGTTGTTTGAGTGACGCCGTATGGTCTTGGTGGGAACGGATTTGTCCACACAGAAGCTGAGGTAGCCCGTGAAGGTGTGAATGAGGCCATCGATGTCCTCACCATGTGGATCGCAGAGCTGCTTCCAGGCGGTGGCTTCAAAACAGCCCTTTAGGGTGTCCATTGTCTCCTCAGACCATAACTCCACAGTGTGCATGGCCGGAGGTTGTCTGTGCACTAGGGGTTTGTACACCGGCCGGAGATGAACCAAGTTGTGATCCGATCTCCCGAGTGGGGGGAGTTGTGATGAGGTGTACGCCTCCTTAGTGTTTGCGTAGAATAAATCCAGTGTTTTATTGTCTCTAGTGTGGCATGTGACATACTGGGTGAACGTGGGTAGAATGGGAGACAGTGAAACATGGTTGAAATCGCCTGAGATGAGGAGAACAGCATCTGGGTGTTCTGTCTGCAGCCTGCTGGTTACTGAATGGATGACGTCACGTGCTGTCCCAGCGTTCGCCGTCGGATTTGCATAAACAACAATGCAGATCACGTGTGAGTGTTCTCTCGGGAGATATGTAGGCCTCATGCTAACAGCTAGCAACTCAATGTCTTTGCTGCAGTGTCGTTGTTTAACAGTGATATGTCCCGGTCTGCACCAGTTGTTGTTAACATACATTATCACTCCACCGCCCCTAGCCTTGCCACTGTCTGGTGTTCGGTCAGCTCGTATCATGTGAAAACCCTCCAGCTCAATGTTAGCATCTGCTGCTAGTTCAGTTAGCCACGTCTCAGTAAACAAAAGGAGAGAGCACTCCCGGTATGTGCTATCATAACGGGAGATAGCCGCTAGCTCATCTAACTTTCCCAGTATCGACCGTACATTTCCCATGACAACAGATGGAAGGGAGGGTCTGTACCTTATATTTTTTGTCCTCCGCCTTACTCCAGCCCGGCAGCCGCGGCGTTTTCGCCTCAGTTCTCTCGGTATGTCGAGTTTTTCCAATGGGACCGGGTGGCGGTTGAATGCTAGCAGCTGTTCTCTGCTGTATCGTATCCTGCTATAAACAGTGGCTCCGTCCACCGGCTCAGGAGACATTTAGGACGATCTGTGTGTCCGTGATATAAGTGGGGTGAAAAAAAAAGACGGATCAAAAGAGAGAGGAAGGGAAAAAGACTCGGAATCGAGCCGCTGTTGCAAAAGGCAGCCTACTCGTGTGGCGCCGAGAGAAAAAAAAAACTGAATAAAATGGCTTTTAAACATAAATGCTGATATATGCAAAATAATAATTTGCAACTTCTCATTACTGTGCAACTTTTTCTTATTCTGCAAATTTTTTCTTGTAAATTTGTAACGTAACTTCTTGTAAATTTCCAACTTTTTTCTCGTTTGCAACCTTTTCCATGTAAATTTCTTAATTCACAACAATTTTGAACATTTTCCTTGTAAATTTGCAACTTTTTCTTCTGTGACATCAAATTTCAGAACATCACATGAATGCTGGTTACATTTTCATTCTGTGTAATGGTTCATTTTTTGTGTAGACTTTAGATTTTATTTAAGTCACATATACACACATGGACAAAATTGTTGGTACCCCTCTGTTAATGAAAGGAAAAACCCACAGTGGTCACAGAAATAACTTGAATCTGACAAAAGTGGTACTAAATAAAAATTCTATGAAAATTAACCAATGAAAATCAGACAATGCTTTTGAATTGTGGTTCAACAGAATTATTTTAAAAAACAAACTCATGAAACAGGCCTGGACAAAAATGATGGTACCCTTAATATTTTGTTGCACAACCTTTTGAGGCAATCAAACGATTTCTGTAACTGTCAATGAGACTTCTGCACCTCTCAGCAGGTATTCTGGCCCACTCCTCATGAGCAAACTGCTCCAGTTGTCTCAGGTTTGAAGGGTGCCTTCTCCAGACGGCATGTTTCAGCTCCTTCCACAGATGTTCAATAGGATTTAGATCAGGGCTCATAGAAGGCCACTTTAGAATAGTCCAATGTGACTTCCGGTTATGGCCGCCACGTAGAAGGACGTGCTTCCCTCTACTCTGCTCCTAAAAATAAAAAAAGTATAAGTGTGCTTATTTTAGCAAAATAAGTGTGCTTATTTTGATGGACAACTATTAAATGGAATTATGAATTTGGATCAGAAATTGACAATAATACATATTAATAGTAGGAGTCTCTATGCAAACTTTGATAGCATTAAGGAGTTTTTAAATCAATTTAACACCCTATTTAGGATTATTGCAATAAGTGAAACATGGATTAATGAAGAAAAAGATGTAAATTTTGAACTATATGGATATGAGATGTACACACAAAATAGGAAATGTAAAAGTGGTGGTGGGGTAGCACTGTATGCAGATAGAAAATTAAAAAGTAAAAAAGTGGACCCCTTTTTATTGGCCTTCAGTGAAGCCTCGACAATATAAGATACAGGCACAGGGCTTCAAGGCCATCAAGCAGTTTACTCCCAGGAGAGGAGAAAGGGAGGAGGGAGTGACAGCATGAAACCCTTTAGCCAGTCAGTGTGACATAAAACTTCATCTTGGAACACAAAATATAACAGACACATCAAACAGCTTATTAATATAGCATATTAAAACAGTTCGTATATGGATAAAAGTTACAGTCATATGTTGTAACACACCCACACACACACTTATAAAATATGTGATCTCAACAGATAAATGCATAATCAGTGAATTTCTGTTACAATGTAATACTAGAAGATAAAAGTAGTTGGAAACCACACGTCAGATAAATACAAAACAAAGTTGCAAAAAATATTGCAATCATAAATAAAATTAAGCAAGTCCTAGATTACAAATCACTTCATATCTTGTATTGCTCATTAGTACTTCCATACTTGACCTATTGTATAGAGGCCCGGGGTAACAATTATAAAAGTGCACTTAATTCATTGCTAATATTAAACAAAGGGCAGTCCGTGTTATACACAAAGTTGAGTATCTTAAACATACTAATTTATTGTTTATACATTTAAAGTTATTGAAATTGCGGGATCTGGTTGATTATTATATAGTGCAATTAATGTTAAAAAAAAAACTTTTGCATAATCAATCAACTTACTAAAATAGTTATAAAATCTATAAGTTGCATATTTTTAATAAAATTATTATAAAGTATAGCTTAAATTTTAGAAAAATGAAAATCTTTATAAGAGCTAAAAGCTTAATAAAGCTTAATCTGGCATTGATCGAACCGGCCTCAGTTTGTGAGAACCCGGGACTGTGTGTCCGACACGATCATCAGTAGCACGGGGGCCCCCCAGGGAACGGTGCTGGCTCCCTTCCTGTTCACTCTTTATACTGCGGACTTCTCACACAACACAACACACTGCCATCTACAGAAGTTCTCTGATGACTCTGCGATCGTTGGCCTCATCTCCAATGGAGATGAAGCTGAGTACAGAGGGCTTATCCAGGACTTCGTGGACTGGTGCCATCGGAACTGCCTCCAGATCAACGCGAGGAAAACTAAGGAGCTGGTGGTGGACTGTCACAGGCAAGGACAACCCCTCACAGCACCAGTAAATATACAGGGAACAGACATCGAGATGGTGACAGCCTATAAGTACCTGGGTGTTCATCTGAACAATAAACTAGACTGGTCACACAATACTGACGCACTCTACAAGAAGGGACAGCGCAGGCTGTTCCTGCTGAGGAGACTCAGGTCTTTTGGTGTACAAGGCGCGCTGCTGAAGACATTCTATGACACGGTGGTGGCATCAGCCATCACTTTTGGAGTGGTCTGCTGGGGCAGTGGCATTACTGCAGCCGATAGGAAGAGACTGAACAAACTGATTAAGAAAGCTAGCTCTGTCCTGGGGCAGCGCCTTGATCCGGTGGAGGAGATAGGAGAGAGAAGGACGGTGGCTAAACTGTCATCTCTGCTGGAGTCCGAGTTCCACCCTATGCAGGACATACTGAATGCACTGAGGAGCTCATTTAGCAGCAGACTACATCATCCCAGGTGCACAACCAAGAGGTTTCGCAGGTCCTTCCTACCAACGGCTGTCAGACTGTACAACCTAAGCAGGGCTGCTCGCAGAGATAGCAAAAAGACGTAACAAACTAATAGTTTTTTTGAATGCAAAGATGCAATAGACTTACACAATGGTCCCCTCCGGCATACAACTAGGAAAATACCGGTCACTATGGAGAGTGAGAATATGTATGGGCACATAATCATACCATGTATGATAACTAAGTAGACGGTTGTGCTGTTTCATCCCATCTAGCAACAATGCTCTGCACTGTGTGTGTTTATATATTTACATATTTATTCCATCTAGCTACAATGCTCTGCACTGGGTGTGTTTATATTTATATATCTATATATTTATTCCATCTAGCTACAATGCTCCGCACTGTGTGTTTATATATCTACATATTATTCCATCTAGCTACATTGCTCCGTACTGTGGGTGTTTATATATTCACATATTTATTCCATCTAGCTACAATGCTCCGCACTGTGTGTTTGCATATTCATATATTTATTCCATCCAGCTACAATGCTCTGCACTGTGTGTCTGTGTGTGTGTATATATATTTTATAGTAATATGTACATATGTATATTAGCTGCTCTTGCTTGCTTGTTTTTTTTCTTGCCTTCTGATTGTTGCTCTGAGTGTTGCTATCCCTGTGCTGTTGCAATCCTGGAATTTCCCCGTTGTGGGACTAATAAAGGCTTATCTTATCTTATCTTATAATCTTGTAGGTAGTTGGTTTGATAATATGTTTGGCAAATGGGGAAAAATAATTCAAGGAGCCCTTATAAGTATTATTATTAGTTTATTGATCTTTGTTTTTTTTGTGGATGTTGTTGTATTCCCATGATTAAAGAATAAAAATTAAAAGAATAAAAAAAAAAGAAAAAAGAAAGATCTATTTTAGTGGCCTTCTCTTCCAAGGATCTGCCTCCATATCAAGGGGTCCAGGAAGCTGCCCACCTGCTCTCCTATTGCCAGGACGATGACGAGGTTGTGCCACGACTGAACCTAAATGGGGACCTAGATGACGCCGAGGAGATAGTTTAGGGTCTGCAATAGGGTCTACAATGCACATTCACATGGTGTTAGATTTTGCTCTGCTGTGCTTCTGCCCTACAGGTTTCCTTTGTGATAAATGATTAATGAAATAATAGATGCATGTATATGAATGTATTCATATATGCATATATTGATTGATTGATTGATTGATTTTATTTGAACATTCTGAAAAAGAAAAAAAGAATTTAAAACAAAACAAAAAACAAGCCAAAAAATAAAATGTTCAAAAGGAGTGGGAAGAAGCCAGCGCTTATATAGTCCCACCCCATTCATTCATATATGCATCTTCATATATATGCATATATGAAGATAGCTTAGTTTTGAATATATTTTACACATATAGGATTGTTAGCTATATTGACTCATAATGTCTGCACCACACCCGATGTCCACTGGAGAAATGGCGACCTGATAGGAGGCAGGTCCACATGACTGCCAGAAGGGGGTGTCATCCACATATAGAACTTTAGAAACACTACACACAGGGGTTAGAATAGGGTTATGAGATGGGCTAGCGCCCATCTTAACAGGGGGAGATGCAAAAACGTAAGCTTACGTTACTAGATTATAATGAGGTGCCCTAATAGGACACCTCAACAGGGGGAATTGTCGGTAAAATGACATGATTGGCCTGTCTTTCTCACACTTCTTTATCTGCTTGCTTCACACGGTACACTGCAGAGTTTAGGTTACACCCTATAATTCACTAGCTGAAACCAGTCAGAATCAGTTCTGCACACAGCCGAACTGTCACATAAGCGGAAATGTACTGATACATTGAGGAAAAACCCCTCCCTCTTGCATGAGGGAGTGGTTAAGCTTTATAAAAACTATAGAGCCCACTTTCTAAGTAGCACTCTCTTGGGGAATTGCCTAAAGAGTTGTGTTCCAGCGCTGCCTGAATCCATATCTCAATTTCAGTAAAATAAGTGAAAGTATACTTCATCTCTCAGTCTGGTTATTTGGCCTTTGTATAAAAGAACTGGGGGTTAAGGCATTTTAGACGCAACATGGACATCAGACGGGTGATACTATATCTACTGTACAGGTGAGCAGTGCGCAAATTTGGCAGCCGGTGTGTGAGTTCCTATATACGAAGCTGTGTTACAGAGTATTGGTAGTTGTTATCTGTTCAGGAGTCTGATAGCAGTGGGGACGAAGTTGTTTTTCAGCCTGGTTGTCCTGCATTTCACATTTCTATACCTCCGGCCTGAGGATAGAAGTGTGAACAGTCTGTGTTGGGGGTGGGTGAGGTCCTGGAGGAAGGTGCCAGCTCTCTTTTGGACTCTGCGGTGGTAGATGCTCTGCAGAGAGGGGAGTGGAGTCCTGATAATCTTCTCCGCTGTCTTCACCACTCTCTGCAGGTGTTTGTGGTCCAAGGCAGTGGTGCTGCCATACCATGCAGTTGGTCAGGATGCTCTCGATGCAGCTGTAGAAATTGTTGAGAATCCTGGAAAACATGCCAAACTTCTTCAGCCTCCTCAGAAAGTACAGTCGCTGTTGAGCTCTCTTTACCAGCTCTGTGGTTAGATGGTTACAACTTAGATGGTTACATTAAGATAAAACTGTGTTCCTCAAATTGAAATTTACAGATTTCATGTATTTATTTCACTCACCTTCTTTGTTATATTCATGCAAACTTGCTTTAACATGATCAGTGTGGTTAAAACATTCACTAGTTTTCTCAAACAAAATACTGAAACAAGTATTTGTTTGGAGGAATTACAAAAACATTTTGTTTAGTTTATATAGTCAGCAATGTTACACAAAACATGTCACACATTTTTTAGGCTAAACTGATTTGCAAACAACAAAAATAAAACTAAACTTTGTTGATCGGACGCACTAGAAACTAGTTCCGTTATATGTACCTTCCTTTTTGCATAAGACCATTTTAATGACCTCTTTTTTTTAATCCTTAAGTACATGTGTGAAGTACATTTACATGTTCAAAGAAAGAATTTTTAACTTCCTTATTTTTTTGTAACATATGAGTGCAGTTGGACTAAACATTATTTATACATATTGTAGCAAGATCCACTACCATGTCTCTCCATGTACCTCAAGTCAAATCAATATCTTAAACATTAGTCCTACGAGAAAATTGCCCGGATGCTCACTAAACTCACTTACAGTGCTCCTCAAAGACCTCGAGATCAAAGGTCACAGGTTACCAGTAAATGTCATTTTACGTTTTTCTGACAAATTGGTAGATTTTAATCTTTTAAGAGTCCATGGCCTTTTCTGTGTTTTCTGACCCGGCCTACAGTGTTAAAATGATGAACTGCCATCATAAAAGTTCTCAATGGCTCAAACAAACAACATGTAGTAGTTCTAGTAAAGAGGACATTAACTGAAAAATGGTGTGTTTGTAGGTTTTACCCTCTAAGTATTACCGTAGTCAGGGCCGTTTCTATCTTGTTTGGGGGCCCTCTGCAAGATTGTGTTTGGGGGCACTTATTTTTAGAATAAGGAAGAGTTCAGATGCTTAAAAAAATCCCCTCCCAACAAAAACATGGAAAGATAAAACTGGATCACTGTCTTGATGAACAGAAAAAATGTAAACAATTAAATAGAATAAAAATGTAACCAGCATCAATATTAATGTTGCAAATTTACAAGAAAAAAGTCAAGTTTATGTCAAAAAAGCTGCAAATTTACAGTGGTGTGAAAGTGTTTGCCTCCTTCCTCATATCTCTTTTTTTTTTGTATGTTTGTCACACTTAAATGTTTCAGATCATCAAACAAATTTAAATATCAGACAAAGATAACACAAGTAAACACAAAATGCAGTTTTTAAATAAAGATGTTCATTATTAAGGGTAAAATAAAATCCAAACCTACATGGCCCTGTGTGGAAAAAGTGACCCCCCCCCCCCCCGCCCGTTAAAACATAAATTAACTATGGTTTATCACATCTTTGGAAAGCTGAGTTCAATTTCTCTAGCCACACTCAGGCCTGATTACTGCCACACCTGTTCTCAATCAAGAAATCGCTTAAATAGGACCTGCTTGACAAAGTGAAGTACCAAAAGATCCTCAAAAGCTAGATATCATGCTACAATCCAAAGTAATTCAAGAACAAATGAGAAACAAAGTAATTGAGATCTATCAGTCTGGAAAAGGTTATAAAGCCATTTCTAAAGCTTTGGGACTCCAGCGAACCATAGTGAGAGCCATTATCCACAAATGGCAAAAACATGGAACAATGGTGATATAATGTCCGAATAAGTGAGGAGGCGAGGTGACATTTTATAGTATTTATTACAAGAACTATAACACACTGTGGGAAGACCCTACCGCGAGTACAGGAGTGTGGCAGGTCTCCTGCATCAGGCTTTTATATCCCAGGTGACGCCAGCCCCCGAAGGCAGGGCATCACCCTCCCAGCCTAGCACACAACGGGCTGAACAGCACAGATTTTGTTTCCTTTCTCCACAAGTCAAGTTTATAAGAATGAATCCCAGGTCGCAGGCTCTCCCTCTTTTATACTTTAATCCCTTGCCTAGCAACCTGGGGACTCACACCACAATCCACATTCAATCAATAGTCTGTGCGGCACATTAGCATAACATAGTATATCCCCCCACTTTATCATAACACTCGCTGGCATGCTGCTTCTTCCTCTTCGCTCCAGCCAGCAGTCTCCCCTCAAGTGACTTGGCTTGACCCCCCGGTCAGCCTCCACTTCACTGTTCATTGTCTGGGTGGAGGAAGACGACTCTGTGTCCCCCCACACTACCCCTTCCGTACACCCAGAATGAGCTTCAACCTGTCCATCCTGTGTGCTTCAGCCGGTGGCTGTATTGGCTGTAACAGGGGGTCGCTGGCTGATATGTGCTGCTCTGGCGACGCGGCACTGTGGGAGGCATGTCCGTCTGTAGGGGGACGGGGAGGGGGAGACACATCCTCAAAAAGCATTGTTGTTGCAGAATCATTTTCCTGCGGGACCCCCAACGAGGGGTGTCCACGCCGGGGAGCCCGGGCCAACACCATTTCCTTGTCTGCTAAAACGAATGCTAGTTTGAGCCTGTCAATGCAGACTGTTTTGCTGCATCACCCCCAAGTCTAACAGAAAATGTTTCTCCTCAGGTTGCAGCACTCTGAACGGCCCGTTGTACGTCGGGCGACGGGGTCCGGTGTGCGTCATGCCTGACGAAGACAAAAGACGCATTCCTCAAGTTTTTGGGGATGAAAGCGCAGGGGAAACAGTGGTGGGCTGGTCCCGGTACTCTTCCCAGTTCCCCGGCATGTGGGGAATGCAGGGGTGGTTGGGCGTCAGGCGCTGGGTTGTCAGGCAAAAATTCCCCGGGGAGCCGCAGCAGTTGTGAAAAAACGAGCTCTGCCGGGGAGGCTGCCAAATCCTCCTCCTGTGCAGCGCGCAACCCCAACAAAACCCACGGCAGTCAGTCCACCCAATTGATGTCGGTAAGCGAAGCCCTGAGTGCTGCTTTGAGTGATCTGTGGAAACGTTCGCATAACCCATTGTCCTGAGGTTTGTATGTGGTAGTGCGGTGGATGTTGACCCCCAGGCTCCGGGCCATGGCAGACCAGAGGTCGGAAACAAACTGGGGGCCCCTGTCAGACGTGATGTCAGACGGAGCGCCAAAACGTGCCACCCAAGTGGTCAAAAAAGCGCGTGCTACTTCTGCAGACGTTGTGAACGCCAGCAGTATGGCTTCTGGCCAACGCGTGGTGCGGTTCACTACTGTTAGGAGGTGCATAAACCCCTGCGAAGGTGGGAGGGGCCCCACTAGGTCAACGTGGACATGGTCGAACCTCTTAGCCGGGATGTGGAAGTGTTCTAGGGGGGCCTTTGTGTGCCTGTGCACCTTGACCCGCTGGCAGGCGATGCAAGCTGCTGCCCACTCTTTCACCAGTTTGCGCAGACCCGGCCAAATGAATTTCGCCCCCACCAGCTTGACTGATGTGCGCAACCCCGGGTGCGCCAGGGAGTGAATGGAGTCGAAAACACGGCGGCGCCAAGTGTGTGGGATGACTGGGCACGGACGGCCTGTGGAGACGTCACAGAGTAGGGACAGGCTCCCGGCTCACAGTACTCTGCTCTCCAGTCTTAGCCCTGTTGGTCCAGACTGGAGCGCGCAAACGTTGGCATTGCTGGGTTGCACCACGGCCATGGCCGTGTAATCTATCCCTACGTGGATTGGGGCCACGAGTGCGCGCTAGAGACAGTCTACCACCACGTTGAGTTTACCGACCACATGCCGTATGTCGGTGGTAAACTCCGATATTGTGGCTAGCTGCCTTTGCTGCCGGGCTGACCATGGTTCTGAAACCTTGGCCGTGGCGTATGTCAGCAGCTTGTGGTCCAAGAACACTGTGAAACTGCACCCTTCCAGCCAGAACTGGAAGTGGCATATGGCCAGATGGAGGACCAGCAGCTCCCTGTCGAACGCGCTGTATTTACGCTCGTTGTCGCGGAGGGATCTGCTTAAAAAAGGTGAGCAGCTGCCAAGACCCTGCGACGCACTGCTCCACGACGGCCCCTATGGCCACGTCTGATGTGTTGGTAGTAAGCGCAATGTGTGCCAACGGGTCTGGGTGTGCCAGTAATGTGGTCTTAGCCAGCGCATCCTTGGCATCTGCAAAAGCCTGCACCCGCTCAGGTGTCCAGTCAATGCTGTCCGCCAGTTTGCGTTTCTTAAGCTCAGCGTACTGTGATGCTGTGGTTCCTCCCTCGCGCAGCCCAGAGGAAACAGTTATAGAAGTTCACCATCCCTAGGAACTCCTGTAGTGACCTTATGGTCTGAGGACGTGGAAAATTGGTCACCGCACACACCTTGTCCGGTAATGGGATTACGCCCTCCGGTGAGATGCGGTGGCCCAAAAAATTGATCGTTGCAGCTCCGAACTGGCACTTCGCTGGGTTGATTATCAACCCGTGTTCCTCCAACCTCTGGAAAACCGTTCTGAGGTGGGCGACGTGTTCGTCCTTGGATGCGCTGGCCACCAGGATGTCATCGAAGTAGACGAAGACAAACGGCAGGTCACGCAGCACAGCGTCCATCATGCATTTTAGGTCTGTGCTGTGCCTTTTAACCCGAACAGCATGCGTAAATATTCAAAAAGTTCGAACGGAGTAATCACTGCCGTTTTGGGTACGTCTTCCTCACGCACCGGGGCCTGGTGGTACCCGCGGACAAGGTCCACCTTGGAAAAAATGTGTGCCCCAGCGAGGTGGGTGGAAAAATCCTGAATATGGGGAATGGGGTAGCGATCATGTGCAGTAGCGTTGTTTAACTGGCGGAAGTCGCTGCATGGTCGCCACAACCCCTCGGCTTTAGGCACCCTGTTCAGCGGGGACGCCCATGGACTATTGGAGCTCCTGACGATGCCTAGTCTCTCTAAATTGGCGTACTCCTCGCGCGCACTGGCCAGTTTAGCTGCATCCAGGCAGCGAGGGTGCGCGAAAATGAGTGGCCCTGTAGTGGAGTTAAAGTGCTCAACCCCATGCTTAGTGACGGCTGCCGAAAACGTCAGAACCGTGAGTGCCGGAAACTGTGTGAGAAGTTGTTGGAACTTACCCCCTGGAGCCGTGACGTTGGCGAGTGATGTGGACCTGGTTCCTCAAGCTGTACAGGGCAGAGAATAAAAAGACAGAGCATTAACAAGATGTCTATTGGCAACATCGACTAGCAGTCCGTGCGCACACAGACAATCAGCACCTAAGATGGGGTAGTTACAGGCTGCAATGATGAAAGTCCATTGGTAATTGTGGCCATGCAAATATATGGTTAGTGTCCTCTCACCAAAAGTTTTAATGTCTGAGCCGTTGGCGGCTGCCAGCTCGGGACCGCCACTCCCAGCCAAGCTGTCTGCATTTGACGGCAGGATGAGGCTCTTTTGGGAACCGGAGTCCACGAGGAATAGTCTCCCCGAACGTGAGTCCGTCACGTAGAGCAGCTTGTTTGTGTCACCGGCGGCCGCAGCTGCTAACGACTGCCGGTCCTGGCATTTCCTGACCTCCTGTATTGGCAGGGTGGCACGCATCGGTGTGCATTTTCTCCGAAATAGCGATGGTAGAAACAGAACACTTTCTGCCGGTGCTTCTTGGCCTCCGGGCCGCCCACCATGGGAGGCTCATCGCCATCGGTGGGTGTCTCCGTAGGCTCCAGCACCGCAGCATTCACCGCAAAGGTTCTGGTCACCAGGATAATCCGGTCTGCTTCTTGTTCCAGCGCCCAGTAGTCCTGTGTGGCCAGCAGCAGTGAGTTGGTGAGGACTGCCTGGGCTGCCGTTGGGGGGTTATGGAGGAAAAGGTGTGTGAACAGGAACGATTTGCCATCTGTGCCCATCAATGCCAGCATCTTCTCCATCAATTCGAATGCCGAGCCGTCTCCCAACTCTGACCGCGTCAGGAGTCGTTCCGCTCTCTCAGAATCTGACAGCGTGTAGCACTGGGTCAGCGCGGTCTTGATGGCGTCGTACTTGCCATGAGCTGGGGGCCATTTGAGCAGGCTTGCCACCTGCTGCATTGTGCGTGTGTCCAGTGCCACTACAACATGGTAATACTTCGTGTCGTCTGCTGTCACTCCCCGGAACACGAACTGGGCCTCCGTGTGTAGGAACCAAGCCGTGGGGTCATGTAGCCAAAAATCCGGGAGCTTGACCGAAACAGCACAGGCAGTGCTGGTGCTTCCTGATGGGGCCGTCTCCGGGGTGTTCGCCTCGTGTTCCATTATTCGTCTCGGGGTCACCAGTGTAGGGAAAGGAGCAGGCGTGACAACGGGCTGAACAGCACAGATTTTGTTTCCTTTCTCCACAAGTCGAGTTTATAAGAATGAATCCCAGGTCGCAGGCTCTCCCTCTTTTATACTTTAATCCCTTGCCTAGCGACCTGGGGACTCACACCACAATCCACATTCAATCAACAGTCTGTGCGGCACATTAGCATGACATAGTATATCCCCCCACATTATCATAACACTCGCTGGCGTGCTGCTTCTTCCTCTTTGCTCCAGCCAGCATCTGCCCTCAAGTGTCTCGGCTCGACCCCCCTCCCCCCCCCCCCCCCCCCCCCCCCCCCGGTCAGCCTCCACTTCACTCTCCATTGTCTGGGTGGAGGAGGTCACCTCTGTGTCCCCCCACAGCCTATCCATTCACACCACACTGGCTCAGTGGAGCTCTCCGCTATGTAAACACGACAGTGTGAAATAAAAATGAGCCACACAGCAAATTAAATCAATCCCTCCTAAGCTAAACACATAACAAATACAGGCATAGACAATGGTGGTACCGGTCCCATAAACCCACAGGATACATAAATACATAAACAGGGAATTCCCCAAAACAAAAACACAATTTCACACTATAGGGCAGTAATCAAACCATTCACACACAGGTGTTACTGCACCTCACACTCTCAACACTTGCTCTCAACAGTGGCCTAGTGCTTTTACTACTTAACCCACCCTGTCACAGTGGTAAACATTTCCCTAATGACCACAAACAGCCGTAAAGGCCCAACCTAGGACAGGGGAGCATACACGGCAACACGTGCCGGAAATAAAGCAAAATACAACACTGTAAAATATTGTAGAATATTGCACACACATACCCTGACCAAAAGGTAATACACCAACAGGTCACCTTACAGTAAACACACATTCCTGCTGCATTTCCCCCCCCCCTTTTTTTTTAAACACAACAATTAACCATAACACAGAACATTATAAAAAATTGCACATTTAGACACACTGTTAGCCCTCATACATTCAACCCAGGTCTCCCGAAGGCCCCTTTCCTGGACTGTCCGTCACGCGGCCCACTGCCAGAGCGTCTCCGTTTTTTAGTGACCAGAGACGGACTGCCTGGACGCCCTCTCATGCTCCGATGTCGCAGCTCATGCTGGGATGCCGTCTTGACCCATCAGTCAAACTCAGGTAGCCATCGCCGCCGGACTGGGCCACCCGCAGATCATCCTGTCCCACTGTCCCGATTCTGGACCTGCGCACCCGACCAAGCTGAGGCTCGACCCTAGGGCGCACATTTTCACCCTCACCCAAGGGAGCACTCACTGGCTTCCACCGTCGTCTGCGCCGCGATCTGGCCTCCTTATGACTCCTCAGCAGATTGCCAAGTTGACTTAAGCCATGTCCCTTGCCTTTGGTGTCAGCATGGCTAGGATTTGTGCCGTCTGGAGGTACCCCGGATACTCCATGTTGGTGTGTCGGCGCGGCATCAGTCACTGTTGAGTCAGCAGCTGGAACCTGTCGGCCGCCGGAGCCCTGTAGCTCATACTCTTTGGACCTTTCTGCCACCGTAGGGATCAAACCATGCCGTTCGGGTCCTTCCTCTGCTGGACTGCAAACACTGGCACGGGATCCCTGCCTAGTCGGCATACTAAGGTGCCGGCGGTGTCCCTCTTCACCCGGAATGGGCCACCCTAAGTCCCATACTTCATCGCCACTTCCCATGTAGAAGGGCCGGTCCCATAAACCACCACCTGCCCACTCCTCCACCTCACCGCAGGTAATGGTGAAACCAAGCCTGTAAGAAATGTCACATCCCATTAGGTTATTACCTTCCCGTGACACCAAGAACTTGTTGGCGTAGATGGAGGCCCCTTTGTACCTCACCGACAGCCAAACCGAGCCCACGACATCCAGCGGGTGGCTACCATAACTGTAACAGGTGATGTAAGTTCCACTAATTCGATAGTGGGGAAAACACCGACTTACTGTCGTCAAGTTCAGGATGGAGACTGCCGACCCCGTGTCCACCAACAGTGGTACCGGTGTCCCGTCCAACAAAATGTCACAAACAATGCGTCTGTCTGTATCAGGCGAGACTGTGTGGACCACCGTAGGGGCCTTCTTCCTAGCTGTTACCTTCACTGGTTCCCGTACCTCCTTGTCGAAATTGCGGCAGACTCTGGCGAAGTGATGGAGCAGGCCGCATTGTCCACAACGCTTGCCCCTCGCTGTACACCCCCTGGTTCGATAGCGGTGCTTGTTGGATCCGCAGCCATAGCATTGTGGTGTCCCTGGGGTGGACCGTATTTTGACGATGGCCGCGTACTTGTCGTCACTGCCCTTGTCCAAATCCAAAGCCAGGGCCCTCCCGTGTGCCTCATTCTTCTGAGGGGCTTCTTCGCGTCTAAGGTGTTTTGTCAGCCACTCTGCTGCCTCGTACTGTTGTGCTAGCTCCATGGCTGCTAGCAAGGTTAGCTCACCAGTGTGAGTCAGCAGGCGAACCCTCGCCGAGGAGTAGGCCACGTGCTCAGCCAATTGATCACGGACCATCTCCTCCTCTAAGGGCCCAAACCTACACTCACCCGCCAACTGCCGGAGGTCTGCCACGAATTGCTGGACCGATTCTCTAGGTGGTTGGCGCCGTTGTCGGAACTGGATGCGCCACATGATATTTTCGGGGGTGCGAAAGTAGCCAGTCATGAGCCTCACCACTTCGTTGAACGTATCACCTCCTCCTAAGGTGCTGAGGATCTCTGGCCCTCCATACCTAGGCTATCGACCAGAATATCCCTCGCTCGTGATTTAGTCAGGTCACCGAGGTCCAACATGAGCAAATAATTTTGGAAGGCCGCAAACCACCTGGTCCAAGGGACCAGTGGCTCTCCTGAAGCCTCCAAAAAAGGTCAAAGCGTGGCTGCAGCAATTTTCCTCGTCGCCAAATGTAATGTCTGAATAAGTGAGGAGGCGAGGTGACGTTTTATAGTATTTATTACAAGAACTATAACACACTGTGGGGAGACCCTATTGCAAGTACAGGAGAGTGGCAAGGAGAGGTCTCCTGCATCAGGCTTTTATATCCCAGGTGACGCCACCCCCCGAAGGCGGGGCATCATCCCTCCCTTCCTAGGACACTGCCATACTAATATATTATATTATATTACTATCCTACAAGTGAACCTTCCCAGGAGTGGCTGGCTGACCAAAATTACCCCAAGAGTGCAGCGACGACTCATCCAAGAGGTCACAAAAGACCCCACAACAACATCCACAGAACTGCAGGCCTCATTTGCCTGAGTTAAGGTCAGTGTTCATGACTCCACCATAAGAAAGAGACTGGCATTATCATGAGGTGGGGACACCACTGGTATGTATATGATTATCAGTAATTAATAACTGGAATTGATAATTATTAAAAACTCTTGCATTGCCTCATTTGTAACACTGGTTGGGGCACCGTCCACATGTTATAGAGGTGGAAACTCTTATGAACAAAGACTTAAGCTTAAGAATTTGGCAATTGGTAAGTTAAGCCTTAGTTAATAATTTTATTGACAATATTTGATCAGCTTCGTAATCTGCATGGGCATCAGTTCTTGACACTGTGTGATTCTTAAAATCTGGACAGAAAGGACACTGATGAAGAGGTTAGTAAATTTATTACAGAAAAACCCAAAATGAGAATAGACATCTGTATAACTTGTAGAATGGGAAGATAACCAAATTAGCATGAACAGTGGTAATTTTGCATATATGAAGAAACAGCAATATTTAATTATTTACAGGTCTTGCATATGTGGAATAAGGGTGAAGTGAAAATAGTGGTAAAAATTAAGTGTAACGCAAAAGGAATTTGGAAAAAAATTGTTGTGAAAAATCAGAATCAGAATCAGCTTTATTGGCCAAGTATGCACAACACATACAAGGAATTTGACTTTGGCTAAAAACTTGCTCTCGTTGTTCAGGTGAAGGATTTAAATAAGGATTCAATGACAACCAGAGTATGTACAGTAAATTACAGTCTGTCCACGTTTCTATAAAAGGATGCAAATATATACAGGAATATATGCAGTTATTTACTCGGACTAACCACACTTTGCAGAAATATATGAAAAAATATACAATCACACAGTATTTCAATGTGGACTCAGATTCAGTGATATAATGTGAATGAAGTAAAAAGCAGTGTGAGAGTTATGTGCAATGTAATAATGGATGAAAAGTCATGAGTACAGCAACAGGTAGGACTAGGTGAATGTTAGGAGTTCATCAGAGTGATGGCTTGAGGAAAGAAACTGTTCCTGTGACGGGTGGTTTTGACCTTCAGTGATCTGTAACGACGACCAGAAGATAGAAGTTCAAACAGTTTGTGGCCGGGGTGTGATGGGTCAGCACAGATGTTTCCCGCCCGTTTCCTGGTTATGGACCGATATAAGTTCTCAATGGAGGGTAGGTCGGTACCAATGATCCTCTCCGCAGACTTAATGATCCGCTGCAGTCTGGTCTTGTCCTGTTTAGTGGCAGATCCAAACCAGACAGTGATGGAAAAGCAGAGGACAGATTGGATGATGGCGGTGTAGAAGACAACCAGCAGCTCCTGAGGCAAATCAAACTTCTTGAGCTGACGCAGAAAAAACAACCTCTGCTGGGCCTTTTTCCGGACAGTGTCAATATGGGAGGACCACTTCAGGTTCCGGGAGATTGTGGTACCCAGAAACTTGAAAGAGTCCACAGTGGACACTGTGCTGTTGAGGATGGTGAGTGGGGGGAATGAAGGGGGGGGGGGGTGTCACCTGAAATCCACAGTCATCTCTACCGTTTTGGCTGGGTTAAGTTCAAGATGGTTCTGGCTGCACCAGAGGATCAGCTGCTCCACCTCCCGCCTGTATGCAGACTCATCATCATCCCGGATCAAACCGATGACTGTAGTGTCGTCCGCAAACTTCAGGAGCTTCACCGAAGGGTCCTCTGAGGTGCAGTCGTTGGAGTAGAGGGAGAAGAGCAGTGGGGAAAGGACACATCCTTGGGGGGCGCCAGTACTAATTTTTCGGGAGCTGGATGTAAATCTCCCTAGCTTCACCTGTTGCCACCTGTCAGTCAGAAAGCTGGAGATCCACTGGCAGGTGGAGGGGGGCACCTTGAGCTGGAGGAGTTTCTGATGAAGAATGCCTGGGATGATGGTGTTGAACGCTGAGCTGAAGTCGACAAACAGGATCCTGGCGTACGTCCCTGGGGAGTCGAGGTGTTGCAGGATGTAATGTAGTCCCATATTCACTGCATCATCCACTGACCTGTTTGACCGGTAGGCAAACTGCAGTGGGTCCATCAGGGGGCCTGTGATGACCTTCAGGTGGTTCAGCACCAATCTCTCCAAGGATTTCATGACCACAGAGGTCAGGGCAACAGGTCTGTAGTCGTTTAATCCTGTAATAGAGGGTTTCTTGGGAACTGGAATGATGATGGAGCGTTTGAAGCAGGAAGGCACTTCACGCAGCTCCAGTGATCTGTTAAAGATCCGGGTGAAGATGGGGGCCAACTCGTTGGAGCAGACTCTCAGGCAGGACGGAGACACACCATCAGGTCCTGCAGCCTTCTTGATCTTTTGTCTCTGAAAGACCCGGCGCACCTCCTCTTCACAGATCATTAGTGCTGGTGGGAGGTCAGAGTGGAGGAGGGATGGAGTTCCTGGGGCTGCAGATAATCCTTTTGTGTGGGTGGGAGGTGAGAACTGTAGGTTCTTTTCAAATCTGCAGTAAAAGCTGTTTAGGTTGGGTCTGTACCCAGAAAAGCATAATTTTAATAAAAGTGAAAGAACATTCATAGACCTCAGTTTGCTTAATGCCAAAAAATGTATTGCACTATTATGGAAAAAGACTCATAGACCAGATGTGACTCAGTGGTTAAGACAGATGTTAACAAACCTTCCATTAGAAAGAATAACATATATACTAAAATCAAAGGAAATTGTGTTTGAGAATATATGGAGACCTTTTATTGATTATGTAAAAAATTTAAACATAACTCTTGAAGAAGAAGGTGAATGATGTGTGTGGACCTTGTAAATTCCAAACTGGTGAACATAATATGTATACTTATGTATTGGATTGTCTAGACTAAACAGAGGAGCATTGTTGAAGACTTGATTTTGTTGGTGGTTGTTGGTGTTTTTAGTGCATTTTTTTTTTTTTGTAGTACTTTAGTGTTAGTGTTTGATTGTTTGTATCATGTTTGTTAAAAAAAAAAAAAAAAAAAAAAAAGGTTCAATAAAGATATTGTGGAAAAAAAAAAAGCTGTTTAGGTCATTAGCCAGCTGGAGGTTTTCCGCAGGGTGGGGGGATGGTCTCCTGTAGTTGGTGATATTCCGTAGGCCTCTCCAGACAGAAGCAGAGTTGTTAGCTGAGAAGTTTTTTTGTAACTTCACACTGTAGCTCCTCTTAGCAAGCCTGGTCTCCTTCGTCAGCATGTTTCTGGCCCGCTTGTACAGAGTCCAGTCACCAGTCCTGTAGGCCTCCTCCTTGGTCTGACGTAGCTGCTTCAGTTTAGGAATGAACCAGGGTTTATTGTTGTTGTATATGCAGAAGGTCTTGGTCTGCACACACATGTCCTCGCAGAAACAGGTGTATGACGTCACAGTGTCAGTGAGTTCATTTAGGTTAATGGCTGCAGCTTCAAAAACACTCCAATCTGTGCAGTCAAAGCAGGCTTGTAACTTCAGCTTTGATTCCTCAGTCCATTTCTTCACAGTCCTTACAACAGGCTTGGAAGTTTTTAGTTTCTGTATGTATGTTGGAATAAGATGGAGCAGACAGTGGTCAGAAAAACCCAGAGCTGCACGGGGGACGGCATGATAGGCATTTCTTAAAACTGTGTAACAGTGGTCAAGTGTATTTGTGTCCCTGGTGGGACATTTAATATGCTGTCTGTATTTAGGAAGCTCATTTGTGAGATTAGCTCTATTGAAATCACCCAGAATGATAAGCAGAGAGTCTGGATGTTTTTCCTCCACCTCTGCTATCTGGTCAGCGAGGAGCTGCAGTGCCTCCGTTGTACAAGCAGCAGGCGAGATATAAATTCCGACCAGAATAAATGAGGAGAACTCTCGCGGTGAATAAAAGGGTTTACAGTTTATGAACAGTGACTCTAGGTTAGGGCTACAAAACTTCTTCAACACTGTGACATCAGTACACCAACCTTCGTTTATGTAGAAGCAGATTCCACCACCCTTAGTCTTTCCAGAAAATTCTCGGCTGCGATCAGCGCGAAACAGTTGAAATCCGTCCAGACGCACCGCGCTGTCCGGGATGTGTTCACTCAGCCAGGACTCCGTGAAACAAAGGGCGCCAGATCTGCTAAAATCCCGGTTTTTGTGAGTCAGGAGCAGCAGTTCATCCATTTTGTTCGCCAAACTGCGGATATTTGCCAGATGGATCGATGGGAGCGGCGTGCGAAATCCTCGTTTCTTCAGCCTGACTAACGCACCGGCACGTTTACCACGCCGCCTTCGTTTCCGGCCAGCGCCAATAGCCGCTGCTCCCACAGCTAAGATGGACTGAAAAAACTTCAGATCAGCAGCAGTAACTGGCGGAGAAGTTGCATTGGGAGATAGTCTGAGTGAAAGTAGTTCCTCCCTTGAATAGGTGATTCGGACAGAAGAGCAGAAGTCCAAAAAAACACACAAAATTATCAAAAACATCAGAGAGCAGAAGCCAGTGGCTGCCATCCGCGGTGCCATCTTGGATTTTTTTTTTTTTTTTTTTTTTTTTTTTGGAGGTGGGTGATGGAGGTCCGAGTTTGTTGCGGGCGTTAAAACCAATGAGTCGGCAGAGTTGCAGGATGAAGTGACAGAACGTGTCGACCATGGAAGGACGCTTCAAGGACGAAATCAAGGATTAATATATTTCAAACCCATTATTGATTGTCCACATCAAACATCAAGAGTCCATTTGCTTTTCCATGGTGTCCTGAAAAAGAGAATGTTGAAAATTGAGTCTTGTAACAAGAATTGTAGTCAAAAAGAAAACAGATTAACTTTATCTTGTGTTCAAAAAGGGATGGTCCTGACAGAAAAACGTTATGGCTTTCCTTGAAGCTAATGCTGTTAACTGCCTTACTCTCTTGGCGTTGCTTGGTTCCCAAGAGGCTTGGGACAGGACAAAATGGTCAAGCCTTAGGAGGGGTCACAGGTGTGGGAGGAATGACTCTGGGTAGCCCGGCTTTGACCCAACCTAGGCTGGAGATGAGCTTTGGCGGCAATGGTTCTCCCTGCTGTCCTGTGCCCCGGGGTCTCGGCCTGGAAATCCTTGGTGAGGTGGGGCCTGGTTCAGGCCCGGAGCTTGCGTCTGCTGGAGGTGGCTGGACCAATGGATGTCTTTAAGGCCTGTATTTTGCAGTGTAAGATAGCCAGAAGGAAGCCTTAAAAATGGAATGAGCTAAAAAAAAAAATGTGATCACGCTTGACTTACAGAAAAATTAAGATTAAAGAAGAAAATCGTGGCTTGGTTGGCTTGAGAAAAGAAAAAAAAATTGAAGATGACTTCTACTAGTTATGAATTGCTGCAGAAGGTGATGGAAGTTTTAAAGAAAAATCCAAAAGGTATTAAAGTTTTGGTAGTTAAGGCATGCTAGAAAAAGGGAACTCTTCAAGTGTTACCTTCAGTCAGATAAGAGCTGGATTAGAGGCCTTAAGGCCTCTGAGGAGAGAGAAAGGGCTGATGACCTCTCTCCTCAGAAAACAGCGGTAAAAGAGAACAAATTCTGGGTAGAGAGATGTGATAAAGGGGTATTGACCCCTACCCCCAGGGCAGTCCTGAGAGGTCTGCCAATCAGGGCTTTGCATGACTATCTCACTGCCCCCTTGGTAAACTCGCTCGTCCCAATGGAGAAGTGAGACAGTCATCAAACAGACACTTATCACAACTAGACAAACATGATCAAAATACCTCCATCTGAATTTTCTAATCTATGAGGGTTCATAAGTAAGAAAAACGCACATAAATAAAACATTAATGACAACAGATAATGCAACAACACTGTAAGCATATTTAGGAAGTCTTTAGGAAAAATTTCTGTTATGCAGTAATTTCACTGCTGTAGCATCATCTCACTTTGGTTCATCAATAAAATTATTCTTCAGCTTAAAGACATTGTTTCACCCAGGAAAAGGACAGACAAGAACTGCTCTTTCATACCAGGACCACAGCTGAACTAACATTCCTTTGTTAAACCAGTCTCCGGAATCCCTCCTAATGCATTTCCTCTTGAACCTTTTATGGCCCAATAAAACGTGGACAAAAGAACAGACCTCTGTGGAGTACCTCATATGGTCACTACAAAATATCCACAGCTCAACATTGCCCTCTACTGACAACTCTGGGACATGCTGGATTTAACCAGCGAACTTTTTGACTACAATTCTTGTTACAAGACTCAATTTTCAACATTCTCTTTTTCAGGACACCATGGAAAAGCAAATGGACTCTTGATGTTTGATGTGGACAATCAATAATGGGTTTGAAATATATTAATCCTTGATTTCGTCCTTGAAGCGTCCTTCCATGGTCGACACGTTCTGTCACTTCATCCTGCAACTCTGCCGACTCATTGGTTTTAACGCCCGCAACAAACTCGGACCTCCATCACCCACCTCCAGCACCGGCATAGCCCCAGTTATGGCGCTACGCTACACATCCGCGCAACTCCTCCGGCTAAACCACCAAACCTCTCCCTCCTTGGAACTCATTGCCTCACTAAAATGCTCCAGACTTCTTCTCCGGCCCCGATATATCCACCGAAGTTCACGCCGCAAGTTTAATTACCACTTCACCACAACAAACTGTATCCCCGTTCTCTGGTCAAATCGCTGCATGGACACCGGCTTCCGCACTTCCGCGTTGCATCATCACAACAATGTGACGCATCATCAGAACAACCCCAACATGAATCCTTTCAATCTCCGCCCTATCCCGACTTCCGCACCGGCATTTTCAAAACAAAAGCACCTGAAACTTGCCCTGTTCAACACACGATCCCTTAACAATAAAAGCCTCATTCTAAATGAATTCATCACTGATAATAAACTGGATCTCCTCTGTCTCACTGAAACTTGGCAAAACCCCCTGGATTACATCGCACTTAACCAAACCACCCCTGCTGGATATTCATACCTGGACAACCCACGCCCTGAAGGCCATGGAGGAGGCATTGCTGCTATTCATCTTCATGACCTCAATCCACGACCTCTCTCCATACCCGCTGTTTCCTCTTTTGAACACCTGACTTTTAAACTCCCCGGCCCAAAACCTCTCCTCATTGCAATTATTTACCGCCCTCCCAAACCAAATCCATCTTTCTTATCAGATCTTTCAGAACTCATTACAGTACTGTCTGCAACCTCACCATCTGTCCTACTGCTTGGTGATTTCAACCTCCACATTGATTCCCCTGACTGCAAATACGCAAACGATTTTCTGGACTTACTAGTGTCTAAACTTCACCCAACACATAACTTTCCCTACCCACAGACGTGGACATGTCCTGGATCTGGTTTGCTCCACCGGTCTCCACATTCACAACATCTCCAGCACTGACCTCACCATCTCGGATCATCTCGCCATCACACTGGACATTGACATCCCGGCCCCTCAACCCAAACAAGACCGAACAATAACCTTCAGGAATCTTAAGTCCATCTGCTCAGTTTCTCTCTCCACATGCATATCTAACACTCTCTCCAACTGCACCTTCCCTGTAAACCCAACCCCTACGGACTTAGTAAACATCTACAACAACACATTGTCTACCTCCCTCAACAAACTGGCCCCCATGAAAACAAAATCCGCCACTTTCATTCATTCGGCTCCCTGGTACACCTTAGAACTTCACAAACTCAAAAAACAACTGCGACAGCTTGAACGCCTGAGCTGCAAAACTGGTCTGACTGTACACACCCTCGCTCACATAGAACTGATGCACCTATATCAATCTTCACTCAATGAAGCTCGCTCTGCCTACTACTCCAGCATCATTCACTCTGGATCCTCCAACCCCCGCACTCTGTTCTCCATCATCAACAAACTCCTCAAAACCCAGGACATCATTTCATCATCCTTCACCCCTGAAAAATGCAATAGCTTTCTATCATTTTTCCATTCCAAAATTGACAATATTCACAACCAGCTTGCCTCCTCCCCAGCCATCACCCCTGACTCAGAACCCACTTTTTCTCCACCCATAGATAAACAGCTCTCCCTTTTCTCACCCATAACCACTGATGAACTTTCCGAAATACTCTCCAGCATGAAATCATCTACATGCCCCCTGGACCCCATCCCCTCCCCCCTTATCAAAGCCTGTCTCACCCCTCTTGCCCCCCTTATCATCGACACCATCAACTCCTCCCTCACCATTGGCACTGTCCCCCCATCACTTAAGATTGCTGCCATCACCCCCCTCCTTAAGAAACCTGGCCTGGACTCTGACGACCCCAACAATTTCAGACCTATCTCCAACCTCCCATTTCTGGCTAAAATATTGGAAAAAGCTGTCGCCGCTCAACTCAAGAAACACCTCCTCTCCAACAAACTCTACGAAACATTTCAATCTGGATTCCGTTCTCACCACAGCACTGAAACCGCCCTCCTCAGGGTCACCAATGACCTCCTGCTCGCCTCTGACTCTGGCTCCCTCACCATTCTTCTCCTCCTCGATCTCAGCGCTGCTTTCGATACCATCAATCATTCCATTCTGCTCCATCGTCTGCTTTCTATTGGCATCACTGACTCCGCCCTCTCTTGGTTCACCTCCTACCTGTCTGAGAGATTCCAGTACATCTCCATCAACAATCATAAATCACGCACCACCCCCGTCTCACACGGTGTCCCTCAAGGCTCTGTGCTCGGTCCAACCCTTTTCATTCTCTACATGCTTCCGCTTGGTCACATCATCCGTCAACATGGTCTTCACTTTCACTGCTACGCCGACGACACCCAGCTGTACATCTCCTCTAAGTCCATCACCCCCGCCATTCTCTCCACCATCACCGACTGCCTTACAGACATAAAAACCTGGATGACTAACAACTTTCTCAAGCTAAATGGCAATAAAACAGAAATCATAATTTTTGGACCAAAATCTCTTTTACCCTCTTCCCAGAACTTTTCATTCCAAATCGATGGTCACTCAGTCACCCCCTCCCCCCTGGCCAGAAACCTCGGCATTATCATGGACCCCACCCTCTCCTTCAAATCTCACATCAACCATATCACCAAAACATCATTTTTTCATCTTCGTAATATTGCACGCCTCCGTCCCACCCTCTCACCCTCTGCTGCTGAAATACTTATCCATGCCTTCATCACCTCCAGACTTGATTACTGTAACAGCATTCTGTATGGACTTCCTTCCACCATCCTCCAAAAACTACAGTATGTCCAAAACTCAGCCGCCCGCCTACTTACTCACTCCCGCTCCAGAGACCACATCACTCCTCTCCTCCGTCAGCTCCACTGGCTCCCCATTCAACAGCGCATCAACTTCAAGATCCTCCTCATCACCTATAAAGCTCTCCATAACCTCACCCCCTCATACCTAACTGACCTTCTGTCTCGTCATTCTCCCACTTGTCTCCTCCGCTCTGCTGACGCTCACCTTCTTACCCCCATCACCAAGACAAAATTCCGCACCCTGGGTGATAGATCATTCGCCATCGCCGCACCAACCCTCTGAAATTCCTTGCCCCTTCACATCCGGTCTGCCAACACACTTACTTCTTTTAGAAGTCAACTCAAAACCCATCTTTTTAAATCTACCATAATCATGATTGCATGATTATGTGCATGCTAAAATGTTTAAATGAATGTTTATTCTTGCATATTAATTTAAAAGCACTAGTTATAAAGTTGCATGAGCCACTGAAATAGGTTAGATTTTATACCTAAGTGTATAGATGAATTTTCAGTATTAAGATGTGTGTATCAGATTTGTAAAAACGTCTCTCAAATCACGTGACCGATCACGGCCAATCTCTGCTTGACAACAGCTCTCTCAAGGTTATTGGTTGTTACAGACAAAAGCCTGTTTGTTTGTTGGACTAAAGTTCTTAAAGCCCGCCCACGAAGGAAGACTATTGGCTTGAGCTTTTGTCAATCCCGGATGCCCGCGAAAGTATCCACAGATAAAAAGGAAGAGACACACTGTTTTCAGCCTCCTTTTTTTGCTCTCTTTCTCTTTTCCCCTTTGTCTTAAGATAAGATAAGATAAGCCTTTATTAGTCCCACAACGGGGAAATTCCAGGATTGCAACAGCACAGGGATAGCAACACTCAGAGCAACAATCAGAAGGCAAGAAAAAAAACAAAAAAACAAAAAAAAAAAAAACAAGCAAGCAAGAGCAGCTAATATACATACTGTATGTACATATTACTATAAAATATATATATACACACACACACACACAGACACACAGTGCAGAGCATTGTAGCTGGATGGAATAAATATATGAATATATGAACACACAGTGCAGAGCATTGTAGCTAGATGGAATAAATATGTAAATATATAAACACCCACAGTACGGAGCATTGCAGCTAGGTGTCTTGTCGTCACACCAGATGACTGCACAGCACTTCACGGCAGATCACTACGGGAGAACAAAGACTTCACCGCCCAAACAAAGGAGCCTTCTTCCACATGTTTTTCTACAATCTCCTCAGAGCAGAGGACATGTTTGTGTAAACTTCTGTGTATTTTAACGTTTTTCTTTAAACGTCTAGGAATTAATCCTTTTCTTTCCTGAGCTCAAATTTTCATTTGGAGTCAAACTCCATTTCTAGATGCCTATTTTATAACTTTTTCTCGTTAAACTTTCTTTAAACTCGACATTTTTAATCTTGACTTTATGTTTATATTTTTTATTGACCACCTCCTAGAAGCTAATTTCATCTCCACGAAGTTGTAGAAATCTTTTAATTTTGCTATTGGATCAGATTTTGTAATTATTCTCGAATTCCCTTGTGAGGAGTGATCCATGACCACGCGACCCTGAAGAAATCAACACGCCACGAAAGAGGAGACAATTTGGGCTGAACCTCAGCCCAGGTGATCAACACATCAAAATCTCATCTTGGGACAATAGGCTGGAAAGCCGTTGTACTTTGTAAGAATATCTGCTGGCCAGATATTCTGGTTTTGGAGCCATCTAAGAACTACAGACTACGACGCCGAAAGGATCTCCACCATGCAAGGTCACGTGAGCTGCATTCTTTATTCATCTGCTGAATAAAACGTCTGAGATTTGAGAATAATTCAGTATCTGGTCAGATGCAAAATTAAAGAGCAATTAACATAACTCTTCTTTCCTTAAAATTCCATTTTCATTTTAAGAGTAATCCAGAATTTTCCATATAATTAGTTTAATTTTCCCCATAAATTGGCGTTCAGTTTTCCATAATCTGCTATCTTCAAACTGATCTAAATTCAGTTTACATTTTCACCCTGGTTCTGCAAATGTTCACATTGTTAGTCTATCATTTACAAGTTCAATTTAATGGTTAATGAAATCACTGCAATGTCCTTTAATCATCATTCCCTTTAATAAATATGTGAAAATGAGAGAAGTTGTTAGGAATTTATTTCATTCTGAGTCTGGTTTCAAAGCCCCCAGTATCGAATTAAACTAAAATTTTGAGACTGATTATTAATTAATTTATTGAGTGATTAAGCAGGTATAAAGTGAAATTAAGGATTAAAGTGCTCCCTAAAGAGGAGCTGGTGCCCCACGAGTGTTTATTAACTTTTTTTTGTGTGTGTGGACCCGAAGTAATTCTCAGGTCCCAATACATTAATACAAATTAAATAATTTTTACACCTGATCATAATTATTAATCACATATTGCTACACTGCCATGGTCGTAAAATAATGTCTCAGTGGGGGAGTTTGTTGCCTGCTTCTCTCTTCTCCATGTCAAGGATCTGTGTTAAAAGGAAGGAAAGAAAGGGGCCAGGGGTGCTGCATATGGTCCTCCATCACAGCTGGAATGGGGATGATGAAACTGGGCAGAGGTTAGACAGTTTGTTCATACATGAAGCAAAGTTCCAATTTTAGTGCTCAGTCCAGCTTGAGTCTGCTACAGCAGAGTTCCAAGACAAAAACCACTGATGAGCAAAAAGAACATAAAGGCTCATCTCGGTTTTGCCAGAAAACATCTTGATGATCCCCAAGACTTTTGGGAAAATACTCTGTGGACTGACGAGACAAAAGTTGAACTTTTTGGAAGGTGTGTGTCCCATTACATCCAGCGTAAAAGTAACATAGCATTTCAGAAAAGGAACATCATACCAACAGTAAAATATGGTGGTGGTAGTGTGATGGTCTGGGGCTGTTTTGCTGCTTCAGGACCTGTAAGACTTGCTGTAATAAATGGAACCATGAATTCTGTTGTCTACCAAAAACCTACCTTACAAAAATGCAAAACACATACACACAATTCAGACCCACCCCAATTTAGGACCCGAATCATGCACTAAGAAAATAACAGGGAACACTGAACTATAATGACCTACCACATTCACCCAAAAACAACTAAAATTAGCACAATGTCTCTACACTGAATACACAAAATAATCCCCAAGTAACACACATTCATTCACATGCACACCATATGGACATATTTACATTAACATTACTCATGTTACACCAATGCTCACATGCAGCCAGGGGTAAAAGCGGCTTGGAGGCTAAGGGCAGCCCCACGGCATGCGTGCCCCTGGCAGCTGCCTGCCCCCGGGATTGAAGATGACCTCCCCGGCGAGAATGTCTCTTCTCCTCACCAGCCACTTTACTCGTCTGGACCTGCAGTGCTGTTGCCCGGCATGCAGTCCCTCCGTGCCTGTCGGTCCGCCCCGACCACCTTCATCATCGCTGCAGCTGTCACCGCAGTAGCCCCAAACACCTCAGCCCCCTGTGGCCGAACTCCGGGGAAAACCTAAGCTCGCTCATCGGTGTCGCTCGTTGATCCAGGAGCTTTGCCGCTGCACCCAGCACCCTTGTCCAAGACGCTCCGCTGCCCTGCCTTTGTGCCTGGCTGTCGCTGTTCTCTCCCAGGGCTCCCAGCATTACTCTCGTCGGCGTCACCCGTTGACCCATGCGCTTCGCCACTGTGCCCAGCACCCTCATCTAAGGCACTCTGCTGAGCTGCCTCTGTGCCCGGCTGTCCCTGCTGCTTCCCAGGGTTTTCAACCTGCTTGCTCCCACTCTCCCGCTGCCCGGACTCCAGCCGCGGGGAAGACCCAGTTGAGTCCAGTCGCTGCTCACCCTCTCTGCTGTCGCTGCCCACCGCACCATCAACATCACCAATGCTACAGTCACGCACCGTGCTGAGCTCCTCAACTGGCTCGCTGTTGTCGGTAACCAGGGGCTCTGGTCCCCCCTGGATACCCAGCTGGTACCATGTAGCTCGGTTTTGGCGCCCATCTAGCTTCATGGCTAACCATCCCATTGCCACAGACTGAGCCTTTAGCTCCTCTGAGCTAACTAGCTTAGCTCCTATTGACGCCAACAATCTCGCTACTCACAGCCCCAGCAAAATCTCCAGCCAGCCGCTCGACAGCATCTGCACAAAGCGCCATGTCTCCCAACATGCGGAGAATTCTCTGACCCTCCACGCCGAGACAACGGATCAGAAGTGCCAGTCCTCGGTCCCCGTCGAGTCTACCCAGGCCCAGCCCAGTGATGTATCCCTTAAGCATCACTATCCAATCCGGCCACAGGATCACTGGCTCTCCGGGACACTCCAGAAATAGCGGTAGAAGTAAAGGTAGCCAACACACCTCCATCATTTTCTCTCATCACCAAAATGTTATGTCGGTAAATCAGAGACTGGAGTCAGTTATGCCATGCAGCGAACTCACGAACTCACACTTTATTATGCACACACAGAACTACATATACAGGTGCCACAGCCCACCTGACGTCACACCCAGGGCGGGTACAGCAAGACACACACACTCCACACAACAGGTTCATGCTTGAAAACCCTCCAATGTGGCTGAATTACAACAATTTTGCAAAGATGAGTGGGCCAAAATTCTTCCACAGCACTGTAAAAGACTCATTGCCACTTATTGCAAACGCTTGATCGCAGTTGTTGCTGCTAAGGGTGGCAATCACTTTTTCACACAGGGCCATGTAGGTTTTCTTTTCCCTTAATAATAGACACCATTCATTTAAAAACTGCATGTTGTGTTTACTTGTGTTATCTTTGTCTAATATTTAAATTTGTTTGATGATCTGAAACATTTAGGTGTGATAAACATACAAAAAAATGAGAAATCAGGAAGAGGGCAAAGACTTTTTCACACCACTGTACATGAAAAATGATGTCTTACTCTTGGCTTTAAACTGTGCCACATTGAACAAGTCTGCTTCTTTCCTTGTTTGAATGTATACTCTGTAGCGGTTTGATTAAACCCCCCACAACACACAAACAGAACACAGAGACAGTCAGCTCGCACTCCTGGGGTTTGTTCCGCTGCATGCTGAGTTTACAGCCTTGAAGTTAAAGTGTTCATGCATTTTGCCCTTACTGTGACCTAGAGACTCAGATCAATATGTAGATGTGCTTGTTAGCCTCTTTGTCTGACACTTGGAGCGAGGTCTAGCTAATCTGCCCATTGTGATGTATGTCTTACAAATGCAAATACCTCCTGCCTGTTCGGTTATTGCTTTGATCATTCTAACTGTGGGGTATGTCCCTTTGATGTATTGTTATGGTCAAGTATTTAAGGTGCAACTCTGTAACGCAATCTCTCTCTCTCACTCTGATCCTGCAACTGGTAGACACACACGTGTCCGCCTCTCTTCTTCTTCACTGAGAGCCTGAGGAATTCGGCTTCAGCCTGCTCACGCTATGGGCTGGAGCCGAGTTCCCGTGACGGCGGTATGATTAATAAAACCTGCTTAAAACCACAGCATAGCTGCTTATTTTTTCATGCCGCTGCACTGGTGACCCCTCGAACACGCACACGTTTTGTGCGAAAGCAACCTTCCGAGCTGGATAGCCGCACAGCTGCGTTGGTGACCCCTTGAAGACGCACACGCTTTGTGCGACGCAGCCTTCTGATTTGGATGGCCATGCTGGTGAACCGACGCTGAAAAAGACGAGCGGCCAGCGAACGCAACACCCGGGCATGAATGCTCCGTCGAAGCGGCCTGACTGGTCCGCCCTCCCTGCGGCTTCAGGGAGACCTCGACGCGGAGCCAACACAGGCGAGCCGTTCTCCGGACATCACCCACGACCGGGTAATCTGCAGAAAATGTCATGGCGCGACCCTCGCCTGAGATCGGGACGTCCACGCTGGACCAGCCGAGGGACACAGAACGTTTTCTCCCTCTCACCGCCCCAACGCAGCTGCATGAGCCTGAGGAACAAAAGATCGTCTATTCCCTCCCGCCGCTCCAACGCATCTGCACGGGCCTGAGGGACTAAAGATCGTCTATTTCCTCTCACCGCTCCAACGCACCATGACCAATCTACAGCCACAGTTCAACCTGGATTTTATCGGCGCCGTCTGCGCCGATCTCCACCAAGTTTCTGCACCCTGACTCGCCACTCCAGCGGCCCACCCACGCACTGAACCCCCGTGCACGCATCGGGGAGTCACGAGGACGGCGCATCACGCACGGGACAAGTAACGGCTCCAGAGACCGCCATCGTCCTCCGCCGCTGCTCACAGGACCTTCAGGGCTGCTCGTTCACCTGAAGCAAGCACACAGCTCGCCACTGGATTTTTTTTTTAACGGTCTCAGCCACGGCACAAAAGGATTTCAGCCGTCAGCTGTTCCCGGGAGTTTTGGGGTTGCTTCTGCACCTAAACCAACATGCCAGTCCCTCTGCTTTTATGTTTTTCTTACAGCCGCTCCTGCTTTTCTTCATGGCCATGAGAGGAGTCAGAGACTAATTTTTCTTCTTCTGATCTCTGCATGTTCAGACGGGACATCGCGGAGCAGCAAACACTTTTGGCGCGACTACCCCGCCCCCCCCCCCCCTCCTGCACAGAGCTTTTCCCTGCTCGCTGCCCAGACTGCAACATCGAGGTCACGGTCCCCTACCGTTTCCCTCTTGGGGGGGAGCAGTGTAGCGGTTTGATTAAACCCCCCACAACACACAAACAGAACACAGAGACAGTCAGCTCGCACTCCTGGGGTTTGTTCCGCTGCATGCTGAGTTTACAGCCTTGAAGTTAAAGTGTTCATGCATTTTGCCCTTACTGTGACCTAGAGACTCAGATCAATATGTAGATGTGCTTGTTAGCCTCTTTGTCTGACACTTGGAGCGAGGTCTAGCTAATCTGCCCATTGTGATGTATGTCTTACAAATGCAAATACCTCCTGCCTGTTCGGTTATTGCTTTGATCATTCTAACTGTGGGGTATGTCCCTTTGATGTATTGTTATGGTCAAGTATTTAAGGTGCAACTCTGTAACGCAATCTCTCTCTCTCACTCTGATCCTGCAACTGGTAGACACACACGTGTCCGCCTCTCTTCTTCTTCTTCACTGAGAGCCTGAGGAATTCGGCTTCAGCCTGCTCACGCTATGGGCTGGAGCCGAGTTCCCGTGACGGCGGTATGATTAATAAAACCTGCTTAAAACCACAGCATAGCTGCTTATTTTTGCATGCCGCCGCAACTCCTTCTTTGAAGGCCACCTCAAGCATGGCTGCCAGATAAAGCGAGAAGAGTGTAGGCACCAGCACACACCCTTGTTTCACCCCATTGCTTACTGAAAAGTCTTTAGATACTGAACCACTCATTGCCACGTTTGCTTGCATACCTGTATGGAGTGCCTCAATCAGGCTGATAAACTTCTCTGTACAGCCATATTTACCTCCGCCAGGAGGTTATGTTTTTGCCGGAGTTTGTCTGTCTGTCTGTTGGTTAGCAAGATAACTCAAAAAGTTTGGGACGGATTTCGATGAAACTTTCAGGCGTTGTTGGAAATGGTACAAGGAAGAACTGATTAAATTTTGGGGATGATCCGGATCACCGATCATCATCATCATCGTAACTACAATAATAAGTATCATCATCATCGTGATGATGATATGATGACTATGATGACTATGATGATGATGATACCTATTATTGTTACTACGATGATGATGATACCTATTATTGTTGTAACTATGATGATGATGATACCTATTATTGTTACTACGATGATGATGATACCTATTATTGTTGTAACTATGATGATGATGATGATGATGATACCTATTATTGTAACTATGATGATAATGCTCAGATGATAATGCGCAGACCTCCGCTTGGTGGAGGTCTGCGCTCTCCGAGTGCTTTTCTAGTTCTTGAGTATCTGCCAAAGTCCTTGTCGCGAAACAGCATCGAAGGCTGCACCGTGGGCTGCACGGTGGCGCAGTGGTTTAGCACTGTGGCAGCACAGTTTTACCCTCGGCCGGGGGATCGCGGGTATCATGAGATTGTGGGTTCGATCCCAGCCCCCGACCAACAGTGAGCTGTGTGGAGTTTGCATGTTCTCCCCATGTTGCCCGGGTTTACTCCGGGATTTCTCCGGTTTCCTCCCGCATACCAAAAACATGTAGGTTCAGGGCGCTCACGCACGCAGCGACCAGCAGCCGGTGGCTTGTCACCAGACTGCAAACCAAGTCTACCTACGGGTACAAATAAGTAACAAAAAAAAAAAAAAAAAAAAGGCTTTACTGAAGTCTATGAAGACTACATAAAGTGGCATGTTCTGTTTGATACACTTTTCTTGAACCTGTTTCAAGCAGAAAATGAGACACCTTCGAGCCGTAATGAACATCTCATGGAAAGACTAGAAAAGCACTCGGAGAGCGCAGACCTCGGAGGTCTGCGCATCATCATCTGAGCATTATCATCATAGTTACAATAATAGGTATCATCATCATCATTATCATCATAGTTACAATAATAGGTATTGAAGCGGATGATAAAATAAATGCAGCGATGAGGTAGTTTTAAGGAAGTTTACTGGATCATACTGCCTTCACAGGATCCCCGCTCCGGTGCATAGTGTGAACAGACCGGAGCGGGATCCTCCGGCTCTCAGAGAAGAGGAGACACACGGTGTGTGTGTCCAGCAGTAGCAGTTGCAGAATCAGAATGAGAGAAAGTTTGAGTTACAGAGTTGCAGCATATATACCCAACTACAACAATACATCAAAGAGCATTCCCCAGCAGTTGGTATGATTAAAGAGATTGCAGAACAGGCATGAGACATTTGCATTTGAGAGACGTACATCACAATAGGCAGATTTGCTAGACTCTGCTCCAGCTGCAGAACAAAGAGGTTACAAGGCACATCTACATATTGATCTCAGTCTCTAGGTCACAGTAAGGACAGGACGCATGAACACAATGCATGAAAGGTGACATTACCATCACAGTAGAGAGCCAGAAGAAGCGGGGCTGCCTGTAGACATTAATACACACATTTCACTGTTCTGTTAATTGCTCTAGCCGAGCACTGTGTCTGTCCAGTCTGTTTGTGGGGGTTTACACCAAACCACCACAGTATCATCATCATCATCATCATAGTTACAACAATAATAGGTATCATCATCATCGTAGTAACAATAATAGGTATCATCATCATCATAGTTACAACAATAATAGGTATCATCATCATCGTAGTAACAATAATAGGTATCATCATCATCATCATCATCATAGTCATCATATCATCATCACGATGATGATGATACCTATTATTGTAGTTACGATGATGATCATGATCGGTGATCTGGATCATCCCCAAAATTTAATCAGTTCTTCCTTGTACCATTTCCAACAACGCCTGAAAGTTTCATCGAAATCCATCCCAAACTTTTTGAGTTATCTTGCTAACCAACAGACAGACAAACAAACAGACAGACAAACAGACAGACAGACAGACAAACTCCGGCAAAAACATAACCTCCTGGCGGAGGTAACAAGATAACCAACATAGAAGTGTTGAAACGAGCTGGTCTACCATCAATGGAGGACATGCTAATATAGATGAACCTGAGATGGCTCGGACATGTTGAGAGGATGGACCACCAGCGTCTCCCTCGGCAGTTACTCTACTCACAGTTATGCGAGGGCAAACGCAATCAGGGTAGACCAAGGCTCAGATTTAAAGACACTGTAAAAAGAAACTTGAAGAAGTTGGACATAGACAAGAGTTCCTGGCAGCGGGAGGCTAAGGACAGAGCTGTGTGGAGGAATCTGATCAGACCTTACTAAAACAGTCATTGTCACCCACGGCAGACTGCTATGACGATGATGATGAAGATGACACGAAAAATGTTGCAAATTCATGATTTGGGGGCAGTGGTGGCCAAATGGTTGGGATGTGGACTGGTGAGTGGAAGATTTCCGGTTCAATCCCTGGACCGGTAGGATCAGATCTGAGTGGGACAGATAATGTAACAGTGTTTGCCCCACCCTCCTTAACCCAACTTTAGTGCCCTTGAGCAAGGCCCTTAACCCCAACTGCTCCAGTGGAGCTGGTCAATGGCCACAGGTCAGTCTGTGGTTGTACTGGGCACTTCCAGTTGTGAATGTGTGAATGGGAACAGGGCATTCTTGAAAAAGAGAGTACGCCTCTCAGTGGAATTCCCCTATATAAAGGTTAAATTTAAAAAAAAAATACATAAAAATGAGGAAAACAGAATTTGTGAGGAAAAAATTGGAGATTTGCATGAAAAATGCTGAAATTTGCAAAGAAAATTGTCACAAGTAGCAGAAAAGGTCTCAAATTTATGATTAAAAAAATAGAAATTTATAAGGAAAAGTTGCAAATTTATGAGAAAAATTTGCAAGAAAAAAGGGCTCAGTGCACATCTACCAGTGTGAAGGATACGAATAAGGGTTACCAGTGTGGAGGCAAGGATCAAATGAGTGCAGGTGGACACGGTAAACTGAAGGTTAAAAGGGTGCTTTATTCATCCTCCATCACGAGGCTCACTCAGCGCTGTGGCAGCGCACTGGAGTGAGCTCTGCGTCTCTAAGTCAGCAACAAGCAAGTGAGAGAGCTCTAGTGAGGCATATACAGTCAGCTTATGTACTCAGCCACAAACAATGCATGCATGGCATATTAGCATCACAGTACTGGTACAGCAGGAATGCATGGGACATTTACATGAGAGTCACACATATCAATAGCAGGATTACTGGCGCCGGAATTCCTCTCTGCTCTGGAGCTGTTGGACAAAATTTTTAAATTTCCCAGAGGGAGTCATCCCAAAGGGATTAATAAAATTAAGTCTAAGTCTAAGTCTAACTTTTCCAAGTGACAATGGTACAGTTCTTTCCCAAGTGCACTTTTTGCTAAATTGTCTGCACAGTCATTCCCTTTCAACCCTTCATGCGCAGGAACCCATCAAAACTGAACATCTCCGCCACCCCTCTGTACCCTAAATAAACTGTGATATAGCTCAATCACCAACTCTTCCCTTGCAGATTTTTTGGCCACTAGGCGCATGCAAATTCTCACAATCATATAGACATCATAGGAACATCATAGGCAATCCTATGATCTTTTAACAAGTCCTATGGTCTATATGACATCATATAAACATCATGTAGGCATCATAGGAACATCATAGGAACATCATAGGCGGTCCTATGATCTTTTAGCAAGTCCTATGGTCATGACACGCAGACACAGATTTCATATAGACATCATGTAGTCATCATAGGAACATCATGGGACATCATGTAGACATCATAGGAACATCATAGGCAGTCCTATTTTTAGAGAGTCCTAAGGTCGTGACACACAGACAGACAGGCAGACACACAGATTTCTTGAACTAGAAAAGCACTCGGAGAGCGCAGACTGCGCATTATCATTATAGTTACAATAATAGGTATCATCATCATTATCATCATAGTTACAATAATAGGTATCATCATCATCATCATAGTTACAACAATAATAGGTATCATCATCATTGTAGTAACAATAATAGGTATCATCATCATCATCATCATCATCATCATCATAGTCATCATATCATCATCACGATGATGATGATACCTATTATTGTAGTTACGATGATGATCATGATCGGTGATCCGGATCATCCCCAAAATTTAATGAGTTCTTCCTTGTACCATTTCCAACAACGCCTGAAAGTTTCATCGAAATCCGTCCCAAACTTTTTGAGTTATCTTGCTAACCAACAGACAGACAGACAAACTCCGGCAAAAACATAACTGTATTGATATGTGAAGTTCCTATAGAGCCACCACTAGAGGGCAGTATGACCCCGGCCATGACCTGACTATAAAAGGAGATGTACATGTGCCAATGTGTGGTTAGTTGTTAGTTGCACTTGAAGTGACAAGTAAAGAGTCCTAACTGACACCCGGTGTGTGCGCCTCGTCATTACATGTTCCAGGAGAACATTACATGGTACCAGGAGTAAATTACATGATACCAGGATATAAAACTACGAACCGACGGTGAAGATGAACGCTCTTCGACAGCCGGACGAGTTAAAGTTGACCGGTAACGTCAACGAGAACTGGAAAGTATTCAAACAGAGTTTTGAACTTTATTCGCTTGCTATCGGTCTCCGTGACGAGGAGAGGAAAATAGCATTACTGCTGACAGTAGCAGGGCGAGCGGCGCTAAATGTGTTTAACACATTCATCTTCACGGAAGAAGAAAAAGGCACCTTCGACGCCGTGATGAAGAAATTTGACGATTATTGCACACCGAGAAAGAATGAAACGTACGAGAGGTATGTGTTCAGAAAAAGACTTCAGAAAGAGTCAGAGTCCATCGAGCTGTATGTCACAGACCTACGGTTGAAATGTCAGTCATGCAACTTTGGAACATTAAGTGAGTCAATGATACGGGACCAAATTGTAATTGGGGTCCAAGACAACAAATTGCGGATGCAATTACTGAAAGAGACTAACTTAACGCTGGAGAAAGCGATACAGATTTGCCAAGCGTCTGAGAGTACAAAGGCACAATTAAAGACTTTTAGCAGCAAGGAAAAAGAGACTGCTGAGGTCGATGCAGTGCAGCGCGCGAAGCCGAAAGGAACGTTGCAGGCAAGAAAAAGGGAGGCAAACCCAGAGCGCGCGCGCGGGAACTGTGAGCGGTGTGGAAGGCAACACGCGCTGAAACAGTGTCCAGCATTCGGGAAGGAATGTCGCAAGTGTGGCGGAAAAAATCACTTCGCAAAGACCTGCTTCTCAAAGAGGAGGGTGCAACTCGTGGAGAAAAAGAGCGACAGCGAGGAGGATCAGTTTTACGTGGACGCCATCGAGGGAGAGACGAGCGCTGACGAATGGATAGTGTGCCTGGAGATGAATGGCACAGACATGTCACTGAAGCTCGACACAGGTGCGCAGGTAAACATCCTGCCAATGAAAGATTTTAAAAGACTGAAAAACAAACCGTACCAAAACCAAAACCGTACTTGCTGGGACGGTTTGCCGCTGAGTGTGAAGCGGCTGGGATGAGAATCAGCACCTCCAAGTCCGAGTCCATGGTCCTCAGCCGGAAAAAGGTGGATTGTCCTCTCTGGGTTGGGGACAGGCTCCTGCCCCAAGTGGAGGAGTTTAAGTATCTTGGGGTCTTGTTCACGAGTGAGGGGAGAATGGAGCGAGAGATCGACAGACGGATTGGAGCAGCATCTGCAGTGATGCGGACGTTGTACCGGTCTGTTGTGGTGAAGAGGGAGCTTAGTTCTAAGACAAAGCTGTCGATTTATCAGTCAATCTACGTTCCTACTCTCACCTATGGTCACGAGCTTTGGGTAATGACCGAAAGAACGAGATCGCGGATACAAGCGGCTGAAATGAGCTTTCTCCGTAGGATTGCTGGACTCACCCTCAGAGATAGGGTGAGGAGCTCAGTCATCCGGGAGAGGCTCAGAGTAGAACCGCTGCTCCTCCACATTGAAAGGAGTCAGTTGAGGTGGTATGGGCATCTGATTAGGATGCCTCCTGGACGCCTCCCACTTGAGGTGTTTCAGGCACGTCCCACTGGGAGGAGACCCCGGGGCAGACCCAGGACTCGGTGGAGAGACTATGTCTCCCAGCTGGTCTGGGAACGCCTTGGTATCCCCTCTGAAGAGCTGGAGCAGGTGGCTGGGGAGAGGGAAGTCTGGGCTTCTCTGCTTGAACTGCTGCCTCCGCGACCCGGACCTCCGGAAAAGCGGTAGAAGATGGATGGATGGATGGATGGATGAAAAACAAACCGAAAATAAGAAATAAAAAGATTAATCTGAGAACATATGACGATAAGCCAATACCCACTAAGGGAATGTGCAGGGTTACACTGTCAAACAAAGGTAAAACAGTGAATGCATTGTTTGTACTTGTTGATGGAAATAGACAAGCAATTTTGGGTTTAAAAACATGCGATCAGCTAGGTCTGATCAAAAGAGTGAATGTCATTGATACAGACAAAGTGAAAACACGAGAAAATACAGAGGCTACAACAAGTAAGCACAAACACACTGACTGGGTGAAAGAATACAAAGAGGTGTTCAAAGGAATAGGCCGCCTACCAGGCAAACAAAAAATTAGGCTGAAAGAGAATGCAGAGCCAGTCATACATGCAGCAAGAAAAGTGCCAATAGCTCTTAAAAAGAGGCTGAGAGAAACACTAGACTCACTGATAGCAGACGGAGTGGTCAAAAAAATAGAAGAACCAACTGAATGGGTTAACTCCCTAGTTATAGTGGAGAAGCCAAATGGAGATTTGAGATTGTGCATAGATCCAAAAGATCTAAATAAAGTAATACAGCGGGAGCATTACAGGCTACCAACAAAATCTGACATAACCAGCACAATGAGTGGAGCAAATTACTTCACAAAATTAGATGCCAAATCTGGGTTTTACCAAATAGTGCTAGATGAGGAAAGCGCTAAATTGTGCACATTTAATATGCCATTCGGAAGGCATTGCTTTCTACGAATGCCGTTTGGGATTAGCTCAGCCCCTGAAATTTTCCATAGAACTGTGCAGCAATTGTTTGACGGAATAGAAGGGGTGGGAGTTTTTCTTGATGATGTGGTAGTCTGGGGAAAAACAAAAGAGGAGCACGACGAAAGGTTGGCTAGAGTTCTCACACAGGCGCAAAAGTCAGGTATGAAACTGAATAAGAGTAAGTGCCAATTTGGGGTACAGGAGATTACATACCTGGGAGAAAAATTATCTGGGGCAGGCGTGCAACCAGATCCGGAAAAAGTGCGGGCCATAGCAGAGCTGCCAGTACCGCAGAACAAAAATGACTTGCAAAGAGCCCTAGGGCTAGTCAATTACATGGGGAAATTTATCCCAAATTTATCAGCTAACACAATAGCTCTTAGAAGCTTGTTAGAGACCAATACAATGTGGCAGTGGATGGCAGAGCATGCCAGAGAATGGGAGTGGCTCAAAAGCAGTCTAATAAAGGAGCCAGTGTTAAAATTCTATGATCAGGACAAACTGCTAAAAGTGTCCACAGATGCGTCCAAAGCCGGCCTAGGAGCTGTGCTATTGCAAAAACATGACACAGAGTGGTATCCAGTCGCATACGCATCGCGCACCATGACAAGCGCAGAAAAAAATTACGCGCAAATAGAGAAAGAGACTCTAGGTGCAGTGTTTGGATGTGAGAAGTTTCATGAATATGTGTATGGACGGTCAGTAATACTAGAAACAGACCACAAACCACTGATTGCGATCTCACAGAAGCCACTGGGTGACGCACCACCGCGCATCCAGCGTCTAATGTTAAGATTACAGAAATATGACTTGAAATTTGAGTTTACACCAGGCAAGCAACTAATTGTAGCCGATGCGCTGAGTAGGGCTAGCTTGAGCAACACCAGCAGCACAACAGAGGAAGCTGTGCAAATACATGTAGACTCTATTAAGGCACACATGCCAGTGTCAGATGCAAAATGGACGAAGATAGTGAAAGAAACACAAAAAGATGAGAAACTAAAAAGAGTAATGGAACAGATACATCAGCCAGGACAGGTTATGATTGACAAGCCTTACCAACACTTTAAAGGTGAACTGTCTGTGTTAGATGGGGTTCTGTTAAAAGGTACAAGGACAGTCATACCTACCTCCATGAGATCAGAAATGGTTAAATTAGTGCATGAGGGGCATTTGGGTATTGAAAAGTGCAAAAGACGTGCACGTGATGTTTTGTATTGGCCCAGCATGCACAAGGACATTGAGACATATGTGCAGCGCTGTGAGACTTGCCAGCGCCACAGGTATCAACAGCCAAGGGAGCCTATGAGGCCCCATGAGAAGCCTCAAGGGCCATGGAGAAAAGTGGGCATGGATCTATTTCAGCTTAAGGGCAAGGACTATCTGTTAGTCATGGACTATCATTCCACCTACCCAGAGTTTGCAGGGTTGAGTGACACAACAGCAGAAAAGGTGATTGCACATACAAAGACAATGTTCGCACGCCATGGAATTCCAATGACTGTTGTAAGTGATAACGGACCACAATTCACGAGTCAGTGCTTCAAAGACTTTGCAGACACATATGGGTTCAAGCACGTGACCTCAAGCCCTCTGTACCCACAGTCAAATGGGTTAGCAGAGAAAGGGGTGCAAATTGTGAAGCGCATACTGAAAAAGGTTGCAGACAATGCAGAAGACCCACATCTGGCGATCCTGAATTACCGAGCATCACCACTGGAGAATGGACTGTCCCCAGCAGAAATGCTCATGAACAGAAAACTCAGAACGCGACTTCCATCAGCATCTCAGGTGATGGAAAAGAGAGATGTGAGGCGTGATGAGAGGCAAACTGAACTGTACAACAGAACAGCACGACCTCTGAGACCACTTGCACATGAGGACATAGTGCGAGTGAGATGTGATGGAGAATGGGGACCGCTGGCAAAAGTGGTTAAAGAAACAACTCCCAGATCATATGAAGTCATCACAGAGCATGGGAAAACAATGAGGCGAAACCGACGTCACTTACTGAAAGTGCCTCAGACAAAAATGAGAGTCACAGACAGTGAAATAAGCGACATGCCAATTTACAGCCAAACCGAACAACCAGAAATGGCTGAGAACCAAAACTTAGAGACAGACAATAACAAACAGACTGAGGTGACACAAATCAGAAGATCACAAAGGCAAATTGTGAAACCGAAAAGACTGATTGAGGAAATGTAAGGAGTACTGAAATGAAAAAAAAAAAAAAATGTGTTGATATTGAATTGTAAACAGAGGAAAAAAAAATGTGTTGATGTTGAATTGTAAACAGAGAAAAATTGAACTTGTGATTCAGAGTACAAGGTTGGAAAAAAAAAATGTAAATAGAAATGGAGTTTATTTTGTATATAGAAATTTGAGAAAAAGTTTATAGTAGGATGACCTTTACTAGAAAAAAAGGGAGATGTATTGATATGTGAAGTTCCTATAGAGTCACCACTAGAGGGCAGTATGACCCCGGCCATGACCTGACTATAAAAGGAGATGTACATGTGCCAATGTGTGGTTAGTTGTTAGTTGCACTTGAAGTGACAAGTAAAGAGTCCTAACTGACACCCGGTGTGTGCGCCTCGTCATTACATGTTCCAGGAGAACATTACAATAACCTCCTGGCGGAGGTAATTATAATATGATAATGAGGCCAGGTGCATGACTGAACTTATCTTTATTGAAGTCACAGGCTTGACTGCAACTGCCGGACAGGGGGTGTTGGCAAAGAGACCCACCTTCTTCTTCTTTAGATTTGACTGGCGGTTGGCAACCAGCTTTCAGGTGCATTCCCACCACGTACTTCACTCTATATCTGTGCTATTTATCACTCTCTATCCTTCTTCTTCTTCTTCTTCTTTTAGATTTGATTGGCAGTTGCAACCAGCCGACAGGTGCATTACCGCCTCTGACTTGGTTATCATCACTCTATATCTTTGTATAAGGAGTTCTTATAAGGAGTTCTGAACAACTCTTTATGTGTGGAAAAAATTATCCGTCCTCGGACTGTCCTCTAAGTTCCCTGCCCGCTGCTATTTATAGGTAAGGTGTCGTGGCTGAAACGGAAGTCGGTGCCACTGCACCATACCTCAGAAATAAGAGTGTCTTATACACTGTTGAACTATATAACCCCCCCTCCCCATAGAAAAGTCCAAAACACACATACAATTGAGACCCTCCCCAATTTTAGGACCCAAGTCACGGACTAAAACTAAACTGTAATAACTAAAAGGGCCAATCACATTCACACAACAAACTAAAACTAGGGGGGATGGGTGGACTACCGTCCTGCCCCCACACGGTGAGGTGGATTATTCTGCCACCTGTAAAATGAATAATTATAGTCAACTCAAAATCACTGCCTTGTTTCCTAAATAAACAATAATACAGAAAATAATCCCCAAACAATATATAGCGATATGAACATCAAAATTCTTTGTTTTTTTTGTTTTTGTTTTTTTACATGCACAGATATATGAACATTGAAACTTTCTTATTACTACATACATACATACCCGTGCATGCCCGTAGAAACCAAGCATAAGCAAGCATTTCTGCATGCCCGTAGAAGGTTACGGTTACCATGGCAACAGTAACCACAGAGATGCCTGCCTTTGATATTTGACATCACCACTCGTTCAGTGATGCCCGCCTTTGAGCTTTGACCCGTGCATGCCCATAGAAACCAAGTATAAGCAAATATTTCTGCATGCCCGTAGAAACCAAGTGTAGGCAAGCATTTCTACATGCCTACCTTTGATCTTTGACATGGTTACCATGGCAACAATAACCATACTGAAACCTGCCTTTGATCTTTGCCATCACCATTCAGTGATGCCTGCCTTTGATCTTTGACATCACCACTCATTCAGTGATGCCTGCCTTTGATCTTTGATGATGTCATAGCGAGTCCTATGATGGCTATGTGCACGTATGTATATTTTTAAAAAATAAGGAGATATTAAAATACAAATATGATAATTATCTAGTGTTTTGTTTCTATGATTCTATTGATGTTTTTTCGGGGGGGGTAATTGTGATTTTATGACAAAATCACAATTACATTTTACAATATACAATATTTTATTACATATCTATATACATTATTTTACATTTACAATATACAAAGCAAGAAACCAAGCTTTCTTTTGTGCTTTGTATATTGTTTTCTTTATAGCCAAAAGATAAATATGATGCTATGCCTGCGATGTACTGCTTGAACCTCAGGTGTTTCACCTTCACGGCATCTTTTGTGACGTGCAGCAGTTCTCCTCACTCTATTGCTCTCCATCTCGTGGGTCTTCTTGTTCTTGTTCTTCGAACAGACCACTAGTTGAGGGATAGGTGCGTCGTAATTGCAGTTCATGGACAGGATCATGAAAATAGATCTGAGCAAAAAGTGGCTTTCGACCCTGTTCAGGAAGAGGAACAGCCATGTAATGATGAACTTTACCTTGTGTACGTATGTCTGGGTTGAAGCCGAGCATCGGGATCTCCTTAATGCCAAAAGATTTTCTGGAATCCCTCTATACGGTGACTATATGATGTCATATAGAAATCATGTGGACTTCATAGGAACATCATAGGCGACTGTATACTGTGGTGTCTATATGACGTCACATAGACTTTGATCTTTGATGACGGCATCGCGAGTCCTATGATGCCCGAGATCATAGGATCATCATAGGACATCAGGCGAACATCATAGGCCGTCCTATGATGTCCTATGATCGTGACAGACAGACAGATTTCTTGTATTTATAGAATGATTATCACTCATCTTAAACCAACAAGTTGTCACAGGACTGAACACAGGTTTTACCGGGCTCACTCTCTCAATTTATGTATTTTCTTTGTATTTTCTCCCAGCCTTGTGGGATCTTTCTGTGTTTTGATTCCTGATGATTTAGCATTCTATTTATTATGTTTCAGTACTGTTATTATGTTGTCTATGTAGTTTTGGATTTTGCCTCCTCCTGTGACAGCGTCATTATTTCTCCTCTCCCAGACATCCCCAGCTAGTTTATTTCTCACTCCCTGCTCTCCGAGTAACCTCAGCTGCGTGATTTCTGTAATCCGGTCACTAGCCCGCTTTTGTTTCTCACACCTGCTGCTCATCATTCCCCATTACCTCCTTGTATTTAAGTTCTGCCTTTCCACTGTGTGGTTGCTGCTAGATTGGATGTCAAGACTGGTTTACTCTTTTGATCCAACTTCTGTACACTCCTCTTTACCAGCCTTTGAAGATTTCTTCTCCTGAGCACACTCAGAGGTTTGATTTGAAAGTAATTCTTGCTTTGCATTTTTTGTACTGCTGGCACTTTTTGGACTTTTTGTTGTTTTCTTTAATAAATTGCACAACACCATTCAGTGCATGGGTTTGTCCTCTCTGCCCCTAAGGGGCCTAAACATGACAGAATCTAGCAGCCAGTAAGAAAACCCAGCTGTGGTGTTTGCATGGCTTTTTTTTTTTCCATATTTTTGTATTTTTTCACCCACCTGTTTTCTGGAGCTCACTATGTCCCCACCTCGTCGACCTCGCCAAGTTAAAGGAGGAATGGCAGCGGGGTCTCCCAGCCTGGAAGAGGAGTGGGTGGCGGACTTTGTCCGAAGTTTTGTGGATGAGGCTCTTGAAGCCTGAGGTCCCAAAAAGGTATGGGAGTGTTTGTACGGAGCGGTGGGAATCCTGGAGGTGCATCCCGGCCTGTGGAGATATTCCCAGTACTCAGAACTGTTATTCACGGTGTTTGCGCTCCTGCAATCATTCCCTGACCTGAGGGTAGGAGTGTTTTCAGTTGAGCTGAAGCGTAGGCGCTCCCCACGGCAGAAGCCCATCTTATCTCCCGGCTCTACAGCTCCAGCTCTAGCTCCCAAGAAACAGCGCCATCCCACACTGGACCACCAGAGGAAGCCGTCCTCCTCTTCAGCAGCCATTTTCCCTACTTTGTCAAGCCTGACAATTCCCGCGGCAGAGCCTGTCTCCCTTCTCTCTTCTCCGGCTGTCCCGTCAGCCCATGCTCTCTCCGTTGCTGCAGCAACTCCCATCACCTCGGCGTTCCCTCCTGCTGCCAAGAGGTCTTCCAGGGTTTCTCTGGTCACACCCACTTCCAATTCAATTCAATTCAACTTTATTTATATAGCGCCATTTCACAACAACAGTCATCTCATAGCACTATCAACTGTAGGGGGGAACCCCACAGTTGCAGAAAGACCCCAGCAATCAGGCGATCCCCTGTGAGCAAGCACTTGGCGACGGTGGAGAGGAAAAACTCCCTTTTAACAGGAAGAAACCTCCAGCAGAACCAGGCTCAGGGAGGGGCAGTCATCTGCTGCGACTGGCTGGGGGGGTGAGGGGATAGAGAAGAAGAAATGAACAGACATGTAGAGAGCAAACAGCACGATGGGGACTCAATCTATGGGAGAGAACAAACAAATGTTAATGACCAGCAAAAAAAAATATTTCATAGAGAGTGAGGAAAGGAGTGAGGCCCAGTGCATTACTGGAGGTCCCCCGGCTGACTAAACCTATTAGCAGCATAACTAAGGGAGGGTTCAGAAACACATGATCCCTCCCTAATTGTAGGCTATATCAAAAAGGTAGGTTTTAGCCCTATTCTTAAAAACAGAGATCAAGTCTGACTCCCGAATCCAGATTGGCAGCTGATTCCACAGGAGAGGAGCTTGATAACTGAAGGCTCTGTCTCCCATTGTACTTTTGGAGATTCTAGGTATTACGAGTAATCCTGCATTTTGGGAGCGTAATGCTCTGTTAGGATAATATGGTAGTATCAGATCTTTTAAATAAAAAGGAGCTGACATAACGTTCGGCTCAGGAGACGCACACACACAGGCTCAGAGTAGTTCAAACTGTTTATTAACAGCAGGGATGTTTGGGTGCGTGTCTGCGGAATGTTAATGTGTTGGTGGTGGTGTCTGCTTCGGACCCAGAGGCAGGAGACCGTTCAGCCGGCAACCCTATGGGAGAAATCAGACACAGGGTGATGAGCGCACACCAACACAGGAGGAGAATAGGCGAGGGAGAGAAGCTTACTTGTTTGGACAGATGACTGGCGCTTCAAGGATGGAAGCCCGGGAGACAGCCACCTGCAGGGCTCGGTGCAGCAGCGAGGAGAGACGAGGGACGGGGTTGTCCGCCGCCAAGGAATCCACCTGTGCACAGGGGAGCAAACTGGAGAGATGAGGTAAGTGATCTTCTTACCGGTGACGAGGATGCTGAAGAGAATGTGGTAGAAGCCCATGAAAGGGAAATGAAGTCTACGGCTTCAGACCGAAGCTCAGGGCGAGGCAGCCTATATTCCTCGCCGCTGATGACTGACAGGTGTGTGAGCAGGTGGCGCCGTTGATGAGCGGCGCGGCGTGACAGGAGCCTGATTGTTTAGAGCTTTGTAAGTAAGAAGAAGGATTTTAAACTTAATTCTAAACTCTATGGGAAGCCAATGAAGGGAGGCCAGAACCGGAGAGATATGCTCTCTCTTTCTAGTACCTGTTAAAACTCTTGCTGCAGCATTTTGGATCAGCTGAAGACTTTTTTTGTAACTTAGATTTTTATTCATTTTTCATCATATATAATGCATTCAGATCACATTCTACATTTAAAAAACAAAGGGGTTAGGGTAGGGGGAAAAAAAAAAAAAAAAAATAAATAAATAAATAAATAAAAGGGGGGGGCAAATGTTGGAGCATCAAGTTTTTAGTTTCCATCTCTTAATTCTTCTGGTTTTTTCAGTGTCTTTGGTTATTCTTTCAATTTCTGCCTCGTTGTTGCACTTTGTAGTGTGTCCATTTCCGCCATTTTTTCTCCCATATTCCTTCTTGCATTCTTCGTCGATATGTTAGTTTTTCCATCATACGTATGTCCTCAACAATTGTCAGTCCATTGTTCTTGGTCAGGAAGAACTTCTGATCGCCATTTTTTTGTGATAGTTTTTTTACATGCAATCAACAAGATTTTAACTAGATATCTGTCCTCAGCGTGTATAACATTGTCTTTTTTAAGATCACATAAGTACATCAGGTTACAGTTCATTGGTATATTATATCCTAATATCCTCTGTATTGTCACATGCATAGATTTCCAAAATGATGATATTTTGTAGCATTTCCAAAACATATGTGAGTGGTCTGCATTTTGAGCCCCACATCCCCTCCAGCATAAAGATTGGGTATTTGTATATTTTCCTTGAATCTGTGGTGTAATGAAAAAGCGAATCAGGTTTTTCCATCCAAATTCCCTCCATGCCCTTGAATTTGTTGATGTGTGTTGTGTTTTCCATATTTCCTGCCAGCTTTCTTCTGTTATGTTTAAATTGAGCTCTTTCTCCCATTTCTCCTTTATATAGTTACTTGTATGATTGTTTGTCATAAGTTTCTGATATAGTTTTGAAATAATTCTTATTTTATTTCCTGCATATGAGCTTAAAATAAGTTGTATAATCTCGTTCACATCTGTTTGGAGGTTATGCCTAATCTTCTTCATATAGTAATCTCTCATCTGCAGATATCTGAAAAATTCCGATCTTTCTAATTTAAATTTTCTCCTGATATTTACAAAGCTCCCGAGATCTTTTTTTCCAATATTGCCCCATGCTGTGATTCCCTTGTTCACCAGATTTTTGTATCCCCTATCTTGTTTTGCCGGTTCAAACTGACTGTCAAATGCTACCCATTTCAATAGTTTTATGTCTTCCCTTATATTATATTTTTGTACTATTTTATACCACAGTTCTAAAGTAAATTTAGTGATTGGGTCTATTTGTTTGATTTGCTTATATGCATCTTTATCCCCTATTATGCTTTGTACTGGGAGTCCCTCAATTTCCTTTTCCATTTCTTTCCATTTTGCCTCATATCCCTCGTCGCACCAACATATGATATATCTTATTTGTGCTGAGTAGTAATATTCCTTTAGACTCGGTAGGCCCATGCCTCCTTTCTCTTTTGGTAACCGGAGGGTTTTATATTTCACTCTTGGTTTTTTACCTCCCCAAACAAATCTCGATATCATCCTGTCCCACTTTGAGAATTGGGCATCTGGAATCTCTGTTGGTATAGCCTGGAAGAGGTAAAGTAATCTAGGTTGTATGCTGATTTTGACTGTCTCAATTTTTGAATTCAGATCCATATTTAAGATTGACCATCTATCAATATCTTTTTTTATTTCTTGTTCCAACCTATCATAGTTTGCTTTATATATTTTGCTTAGGTCTTTAGGTATGTTCACTCCAAGGTATTTTATTTCTTTTTGGTTCCAGTTTAGTTTGATCTTATCAGTTATCTGGTTTAGAGGGTTATAGTGGAATGTCAGTATTTGTGTTTTTGTTATGTTTATCTTGTATCCTGATAATTTTCCAAAATTTTCTATCAAGTTCATCATTTCCATTATTGATTTATCTGGTTGTTCAAGGTAAACTATAATATCGTCTGCTAATAGCCCAATCTTGTGTTCCGCCCCCTTTATTGTTACACCTTTTAATTTCTTATTTTGTCGTATCGCTTGAGCCAATGGTTCTATGAACAGAGCAAACAAGGTGGGCGATAAGCAGCATCCCTGCCTAGTTGATCTTTGTATATTTACTTTGTCTGTTAAGCTACCGTTTATCTTGATTCTTGCCACAGGTTCTTGATATAGCGTCCTTATGCATTGTACTGATTTTTCGTTAAATCCAAAGCGCTCCAGTACACTATATAGGAATTTCCAGTTAACCCTGTCAAATGCTTTTTCTGCGTCTAAACTCATTATTACTGCGCTTTTCTTTTCTTTATGTATTTGGTTAATTATATGTATTGTTCTCCTGATATTGTCATGTGTTTGGCGTCCCTCTATGAATCCAGTTTGATCATCTTCTATCAATTCCGTCAAGAATGTCTTTATTCGTTTACATATAATTGTTGTGTATATTTTATAATCTACATTTAATAAAGAGATTGGTCTATAGTTTCCGCATTGTTCTTTATCTTTCCCTGGTTTTAAAATAACTGAAATGATTGCTTCGTTCCATGATGGAGGTATTTTGTTGTTGTCAGCGTCCAATTAAATGACTTTAGGAGTTGTGGCGTGAGTTCTTCTATAAACAGTTTATAAAACTCAGATGGGTATCCATCACTACCTGGTGATTTACCGTTTTTAAGTGACTTAATCACATCTCTGATCTCTTGTGTTGTTATTTCTGCTGTTAGTTTTTCATTTTGTTGATTTCCTATTGATGGCAAGTCCAATGTGTCTAGAAATTTTTTGATATCTTTAGTATTTGTTTCTTCAGGTTGCGAGTATAGTTCTTGGTAGAAATTATGGAAAATTTCTTCGATGTTTTCTGGGTTAACTGTGGTTTTATTTGTGGTGGGGTCTTTAATCTTGTATACATTATTCATTGTTTGTTGTTTTCTTAACCGTTTTGCCAGCAGTTTTGTGGCTTTTGGCCCCGTTTCATAATATTTTTGCTTTAGATATCTATTTTTCCTTTCAATTTCATCCATTTGTGTTTCTTTTATCTTTGTTTTTTCTTCTTTAATTTCTTGATATATTTTTGGGTCATTTGTGCTTTGATGTTTACGTTCTAGTTCCCTCAGTCTCTCACATCTTTGTTCATACGCTTCCAGTTTAGTCTTATTTGCTTTTCCTGTTTCAACAATTAATTTACCCCTTAACACGGCTTTTAGTGTGTCCCATAGTATTGTTGGGTCCACTTCTTCATTGTCATTCTCTTGGATATATTCGTTTATGTTTATTTTTATTCTTTCTTTCATTTTCTCATCATTTAACAGTCCTACGTTAAGTTTCCATGTTGTTTGTCGTTTTCTATTGTTCAAATATATTTCCATGTATATAGGATTATGATCTGATATTTCTGCCCCTCCAATCCAACAATTTCTCACCCTGTGTCTGTCACCTTCATTCATAAGGAAGTAATCTATTCTAGAGTGTACTTTATGGACTGCTGAATAATGTGTATAGTCTTTTTCGAGTGGGTGTAGGTCCCTCCATATGTCTACCATACCCATTTCTGCCAGTGAGGTTCTTATGAACTTTGTTACATGTTTTTTTGTCTTCTTAACACTTGTTGTGTCAACTTCATGATCCATGACAGCATTTAAGTCTCCTCCACAAATTAGGACTCCTTCACTGTGTGTTGCTATGAGATCAAACAGATGTTGAAAAAAACCCTTGTCACTTTCTGGTGGGGCATAGATGTTCACTAATGTAATCTGCATACCATCTATTCTTCCCTTTATTATTACATACCTGCCTTCTTTATCCTGGATTTCCTGTTCACTTTCAAATTGTATTTTGTTTGAGATTAGTATCATAACCCCCCTTTTTGCTCCTCCCTTAAATGAACTGTAGTAGGAGTTCTTATAGCCAAATCTCTTTAGTTTCACATGTTCTGTCTTGCTCAAATGTGTCTCTTGCATAAATATAATTTCAGCTTTTTCCTTCTTGAATTTTCTTATTATTCTTTCCCTTTTAACAGGTGAGTTCAGACCATTCACGTTTAATGTCATTATCTTAAGATTTTTACACATATTCATGTTTTTCCATTTTTTTAACTTGTGCTCCTAGCCCCTTTAACAACAAAAATAACACATATTTATATAAAAACACATTAAAAAATCTCGACCTCCGTACTTTGGGCCTTTCTTCTGCCCACTGGTCCCTGTTGGTGGGTGGAGGGATTGTCCTCACCGAGTGTAGGGCCCTCCCTAGACCTGTATTTACTATCCAAGAAATAGTCATTAGTCTAGAAATGTCCAACAAATATCACTTAAACCTCTCCTAGCCGTCTGTTTCTCTTTTACCTTGTCTTCTTGGCCTTCATTTCTTCTGTGCCTTTCTTAATCTTTGTTATGATCTAGGCTTTCAGTTGAAAGCCTTGTAGCTTGTCCTGGGCCCGCTGCTCTACGTCTCTCCCCCTTCTTCCGCCGTTCACTCGCCTCCACTCCGTCTGTCGTGGTGCGTTCAGGGCCGCCGCTGCTCCAGCCGTCTCCTTCGGCACGCTCACCTCAAGGCCCCGCTCCATCATATCCCGCGCTGCCTCTTCGGCCGTGTTGTAGGTTCTTGTGCCTTCCTCCCAATGAATCCTCATTTTTGTTAGCGGCGTTTGGAATCTAATATTTTTCTCTTTCAGCGTTTTTTTAATATTGGCATATTTCTTCCGCTGCTGCACGATTTCTGTCGGGTAGTCATGGTCAAAAAATGCCTGTTTGTCGCCGATTCGTATCTTTTTTTTCCATGCTTGCGTCAGGATTCTTTCCTTTATGTCATATTTCACAAAGTTTACCACAACTGACCTGGGTGGAAAGTTTGTTTTCGGGTTCTGTGCCGGTGCTCTGTGCGCCCGTTGAATCTGCAGATCCGTTTCTCCGGGTATTTCCAGTTCTTTTTTTAAGAACTGATCCATGAATTTTGTCATCGAGTTGCCTTCAATGCCCTCCGGAATTCCAAAGATGCGCATATTGCTTCGTCGGGATCTGCTCTCCAAGTCGTTTATTTTCTCCTGCATCCTCTGCGTTTGCGTCGTCAGGGTCTGTAGTTGTTCGTTTGCCTCGCTTTTCCAATCTTCTAGTTCCGAAATTCGGGTCTGCGCTTCTGTCATACACGCCCGCTGGGAGCGCAGCTCCTCCATGTTTTCCGTTAATTTACGCTCCATTTCTCTTCGGAGGTCCATGATTTCCTCCTTAATTTCTTTTTTCAGTTCCTCCTTAAGAGCCGCTAAATCCTGTTGTAGCTGTCGCTTGAATTCTCTTAACTCTTCACCCAAACTGGCGATGCCAGCGTTCATGTTGTCGAGTCTGGTGTCTTCCATTTTCTCTGCTGTAGACACCTCGTTTTTTTGGGCTTTGCGTACAGCGGTTTTTCCTGCGTTGTTGGAGAGGAATTCTTCAATTTTACCCTGTTTTTGTCCTTGTGCCCGGTTCCTTCGTGTTTTCATCCCTTAGTTTATTGATTCGTTTATGTCGAGTTGGCCATTTACCGATGATTTTTAATCCGGCTAGGGAGAGCTCTTTGTTTAAGTGTTATGTCTCTCCGCCATCTTCCCGGAAGTCCCAGCTGAAGACTTTTTAAAGATGTTTTAGGACAGCCTGATAATAAAGAATTACAATAATCTAATCACTGTCACGACGGCCCTCACGGACCGTCACAAGACGCCTCAGTCACCAGAGAGTTTGCAATGGTAATTTATTGAGGATAAGGCAGAACACTCACAGAACACATACAGTGGCTGGGTGACGTCTGAGCCAGGGGACACCCGATGCGCCAGACGGACAACAGTGAGAGTAAAGTCTCAAAGGAACATACCTGAGAATAACAGAAGCACAATCAGAACGTAGATGAACACCACAAAAGAGCATAACAGGTGATCATAACAGGATATAACAGAGACTGCCGCGTTGGAGGACATTTAGCACCCGCTTATATCTCTGGCGGCTAATGACCCCAACGCGGCACAGCTGCTGCTAATGACAGCAGAGCAGCAGCTGACTTTGACAGCAGGGAGCTCCCCCGGGCGCCTTCACAATAAGAGCCCGAGGAGCTGGAAGGAACCCCCAGCTGCCAAAGCCAGGGAACAAAAAGATATGAGACCCGAGTGTGGCCAGAACCGACACTCGGGTTATGACAATCTCGAGCTAACAAAAGCATGGATCAGCTTCTCAGCATCACACTGAGACAAGATGCTCCTAATCTTGGCAATATTACGCAGATGATAGAAGGCAGTCTTAGAAACAAATTTAATATGTGAACTGAAGGACAAATCCTGATCAAAAATAACTCCAAGGTTCCTCACAGAGCTATTAAGAGAAAGAGTAACTGCATCCAAACTGAAAGTTTGATTTGGAAAGGAATTTCTAAGGTTTTTTTGGACCAACAAGAATGACTTCAGTCTTATCTGAATTTAATAGCAGGAAATTACAAGTCATCCAAGCTTTGATTTCCTTAAGACAGGCTTCTAACTTGGCTAATTGATTACTATCATCTGGCTTCATTGACAGGTATAATTGTGTGTCATCTGCATAACAATGAAAATGTATACAGTGCTTTCTAATAATGTTGCCTAATGGAAGCATATATAAACTAAAAAGAGTAGGGCCTAGCACAGATCCCTGTGGAACTCCATGACTAAGCTTTGAGTTGAAAGAAAACTCATTATTTACATGAACAAACTGGAACCTATCAGATAAATAAGATCTAAACCACTGCAACGAAGTTCCATTAAGTCCAACATAGTGTTCTAATCTATCAAGTAGCATATTATGATCGATAGTATCAAAAGCTGCACTAAGGTCTAAAAGGACAAGTACAGAAACTAGTCCATTATCAGATGCAATGAGGAGGTCGTTAGTGACCTTCGCTAAGGCTGTTTCAGTGCTATGATGGATTCTAAACCCAGATTGAAACTCTTCAAGTAAACCATTTCCCTGCAGGTGGTCAAATAATTGCATAGCAACAACTCTTTCTAAGATTTTTGAAATGAAAGGGAGATTAGAGATTGGTCTATAGTTAGCTAAAGCTCCTGGATCTAGCGTTGGCTTTTTGAGTAAGGGTTTAATTACAGCCGTTTTAAAAGCCTGCGGTACATGGCCTAAAGTTAATGAAGAATTGATTATATGAAGAATAAAGCTACCAATAAGTGGGAAGACTTCTTTAAATAACCTGGTAGGAATAGGGTCTAAAAGACAAGTTGAAGGTTTGGATGAGGAAACTATTTTGTCTAACTCACAAAGGTCGATTGGAATAAACTCATCAAGACAGACATCAAAAGAAGGAGTTGTAGTAGTTACAGTATTTAAGTTAACTGTGGGAAGAATCTGATTGATTTTATCTCTGATGGATGAAATTTTATTATTGAAAAAGTTCATAAAGTCCTGACTAGTAAGCTCTAAGGGAATGCTAGGATTGACAGAGTCCTGACTCTTTGTCAACCTGGCTACAGTACTGAAAAGAAACCTGGGATTATTCTTGTTCTCTTCTATTAATGCAGAGTAATAACTTGTTCTAGCTTTTCTAAGAGATTTTTTATAAATTAAAAGATGATTTCTCCAAGCTAAATAGATTTCATCTAAATTAGTAGAGCGCCATTTTCTTTCTAATTGACGAGTCTTCTGTTTTAAGCTACGAGTTTCTGTGTTGAACCAAGGAGTTAGAAATCTCTGATTAGACTTTTTCTTTTTTAAGGGGGCCACCAAGTCTAGAGCCTGATGCAGAGAAGCTGAAACACTATCCACCATGTTATCAATTACAGAAGGAGCAAGCTGTCTATAGCTTATTTCCGTTGTGTTGACACATGGCATAGAGGAAACAATCTGCATAAATTTGGAAACAGCATCACCTGAGAGGCATCTACTGTAATAATATTTTTCTTTAGGAGCCAAATAGTCAGAAATAGTAAAATCAAAAGTTAACAGACAATGGTCTGACAGTACAGGGTTATGAGGAGACACTACAAGATTTTCTATTTCTATGCCATATGTCAGAACAAGGTCCAATGTATGGTGGAGGTAATGAGTAGAATTTCCTACTTTCTGAGAAAACCCAATCGAGTCTAATACTGAATTAAAAGCCACATTAAGGCAGTCACTATCTACATCCACATGTATATTAAAGTCCCCTACTATAATTATTCTATCAGATTTCAGCACTAAATCAGCTAAGAAATCAGCAAATTCGGATAAAAATTCTGAGTAGGTTGATGGGGGACGATAAACTATGGCAAATAAAATTGGGTTTAACCTAAAATTGCTAAAGTGCCCAATACTGAGGACCAGGCCCTCAAAGGAATTATAACATGTTTTTTGCTTTACATTAACTAGTAATTTGGAATGGTAAATTGTTGCTACTCCTCCTCCACGACCAGAACTTCTGGGATTTTGACAGTTTAAATAACCAGAGGGAGTTGATTCATTCAAACCAACATAATCCTCTTGCCCTAACCAAGTCTCTGTAAGGGAAATTAAATCAATCTGATGATCAATTAACAGATCATGGACTAACAGAGACTTGGGAGTTAGAGACCTAATATTTAATAAACCACATTTAATTTTTAAATTATGAGGAGGAACAGAGGCCAAATCATTCAATTTAGAGGCTTTATGTTTAATTTGAGTTTTACCAATATTTTGCTTTATCACTTTGGGATGCTTATACATTATATTTTTATTCACTTTGGAGGGAGCAGACAACGATTCTCTGATGGGGAAGTCAGGGGCTAAGCTGAGGGGTCCGTATCCACGGGAGCGCCTCTTCCACAATCCACTGAGGGGCCCAGGTTTACCGTTGACGCGGGATGACTACCCGTCACCTGCAGCAGATAACACCAAGGTCCGGGATGACAAGCAAGTGCTATTCCATTCTATTCCACTTTATAAGGATATGCCTTGTCTGTTTCCCGGGAGCAAGACTCAGGTTCAGCAGTCCCCTGAGCTCTCTCCTCCTGCTGCAGTTGTTAAAACTTTACCAATCCTCTCCGTGCCTCCCCCATCTATTCCTGAGTGTCTGCTGGTCCCTGAACTGAGCCACCAGACAAGTGAGGAGCCTGTGGCCCTGTAGGACCCGACTCCAGTGCCAACACGGAGCCAACCCCCAGCTTCCACGCCGGAGGAGCCACCAACGTGGGTCAAGGCAGCTGGGGCTACAAAGACTGCTGCTACCATCATGCCTGCTGCGGAGGCTGCCGCAGCACAGTCGGCAACCAAGCTGAACCTCCTGATGACTGAGCCTGGAGTCACATCTTCACCTGGATCGATGGAGTCCTGGATGGCGGTGGAGCTCAACCTCAAGCAAGTGCTCTCTTTTGTTTTTCTGTTATCTGTCCTGGAGCAATCTTGCCTGGCTCTTGGTGAGGAGAGCTGGGTGCAGTCGCCCACTGCGCTTGAGCTCACCTCGCCAGGCTCCGCCGCTGCCGGTGACCCTGACCCTGCTTCTCTTTGTGTTCTGTCTGAGCTTCCTCCCAGGGTCACTGGAGTTGTTCCTGAACCATCAGATGCCTCCGTGGATCCAGGCTCGCCGCCCGAGGTCATCAGAGGTCCAGCTTTCCTCACTGTAGAGGTCACCCTGGATGTTGCTGCACAAGGCTGTCAGGGGCCTTCCTCCTTCGCCCTCGCCCAGTGTTTTCTTGGTTGACCGTCTCCTTGGCCTGGTGCTCTCACGGGTCAGCTGGTTCACCGTGGGTGCAGTGTTGGCCCAGCCCGGGTCCACCGCTTGTTCACTCTGGGTGCTACATTGGCCCGGCTTGGGTCCACCATGGGTGCAGCGTTGGCCCAGCCCGGAGCCACCACGGGTGCTGCAGTGCTCTGGCCCGGAGCCACCGCAGGTGCTGCAGTGCTCCAGCCCGGAGCCACAGTGGGTGCTGCAGTGCTCCAGCCCAGAGCTACTGTGGGTGCTGCTAAGCTCCACCTCGGAGCCACAGCGGGTGCTGCTAAGCTCCAGCTCGGAGCCACAGCAGGTGCTACCGTCCTCCTGCCCAAGACCACCGAGGGCATCATCTTTCCTTGTCCTCCATGGGACTCCATTGGGGTCTTCTATCCTCCACCTTCTGACATCGCCATGGGTCCTCCCATGAGGAGGCCGTCTCATGGGTCATCCCTGCTGTCCAGGTGGTTAAAGAACTCAGGCCGGTCCCCCGATAGACGGAGCTGCTGGGTTGGGTGGTCAGTATTCTCGGGCAGGCCACCTGACTCATGCCACCTTGCCATCTTGGCTGGCCTGGGACTTCGGCCAGCCACCTGAATTGCCTGGTTCTTTTGGTCTAGGGGGGCCCAGGGGCCTGATATGGCAGGGTGTGGGTCCTGAGTGGGCCCTATAGTTTTGCTCCCTCCTTACCTGTTTCCCCCACCTTCCACCCTGGTTTGTTTTTTGCTGTACCTTTTTTTTGGGGGGGGGGGGCTCCTTTTGGTGTTACCTTGGGGTGTCTGGGATCAACCCCTTAAAGGGGGGCTCTGTCACAGGACTGAGTACGGGTTTTACCGGGCTCAGTCTCTCAATTTATATATGTATTTTCTCTGTATTTTCTCCCAGCCTTGTGGGGTCTTTCTGTGTTTTGATTCCTGATGATTTAGTGTTCTATTTATTATTTATGTTTCAGTACTGTTATTATGTTGTCTATTTATAGTTGTGTATAGTTGGTGTGCCGTAGGTCCCTTGCTCGGACCTACGGCACACCCTGGCATAGTGGTTCAAGTGTCCACACTTGCCGCAGCGCTTCCCTCTAGGTTCACCCACCTGCTGGTGGCGCTGCCAAAACTTGATCCTCCAGATGATGACGCTGACTGGGGTGCGAAAACTGCACGCCATCAGTTTGACCACCTCCTCGAACTCGTCCGAGTCATCAAGTATGCTCAGTATCCACTGGCCTTCAATTCCCAAATTGTGTGCCAAGAGTGTGTGTGCCCTCAGCTTGTCCATCTTGCCCAGATTCAGCATCACGATGTATGTCTCGAAGGCTGTGTACCATCTCAGCCAGGGGAAGGGCCGAATTGTAAAAGTACATGCTTCCATGGTTTACTCTCATTGCCAAAATGTTATGTCTGTAAATAGATTATTAATAATGAGGCCAGGTGCACGAGTGAACTTATCTTTATTGAAGTCACAGGCTCGACACTACAACCGCCGGACAGGGGTGTTGGCAAAGAGACCCACCTTCTCTGTCCGCTGCTATTTATAGGCATGGTGTAGTGGCAGAAACACAAGTGGGCGCCACTGCACCGTACCTAACAAATAAGGGCGTCTTACACACTGTTGAACTATATAACAATCTTGTCTCATCCATGGCCAAGGTATTTTCCATACATAACAACTAAGTCATAATTTTGAGATAGCTGAATCATAATTATGAGAGAGTAAGTTGTAATTATAAGATGCTAAGCCAGAATTATGAGATGCTAAGTCATACCTGTGCATGCCCATGCATGCCCGTAGAAACCAAGTATAAGCAAGTATTAAGCAAGTATTTCTGCATGCCTGTAGAAAGCAGGTGTAAGCAAAGGTGTAAGCAAGCACATCAGCACTCGTTCAGTGATTCCTGCCTTTGATCTTTGATGATGTCATAGTGAATCCTATGATTGTCAGTGATCCCTTCCTTTGATTTAATGATGTCATAGCGAGTCCTATGAAGTGATGAGATGCGAAGTCATAATTATGAGATAGCTAAGTTGCAATTATGAGATGCTGTCATCATTATAAGATGCTAAGTCATAATGATGACTTACAGGACACATTTTTTTTCTTCACAGTGGGCTTCCATAGGTCCATGATAATCCCTAGAAACTTAATCTCCTGTATTTCATTAATTTGTAAAATGATTTTAAATGATCCAGGTGTAGTCAGTTTCGTTTGTTTTACAATTTCTGTCAGCGTGTACTGGACCACTCTTAGTCTGGCCTTTCATTCAGGACCAGTTTGTCCTACCAAAGGCAATCTGTCCCTGACACACGGGAACTCTGAAGTTCCTGGGTTCAGTAAGGCACAGTTTTTCAACTGGGGTGCCCCAGAGCTTTTAGGTTTCTGTGTGAAATTATGTAATTTCACTTCTTAATTGGTCCAAAGATTTTGCAACTAATTTTTCAACGCTAAATTAGTTGCAATTTTTTTGGACCAATTAAGAAGTGAAATTAGATAATTGCCCAGAGAAGCCTGAATGTTCCGGGGCACCCTGGTTAAGAAACTCTGCATTAGGGCACACAAACCCCTCCACCACGATAAGGTGGTGATCCACGGAGGGGGCCCACCCTCCCCCACCCTGTCCCCATGCATTTTTTTAAGGAGGAAACTGGACTTCCAGCAAAACCTCTGACCCTTCCCCCTCACCCTGTCCCATGCCCCACCATTTTTTTTATGGAGGAAAACTGGAACGTCCAGGAAAACCTCCAACAGTCACACACACAGAAAAGCCTGCAATTCCAACCACCATGCGTCACCACCCAAAAATACAGATTCCATGATGATCAGTTTCTTCTGAAGACGTTCTTCAGTCTCTTCCATGCGGATTTCTTTTTGCCTCTTTTTTAATGTGGGAGGAAACCAGACTGCTGGAGAAACCCACGCAGCATGGAGGAACATATTCCACCATGTTGCCCTGTTTTTTTGCCGTCACACACACTCTCAGCTGCCCCCTGTTTGGACTACCATCTATTTTCAATCACTCCTCCATTTCTGATCTTCTCCTCCATCTCTGTGGTTTTCTCAAACCAATGCCGTGGCGTACGTGTTTCCAGAATGGCTTTGTTTTTGGTCTTTGGGTTGTCTGGTCTGTGGACTGGGTGCTGGACTCAGGACTCATCCGTCGTTTCAGTAGTCCACGCAGGTCTTCAGTGATGGACATTTGCTGTTTTAAATGGGTCCTCAGCTTGTCTACCTGGTCCTGGTGGCTTCTTTCTCTGTCAGCTGCAGACTGACAAATTTCCAGTTCTTTACTCTGAGATTCGATTTTAATAGAAAACTCACCATTGATTTGTTTTTGGTGGTCAACTTCCTGTTTGATCACATCTTCCTGAGCCATCATGTCCTGTAAAGTCCTGACCTGTTCTTTCAAAGTCTTATTACAACTCTCTGAATCTCTGAGGCAGGAAGAAAGTCTGTCATTATGGGCAGTTTCCTCACTGAGTTCTGCAGTGATGGCAGAAACTTTCTCAGTCGGAGAACTGACCTCAGAGATGAGGTCTTCAGTCAAGTCTCTTTTCTTGACAAAATCGATTTTCATACAATTTTCCTGAGTTTTGAGTTGTTCTGCCTCCAGCTGTGAAACGTCTAACTGATCCTGGAGAGATTTTGTGGCAATTTCAGCTTCTGTGAGTCTGGAAGTCAACTCGTCCCTGGTGCCACATTCCTCAGTGAGTTCTACCATCAAAGAAGCAATTTTCTGATTCAGAAACTCAATCTCAGACTTCAGACCATGATTCTGTTGCTTCTCCATGTTTAACTCTTTGTCCAAAGTGTCTTTCCCTCTTCTGACTTCCTGCAGCTCAGTTTGCAACATTTTTAACTGGTCCAATAAAGGTGTTGTCACCTTTTCTTTTTTAGAGTTCTGGAAACTTGCGATTTCTTGGCGAAGGTTTGCATTCGTGGCTTTCACATGCTGCAGTTCTCTCATCCTATGTGTGTACGCCATTTTGAGAATTTCCAAATCCTTCAGCAAAGGTTTTTTGTGTTTATATCTTATGGTGGTGTAAATCTCAGAGGCAATTTTGGCATCACTGAGTGTTGCTGGGTCCATGAGACGTTGTAACCTGACAATCTCATTTTTTGCTGCTTTCTCCCGGTTGATATACATTTCTTTCAGGGTCTTTTGCTTGGTCAACTTTTCATTAAGGACAGCCGAATTCTGCTTCTCTTGAGAGAGAAGCCGTGTCAGCTGTTCGATCTGACTGAGCGGTTCTTCCATCTCTGGTGTGGACGAAATGTCGATTCCGTTGCTGGCCATGTTCAAACCTGTTCCAGCCCCAATGTAGGGAAATGAAATGGCTTCAGAAAAAATATCCACAAAAATAATTTTCTCTGGCTTTCAACAAGTTGAATATTCTCTTTTTCTCCAGTCCACTGTAAGCTAATCAACTGGCTTCTCCACTCTCAACAACTGAAATGAAGGGCAGTTTATGTTTTCTTCTTCTTCTTTTATATTTGATTGGTGGTTGGCAACCAGCTTACAGGTACCACGTACTTCAGTCCTTTGAAGTGATATGGACCTATAGGTTCCTCTATGACATAATGGAATTCGGGCACATGACCAAAATCACCATCACTCATATATAATTCAAGAAATCTCTCTGTGTGTCTGTGTGTCATGACCATAGGACTCGCTTAAAGATCATAGGATAGCCTATGATGTTCCAATGATGTCTACATGTCTTATGTCCTATGATGTTCCTATGATGTGTTCATGATGTCTATATGATCACTCTATGTACTGTCAGTGTGTCTGTCAGTGTGTCTGTGTCACGGCCGTGAGACTCACTGAAAGATCAAAGGACCGCCTATGATGTTCCTATGATCTGTACATGATGTCCTATGATGTTCCTATGTATAACAACTCCGTATGTGTGAAAAATTAGCTGTCCTTGGACTGCATCACTCACAGTCATAGGACTTGCTATGACATCGTCAAAGATCAAAGGCAGGCATCACTCACGCTCACTCACGATCATAGGACATCAAAGATCAAAGGCAGGCATCACTCACGATCATAGGAGTCGCTATGATGTCATCAAAGATCAAACGCAGGCATCACTCACGATCATAGGACTCGCTGTGACATCAGCAAAGATCATAGGATTCACTATGACATCATCAAAGATCAAATGCAGGCATCATAGGAGTCACTATAACGTCATCAAAGATGATAGGACTCACTACGACATCATCAAAGATCAAAGGCAGTCATCACTCACGATCATAGGACTCGCTATGACATCATCAAAGACCATAGGACTCACTTTGACGCAATCAAAGATCAAAGGCAGGCATCACTGAATGAGTGCTGATGTGCTAGCTTACACTCTTGCTTACACCTGCTTTCTACGGGCATGCAGAAATACTTGCTTACACTTGGTTTCTAAAGGCATGCACGGGTATGCACTAGTCACTCTAATTCAAGAAATCTCTATCTGTGTGTCTGTCATGATCATAGGACTTGCTAAAAGATCATAGGACCGCCTATGATGTTCCTATGATGTTCCTGTGTATAACGACTCCTTATGTGTGAAAAAATTATCCGTCCTTGGACTGCATCACTCACGGTCATAAGACTCGCTATGACATCATCAAAGATCAAAGGCAGGCATCACTCACACTCACTCACGATCATAGGACATCAAAGATCAAAGGCAGGCATCATTCATGATCATAGGACTCGCTATGACATCATCAAAAATCAAACGCAGGCATCACTCATAATCATAGGACTTGCTGTGACATTAGCAAAGATCATAGGACTCACTATGACATCATCAAAGATCAAATGCAGGCATCATAGGAGTCGCTATGACATCATTAAAGATCAAAGGCAGTCATCACTCACGATCATAGGATTCTTCTTTTAGATTTGATTGGTGGTTGGCAACCAGCCCAGAGGTACATTATTGCCACTGACTTGATTATCATCACTCTATATCTTTGTATAAGGAGTTCTTATAAGGAGTTCGGTGTGGGTACCCAGCACAATGCAGACTGATAATATTCACGCTCAGCAGGGATTGCATACAAACAGAGAGCCCCTTGGGGGACAACCAGTTAATCACGCGATTGATATGTATGGAGTGATATCAATATGTAAATGGACCTTACATTCTCTTTTGTTCTATTGTTATACATCCCCGGAGTAAGGAGAGAAGTCTGGCGCCAGTTAATCAAAGCAATTGATATGTATTGACTGTTATGTATATCAATATGTAAATGTGCCATGCATTCTCTCTTGTCTGTATAAATGTGCTGACTTGACATGCCTTAGGGAGCTGACTCAGAGCTCACTCACAACGCACTTACAACTGCGCACTGACAGACAACAGGGCACACACAGCACACATTGCTGAGTGTGTCTCATGATGGAGGAGTAAAACTGAAACCTTCAGCTTGCTGTGTCACGCCTGAACTTATTTCGTTCCTCCACACCTCTGTTTTAATAGCTCAGGTATGGGCCTCAGGTTATTTCACACCTTAGACAGAGACAATGAATACACACGGGAGAACAATGCCCAAGTGGGTGAGAGGGGGTTTAATGAAGTGTAGTGTAGATGTCATGCTGTGATGAGGAAGTGCCTTGAACCTTGTGAAGTGTGACTTGATATAGAGAGAGGAATGCTTGATGTGACCAGTCAGTCTGTTCTTTGCTTGTGAGATGTGAATGTGTAATAAATCGTCTGAAATGAATATGCCTCTTCATTTACACACTCCACACTGGTGACCCAGGACGTATTATGGAACACGAGGCAAGAACCCCGGAGCCGGCCCGGTCGGGAAGCCCCAGAGACGCTGAAGCCATCCCGCAGACAGCCCGGACTGGAACCCCCGCCAACGCGTGTGCAGTTTCAGTCAAGCTACCGGATTTCTGGCAGCACAACCCGCGCTCTTGGTTCCACCACACCGAGGCCCAGTTCGCCCTCCGGGGAGTAACAGCAAACAACACCAAGTTCTACCACGTGGTAGCAGCGCTGGACTCCCGCACAGCCCAGCAGGTAGCGAGCCTGCTCGATCAACCGCCAGCCAGCAGCAAATATGAGGCGCTCAAGGCTGCGCTCATCCGGCGATACACGCTCTCGGAATGTGAGAGAGCAGAGAGGCTCCTGGCGCAGACCGAGTTAAGAGATGGGTCGGCCATAGACCTGATGGAGAAGATGCTGGCGTTGATGGGCACGGGCGACAGGCACTTTCTGTTTGCCCACCTTTTCCTCCGGAACCTGCCAACAGAAGCAAGAGCGGTTCTGGCCAATTCGCCGTTGCTGGCCGCGCGAGACTACCATGCGCTAGCTCAGGAGGCAGACCGGATCATCCTCACCACCAGGGCGATCACAGTCAACGCGGTGGCAGCAGAGCCCAGCGAGACGACCAGGGGAGGCGAGGAGCCACCGACAGTAGCGGCAACGGGGGCCAAGGAGCTCAGAAAGACACGCTCTGCTTCTACCACCGCCACTTCGGAGAGAACGCGCGCAGATGCGCGCCACCGTGCCACTTCAAGCGCTCGGGAACCGCCAAGGCCGGCAGTCGGTAGCAGCTGCGACCGCCGGTGAAGAGAACAAGCTGCTCTACGTGATGGACTCGCGCTCGGGGAGACGCTTCCTCGTCGACACCGGAGCCCAGAAGAGCGTCATCCTGCCGTCCTACGCTGACCGGCTGGCAGGACCTAGCGGCCCCGGAATGGTGGCAGTAAACGGCTCGGAGATTAAGACGTTCGGTGAGAGAACACTGACCTTATCTCTACATGGCCGCTCGTATGAGTGGACTTTTATCATAGCAGCACTGTGTTGCCCGCTCCTGGGCGCTGATTTTCTGTGTGCACATGGTTTACTTGTGGATGTTGCTAACAGGCGCCTGGTTAATGCACTGTCCTTTGAATCTCTCCCCTGTATAGCTCGAGGGACCCGGCCAACAGTACAAGCCAGCGTCACAACTCCAGGCGGTAAGTTCCACGCACTGCTCACTCAGTTCCCAGCACTCACGGTCCCGATGTTTTCGGCGGCCATCGCTAAACACGGGGTGGAGCACTTTATCACCACCACCGGGCCGCCCGTTTTTGCAAGACCTCGGCGCTTGGACGCAGCTAAACTGGCCATAGCGCGCGAGGAGTTCGCCAACCTGGAAAGGTTGGGCATCATCAGGCAATCAAACAGCCCACGGGCATCCCCGCTACACATGGTCCCTAAGGCTGAGGGAGCGTGGCGACCGTGCGGTGATTTCCGCAGGTTGAACAATGCCACAGCACACGACCGCTACCCAATTCCCCACATACAGGATTTTTCCATTCACCTCGCTGGAGCGCGCATTTTTTCCAAAATAGACCTGGTCCGTGGTTACCACCAAGTCCCAGTGCGCGCTGAGGACATACCCAAAACAGCGGTAATAACTCCGTTCGGTTTATTCGAGTTCCTGCGCATGCCATTTGGGTTAAAAGGCGCAGCACAGACGTTCCAGCGCATGATGGATGCAATGCTGCATGACCTCCCGTTCGTGTTCATCTACCTGGACGATATCCTGGTAGCCAGTACGTCCGAAGACGAACACGAAACCCACCTCAGGACGGTTTTCTGGAGGTTGGAGGAGCACGGGTTAATAATCAACCCGGCGGATTGCCAGTTCAGCGTGACGGAGATTGATTTTTTGGGGCACCGCGTCTCTCCAGAAGGAGCGATCCCGTTGCCCAACAAAGTGCGCGCCATGGCAGATTTTCCCTGGCCTCAGACGGTCAGGGCGCTGCAGGAATTTTTGGGGATGGTGAATTTTTATAACCGTTTCCTTCCCCACGCGGCGCGGCTCATGCAACCATAGTACGCCGCGCTCAAGAGACAGAAACCCGCGGATGGAGTCGAATGGACCCCAGAGCAAGAGCGGGCATTCTCGGAAGTTAAAGCAGCCCTGGCAAACGCTGCACTGCTGGCACATCCGGACCCGACGGCCCGGATAGCGCTCACCACCGACGCTTCAGACGTGGCCATAGGGGCGGTCGTGGAGCAGCGTGTAGCCGGGGCTTGGCAGCCGCTCGCATTTTTCAGCATAACTTTGCGCGACAGCAAACATAAATACAGCGCGTTCGACAGAGAGTTGCTGGCTCTCCATCTGGCCATACGCCACTTCCAGTTCTGGCTGGAAGGGCGCAACTTCACCGCGTTCATAGACCACAAGCCACTAACGTTTGCGATGGCCAAGGTTTCAGAACCGTGGTCGGGCCAGCAGCAGAGACAGCTGGCCGCGATCTCAGAGTTTACTACTGATATTCAGCATGTGTCGGGTAAACTGAATGTGGTGGCAGACTGCCTCTCGCGCGTCGTGGTGGCCCCAGTCTACGTGGGGATAGATTACGCAGCCATGGCCGTGGAGCAAATTAGCGATGCAGACGTGCGCGCGCTCCAGTCTGGACCAACAGGGTTAAGGCTGGAGAGCAGGGTGCTGTAAGATGGCATCCCCCCCAATCTGCGACGTCTCCACGGGACGCCCGCGTCCGGTAGTCCCGGTCGCATGGCGCTGCCGCCACGCTTTTGAGTCGGTTCACACTCTGGCGCACCCAGGAGTGCGCTTGTCTGTCAAAATGGTGGGAGAGAAGTTCGTGTGGCCGAGCCTATGCAAACAAGTAAAAGAGTGGGCTGCAGCCTGCGTGGCGTGCCAACGAGCCAAGGTACACAGGCACACGAAGGCTCCCTTGGAGCCGTTTCAGGTACCGGCTAAGAGGTTCGACCATGTTCACGTGGACCTCGTGGGCCCCCTCCTGCCATCACAGGGGTGCACGCACCTCCTGACAGTGGTGGACCGCACCACGCGCTGGCCAGAAGCAGTCCCACTGGCAGCAACCACGTCCGCGGACGTAGCACGTGCTTTTTTAACAACATGGGTGGCGCGTTTTGGAGTCCCCTCGGACATTACGTCCGACAGGGGCCCACAATTTGTTTCCGACCTCTGGTCCGAGATGGCCCGCAGCCTGGGTGCTGCAATTCATCGCACAACCGCGTACAACCCACAGGCCAATGGGTTATGCGAGCGTTTTCATAGATCACTGAAAGCAGCACTCAGGGCTTCACTGACAGATGCAAATTGGGTAGACAGGCTGCCGTGGGTTTTATTGGAGTTGTGCTCCGTGCCAAAAGAGGATTTGGAAGCTTCCCCAGCAGAGCTCGTTTTTGTGCAGCCCATACGGCTGCCCGGGAATTTCTACCAAACAATCCCGCGTCGGGCAGCTCCCCATCTCAGCTTTTGCAGCGTAGCACAAACACAGGCACGCTGCCGGGCCCTGCCCACCACAGTTTTCCGCGTGTCTTCGTGCCTAAAACTTTGAAGAACGCGGAGTTCGTGTTCATCAAACACGACTCCCACCGCCCTCCATTGCGCCCACCCTATGATGGACCGTTCAGAGTGTTGGAAACAGGGGATAAGCATTTTGTGCTAGACTTGGGGGGTAGAAGGGAGATAATTGGCATAGACAGACTCAAACCCGCCTTTGTACTGGCGGATGAGCAAGTGCTGTTGGCGAGGACCCCTCGGCGTGGAAGACCCCCACGGAGACCTCCCCAGGGGAACGATTCATCAGAGCAGCCACACGGACAGAGTGAACCCCCACCCCCCCCACGGCTCACCCGCAGTCGGACACACTCCCAGCAGCCTCCCACCGGCACAGCAGCGCCACCCACGGAGGCGGTAAACCCCAGTTACAGCAGATATGGGAGCAGACTGAAGCCGAAACAGCATGTGGACTGATGTTCTATTGTTCTATCTGAGATGCTGGGGGGGCGGTATGGGCCTCAGGTTATTTCACACCTTAGACAGAGACAATGAATACATATGGGAGAACAATGCCCAAGTGGGTGAGAGGGGGTTGAATGAAGTGTAGTGTAGATGTCATGCTGTGATGAGGAAGTGCCTTGAACCTTGTGAAGTGTGATTTGATATAGAGAGAGGAATGCTTGATGTGACCAGTCAGTCTGTTCTTTGCTTGTGAGATGTAAGTGTGTAATAAATCATCTGAAATGAATATGCCTCTTCATTTACACACTCCGCAGTTTTTTTAAATTAATTTCAAGTGAGCTTTGATACAAGAGAATATTTTATATTTATAAATATGCCAGTTGTTTCCAGATCATTTTTTATTGGTTTTAGCATTCAAACAACGGCCATTTATGAATTTATCCGGGATTACTAAACATTTACTCTGTGAAGTGACTGGTAATCTTCGGAGAAAGTTTCATTGTTTGGAACAGGCTCCATGACCCACGTGACTTCCGCGAGTGACGCAACTTTGCCATAGATGTAATGCGGATGACCCGGATGTTGTCGTCCGGTAAAGAGTTTTAACTCCGCTGCAGAGATGGACGCCTTCGAGTTGTTTCAGAAACTCGGAGCTGGCGCTAAATTTGACCTGAAAAGGTTTGGCCAAGACGCTACTCGATTTAGGGTGAGTTTAACATGTTTTTACTCAAGGTGAACCATGCAAAAGGGACTGAGTAATAACCGCATCAATAGCTACAGTTTGTTTCGTTAGCTAACCACGTTTCTGTGCTAGCATGAAAAGTGTACCAGAGTCTTTATTATTTAACTTTATATATACCCTTTTGGACTGTTATATTTAAAAATCTGTTTTCTACCTCATTTATGTAGATGGCATCCGCTAGGTTACTTTGTCATTTAACTAATTTTGTAATTATTAACTTGTAATTCGATTTAATCTGATGGGTATCTTCATTTTAAATGGGGGAAAAATAAATTGAAATTATATAAATGTTAATAATAATGTATTGCATTTATATAGTGCCTTTCAAGATACCCAAAGCGCTTTACGTTGATTCCGTTCAGTGTTTTCTCTGGCTTAAAGATCTTGGTGCGGTGGAAACATTTTTCCGGTGGCAGCAAGGAATACAGCTCCTGACCAGATAGTGATGATAGTGAAGTATGTGGCGGTAATGCACCTGTAAGCTGGTTGCCAACCGCCAATCAAATCTAAAAGAACATTTTTTTTTTCTGGGGGAAAGAAAACACATGATACGATTGTAACCAGAATGTTAATTTTACACTTAAAAAAAATAATTTTGCACAGCAGTATTGCATAATGGAACTTACCATTTGAAGTATTGTACAACCAAGGCTTTAATATTGGAATATTGGGCCAGTTGGTGTCCCACCCAGATGTCCTGTGTTTGGACTTTTTACTGGTGTCATCCTTATCTCCTTCCTCTGCTCTCGCCTCTCCTGGACCCTCTGCCTGAACACTTTCCTCTCCTTGGCTCTTCTCTTCTGTCTCATCTTTCTCTCTGAGCCCTGTCTAATTCAGGTTCTCTCTCTATGGTGGTATACAAACAGGTTAGAAAATACAAGTGTCATGTTTTGTCCTACTGGATTTTTTTTTCATGGTTTACATAAAGAACCAAAATGTGTATTTGTATTCTAGTGTTTCTTTTTTCCATAGACAAAGAGTAGGAAAGGGAAGGGGGAAAAAAACATTCATAACAGTAATTTACTCATTCATACTTAAATTATATGATCAGAGGTGAGTATAGTAGCCAGAAATTCTACTCATGTAAAAGCAGAACTATGAAATTAATAAAAGTAGACAACCAAAAATTTCTAGTTGAGTTAAGGGTACAAAGAGCACCCACTTAAAAACTTGAGTAATGACTTCAGTCTTGAAGGTCTGAGGGTTTTCTCCAAAATTTATAACAAATTTTCTTATAGTTTTTTACTTTTCTCTGTAAATTTATCTAAATTTGCAACACTCTTCCTCAAATTTGTAATTTTCTCTTGTAAAATTGACTTTTTTGTACATTTGAAACTATTATAAATGTGGATTATTTTATGGTTATTTTTTTTTATCATTTTTTAATCCAATCCCACTTTATAAAGCTTTTTAAAAACGACAGTTGAGACAAAGTGCTGTACATCAACAATAAATAAAATATAAAATCAATAAAATACAACTAAAGTACGAAATGGCCCAAACAAAACAATAGTCATACAGTAGAGACAATAAGAACAAATAAAATCGATGTCTCAAACTGGGTCAAAAGCCAGAGAATAAAAATGGGTTTTAAGAGGATTTTTAAAACTGGACAGTGAAGAGGCCTGTCTGATGGATAAAGGCAGATTATTATAAGATTGCTGTTTTTCTAATAAATTTGAAACAGAATGTGGCAAATTTTTTTACTTTTTTCCTCATACAGTTTAAACTTTTGACCATAATTTTGTAGAGCCAGAACAGAATTCAACTTTAACTTTAACTCTGAATTCAAAGAAATATAATTAAAATTATATTTAAAGAAATAAATTAACTTAAATGACCAAATATGCAGTTATTGCTGTTATAATATTTATATGTATTTATAGGTTGTTTTTTTTTTTTGTTTGTTTGTTGTTGTTTTTTTAGAAATCTCACCAACCCGACAGCAGGAAAAACCTCCCTTATTTTGAAATCCAAATGTTGGCATGTTTAGTTTGTCTGAAAGCTGCTGATGGATTAAAGTCATTGACTTTGTGAATTTCGGTCATCTTAACTTGCCAGGTACATAATGGGGAACATAACTTACATACTTTAATAAACTCATGTTTCTGTTGGACAGTCAGGCTAGCAAGACACTCTGCCTGACTGGAAAGCTTGCGTGGGCGGGGGGGGGCGCTTCTAAACTCCGCGCAGTGACGGCCACTTAAATTCATATCTCCTCATTAGCATGGCGGTAATTTTTCTGGCGAGGCGGGCCGCCACCCAGAAATGTTACCAGAGGAAACACTGCCATTATTCATTCAATCCACAGACATACAATGGTTGTGGTAAGCTACTGCTGTAGCCACAGCTGCCCTGGGGCAGACTAAAGCTGGATCCATGCTGCATTTCCCCTCTAGTCCGCTTTGGTCTGCGTGCGCTTTGGACGAGCCCAGCGATGCGGTGCTGTATATGCTCACTTTTTTTTTTAATCTACCAGGCCAGGCAGTTGACACATGCGCACAACTGTTATTTGTAGTTTTGCCCCAACCCTAGGTTTACCATCAAGTCCCTCCATAACCAACTCACCCTAGTCAGTTACAGCCGCCCCACAACCAACTCGCCCCACCAAGTGACGGCCTGGGGTGCGGCACAACAGACGAGCCTAACTCAGCAGCCTCATCATATGTTGTTTGTTGAAGTCTCTGAATATCTGACTGTAATTTTTTTATGCATGGGAGGAGAGGTTTTTGGGCAGCACTTCTCTCATCTTTCCCTCTCTGAGCCCTGTCTAATTCAGGTTCTCTGTCTATGGTGTTATACAAACAGGTTTGAAAATATGAAGTGTCATGTTTTGTCCTGTGACAAAAATATGTGTATTTCTTTGTATTTTTATTCTAGTGTTTTTTTATTCCATTGAGAGAGTAGGGAAGGGAAAAAACATTAATAATAATAATTTACTCATGCATATTTAAATTATATGATCAGGTTTGAGGTTTTTCTCCAAAATTTGTAACAATTTTCTTATAGTTTTCTACTTTTCTCTGTAAATTTATCTAAATTTGAAACCATTTCAGGTTCAGGTTACTTTATCTGTACCTGTAGGTAGATTTGTTTTGCAGTCTGGTGACATCCATATTTACAAACCACAATTACATTCAACATAGACACAAACACAGGCACACATGAAGCTGACTATAAACATGATAAAAATACTCAAGGCTCCATCAATCAGGATATAAAGACAACGAGATGAGAAAAACCAGAGAGAAGAGAGAAGGGTCATATTAAAAAGTTAAAGACTAGTCAAAGAGGTTAAAAACTCAAAGGTCTAAAACCCAATAAAAGATTTAGAACCCAGATAAAAATCCTACAAAAATAAGTAAATATAAAATGGAGTTAATAAATAGGTAACTAAATTATGTGCAATATATTGTTACAACTTGTTGAGCTCTTTGACAGCAGCAGGAACAAAGCTGTTTTTGTAGCACTGGGTTTTACTTTTTGGGACAGCAAACCTCCGTCTTGAGGGAAGAAGCTGAAAGTGGCAGTGCAAAGGGTGGGAGTCATCATTTAAAATGGAGGTAGCCATCCTCTGTACCTGTCTGGTGTACAAGGATGTCAGGCTCAGCTGTGACTCACCAAGCAAACGACTGGACCATCTAACTACCTGATCCAAGGATTTCCTCTGTTTGAGTTTTATCTGACCAAACCATGACACTAAAGAAAAGGATAAAACAAATTCAATAAAAGCCCGATAAAACATTGTCATTATGGTTCGGTCAATTTGGAAGCATGCAAGTTTCCTTAAAAGGAACTCCGATTATATTGGCATGTTAGCTCTATATGCTTTATTTTGATGTTAGTAACATAACTATAATATAATTTTTTTGAAAATAATTCCCAGTTTTATATATTTTTTAAAAACTTTATTACGATGTAAGTTGCCATTTTTGTTTACGTCGCAATGCATTCTGGGTAGTGACGTAGATTGGTTGTGAGGTAGCAGCAGCGGTCTGTAAACAGCCTTTTCAGTTCGAACCAGTGCGAAGCCAAAGCAATAAAGACAATGATGAAGACACACAAAGGGAAAATGGACTTGAGAATGAAGACAGCAGCCGCGAGGAAGCTAGAGCTGGTCATGTTGGATGGTGTTTTTCTGAGCATCTGTTACAAAGACGTCCACTTCATTTCTGTCGCTGTCCATGGTACCTGATGCTATAAATGTATCTTGTTCAGTCACTTGTTAACCTCTTGCACTCCGGGATACCGCGGGCGGTCACGTCTCTGCGTCCTAGAACGCACACTGTGCGTCCTAGCGCGCACTGAAAAAAAAAAAGCTGCATTTCTGTTCTTCCACTACAGACACAGCCGCAAACAGAAAGCCAAAGGAGTGCTTTGATTGGTTTAGATTTGATTGACCTCTCATTCGACTAATAAGAGCCTTGAATTGGGTTTCTGAAACCTTGAAGAACCAATGACTGAAAACCTAGGAAGAAGGACCCGCCTACCAACAGCTGTGAATACAGCGAGCCAATTGAAGCAGAGAAGTTCGAAAGCGTGCATCCCGTGCGTAAAATCTATTTTGTGTAAGCCGCTGGGTGACACACATGCGTTCGCCAGTCTTTTTTCTTACTACTGTTCTTATTTGTTTTGAAAAATCCGTTTGCCAAAACCGCAATCATGGAAGCGCAAAACCGCAATAATGGAATCATGGTTTGACCGGGTCGCGTGACCAGAACCACGAGTCGTAACAAGCGGACCAGCGTCATGTTTGTCTGACAATGAGGAAGAGAAGTTCGCCAGCGACACTGCTGTTGTGGACAGGTAAGTGTTATAAGCTAAATTGATCTTTATCCCTGAAAATTGTAATCAAAATGACTTTTGACCGATCGGAAAATTACAACTGTGCGTCATCGCCACATGACGGACCGGTCCGTGTGCCGCTTCTGGACCGTGAAACACCCCCCCCCCCCCCACACTACTCTTCTGTAGCGGATTGCAGATATTTTAGTACAACTGTGCGTAGTAGACCGCTGCGCACCGTCCCCGCTGTCCGTCATGTGGCGATGGGCGATGTCCGTCCTCTGTAGCGGGGGTGGGGGTGGGAGTTGTTATCCTCTACATTACAGATATTTTAGTATAATTTTTAGTGCACTGTAGGTTATTTTTTCTTGTAAAAAAAAAAGCCACACATTTTTTACGTGGCATGCTTCATTGTGTGTGGGGGCTTGTTTGTTCATTCATGAATGAATAAACAGCCTCCCCCCCCCACACACATACACACACAGCCCTGAGTGTCACCTTTCATTAGAGCCCAAGATGAAGCTTCTAGATTGAATCATTCAAAAGTTACAGACGTTTTTCCAAACTGTGCCATTTGGCACAGTTCAAAAACGCCTGGGAACAACCTGACAAAAAAGCTGTGTAATATATTCATTTTTTGTGGTATTGTTACAAAATTTTGACCTCATCTGGATAACACTTGGTTCTACATTTCTGTTGCATTTTCCAACCCGGATCTGACAGCTGTGTGTTATTTGCAAGCATTTGTATCCAAAAAAAACACCCAGGCGAACTTTATTTTCTTCAAGTTCAGTATGTTTAGATGACTGTTACTCAGTGGCAGGAGCACTTAGAGAGATTATGACTGTTTTGCCAAAAAATTCAAAGTGTTTTCTTTTAACTGAGACCAACCCCATGAAGATGCTGCAAAGAGTTGAAGAACAGCTTTTGATTTACTTTGGGTATGTTATTTTTAGGCGTTTTTAGGGATATTGACCAGAGCGCAAGGGGTTAAAGTGGTGTAACAGGATGCATGCCCGCTTTACAGATCTGTCCTGTATCACAGCACATCAAAGCTTTGATGCCGTTTGCATTAAGCCGTCGTTTGTAGCCAGACACACCTGTGAGCTCTTTCATGAGCTGGGGGCGACGAAAATCCTCAAAATCCTCAGGGCTAAAGTGATGAGAGCACAGCTGCGGGTCTTTGGGAAGTTGGACTCTTCCAACCGCATCCTCCCACTTTTAATAATAATAATGCATCAGATTTATATAGCGCTTTATCATAGGACACTCAAAGCGCACGCTCAAGTGTGTGCTTTGAGCGATATAGCGTTTTATCATAGACACTCAAAGAGTGACGGAAACGTGGCGGCCAATCCGCGCCAGCGGCCTCTCCGGCCACCACCGAACATTTAAACATTTTTACACATTCATACCCAGTGTTATGGGCACTGGAGGCAATGCGGGTGAAGTGTCTTGCCCAGGGATACAACGGCAGGATATCTGGGGAGAGCAGGATTCGAACCGCCAACCATGGGGTTATTGGACGACCTGCTCTACCTCCTGAGCCACTGCCGCCCCACTTTTTCCTCAACTTTCCCTCTTTAGGAAAGCTATGGAGGCTTTCCTCGCTCTCTTTAGTTCCCTTTGATTGGAAATTACATCCAAAAGCCACGCAAAGTGGCATTTTCACTGAGAAATGGCAGTAGTTCGTAGCTTCGCTTCTTTGCTTGTATAAGACAGAAAAAACGGCTGCAACCATTCTACGTCATCGCCCCCAGAATGCATTGCACACCTGAAAACATGGCGGCCGCCATGTATCGATTTACATTGAAAACAAAAACGATTTTTATAACTACAATAAATGTTTATATAGTTCTAACAATGTATTTTAATAGTAGAGGCCAGTGTTTGTATTTTTAAATCTATAAGTCGTTATAATCGGAGTTCCTTTTAAACAATGCAAATGTTGCTGACCCTTTTTGCACACCCTTTCACAGTTCTCTTCAAAGTTTAAATGACTATCAATAATTGTCTCAAGATATTTGTAGGATTGTACAGATTCAGTGGTCTGGCCTTTTAGTACGGTGACTTTGTGCCTGGGAGTTTTCCTCCTAAAGTCAATAATCATATCTTTAGTTTTTGTCGTATTCAGCTGCAGGTAGGAGTCCTCACACCAGTGAACAAAATCATCAACTACTGGGCCGTGGCCACTCTCACCATCCTGGAGGAGACTGACAATAACTGAATCATCAGCATACTTTATAATGTGTCTGTTGTCATGTCTGCTCCGCCACATATTTGTGTACAGGATGAAGAGTAGTGGTGACAACACACACCCCTGAGGAGAGCCAGTAGAAGAGCACTTTTGGTCAGACAATGTACCATTGACCCTTACTCGCTGTGTCCTGTTGGTTAAGAAATCCAGAATCCAACCCACCAGATTATTGCTCAAATCAAATTGTTGCAGGAGCCTTTCAACTAAAATATGAGGTTGGATTGTATTAAAGGCGGAGGAAGAGTCCACAAATAACAGCCTGGCGTGTGTCCCATTAAAATCCAGATGTTTAAAAAGCATGTTAAACAGAGTGACGGTGGCGTCCTTCACTCCTTTGTGAGGCCTATATGCAAACTGCAAAGTATCCAATGCATGTTCAGTCTGCTTTAGGACCTCAAATCTGACCAGTTTTTCAAAAATTTTCATTAAAATTGAAGTCAAAGCAACTGATCTAAAGTCGTTTACCGTTTTAGGACAGCTGGATTTTGGAACGGGAACAACCATGGCATCTTTCCAGATCTTAGGCACATGTTGTGTCTGTAAGGACTTATTGAAAATGTAATGAAATACAGGACTCAGTTCATGTGCACAGGACTTTACCAAGTGCCCACATATATTATCAGGGCCCTGACTTTTGTTCACTTTTACAGCACAGAACTCCCTTTTAACATCCTGCACCTCAATATTAAAGTGCTGATTGTCTTTGAGTTTCTGTTTCAAATCTTGGGTTTCTGTGCTAAAATCAGAGGAATCAAAACGACCATAAAAACAATTAAGAGCATTAGCCAGCTCTGTGTCTGAATTAAAACCATCTAAAAACACACGATTACTGTGCTCTGTGCTCTGAAGGCCTGCAATAGTTTTCATACTGGCCCAGTCTGAACCAAATTTCTTTGTTGCCATCTTGCTTTCCAATTCTGATTTATAATTCGGATTTGCTCTTAAAATTTCGGACTTCAGCTCTTTTGTGGCAACCTGTAGCTCAGAAACAGACCCCTGTTTAAAGGCAAGTGCTTTCCTCTGTAAGCAGGATTTAACTGATTTTCCTCAAATTTGTAATTTCCTTTTGTAAAATTGACTCTTCTTGTACATTTGAGATTTTATTATAAATTTGTGGATTATTTAATGGCTAGTTTTTGTCCATTTTTAATAATAAAATTACATCCATCCGTCTTCTACCGCTTTTCCGGAGGTCCGGGTCATGGAGGCAGCAGTTCAAGCAGAGAAGCCCAGACTTCCCTCTCTCCAGCCGCCTGCTCCAGCTCTTCAGAGAGGATACCAAGGCGTTCCCAGACCAGCTGGGAGACATGTCCTGGGTGTCCTCCCAGAGGGACATGCCCGAAACATCTCAAGTGGGAAGCGTCCAGGAAGCTTGGGATCAGACCGCCAAGGTCTCCGCCTTTGACCGCCACCTGATCCACATAGCACTGAACCCCCATGATCCCTCCTGCAGGTGGTGAGCCCACTGGAGGACGGACCCACGTAACTCCTTCGGGCTAAGCCCGGCTGGGTCCCATAGGTGGAAACCCGGCCACCAGGCGCTAGCCATCGAGCCCCTCCCCCAGGCCTGGCTCCAGGGTGGGGCTCCGGTAACCCCATACCGGGCAGGGTACACGTAATCCTTGTTCTAGTATTTATCTTGAAAGTCTGTTGGATCGTTCTTAGTTTGGCCCTTCACCCAGGACCAGTTTGTCTTGGGTGACCCTACCAGAGGCAACTTGCCCCGGACAACATGGCTCCTGGGATCACTAGGGCATGCAAACCCCCCACCACGATAAGGTGACGATCCATGAGGGGAAAAGTGTCCCAAAAACCTAAACTGGCTTTTGGGATATGAAAAAAAATAAATAAAATAAAATTACAGGGTTTTTTTTGTTTGTTTTTTTTTTTTAAATAAATTTCCAACACTGTGGTAATTTTTTCCACTTTTTCCTTATAACAATTTACATTTTTGATCATAATTTTGCAGATCTAGAACAGAACAATAATTTAACTCTGATTTCAAAGAAAAAATATTAATAAAATTGTATTTGATGAAATAAATTAACTTAAATGACCAAAGAGGCAGTTATTTCTTTTATAGATTTATATGTATTTATAGTTTTTTTTATAACTCTCCTCACCACCCAGACAGCAGGAAAAACCACCCTTGTTTTGAAATCCAAATGTTGGCACGTTTAGTTTGCCTGAAAGCTGCTGACTGACTAAAGTCATTGACTTAGTGAATTTCGGTCAACTTAACTTGCCAGATACATAAGATAAGATAAGATAAGCCTTTATTAGTCCCACAATGGGGAAATTCCAGGATTGCAACAGCACAGGGATAGCAACACTCAGAGCAACGATCAGAAGACAAGAAAAAATAAGAGCAGCAAGTATACATATGTACATATAAATATATAGACACACAGTGCGGAGCATTGTAGCTAGATGGAATAAATATATAAACACACACAGTGTGGAGCATTGTTGCTAGATGGAATAAATATATAAATATATAAACACACACAGTGCGGAGCATTGTAGCTAGATGGAATGAAACGGCATAACCGTCTACTTAGTTATCCTACATGGAATGATTATGTACCCATACATATTGTCGCCCTCCGTAGTGACCGGTATTTTCCTAGTTGTATACCGGAGGGGACCATTGTGTAAGTCTATTGCATCTTTTGCATTCAATACTATTAGGTTGTCACGTCTTTTTGCTATCTCTGCGAGCAGCCCTGCTTAGGTTGTACAGTCTGACAGCCGTAGGTAGGAAGGACCTGCGAAACCTCTCGGTTGTGCACCTAGGATGATGTAGTCTGCTGCTAAATGAGCTCCTCAGTGCATTCAGTATGTCCTGCATAGGGTGGAACTCGGACTCCAGCAGAGATGACAGTTTAGCCACCATCCTTCTCTCTCCCATCTCCTCCACTGGGTCAAGGCGTTGCCCCAGGACAGAGCTAGCTTTCTTGATCAGTTTGTTCAGTCTCTTCCTATCGGCTGCTGTAACGCCACTGCCCCAGCAGACCACTCCAAAAGTGATGGCTAATGCCACCACCGTGTCGTAGAATGACTTCAGCAGCGCCCTTTGTACACCAAAAGACCTGAGTCTCCTCAGTAGGAACAGCCTACGCTGTCCCTTCTTGTAGAGTGCGTCAGTATTGTGATACATAATAATGAACATGTAACCGAATATTTCCTAGCCCACTTATAAGGTCCTGGAGAAAATAATCAGACTTATCTGCCATGTTGAATTCCCTTTATTACTGCCGGCAGGAGAGAAGCGAAGAAACAGCCTACCTGAAGTTTCTGCACTGCTCTGCTTAAACAAAAGAGGCTCCTGGTTTTTATAGGCACCCTCAGAGCGCTCCCCCACATTACCTTATATGGATACATAGAAACTGGCTGAGAAAGTACGAGAACATTCTGGAAGTAGCCTTCAAACCTAGCGAGTACTAGAACCTTCTGACAATAACTATTCCACTGACCATAGTTACACTCAGAGCATGTATTAGCAATAATTATTCAGAAGAAGAAAGACATTTAGACATAACTGCACATCACCTAAATTACACAACAGATTGGTATATAGCAGTAAATTTCCACCATGATGAACATGTGAATAATAAATTTCCACCACAGTTCCCTTCTCTTGATCATATATGATCACACATAATGTACAAGACGGTCAAAGCAAACATCAGTGAGAGTACACCCTATTAGGTTCAAACTATCACATCATGGACAGTGATGCAGAATAGTGGCACGTGTGAAAAGTCACAAGAGGCTGCATCCGGATACGCACTCAATGAAGGGCAAGCAAAGGTGGGATATAATGTGGCAGGTATTGGGAGGATTGTCTATTTTATACACTAATTAGCCTTTATTGACACAGTCACCGCAGTCATTGTTATCATATGTGTCAACAGAGTAATTATTGGAATCATGCACTTCGCGTCTTGTTTGGAGCAAATCGGTTGATGGGGCAGAGCGGTGAACCGATGAGTATATGGTCAGCCCAAGCAGGAAAACGACAGGGCTACCCACATGTATCATGTCTGTCGTGGTCCAAGCTTGACGATATTTTCGGCGTCTGTGACAGTGATCGTCTTAGCAGCCTCACGCTGCAATAAATGTCCAGTCTGTCCCTCGTTCATCACATACCTGCCAACTACTCCGGTTTTGCCGTAATGGTTCCGGTTTTTAAGACCCCGTTCCGGGTTCCAGTTTTATTATTCAAAATTACGGTTTTTCACTAAAAAATTCAGTCAAAAATTTTAAATCGTAAAAAAAACACGGAAAACACGAAAGCAATTCCAAACACGCTGTCGCTTGGAATCGTATCTAAATTTAGAACAAAGGCAATCGGCACTGTTTCATGTAGGTGTATTGCGCATGTGCGAGAGGTCTGAGCCAATTTTCCATGTGCAATCGCGAGGCAATCAGGTAAGAATTATACGTTTTCATCATGGAGTCTGCCGGAGAAAAATCACTAACGAGCGTGAAACACAAACGAAAATTACAGTCTTTTCGTGAGGAATACAGCAAAGCATTTCCGGGAGTTATTATTCACTCAAGAAGTGGTGAAAATTACGCAAATTGCACTTTGTGTAGACAAGACTTTTTGATTGGACATGGCGGAATCAGCGATGTGAAAGACCACGTAAGAACGAAAAAACACAAGACCAGTGCCAGTGACGCTAGCGGCAAACTTGAAGAACATGTGCTGTGTAATTGCAAGCCTTGTCATGCTTGGTGTATCATGTAAACACATAAAATATCAGAGCGATTTTGCCGTCTTTTACGCACGTGCCTGTGCCTGCTGATATTTCTAGTCTTCTAGTTACCTCCGCCAAGGAGGTTATGTGATCATCAGCGTTGGTTTGTCTGTTTCTTTGTTAGCAAGATAACTCAAAAAGTTATGGATGGATTTTCATGAAGTTTTCACAGATTGTCAGAAATGGGGTATCCTACAGATGATTAGATTTTGGTGGTGATCCGGATCACCGTCTGGATCCAGGAATTTTTTAAAGGATTCTTTTTTTTTTTTTTTTTTTTTTTTTTTTTTTAATTTAACATTGCGAGATAGGGCCATTTTCAATATTTTATTTATGATGTTAAACACTGTATGGGGGGAACTGTGGCGCTTGGCGGAGGTCTGCGCTCTCCGAGTGCTTTTCTAGTGTTCATAATACATCACATCTGGCCTATTCGAAGTTCTATGCAGTGTTAAGATAGTCTTTTGAATGCAAATTTAATGAATGAATGAATCTTTATTTAGGATAGATTAAAGGTAAAGATTAAAAAGAAACAGAATAATATAACAAAGGCAAAAAAATCCAACAAGGTCAAATTAAACAAGAACTCCTCTGATTATACAGTTCAACATAAGTTATCTGAAATGGGTGATGGCTGAAGCCGCAGCTTATATTGCCCACCCATATTCCATCCAAGAATTCAAAAGAAAAACAAAACAAGAGCGATTACAATTCAGAACGAACTCAGAACTAAGACAAAACGTGACAAAAAAAAAAACTAAGTAACAACACAACACAGACTGGATACATGTCATCTTGTATATATGTTTGGAGTATTTCTTCCTTTAGTTTTTGTTTAAATTGTCCAAGTGTTGTACATGATTTTAATTCGGGTCCAAAATCGTTCCATAATCTGACTCCTTGCACTGAAACACAATGTTGCTTGGTGGTAGTTCTCACTGAAGGTTTTTGAAATATACATGTTCCTCTGAAATGATATTGTTTCTCCCTTATTTGGAACAACTTTTGGATATTTGCGGGCAGTGATAGATTCTTAGCTTTAAACATTATTACTGCAGTTTTAAAGTCAACCAGATCTTTCAACTTGAGAGCTTTTAATTTAAGAAAAAGTGGGTTTGTTGGTTCCCTGTAAGCAGCTTTGTTTATTATTCTAATAGCTCTCTTCTGAAGCATAAAGACTGGATATATGTTTGTTTTATATGTATTTCCCCATACTTCAGTACAATATGTCATGTATGGGAGTATTAATGAATGATACAAAGTATATAATGTGGGTTGATTCAGCAAATATTTCGCTCTGTGTAGTATTGCAATTGATTTAGATATTTTACCTTTAATATAATTAATATGTGACTTCTATGTCAAATGCTAATATTTGTTTGACACTGCGGCCCCTGGACCCCGGCTAGCTACTAGGCTTTTCAGGTTTGAAAGTTGAAGAAATATGAGGTTGTTAGCTAAATTCTAACTTGATTTAATGCTAATATTTGTTTGGCAAATATTAGCATTATTATTATTAGCATTAGCATTATTAGCATTAGCATCGGCCCCTGGACCCCGGCTAGCTACTAGGCTTTTCAGGTTTGAAAAGTTGGCAGGTATGTCATCATATCAGTATCAGTGTAAATGAGATGTATGCTGTATGTTTCTACTGAGCAGCATTCGGCGTGCACTCAGGTTGTTTGTGACGGCTGTCAAATGCAATAGTGCGATGTCTGCTTCTTCTCGTCCTCATCTACAACGTGGGGTGGTGATTGTGGCTAATCACCATCTGCTTCTTACTCCTGGTCTGGTCTGAGTTCTTCTGGCTTGACACGGCTCTGCTTCTTCTCGTCCTAGTCTACAATGTGGGGTGGTGGTTGTGGCTAACCACCCTCTGCTTCTATTCCTAGTCTGGTCTGGGTTCTCCCGGCTTGACTCCTGGGATCTTTCTGCAATATGTTGCATGGATCCGCGTTGCCCTTTCAGCGATCTTCACAGCCGTGTACGTCGTCAGAGGGACCTGGTATGGACCCAGCCACCGTCTGCTGTGCCAATTCTTCCGCTTGAAACTCTTAACCGCCACCCAGTCACCTGGTCTTATGTTGTGGAGGACTCCCTGTGCTGGCATGGGCAGGGCAGCCTTTACCTGCTGTGAAATGTTTTGAAGTTGGCAGGACAATGCAGAGCAATAGGATAACATGGCATTTTCAAAATGTGAAGTGGTTAGAGGAGGTGGTGTCTTCCTTTCCGCAGAGAAACCTAAAAAATGGGGGTGAGCAAACAAAATCTCAAAAGGTGACATGTCATGTTTCTTTCTGACTTGCATGCGCATGTACATGAGTGCTTGTTTTATGAAAAATATTTAAACAGGTTCGTGAGGAGTCGGCACACAGGAAAGGAAATTCACACTGAGACAGACTGCTAGAATAAACTGTATCTTTTATTCCCCACAGATCACATCTCCTACACACACAAGGATCAATGCATTTCATGTCATTTCATCAGCTCTTACCAATGATACAGGAGACTGGAGAGCTGTCAGTCTAGGCAGAGCGCGCATCGATCAGCTGGGCGTTTGCGCAAAACCCACAGCAGACTCTGTTGTGTCAGGGGAAAATCCCTGTTTTTAAAGGAAAGGCTACGTGCAGAGCAGAGGAGCCACTCTCCGCTCTGAAGGAGCCCCCCCCTCCCATCATAGAATCGCGTGGGGAGCGGGGAGGGCTAGTCCCCGCTCTCAGGCGACTCCTCTGCCAGACTCCCAAAACATATTACGAAATGGACATCTGCTTCTTGTTTCATTGCACACACACACATGAGGAATAAAGGAATGCCTTTGTTTCATAAGCATGCAACAGTGCTCTAAGGAGTAGAAACTCGCTGTGCTTCTAAGGAGTAACAGTTTCTGAGGGAAGGTCATACTGCCCAGGTCATTGTGTGCTTTAAGATAAATCCACCATGAAAGGAGAACTGGAGTTTCAACATTATAAAAGCAACTGAGAAACAAATCAGGGCACACGTTAAAAATACATTTATATTACAGTGCTAATGGGAGGCACTTAGTCCAGGGTAGGCCAGGTTAGGCACAATGCTTTCTCAAATTAAAGGCCAATGTAATACTCAATTGGTCAGTGCTTCAGGAGATTTTCTCTGGTATTCCCTATCTGGGAATAATTTCTGACAGTAATGCTCTGGCCACAACAGTGCTTGTTGCATGCTTGGCTGGAAAGGCTTCTACCCATTTGGACCACATGTCAACCATTACCAAACAGTACTTTTTGCCCTCCTGCAGGGGGCGGGTGAGCTGCTGGAACCTGTTTGGGAACCCCGTGAGCATTGTTAGTGACACAGATTAGACACTTTTGCAAAAATTGTCAGCATAAGCAGAACCAGTTTGCATATCATGCGTATCATCCCTTCTCTTGACACATGGTCTTTCCCCATGTGTCAATTTAGCAAAATGATGGAAGAAATCCTGGTCTTTGTGACATCCTTTCTTGGCCCATTTCTGACGTTCCTGTGGGGAGAAGACTGCATGGTAAGAAGTGAGTCAACAGGAGAGGGGGTTTGGTTAGTAGGAGGGCAGACACATGAAGGGGAAGAAGGGGTCATGACATGGGCTGCAGCAAGAGACAGGGCTGCAGCTTTAGCTGCAACATCGGCACGTGCATTACCGGTGAGCTTGCAGAGGTAAGGAAGTTACGTTCACGCCAAAGGGCACCAAAGTCATGCACCACTTCAAAAGCGTAACAAGAGTCAGTGTAAATAGTGACCGATTGCCCCGTAGCATAAGTGCATGCCTCTGCCAAGGCAACTGGTTCTGCAGCCTGTGCAGAAAGATGAGATGGCAAGGAGCCAGAGAGCAACGTATAGTGGTCATCACATACTGCCCAACCCGCTTTGTTGTGGCCTACAGAGAGGTCAACAGAGGCAGAGCCGTCAACGTACAGGACAAGGTCTGGGTTGGGAAGTGGAGCGTCAGATAGGTTGGGTCTAGGATAGGTGACAAAGTCAAGCAAGGACAAACAGTCATGGTCACAATCTGTGTCATTGTCACAAGAAGGTGGGGGGAGATTGGTGGCTGGGTTAATTGACTGCACAGCGTTTGACAATAAGGTTTGGTGATTCGAGAAGGGTAGAATGATATCTAAGCCACCTTGTGTGGGAGAGATGTGACGACTTCTGCTCATTCAGAAGCAGTGCAACAGCATGAGGAACATACAGAGTTTACAGAAGAAGTTTTTAATTCTATCGCCTATACTCCCATCTGTCCTCTTATTGGTATTTGCCACTTGACTGATGTACAGGGCAGTCAATCAGATCTCCTGTCCTTTATGGGTCATAGGTCATCCTTCATGCACAGTCAAACACACTAGCTAGCTACTGCTAAACTCCAACAAGCTGTGACCGTGTTGGCGCTTTCAATGTCTATTTACTAAAGACGGGATATTAAAAATGAGTGGGGAGCTGAACCCAGTAAGGACAAAAACTTACCACTTCCATGCGGAATGGGAGGAGGATTTTATGTTATTCAAATACCGTTCCACCATGACTGATGGTCGTTTGGAAGCCTGCTTGAGACTAGCTACCAGCAGCTACTGTCCAGACGATGCAACCCTGGCTCACTCCATCCAGTGCAAGTCATCAGAGTAAGGTAATGATTGTAAATGTATTGAATTGTATTGTGCCATAAGGGTTCACGCAGTTATATAATGTATGCCAACATGTATTGCATATATTTAGCATTTTTTTAAATGTAGGTAGATCATTTTGACCTGGTCATTTTAAAAGTAGCTCACAAGCCAAAAAAGTGTGGGCACCCCTGCTCTACAGTTTAGCTGTCCGTGCATACTACGCCAGGTATTTGGAGATGTGAAGGTGTAGAGATTTGAAACCAGCCTCCAGAGGGGAGAGGTTTTCTTGGTGCTGTTTTTGTGTGTCCGTATGCACAGAAAAAAAACATCTACGGCATGATCGAGCCTCAATTTACAACAGATTTCAGCTGATCCATACATCAAGGAGCATTTATTTCTCACAGAGAAATACAAATACAGAGCTTGTATTACCATCTCTGTGATTAAACTTGAAGCCTGATGTGTTTATAGTTAGGATCAGATTAAAAATGGGCTCTTAAGGCATCTGTAAAACAGCTTTTTTACACAATAGATGCAGCCTTATAGAGAAAAATAATCATCAAAATTGTAGCCAAGGGGGATGTCTACCTTTGTTGAATGATGAACAAATCATCGTGGAGCTGCCGATGTTCCAAATCCAGTTTTATGCTGCTGTGCAAATGAGATGTCGGGCTGCAGCAAACATCTCATCTCATCATATGACTATTTTTTTCTTACTTGTAGTGCTTTTGTAATAACTGTAGACTCCTTATTAAATATTCAAACCAGCTGTCGATAAGTCAGATTTTTTTATTGCCTGCAATTATATGGGTTATTCAGTTCAATTCAGCTTTATTCGTATAGCACCGAATCGCAACAAAAGTCATCTCAGTGTGCTATTTATTTATTTATTACTCCCTCATTCTTTCAGCTTGAAGACAAGAAAGCACTCGGAGAGCGCCGACCTCCGCCAAGGCTTCTTCCGTCCCTCATGGATCACCTCCAGAATGTAATGGGCTTGTGTGTAGGCCTAGAGCCACTTCTGGTGAAAATTGCATCAAAGTCTGTCCGTTAATTTTGGAGTATTGTTGCTAACACACTGAAAAGAGCCTTGGCTGAGGTATGCATTCTCAGATCATCACTGAAATGTAATGGATTCATCTGTAGCCCAAGAATCACCTGTGGTGAAAATTTCATCCAAACCCATCCAGTAGTTTTGGAGTATTGCTGCTAATACTCTGTGAGAAGATAAGAGCCTTGGCAGGGGTATGCATTTTGAGCTCATCACTAAAATCTAATCATCTGTTCCGTGTGCCATTACACACCTTTCCTGAAAATTTGAATGAAAGGTGCGATATAAAGGGAATCCATTATTATTATTAACAGACAAACAACAGCAAAAACAATATGGCTACATTATATGACTACATAATAATAATAACAAAACTGTCATAACTGTATTGATCATACATTGGGACTGGGCAATTCCACCTTAAATCAACATCATGGTTTATTAAATCTTTAAGGTCGGTTTTCATTTTTTCCCCCTCCTCTCCCTTACAGTTTATTGACCAGGTTGTTTGATGCAGCAGAGTTCAGCCTCCTCCTCCTCCACCATTCTTCTTCTTCTTCTTCCTCTTCCTTCTTCTTCTTCTTCTTGGTTGGCAACCAGCCCACAGGTGCATTACCACATCACTCTATATATCAGTCAGAATTCTTCTCAGTTGGCAACCTCTTCTTCATCTTCTTCACTCTGTATCTTTGTACAAGGAGTTCTTATAAGGAGTTCTGAACAATCTTCTTCAGTGAGATTTCCATGTCTACATGTCTGTAACACTCTATCTGGTCATTACTCTATAAGGAGTTCTGAACAGTCTTCTTCTTCAGTGAGATTTCCATGTCTACATGATGTCTATAACACTATCTCCAGGTCATTACTCTATCGTATCACTCTATATCTCCTCCTGGTTCTCTGTGTCATCACGCTATATCTCTATATCATCACTCTACGGCGTCGATATAAGCTTATATTCTCTGTCTGTGTGGCCATTCACCTACCATTCTCGTCTTCCTGTACCGGTGTCCTATGTCCCGCCCTTCCTTAATTCTGATTGGCTGCTTAGAAAGGTCTGAGAGACCAAGATGGCGCCCACAGCGGTCGACATGGTGCTTCGCTGCGCTCTTTGTTTGTTTTTGTTTGTCAATTGTGTGTCTGCTTGCACTTATACCCGTGAAGAACTTCTAAATATCAGGACTTTCACCCCCACGGACCTCCTCCCAGTTTTTTTAGCCCCTGCCGCCGATCTGGTTCATTGCTTGGCTCGGAAAGTGAGACGGCGGAAGAGAGGTAGACGAGCGGGCGCTCTCGTGCGGCTTCGCAGGAGAGGCTCGCGAACGGCGCTGCCTGGCATATTTCTGTCCAATACCAACTCTCTCTCTAACAAGGTAGATGAACTGAGACTGCTGATGCGTTTTAGGGACCTCGCCTCCTCAGCTGTCCTCTGCTTTACTGAGACCTGGCTCCGGGAAAATATACCGGACAGCGCGCTGCGCCTCGACGGCTTCCAGCTCTTTCGTGCTGATCGTGACACAGAGCTTTCCGGCAAGACCACAGGAGGAGGAGTCTGCTTCTACATCAACTGCAGCTGGTGCTCTGATGTAACGGTAATTTCCAAACACTGTTCTCCCGCCCTGGAATTTCTTGTTATCAACTGCAAGCCCTTTTATTCCCCGCGGGAGTTTGCTTCTTTTATACTGATCGCTGTGTACGCTCCTCCCGACGCGGACACGCGCGAAGCTCAGCGCGTGCTCGCGGATCACATTCAACACACAGAGCGGAGTTTCCCAGACTCTCTGGTTATTGTGGCTGGCGACTTTAATCAGTGCAATCTGAGCCACGATCTCCCCCGCTACAAACAGTTTATTAAATGCCCCACCAGAGGATTAAACACACTGGATCACTGTTACACCACAGTGAAAGACGCATATCGCGCTGTTCCTCGCGCTGCGCTGGGATTATCTGATCACGTGATGGTTCACCTCATTCCCACATACAGACAGAGATTGAAGCTCACTAAACCTGTCGTGAGCACTACGAAGATATGGACCAGTGAAGCTGAGGAGAAGCTGGAAACGTGCATGGAAATATCTGACTGGGGCATGTTTAAAGGAGCCATGCATGATCTGGATGAGTACACGGACACTGTGAACTCATATATCCACTTTTGTGAAGAGGACATTCTTCCATCACGCACCAGGGTGAGTTACTCTAATGACAAACCCTGGTTCACAGCTAAGCTCAGACAGATCAGGAAGGAGAAGGAAGCAGCGCTGAAAAGTGGAGACAGGGACTGCTACAGGGAGGTTAAATACCGGTTTAACAGAGAGCTGAGGAGAGCTAAATCTGTGTATTCAGAGAGACTCCAGCAGCAGTTCACTGCTAATGATTCGGCTTCCGTGTGGAGAGGACTGAGGCAAATCACCAACTATCGGCCTCAGGCTCCTAAAGGTCAGGATGACAAAGCCCTTTGTCAAAGACTGTCCCAACACTATGCCCGTTTTGACACCTCGTCATCTGTGTCCAACTCCCCCCCTCCCTCCAGCTCCACAGCCTCCACAATCCCTACTTCATTAAAGGCACCCCCCCCCTCCTCCCCCCCTGCCCTTATCATCAGTGAGCAGGATGTGCTCAAACAGTTCTCCAGACTGAACCCGCGCAAGGCCCCCGGCCCGGACGGTGTGTCTCCCTCCACCCTGAGACTCTGTGCGAAACAGCTGGCTCCTGTCTTCACAGACATTTTTAACACCTCCCTTAAGTTATGCCACGTGCCGTCCTGCCTCAAATCCTCCACCATCATCCCTGTCCCCAAGAAGCCACGGATCACTGGACTTAATGACTACAGACCTGTAGCGCTCACCTCTGTAGTCATGAAGTCCTTTGAGCGCCTGGTCCTGCCCCACCTCAAGTCCATCACCACCCCTCTCCTGGACCCGCTGCAGTTTGCCTACCAAGCCAACAGGTCTGTAGACGACGCAGTCAACCTGGCCCTCCACTCCATCCTGCAGCACCTGGACTCCCCGGGAACCTACGCCAGGATCCGGTTTGTGGACTTCAGCTCCGCATTCAACACCATCCGCCCCGCTCTGCTCCGGGACAAGCTGTCCCTGCTCAACGTGCCTGACTCCCTCTGCAGGTGGATCACCGACTTCCTGACGGACCGGAGGCAGCATGTGCGGCTGGGAAAGACTGTCTCAGACTCTACTAGCATCAGCACCGGATCACCCCAGGGCTGTGTACTTTCCCCCCTCCTCTTCTCCCTTTACACCAACTCCTGCACCTCCAGCCACCAGTCTGTCAAGTTGATCAAGTTTGCGGACGACACCACCCTCATCGGGCTCATCTCCAACGGCGACGAGTCCGCCTACAGGAGAGAGGTGGCCCAGCTGGCGTCCTGGTGCAACAATAACAACCTGCAGCTGAACGCTCTGAAGACAGTGGAGATGATTGTAGACTTCAGGAAAGTCACTACCCCTCTGCCCCCCCTCACCCTCTCAGGCTCTCCCATCACCACTGCTGATTCCTTCCGCTTCCTAGGCACTACCATCACCAGGGACCTCAAATGGGAGCCGACCATCAGCTCACTCATCAAAAAAGCCCAGCAGAGGATGTTCTTCCTGCGGCAGCTGAGGAAGCTCAAGCTACCCACCAAGATGTTAGTGCAGTTCTACACAGCCATCATCGAGTCCATCCTCACCACCTCCATAACCGTGTGGTACGCAGGGGCCACTGCCAGGGACAGACTAAGGCTGCAGCGCGTCGTGCGCACTGCTGAGAAGGTGATCGGCTGCAAGCTCCCATCTCTCCAGGATCTGTACATCTCCAGGACCCGGAGGCGTGCTGGCCAGATCATAGCCGATCCCTCACACCCTGATCACGTACTGTTTGCCCCCCTCCCCTCTGGTAGAAGACTTCGGTCCATCCAGACTAAAACCTCCCGTCACATGAACAGCTTCTTCCCCTCTGCCATCAGACTGCTGAACACTAAGTGACTTATTGACTCTCGTGCACTATGTACAGCAGCTCAACCAGACTCATGTCAATCATCACTGTTTTCTTCCTGCATTACCGACTGCACTATATAGTTCTCCACAGTATCTGCTGCTCGCTAATATATTTTAACTGCTGACCAGTATCACTTACTCTTATTCTACACTTATTGCATGTATAGTTTATTTCTTTTATCTTATCATGTTTAATGTTGCAGCATTGCACCGAGACAAATTCCTAGTTTGTGTACTACATGAACAATGGCAATAAACCTGATTCTGATTCTGATTCTGACATTGACGAACACAGCTGTACAGTAGTCTGAAAAGTTGAACTTCTTTCAGCCCTGAGCACTGTGACAATAAGCGGCCACCGCTCAAAGCATTTCAGGGCCGACGCTGGACTACATAGAGAATGAATAGAAAATAGTCTGCTACAGCAGAAAAAAAACGAATTTGTTGGACACACCCCTAATACTTTTTCTGTAGTGTTTGGCTTCTGGGTTGCGGAGGCGTGTGGCCCTGTGACGTGTCCACGCACGTAACCCGGTGGACACGTCTTAAAGTGGCAGTACATGAAAAGTGCCATATTCCTCTTCTTCTTTTAGATTTGATTGGCAGTTGTCAACCAGCCTACAGGTGCATTCTTCTTCTTTTAGATATGATTGGCGGTTGGCAACCAGCTTACAGGTGCATTACCGCCACATACTTCACTTTATATCACTCTTCTTCTTCTTTTAGATTTGATTGGTGGTTGGCAACCAGCTTACAGGTGCATTACCACCACGTACTTCACTCTATGTCATCACTCTATCTGCTCAGGAGCTGTAGTCCTTCTGTCATCATTGCTGTGTCCAATCGAACTTCAACTCTATCTTCAGACATCACTCTTCTTTATCTCCTCATACTTTACTTTATATCATCACTCTACACATCTTGGCCGTAGCTGTCGGCCACCCAGGCCTTTCTCGTGTTCTGCATTCTTCTTCTTCTTTTAGATTTGATTGGCGGTTGGCAACCAGCTTACAGGTGCATTACCGCCATGTACTTCACTCTATATCATCACTCTATCTGATCAGGAGCTGTAGTCCTTCTATCATCATTGCTGTGTCCAATTGAACCTCAACTCTGTATCTTCAGACATCACTCTTCTTTGTCTCCTCGTACTTTACTCTATATCATCACTTCACTCTATATAATCACTCTACACATCTTGGCCATGGCAGAAATGTTGGCCGCCAATATATGTGTCTTTCTGTGTCCGCGTTCTGCTTTACCGCCACGCACTCCATTTATGTCTGTCTTTCTGTGTCTGTTTTTCCTCATAACTTTGTGACGTTTTCCTCAGCTTTGTGACGTTTTCCTCATAGCTTTGTGACGTTGTTCTTCTTTAATCTCGTATCTGCGTCTCATCTCATTATTTTTCTTCCTTTTAGACTTGATTGGCGGTTCATCCACCAGCCCATGATGTCTTTGAACTTAAAGACCCCCCCACTTAACAAGTCCTGAACTGCTTCCCAATGTAGCCCCTTAATGCCAAGATATTTTTCTGCTTTCACAATGATTTGGATTTTTTCTGTTTTCTTTGAAGTCTTCGCAGTGCAGTTTATCACATCTACCACAAATAAGACAAAATTATTTTCCTTCAAAACCAGAGTATCTTCCTTAATTTTACTGCATGCACTGCAAGTCTGCACACTTTCCCTGTTCGAGTTCACTCCCACTTTTTTAGCTGGCACCTTTTTCACAGCTTCTGCATATGTTAATCCCTGGGAGACTTTTCTGCTGCTCGTTTGCTGGCTTCACAACCTCAATATGCAGAGCTATGTTCACCACCGCAGTTACAGCACTTTAATTTGGCTCCTCTTTCACACTTTCCATATTCATGTTCACCGGAGCATCTGGCACACCGTTGTCTACCTTTGCATATCGCTGCTACATGACGAAACTTTTGACATTTGAAACATCTGAGTGGAGGAGGAACATAGTCTGACTTCATAGCTCATGCAGCCAATATACACCTTACTTGGCAGTTTTGTTTCATCAAATTTTAACATTACTGACAGACTCACATTTTTCGCTATTTCTATTGGCTTTCAATCTCCGTACCTCTGTCACTTTTGCTCCAGTTAAGTTCCTCATTATTTCATCAGTTGAGACAGCCGATGAAATGCCCGATATCACTCCTCTCATTGCCTTATTTCCTTCCAATACTGAGAACGCTGCACATTTTTCCCATCCATCTTTGTGACTCTGATTGCTTTTCCTTGTTGAACACTATCTTTACATGTAACTAGCAACGAACCACTACGAAGAACCCTTGCATTTAAAACTTCTCCAAGTAACCCATTAATTGCATTTGTGAGCTTAATTGGGTTCCACTCATGAAACAATGCCCCTTCCTGAGTAAGTTTAATGATTACTTTCCACTCCTTCTGTTCATTCTGGGATTGTTCATCCTCTGATTCCTCAGCACTTGATAACGGTCTTGATTGAGTTTCTTGATGTCTGTTTGCTTCTTCTTCTTTGCTCCAAATTTCCTTTTCCCCACTTCCCACCTCCATTCCTCCTGGTTGAATTTTATCCACTTCTTCTAGATTGTCAGGAGCTGTCCTCTTCCGCATCCTGTGGGAAGAAACCGGGTAAACCCATGCAGACACGGGGAGAACATGCAAACTCCACACAGAAGGGTCACCTGATGGTCAGGGGGTGGGTTCGAACCCACGATGGTCAGGGGTGGAATCGATCCCGTGACCTTCTTACTGTGCTGCCACAGTACTAACCACTGTGCCACCGAGCTGCCCAGCTCTAAACGAAAACGTTGTTGTGTGCATCAGGTCTTAATCTCAACACTTCGTTTCAGCTCTACAGACCTTTTTTTTTTTTTTTTTGTTGTTACTTATTTGTACCCGTAGGTAGACTTGGTTTGCAGTCTGGTGACAAGCCACCGGCTGCTGGTCGCTACGTGCGCGAGCGCCCTAAACCTACATGTTTTTGGTAAGCGGGAGGAAACCGGAGAAATCCCGGAGTAAACCCGCGCAACACGGGGAGAACATGCAAACTCCACACAGCTCACTGTTGGTCGGGGGCTGGGATCGAACCCACGATCTCATGATCCCCGCGATCCCCCGGCCGAGGGTAAAACTGTGCTGCCACAGTGCTAAACCACTGCGCCACCGTGAACCTTTGGTTCATTTGTCAGCAAGTGAGTGTTGGTATCATTGTTAAACTAGTTTAACCTGTTGAACTCTGTTCAATTTCCCTAAAAACGCCTAAAAATAACATGCTCAAAGTAAATCAAACGCTGTTCTTCAACCCTTTGCAGCATCTTCATGGGGTTGGTCGCATTTAAAAGAAAACACTCTCACTTCCGGTTATGGCTGCCACGTAGGACGGACGTGTCTCGCTCTGCTCTGCTCCTGGAGAAAAAAATCGGCAAATAACTCTCTCATTTGGGACAGAACGTATCCCAGCATTTGGGCGAGGATATGTCGGCGAAGCCTAAGGCTGGAAAACCAGGAAAAGGAAAAAGCGAGCCGCCGAAACAGTCCAAATTAACGGACTTTCAGGTCTGTGACGCAGCAAACAAGGCTCCATATATGGCGGAGGAGGCTGGCGGCGGTGCGATTTCTGCGGGGAATGGCGCAGATGCGCTGATGGCTGCCATGAGTTCAATGAGAGCGGACTTTTCCTCTAGATTTGATGGGATTATGACAGCGCTGGAAGGAATAAGAAAGGAATTGGGTGACTGTGTAGAACAAACGGCGCAGATGGAGCTCCGTCTCGCTAGTGCTGAAGATGACGTCACCCGTCTTCAATTAAAGGTGCGCACTTTGGAAAAAAAAAATAAATCTCTGGAAGATAATATTTTGGATTTGGAATCTCGGTCGAGACAGAATAATTTGAGGCTGGTGGGTCTTCCAGAGGAATCAGAAGGTCGGGACGTATGTTCCTTTCTGGAAAAGTGGATTCCGGAGGTGCTGGGCAGCGAGGAGTTGCAATCAGCAGTGGTTCTGGAAAAAGCACATCGTATTGGCCCACGGAGAGATAAGGGACCGCCGAGGACCTTAATTATGAAGTTTCTTAGCAACAGAGACAGGATGAAGATCTTCAACGCTGCACGTGCTAAAGGAGAGATTAAACACCAGGACCAGCAGGTGCGGTTCTACCCAGATTTGGCCACAGGAATCCAGCAATTGAGGAAGCAGTTTGATCCCGTACGTAAGGAGCTGCGCAACCTTGGGATTCGTCATGGTGTAATCTATCCTGCGAGACTGCTGACCACGTATGAGGGCAGAACCCACATCTTCAAGACCCCAGAGGAGGCGCAGGAGTTCATCAAGAAGATCAAAGAAGAAGAAGAGACTGGTGGGAGCTAAGCATGAACAAAATATAAGGTAGAATAATTAAGCATTTGCACAGGCATCTGACTGACTTGAAGTAAATAGTAAGTTTACAAAATATAGACTGTATTATATATTAAAAAAACAAAACAAAAACAAAACAAACAAAAAAAAAAAAACTATGATGTACAAAGTTGTTAAAAATTTTGGAGTCAAGTTGGAAAACTACAGAGGAGAGTTAATGTTACGTCATTAAAAGCAGTAGAGTTAGGGTGATTGGGAGGATGAAGAAGGAGTGGCTTAGGCTGTTCCCCGTGGGTGTGGAACGGTCGATGGCTATATCGGGAGACAGAATTTTTCTTTTGATTTTGGGGGGTTTGCCACAAGTGTGGGAAGGGGAAATTTGTTTGTGTGTAGTTTGTAGGATGAATGTTCAACCACTCATGTTTTTGCTTCTCTGTATGAGCATGTTTACACTGCAAGGTAATCCCAAACTCTCTATTGATCATGGACCAAAGTGTTAATCTTAATTTAACTTCATGGAATTGCAGAGGTCTACAAAATTTAAAAAAACTTAAACAAGTTATGAATAAAATAAAGGACATGGGTTCAAGAATTGTGTTTTTACAAGAAACTCATCTGATAGAGGAGGATGTTAAAAGAATTAGGAGTAGATGGCAGGGAAGTGTATTCACCTCTTCATTTTCATCCCGAGCCAGGGGAGTTATGACTCTCATACATAAATCAGTTCTTTTTCAAGTGAAAAATGTAATTGGAGACAAATTTGGAAGATATGTAATCATTCAAGGTTCTTTGCTATTAGAAAATATAAATCTTGTGAACTTATATGGTCCCAATATAGATGATCAGAAGTTCTTTGCTAATTTATTTCTCATCTTATCATCACTTACAGGGCAACATATAATAGCAGGGGATTTTAATTGTACATTGAATCCAGGTGTGGATAGATCAACAGGACTGGATTGTACGCACATTGGATGTAGGATGACTATTAATCATTTTATGAAAGAATTGAGATTGTTAGATATATGGAGAGAAATGAAACCACAAGTTAAAGCCTATTCTTGTTATTCCAGTACCTACAAGACATTCTCACGTATTGATTATTTTTTGATTTCCACAGAATTAAGGTCCAAGATTCAAAACTGCTTTTATGATAACATCGTGATCTCTGATCATGCACCCTGTTGTCTAATATATGTAGATAAAAAATTGACAAAGGAATCAGGTAGATGGCAATTTCAGCATAAATGGCTTCAGGATGAGGAATTTGTCAAGTATATAGAAAAACAGATAGACGAGTTCTTTGACATCAATACTACACAAACATCAGCATGTGTAAAGTGGGAGGCTTTCAAAGCTTTTATTAGGGGACATATTATTAGTTATACAGGATCAAAATCTAAGAAGACTCGAGAGGAGAGAGCTAAATTGGAACATAAAATAAAAAATCTTCAGGAAAAAGTGTATGCAGGAAGTGACCCAAGGTTGGAGAATGAATTACTGATTTTGAGAGCTGAATACGACAAAAAATCAGCGAATAGAGCTGCCTCGAGTCTTCTAAGATTGAAACAATCTTTTTATGAACAAGGTGAAAAATCAGGAAAATTATTAGCATGGCAGATTAAACAATTGGAAATTAAAACACCAATTACCAGTATTATAAGTAACGGACAGGTAGTTATAGATCCTTTAGAAATTAATAGAGCCTTTAGAGATTACTATGAAAAATTATATGATACCAAAAATGAACCTGATTTAACAAAACTAAATGGGTTTTTGAACGAACTATCTATACCGTGTATTCCAAATGAAAACAGGGAGATATTGGAGTCTAAAATTAGTCAAGAAGAAGTTGGGCTAGCCATTGATAATATGAAATCAGGAAAAAATGCAGGACCAGATGGTCTTCCAGTTGACCTTTATAAAAAATTTAAGAATAAATTAATAAAACCTTTTTTGGAAATGGTTTTAGAAGCATTTCAAAATAATAATTTACCATCATACATAAATAATGCCTTAATTATACTGCTGCCAAAACCAGGTAAGCCCTCTAATAAATGTGAAAATATGAGACCAATAAGCCTATTAAACGCCGACCTTAAGATAATCTGTAAAATTTTAGCAAGACGAATACAAGAAATTTTACCAAATATTATTAATCGAGATCAGAATGGCTTTATAAAGGGTAGACAAGGCTTCCATAATGTAAGAAGACTATTTAATATTATTTATTTTAATAAAGAAGCACCGGATACAGCTCTCCTATCATTGGACGCCGAAAAGGCCTTTGATAGAGTTGAATGGCCCTTTCTTTTTGAAGTCCTACAAAGGTTTGGACTTGGAAATAATTTCATAAAATGGGTTCAAATAATATACAATAATGCTACAGCAGAAATCCTAACAAATAACAATATTTCAAAACCAATAAAAATCAATAGAGGATGTCGACAAGGCTGTCCACTTTCACCTTTACTGTTTACTATGGCAATTGAACCTTTAGCGATAGCGATACGTTTACATTCACAAATATATGGAATTAAAGTTGGACCAACAGAACATAAAATCTCCCTGTACGCCGATGATATAATTTTGTTTATGTCGAATCTAAAAAAATCAATTCCAACCTTGTTGAATTTAATAAAGAATTTTGGGGAAATATCAGGATATAAAATAAATAAAACTAAATCTTCAATATTAATGCTAAATGAGACCCAGAGAAATTACCCAGCCCCTGAGGTAAATCAATTCAATGTTGTAAATCAGTTTAAATATTTAGGAATCCAAATTATGCCTAAGCTAGAATCAGTCGCCAGTGTCAACTATGAAGCCTTAATGTCAGATATCAGTGAGTTAACTCAGAGATGGATGTCACTACCAATGTCGATGATCGGGAGAATCAATATACTTAAAAGTAATATTTTACCTAAAATACTTTATTTATTTCAATACATTCCCTTATCACCACCTTTAGATCTATTCTCAAGAATAAAAAAAAAGTTAGTGGAATTTATATGGAACAACAGGAGGGCTAGATTACGTTTGTCTTTATTATATTTACCATTTGATCGTGGAGGTCTGAAATGTCCAAATTTTATGTTGTATTATTGGTCGGCACAACTGAGGTCTATGACATATTATTTTTCATCAAATGATCTCCCTCACTGGACTGAAATGGAATCATACAATTTACCTTTACCTCTTCCCATATTCATATACTCAGATTCGGCAAAAAAATTACAAAAACAAGTTAAAAATCCATTTGTAAAGCATATGATCAAAATATGGTGTGAAGCTAAAAACTATTTAAAAGAACCACAGTTATTGTCACAATTTAGTCCAATATAGGGTAATCAATATTTTAAACCAGGGAGAGCGGACGCTGTATTTAAAGTATGGAATTTAAAAGGGATACAAAAGATTCAGGATTTATATTTGCCATGTGCAGACAACATAATGTCTTTTGAAGAGCTGAGGATCAAATTTAATCTCAATAGAACACATTTTTTTAAATATCTTCAACTTAGAAACTTTATTCGATCAAATCAAAATAAAGCTCTCACTCGACCTATTTATTCATCCTTGGAAAAAATGATGATGAAAGATAGTAAAAGAAAGGGTATTATTTCAGAGTTTTATAACTCACTGACACTATCTTCAAGTGAAAATTCACTGAAAAGATTAAACTACTGGAAAGAAGATCTGCAAATTGAAATTTCAGAGGAACAATGGGAATTGGCTTGTACAGAAGCTCAAACCAAATCAATAAATGCACGCCTTAAATTGATACATTTCAAATGGTTAATGCGGATGTATGTTACACCGGAGGAGTTAAATAGATATAACAAAAATATACCAGATACATGCACAAAATGCATGGAAAGTAAAGGAACCCTATTTCATTGTTTATGGGAATGTAGATTAATAAGAATGTTTTGGGAAGAGGTGAGGGTAACAATTGAAAAAATAATCTCAAAACAAATCATATTGAATCCTAAACTGTTTTTGTTGGGTCTGTACCCAGAAAAGCATAATTTTAATAAAAGTGAAAGAACATTCATAGACCTCAGTTTGCTTAATGCCAAAAAATGTATTGCACTATTATGGAAAAAGACTCATAGACCAGATGTGACTCAGTGGTTAAGACAGATGTTAACAAACCTTCCATTAGAAAGAATAACATATATACTAAAATCAAAGGAAATTGTGTTTGAGAATATATGGAGACCTTTTATTGATTATGTAAAAAATTTAAACATAACTCTTGAAGAAGAAGGTGAATGATGTGTGTGGACCTTGTAAATTCCAAACTGGTGAACATAATATGTATACTTATGTATTGGATTGTCTAGACTAAACAGAGGAGCATTGTTGAAGACTTGATTTTGTTGGTGGTTGTTGGTGTTTTTAGTGCATTTTTTTTTTTTTTGTAGTACTTTAGTGTTAGTGTTTGATTGTTTGTATCATGTTTGTTAAAAAAAAAAAAGGTTCAATAAAGATATTGTGGAAAAAAAAAAGAAAACACTCTGAATTTTTTGGCAAAACAGTCATTATCTCTCTAAGTGCTCTTGCCACTGAGTAACAATCATCTAAATATACTGAATTTGAAGAAAATAAAGTTTGCCTGGGTGTTTTTTTTAGATACAAATGCTTGCAAATAACACACAGCTGTGTGAAACTTGCTGGAAAACAACAGAAATGTAGAACCAAGTGTTTTCAAGCTCAGGTCAAAATTTTGTAACAATACCCCAAAAAATGAATATATTACACAGCTTTTTTCTCAGGTTGTAACAAGGCGTTCTTGAACTGTGCCAAAACTGTACCAAATGGCACAGTTTGGAAAACTGTGTTCCAGAGTTCACTATCTCAGCAGTTTGCACAGTAAAACCAAGGGGTAACAACCCAGACATACACAGCACAGTTCCTGTTTTTTTTTTTTTTTTCAGGCAAAAATAGCCTACAGTGTAAGAAAAATTATGTGAAAAATTAATACATTTCACTGAAGTATACACAAAAACACCCCCCCCCCCTCCAATTTTTCCAGAGTTCACTATCTCACCAGTTTACACAGATAGAGGTCAACTGGACCCCTGACCAAGTGTACACCCCAAGTGGACCATGGAATCCAATCTGTACATGTACAGGTACATTCTTCATCCAGTGATTTATAAATGCTGCCCCAGATGAAAACCAGTCTGTGGGACTATAATGTTCTGAATGAGGCTTTAGAAAATTATGAATCACTTTGTAAATCACTGGATGGAAAATGTACAGATTGAATACCGAGGTGCACCTGGGTTGCTCACATTAGTGTGCTCACATGGTCAGGGCTCCATTTCACCAGATCGTGTTTACACAGTAAAACAAAGGCATAATAACCCAGACATACACAGCACAGTTCCTTTTTTTACAGGAAAAAATAGCCTATAGTGAAATAAAAATTATACTAAAAAATTATTACATTTTTCTGCAATATACACAGTAACAAATAACCCCCCACCCCCAACGCGCACACAAAAACGTCGCCATGCGGGACCCTTGTAATTACCGATTGGTCAAAAGTTATTTTTATTACTATTTTTATCAATAAAGAATAATTTAGATTGTAAGACTTGCCTGTCCACAACCGCACTGTCGCTGGTATTGTCCACTGGCGTCTGGATCGTCAGCTATTCTGTTATTGAAACCTCCGTTTGTTTACTGATTCATTGTCGACGTCACCCGACCCGGTCAAGCCATCAGTGTTTTCATGCATGCCCTTTCGGTTTATTTGGTGAACCATTTTTCAAAACAAGTAAAATAATGGCTAATGTTACCCTGACCCTTCTGCACAGTATCACAAAGGACTGCGCGTCACACAGCAGCGGAGTCAAAACAGATTTTACGCACACGAACGCATGGTATTTTACCTGAAATATACACTGAACCAGTGCATATAGGATGTCATTAAAGTCAGAAATTGATTGGCTAAACGACACGTCCATCGTCAGATTACTCGGATTCAATTGGCTCGTTGTATTCGCGGTCGTTGATGGGCAGATACTTCTTGCTAGGTTTACGATCATTGGTTATTCCAGGTTTAAAAACCCAAATCACGGCTCTTGTTGGTCGAATGAGATGCCATTCTGTTTACGGCTGTGTCTGTACTGGAAGACTGGAAATACAGCTTTTTTTTTTTTCAGTGCGCACTGAGACGCGACCGCCCGCGGAATCTCCTGAGTTCATCTGGTTAATTGCAGTATTGATACGTTTATTCTGAGGCTGATTAGAGGCTCAAATTGGAATGAATATTCCTTCCGAGCTGACACTTTTCTATGCTACTCTAGCTGTTAACTTCCTTGGATGCAAATCTGGGTGTTTTTCCAGATGTTTGCATTAACGTTACGTGTAGGCAAATTACTTTTGATAAATAAGAGTCTATAGTTTTGGTAAACAGGCATACCTGTTATAAAGTGGTCAGAACAGACAGAGATGTGGGTTGTATCGTCCATCAGCCTCCGCATCTCATTATGAAAAGGCATTCTCCTTCGGCAGATATTACCCCACAATATCCTCCTTGGGTAATCTCTGCTGGCTAAAGGGAAACTAAAAAACTTGTATTTCTGATTGCCATCACCATCTTTCATAAGATGGTGATGGGTAAATGAGCCAATTGCACACGATTTCAGTATTTTCTTTGTTTAAATTTGGCTAACATGTCCATTGAAATACATTGAGAACGTCGTTTGTTTATACTACACTCTGCCGCTAGGGCTAAGTTCATGCGATCGGTGTTGTAAGCGTAGACAGTCCTATAGTAAGGTCTGCAATGAGGTTTTCATGTTTACCTAACTCGGGCATGAAGAGAATAGTTAAAATTTAAGAATCATTATTATTATTCCAGTACCATGTATGTATTTTAAAAATGTGTTAATTTCAACAGTCATAGAAAAAGTTGAAGCAAATTATTGATTCACTGTCAGGTGATTGAACCCTGGTTTCTCACACTTTGAACCAGGAAAATCACCACATCACAAACTTCTACTCCAACACTGATTCTTTTCTTGCTGGGATAAATAATTGGCCAATTTGTTGACTAGTGTATATTTTTAATGACCAGTATCTGTTACCTTGTGACACTAAATTAAAATGTTCTCATTTGTAAATTTATTGATCCATCTAAAAGAATACACAGCATATTTTCAAGCATCCACCTGTTATACCAAGGCAGCTGATTCAGTTTGGCTGAGCAGTGTGGAAATAAAGGTTCATCAGTCATGTGATGTGAAGCAAGTTTTGACAAATTGTGTCACAAAAAAAAGGGTGTAGGGGGGTTGAGTTTGAAAGTTGGTTTGGAGCTTCTGTGTCGGAGGTAATGTCACTCCTTTGTAGCCTGCTACAGTATATTAAAACATACTGTGTTACCTTGTCTTTTTCTGTAGCTTTCCAGAAGCGAGGCTGGGAAGGCTGCTTTGGATCCTTTCTCTGTGATTGATTACTTTGGGACAGGAGTGCAAACCTGGACGCAGGATAAGAAGAAGGAGGATGGTGGAGAGGAAGAGTATGTTGAGGGAAGTGAAGATGAAGATTCTAGTATAGGGAACAAGCGAAAGCACAAACAAGAAAGGAAAAGCAAGAAAAAGAAGAAGACACAAAGCAATCAAATAGAAGAAAAAGGTAAGGGGAGTGTGCCATGGATGTACAATAACAAAGAATCTACTGAACATGGTTGCTTTGCTGAAAACAAACATTTGATTATTTATATTTTAACAGAGTGAGTTATTCGGGTTCACCCTAATGGCTGTAGTTTTTTTTTTTTTTTTTTTTCCTCAATTATTTAGAATCTTTTTACTGAAACAAAGAAAATATTTACATTATGTGCTGAGAAATCTAAACTAGAAAAGCACTCAGGGCGCATACCTACCCCAGTGCTCCTTCCGTCCCTCATGGATCACCTCCAAAATGTAATTTGTTCGTGTGTAGGCCACGCGCCAGTTCTGGCAAAAATTGCATCAAAGTCTATCCAGTAGTTTTGGAGGATTCTTGCTCATCATCATCATCAGGTATCACTCGACTCCGAGTAAGATTGTCGTCCAAGGGGTATCTTTTTGTCAGGTTTTGTGCACCCACAGGTGATTGATCAGTCCTATGCGGGACACGCATAGTCATCCGCGCTCGTCACATTTGTATGCAGTAGTCAGCAGTGTGGGTTCCTTTTCCCTTTCTTTCCTCATCAGGCGCTTCTCTTGGGCCCTATTTCGTCTTTGAACCTCAAAATGGGACACGCCCTTGTACACGGTCTTACGGCAACAGGATCTGTTGAAAGCGACATCCTCCCATTTATCTGTATTGATGCCACATGCTTTTAAGAAGGCTTTGATGTTGTCCTTAAAACGCTTTCTTTGACCTCCTCTTGATCTTGTTCCGGATCGAAGTTGTCCAAACAGCATCTGTTTTGGAAGACGAGAGTTGTTCATCCATGACAGATGACCGGACCAATGAAGTTGGTTTTGGATGACCATTGCTTCGATGCTGGTGCAGTTTGACTCTTCCAAAATGCTGACATTTGTTCGTCGATCCTCCCAGCTGACGCCAACAATTTGGCGGAGGCAGCACTGATGGTATTTCTCAAGGGTCTTCACGTGCCATCGATAAGTCATCCAGGACTCTGAGCCATACAGGAACATAGGAATTACAACAGCCTTGTACACTCAGATTTTGGTGTCAGTACGTATGCCCCTTTCGTCAAATACTCTCTCTTGCAGTCGACCAAAGGCATAGCTGGCAGCTTGGAGTTGATGTTGGATCTCAGCATCAATGTCTGCCTTGTTTGAGAGGATGCTGCCGAGTAGGAGAAACTGTGTACATTGTGTAGGGCCAAGTCTTCAATCTTAAGGGATGCAATGGTATGAGCTTGCTCTGGTGCTGGCTGAAAGAGTATCTCTGTCTTCTTCTCATTTATAGAAAGGCCAAGTCTCCGGTAAGCATCGTCAAAGGTGTTCAGAGTCGCTTGAAGGTCTTCCTCCAAGGAGGCACAGACACAGTTGTCATCAGCATATTGCAGTTCCATCACTGATATACTACTGGTCTTAGTCTTTGCCTTAACCGTTTGAGTTTGTCTGTCGCCAAATTGCGACATAACCCCTAGTGGTCAAGAGTGGTAAATATTTTTTGTCAATAAAATAGTTCAGATTTCCAAGGCTGTAACTTGAAAGTGGTAAGAGATAATGGCTTACTGTCAATTATCCATCCATCCATCTTCTTCCGCTTAATCCTTTTCGGGTCGCGGGGGGGCTGGAGCCTATCCCAGCATCTTTGGGCGAGAGGCAGGGTCCATCCTGGACAGATCGCCAGTCCATTGCAGGGCCAACACAGAGAGACAGACCACCATTCACTCTCACAGTCATACCTAAGGACAATTTAGAATCCCCAGTTTTGATGCCAATTAACCTAACTTGCATGTTTTTGGCATGTGGGAGGAAACAGGAGAAATCCCGGAGTAAACCCATGCAGACACAGGGAGAACATGAAAACTCCACACAGATCACTGTTGGTTGGGGGCTGGGATCTAACCCAGGATCCCCCAGCCAAGGGTGAGTTACTGTGCTGCCGCAGTGCTAACCACTCCACCACTGCTTGTAATCTGTTCAACAGATTACAAAGAAAAAATATTAATAAAATTGTATTTAATGAAAGAAATTAACTTAAATGACCAAGGATGCAGTTATTTCTGTTATATTTCTTTATAGGTTTTTTTTTTTTTTTATTTAATAAATCTCCTCATCACCCAGACAGCAGGAAAAACCTCCCTTTTTTTGAAATCAAATGTTGACACGTTTAGTTTGGCCGAAGGCTGCTGACAGATTAAAGTCACTGACTTCGTGAATTTCAGTCATCTTAACCTGCCAGGTACATAATAGAGAACTGTAGTGGACTCTAAAGACATAATTCACCACAATGTGTGTTCATGTACATAATGATCTGTTTAGGCAGTTATAGTTGTGCTCTCAGGCTTTCTCATCAGGAACGTCTCTAGGCAGCCGCTGAAGGACCTCAGTTCAGAGCTAGTGTTTTCAGCTGTTGCTTTTTGTCACTGCCGCTGGAGAATAAAAACAGCACACCTGCTCATGCGAGAAAAGAGAGAAATTACCAGTCTCTTCATTCCTGCAATTCCTACAGAACATAACTTAATATTGTAGTGGCTGGTGAGATATATCCTCAGGAATTCATCAGTCCCCCTTGCCTTTCCCTTCATATGAAGCCGGCTGCATATGAATTCTAACCACATCTCTTAGCTATGTGACTCTTACATTATTGCCCCCATTTCCAGCGAGTTAAAACCATGATAAACGCCAGTGCTCACATACCTCTTATGATTTTTTTTTCCACGTTTAAAGTACTAATAAACTCATGTTTCTGTCAGACAGTTGCACTTAGCAAGACGCTGACTGACACTGTTTGCTGACTGACTGGAAAACTCGTGTGAGTGGGGCGCTTCTAGACTCCGCACGGAAGATGGCCACACGCGTTGTTCATGTGCGCGCTTGCGGAAAGTCAGTGCTTCATATATTTTTCTTAATAAATTCACATGGCTTTGGGGTGACAGTAAAATTTCTGGCACGGCAGGCTGCCACCGAGAAATGTTACCAGAGGAAACCCTGAGGAAATTCTGATGCATCTTATAATTAAATTATGCAATAGAAATAATACAACAATGATAGTTTACCTGACAATAATACAAACATCTAATAATAATTGTAATAATAATAATACGTAAATACTTCTGGTATGGTGGATTGTCCATACCAGGTGGATTGTCCTCTCTGGGTTGGGGACAGGCTCCTGCCCCAAGTGGAGGAGTTTAAGTATCTTGGGGTCTTGTTCACGAGTGAGGGGAAAATGGAGCGAGAGATCGACAGACGGATTGAAGCAGCATCTGCAGTGATGCGGACGTTGTACCGGTCTGTTGTGGTGAAGAGGGAGCTTAGTTCTAAGGCAAAGCTGTCGATTTACCAGTCAATCTACGTTCCTACTCTCACCTATGGTCACGAGCTTTGGGTAATGACCGAAAGAACGAGATCGCGGATACAAGCGGCTGAAATGGGCTTTCTCCGTAGGATTGCTGGACTCACCCTGAGAGATAGGGTGAGGAGCTCAGTCATCCGGGAGAGGCTCAGAGTAGAACCGCTGCTCCTCCACATTGAAAGGAGTCAGTTGAGGTGGTATGGGCATCTGATTAGGATGCCTCCTGGACGCCTCCCACTTGAGGTGTTTCAGGCACGTCCCACTGGGAGGAGACCCCGGGGCAGACCCAGGACTCGGTGGAGAGACTATGTCTCCCAGCTGGTCTGGGAACGCCTTGGTATCCCCTCTGAAGAGCTGGAGCAGGTGGCTGGGGAGAGGGAAGTCTGGGCTTCTCTGCTTGAACTGCTGCCTCCGCGACCCGGACCTCCGGAAAAGCGGTAGAAGATGGATACTTCTGGTATGCTTAATACAATGGGGCAAAAAAGTATTTAGTCAGCCACCAATTGTGCAAGTTCTCCCACTTAAAAGATGAGAGAGGTCTCCAATTTTCATCATAGGTATACCTCAACTATGAGAGACAAAATGAGAAAAAAAAAATCCAGAAAATCACATTGTCTGATTTTTTAAATAATTTATTTGCAAATTATGGTGGAAAATAAGTATTTGGTCACCTACAAACAAGCAAGATTTCTGGCTCTCACAGACCTGTAACTTCTTCTTTAAGAGGCTCCTCTGTCCTCCACTCGTTACCTGTATTAATGGCACCTGTTTGAACTCATTATCAGTATAAAAGACACCTGTCCACAACCTCAAACAGTCAGACTCCAAACTCCACTATGGCCAAGACCAAAGAGCTGTCAAAGGACACCAGAAACAAAATTGTAGACCTGCACCAGGCTGGGAAGACTGAATCTGCAATAGGTAAGCAGCTTGGTGTGAAAAAATCAACTGTGGGAGCAATTATTAGAAAATGGAAGACATACAAGACCACTGATAATCTCCCTCAATCTGGGGCTCCACGCAAGATCTCACCCTGTGGGGTCAAAATGATCACGAGAACAGTGAGCAAAAATCCCAGAACCACACGGGGGGACCTAGTGAATGACCTGCAGAGAGCTGGGACCAAAGTAACAAAGGCTACCATCAGTAACACACTACGCCGCCAGGGACTCAAATCCTGCAGTGCCACACGTGTCCCCCTGCTTAAGCCAGTACATGTCCAGGCCCGTCTGAAGTTTGCTAGAGAGCATTTGGATGATCCAGAAGAGGATTGGGAGAATGTCATATGGTCAGATGAAACCAAAATAGAACTTTTTGGTAAAAACTCAACTTGTCGTGTTTGGAGGAGAAAGAACACCATACCTACTGTGAAGCATTGGGGTGGAAACATCGTGTTTTGGGGCTGTTTTTCTGCAAAGATACTCTAGATATATTGTTTTCTTAGTTCCATTTTTCCTTAAAGCGTACCTATGGTGGTCGTGAAAAAAAAGATATTATATTGAGCCCCTGTCTCACGTTCTAGTTCAAGTTTAAGTTGAAATTCACGTTCAAAGCAATTTGATATAAATCCATTGCTGATGTGCTTGTTCAGCTACGTCAGCAAAACATGGGTACAGCCATACTAGCGGCTACATGGACTTCCAGGACGCTTCCTGTGACGTAATTTCGTGGCTACCGCGATCTGGATCAGTATTGGCTGAGCCTCGAGTACCCGGATGTGCAGCGGCTTTGGGGATATTCAAATTCAAATTCAAACGTTTATTTCAAACTCAGGGTTCATATTAAATGCAGAACTAAAACGAGTAGAAAATAAATAAATAAATGCTTAAATTCAGCGGGCCGTCTTTTCTGATCTGAGCTCGTAAAGGCCGATGATTCTAAAACTATGCGATCTGAGTACCCGGATGTGCAGCGGCTTCGGGGATATTCAAATTCAAACGTTTATTTCAAACTCAGGGTTCATATTAAGTGCAGAACTGAAACGAGTAGAAAATAAATAAATGCTTAAATTCAGCGGGCCGTCTTTTCTGATCTGAGCTCGTAAAGGCCGATGATTCTAAAACTATGCGCTCTGAGTACCCGGATGTGCAGCGGCTTCGGGGATATTCAAATTCAAATTCAAACGTTTATTTCAAACTCAGGGTTCATATTAAATGCAGAACTAAAACGAGTAGAAAATAAATAAATAAATGCTTAAATTCAGCGGGCCGTCTTTTCTGATCTGAGCTCGTAAAGGCCGATGATTCTAAAACTATGCGATCTGAGTACCCGGATGTGCAGCGGCTTCGGGGATATTCAAATTCAAACGTTTATTTCAAACTCTCGGGTTCATATTAAACGCAGAACTGAAACGAGTAGATAAATAAATAAATAAATGCTTAAATTCAGCGGCTTGTCTCATCTGATCTGAGCTCCTAACTGCCGCAACACGGAAGATGATTCTAAAACTATATACAGAGCAGCAGACACTCGGTGCTCTTGTAAAAACAAAAACATACAATGCGATATGGATATCGCAACATGGCGGAATGTAAAGCCTTTGGATGTCTGAATAATAAGCGAAAAAAACAAAGAAACACTTTTTTTGTGTACCCAAACCCAGCTCACCTTGTCAGAAGATCGGAGTGGAAACAGGGCACAGACGAATAATTTCAGACGAAATTGCGTTGTGTGTGAGGACCACTTTGTCACTTTAACCCTCAGAAGACCTTTCTGGCTCAAACATGTAGCCATGTCGCCCGAATTCTTCCGCACAGTCAGAAAATTCGGCCATAATAGAACAAAAACAATGGACAACAGCACCGTAATCGCGGGGAAACGGTGATTATTGTCTTTTCGTATCCACGAAGTGACGTCACATCCGCAAGTGTCATGGCTGCGCCCACAGTTATCATTGGCTGCCCATGGCCAAGGTCCTATTTGAATATATGTCTGGTGGTATATGGCTGGCAAGAATTATTTACCAAAATAAGAAATACTTTTTCATAATGTTTTCAAGTTAAATGCGTCTTCACGACCACCAGAGGTACGCTTTAATTTATTTAATATGTCCCAGACTCCTTTTATATTATTCTTATTTTCATTTAACATTTTCCTATATTATAATTTTTTTACTAGTTCGTGTTATGTCAGTTAAGTTATTTTTATTTGTTTTATATCTTTAGATTCTTTAGTTCTTTATTTAATGAAATTTTTATCGAGATAATTTTTCTTTTTGGCAGCGCGGTGGTGGAGTGGTTAGCACTGCGGCAGCACAGCAACTCACCCTTGGCTGGGGGATCCTGGGTTCGATCCCAGCCCCCAGCCAGCAGTGGTCTGTGTGGAGTTTGCATGTTCTCCCTGTGTCTGCGTGGGTTTACTCTGGGATTTCTCCTGTTTCCTCCCACATGCCAAAAACATGCAAGTTAGGTCAATTGGCATCAAAACTGGGGATTCTAAATTGTCCTTAGGTATGACTGTGAGAGTGAATGGTGGTCTGTCTCTCTGTGTTGGCCCTGCAATGGACTGGCGATCTGTCCAGGGTGTACCCTGCCTCTCGCCCAAAGATGCTGGGATAGGCTCCAGCCCCCCCGCGACCCGAAAAGGATTAAGCGGAAGAAGATGGATGGATGGATAGACAAGCATTTTGTAGCCCCCTGGTTAACCACGGGCAATTTTTGTATTTATATTTTTTTAATTTCTTTAATTGGACAGTTTTTATCATATAATGATTTAAATATATTAATAAATTTATCATATTCCAGGTCCACTTCTTTCTCTCTATAGACAGCATCCCAATTCTGTAACATTAAGTCATCTTTTAAAGCATTGATTATATCTTCTGTTTGTATTCTTTTATAAATAACCTTTTTACATGGTTTATTATTATTCTTACTTTCATTAACCCCACAATTAACATCTAAAGAAACAAATACAGGCAATTGGTCACTAATGTCCTTTATTAGTATCATCATCATCATGGCAGTCTGTCAGGGGCGACAATGACCGTTTCATTTAGGTCTGATCAGATTCTTCCACGCAGCTCTGTAATTCGCCTTCCGCTGCCAGGAACTCCTGACCTTGTTAACCCGGGTGATGTCCAAGCCGGTATGAGTTGCTCTCTGACTGACCATTTCATGAAACTGCTTGCAAAGTATTTTGAGTACCACTAGCTTTTGCTCAGCATATTATATTCAGTAACATTGGAAAAATGTCATCTATCAAGGTAGCACAGTGTGTCGTTATTCTCGTAGGTTTTGTAATGTTTGGAAATAGGGTTAAGCTATACATTGTATCTAAGAAATCTTCAGGTGGTTTATGTTGTTTTGTTTTCATTAAATCTATATTAAAGTCACCACAAGTAAAGATATCTTTTTGTCTTATTTTTGTATATATCTTTTCCATACCATTTCTAAATTTTTCCATATCAGATCCTGGTGCTCTATATATACAACTTACTATTATGTTTTTTTCTATTTTCCATTGTAATTTCAATTGTTAAATATTCCATAATTTTATTAACTGTTGATGTCATGCTGTCCACTTTTTTTACTTCTTAAACTTCTATCAACATACAGTGCTACCCCAGCACCACTTTTACATTTCCTATTTGGTGTATACATCTCATATCCATGTAGCTCAAAATTTACATCTTTTTCTTCATTAATCCATGTTTCAGTTATTGCTATACAGGGATGAGAATGGGGTTTGGGGAAAAAAAGAGGAAACTAAGCCGGGGGTCTTGGGGGACGCAGGCCCCCAAGCCAGATCCAAGGCAGAGCCTTGGTGGGGGGTCTGGGGTGCAACGCCCCCCAAAAGCTAATGAAATCTGGTGTTTTAGAATGCTCAAATGTGGTCTTATATTTAAAGTTATAAGTACAAATGCATTTATAGTTTACCTTTTTAATCTGCTGCTGCATCACATGTGTAAATTTATGATATCTGAATGGTATGTTGATGTAATAATGCTAAATTATATTTTACTACTATTTAATATGTTTAGAACTGACACAGAATTACTTTTACATAGTTCTAGAACAGACAAAATAATTTAACCAAGTAAAATAAATTATAAATATTAACAAAATTCCATCACCAAGTCCATCACCCATTTATTAAAATATACTGACATTCTGCAAACATTTTGATTTATTAATGTGTGCATTTGTTAGTGTTACTAGGAATATAAAAAAGTTGCATATTAGTATATTTTAATATTTGAAAGATAATCTAAGAAAATAAGTAAAACCTAAAAGATGTTTAATATTTTTAGGCAATGACCATAAAGAAATTATGTTTACTAATAAAAGCAAAGATATCTTAGGAAAGGCAACCCATCACTACCCATGACAAAAAAACTTACACTTGCATTATGTAACTCCTCCTAGTGAAACAAAAAATGATAAATTATATTCAAAATTCTTAGATTGCATTTCAAATTGTGAGAAAATGTGTAAAAACATTTATTTATTAACAATCGATAATCAGCATTCAAATGCAATTAGTGTTTAAAAACAGGCATGACATCACAACTTACACATGCTATTTCATAACAAATTCATTACGCGAAAATTCTCAAGTACATTACTTATAACGAGAAAAAAATCTTACCTCGGAATGTGTCTTCCGATCACTAATTGCTGTAATCGGGGCCGATTGTGATGAACTTTGATCGACTGGCATCTGAATTTGACCATGTCCATTGATCGTTTTGAATGCAGCACCGAGCGAGTAGTTCGATCTCCTTGTAGCCACAATTTTGAGATGTTTCTGTTTTGTACAGTGTTCAACTAAGGCAACACAACCACGAGATCCATAACTCAAGAAATCGTTGCAATAAACACACTGGGCTTTCCCTGGTACTTCGCATTTCGCTATGAAGTCGGCCATTTTTTCAACCACAACTTCGGTATTTTTACCGATCTTTACAGTCAGTGACACAGTTTTTTTTGAGCCATTCTCAACGAAACTTGTTCCTTATCCCTTTGTCGATTTCTAAAATTCTTACTTTGTCTTTCGTGAGTTTTAGGTTCACCATTTTCACGAAATCGGGAAAACTCAGTTGATTGAACTGATTGAACTGTCTGCCATTTGCATTTCGCTCCACGTGTTGGATATGACAAAGGAAATCTAACAAAATCACCGATTGGTTGCTTCAGTAAGTATCAGCCAATCAGTGGCCTTGTTACATTACATTACTGATCTCGCTGGGTAGCGCGTTCTGCATGGTGGATTTTAGCAGCCGATCGAAAATACGACTCGCCGGTCATAACATTACCTCACCCCCCCCCCCCCCCCCCCACCTAAAATTTTCTCCTCAAATTTAGACGATTCACAAGAATGACCCTACACATGATCAAATCCGCGGAATTCCACGGATCCGCGGAGGATTCTCATCCCTGGTTTTAATCCTAAATGGGGTGTTAAATTGATTTAAAAACTCCTTAATACTATCAAAGTTGGCATAGAGACTCCTACTATTAATATGTATTTTTGTCAATGTCTGATCCGAGTTCATAATTCCATTTAATTGTTGTTCATCATAGTAAGTACACTTATTGTTAATATGATTAAAGTAGTTATCTGGGTCAATATCACCTAAAATATCTTGTGGTTGCTGTTCAGTATTTACAAAGGTTTCCGCTTTAGTTTGACCTATTGCACTTCAATTATTAAATGAGGAAGGATGATTGGTTAAAGTGCTGATCATAAGTTGTGTCAACAATGTACATCAAAAAGAAAATGACATCGATCATTGCAGCCCTAATGTGCAAGCGCACGTTACGCACAGCGGAGTTCTGCCCTGCTGCATGATACCACAGTGCAGAGGAGAAGACAGAAATGAGCTGCTGTTGTGTAAATAAGATAAATAACATAAGGATATTTAGTTTGTTTAATAACCGGGCAAGGTAAAGACTTTTCTGTAGTGAATGCATCTTAAAATGACTTCTGTTGTGATCCGGCACTGTATAGAAAAATCAAATTAAATTTAACTTGACACTCGCCGGTGGTGGTGGTGGTGGGGGGGGGGTCCGTTGATTAAAAAGTAGACACCCAAAATTCTAGTTGAGGAAGGGTACAAAAAGCACCCCCTTAAAAACTTGAGTAATGACTTCAGTCTTGAAGGTTTGAGGTTTTCCTCCAAAATTTATAACAATTTTCTTATAGGTTTCTACTTTTCTTTGTAAATTTATCTACATTTGAAACCATTTTCCACAAATTTGTAATTTTCTCTTGTAAAATTATGACTTTGTACATTTGAGACTTTATTATAAATTTGTGGATTATTTTATGGCTAATTTGGCTTTATTTTTTTTAAATAAAATTGCTGGGGGGGGAGGTTTATATATTTGAAACAGATTGCAGTAAAATTTTGACTTTTGTTCCTCATACAATTTAAACTTTTGACCATAATTTTTGCAGAACCGGGACAGAACAGTAATTTAACGCTGATTTCAAAGAAATATAATTATTAATACAATTATATTTATTGAAATAAATTAACAAATAACCAAAGATGCAGTTATTTTTGTTATAATTTTTCCTATATATTTACAGTTATTTTTTTTAGAACTCTCCTCACCACCCAGACAACAGGAAAAACTCCCATATTTTGAAATCCAAAAGTTGGCAGGTTTAGTTTGTCTGAAGGGTGGAGGATGTTGACAGATTAAAATCTCTGATTTTGTGGACGCCATGGCGACTGCAGCTTAACATTGAAGTTCTCAGACCCAATCCAGGATAACACCTTGAAAATCAAACTTAACGGATTTTTGGAGGAGTGAAAATCAAAAGACAAAATCATCATGTCTAAAGGAAAACAGAAGAAACTGAAATTCTCCAGGCCAGGACACGTATCGGCCGGAGAATCCGAACTGGAAGATCTCCGTTCAGAAGACGAGGAACTGGTGATAGCTAACAAAAGGGTTAGCCTGAAATCACTATTTGAGGAGCTACGACGATTTCGCCGAGATGTTACGGCCGAATTTCGGGAATTCAGAGAAGAATTGAAAAGGACAAACAGCAGAGTGGACCAGGCCGAGAACCGAATCTTGGAAACAGAGGATCGAATAAAAGTGCTCGAAGATTCTGTGCTAGACCTACGCAAAAGACAAGCAGCTATAGAGGCTAAGCTAACCGACCAAGAAGGAAAACAAAGAAGAGACAACATAAGAATTCATGGTCTGATAGAAGGAACCGAAAATGGTTTTAACTCAATGGCAGAATGCGTGGAATCCTTACTAAGAGAGAAATTGGATATTCCACAAACCACCGACTTGAAGATAGAAAAGGCACATCGTTCATTAGCCGCTAGGCCGGCGGCGGAAGCGCCCCCACGTTCGGTGTTGGTAAGATTTTCCAATTTCAAAATAAAACAAGAGGTTGTAAGACTGGCCTGGCAGAAAAAAGGATTTATGCACCAGGAGAGAAAAGTCTACGTGGAACACGATTACGCCCCGGAGGTCCTTAAAAAGCGCAGGGAATACAATGACGCGAAAAAGGTGTTAAGAGAGAAGAAATTGCGCTTTCAGACACCATTTCCTGTGAAGTTAAGGGTCTTCTACGGCGATGAAACGTGTCTCTATAATTCGGCGGAAGAAGCAACAGCTGACATGGCGAAAAGAGGCCTCCCGGTAACGGTATTTAAACCCGCAGCAGACCCGAGTGAGAAGATCAAAGCGCAAACATGGACAACACAAAGACCTTCAAAATCCACGGACCAGCAGCGGGAAACCCAGCGCCAGAGCGTCGCGGATAAACTATCCGTTTTCAGGTTGGAATAGCGACCTTTTTTTTTTTTTTTTCTCTTGAATCAATCCGCACATCCAACCCCCCTCATACAAGGTAACAAACATTAAAGGAGATGCATATTCAGCATGTGGTAAAACATTTCATGGAACAATCATATTATTTGAAACAAATAAGTCTTTGTAATAAAAAAAAAAAAAAAAAAAAAACTTGTTAAAATAGAAATGTGACAATAATCCACATGTTCTCCTCATACTAACAAATACTGTTTTTGCGTGAATGTTTGATGTGATGGGGGTGGGAGGGTGCACACAATTTCACAGGGTTTAGGCATAAAAGGAAAAAAAAAAAATCATTACAAGTTTGGATTGGGTTCTGAAACTCACGTTAAAAGCATGGGACTACTTTCAGTGGTAAGAGAGGGCCCTCAACACGTAACAGAGTTTGAGGAATTTCCCTCAGAGCCTTCACTCCATCAAGGCTCTTACAGGGTCTTTAAAAAGACCTCAGCTCAGGAAGTTCTTATGACAGCTTTTTGTTTTAAAGTTTTTTACACTATGTTCTTAATGTTTTTCTTGTTTTTAATGTTCTTTCAGTTTCTGAGTAGCACAAAAGAGGGCCACCACACAGTTATACTAAACAAAACAACACAATGGAGAAACAGGGTGTAACCAAAATAATTTCATATAATGTAAAAGGAATCCTGAATCCAGTTAAAAGATCCAAGATTCTAGGCAAAATGAAAAAAGACAAAGCAGGAATAATACTTTTACAAGAAACCCACCTAACAGACGTGGAACACAATAAACTCAGTAGACAAGGGTTTAAAATGATCTCTTCATCTTCATATAAATCAGGGAGGAGGAGGGGAGTAGCGACATTGATATCAACCAAAATTACATTTGAAAAAAAATCAGAACACAAAGATAAAGAAGGGAGATACAGTTTGGTAACTGGGCGGCTAGAGGGAGAAGATATCACCCTGCTGAATGTGTATGCTCCCCCAGGGGCTAACTGGAAATTTTATAAAAATGTATTCGACCTAATGATAACTAAAGCTCAAGGTTTAGTGATATGTGGTGGGGACTTCAATCTTAGACTGAATCCATACTGGGATGCTTCTGGTAATTCCCCACATCAAAATAACACCCAAAACAGGAAGACTCGGATGCTACTAAAAGAATTGGGAATCTGTGACGTGTGGAGGGAACTCAACCCCAGTGTAAAAGACTATACATTTTACTCAACTCCACATTCATCTTACTCAAGGATTGACTATTTTTTTATGTTTAATAGAGACATTGGAAGAGTAAAAACATGTAAAATAGGACTGATGGATCTCTCCGACCACAGTCCGATCTACATGGACTTAAATATCCAAAAATACACAAATAATACATTTTCTTGGAGGTTAAATTCAAATGTCCTGAAAGGACCATTGAAAGATGAATTGGAATCAGATATTCTCAGATATTTGGAAGATAACGATAATGGAGAAGTATCCCCTTTAATACTGTGGGATGCATGTAAAGCTGTAATAAGAGGAAAGATTATTGCAAAACTGGCAACCCAAAAGAAACTAAGACAAGAAAAACTATCCACATTAGAGTCAGAACTTAGGAACCTAGAAAAAGAACACAAAGGCAACACTCATTCTACTGACTCGCTCAAGATTAAGGAAATTAAAAACCAAATAAATGAGATCTACACAATAGAAATCCAGAAGAAACTTACATTTCTGAAACAAAAATACTATGAAGCAGGCAGTAAATCGGCAAAATTGCTCGCCTATAAATTGAGGAAACATCAAACAGAAAGAGCAATCTACAAAATCAGAGACCCAGTATCAAAGGAAATAAAATTCAGAATTCAGGATATTCTTAAAAACTTCGAGAATTACTATAAGAACTTATACTCCCACAAAAAACATAAAAACGCATCCGAGGCATTCCTAAACACATTAAACCTTCCCCAACTTACGGAGTCACAAAATAAAACACTACTGTCAGAAATACATCCTAAAGAATTGGAAAAAGCAATTATGAAACTTAAAGCTAACAAATCCCCAGGAGCTGATGGCTATACAGCAGAGTGGTACAAAACCTTTAAACAGCAACTATCTCCTCTCCTCCTGAAAACATTTAATTATGTCCTCCACACAGGGGAAATCCCCCCCTCCTGGAGAGAAGGGGTCATTGCAGTTATACCTAAACCTGAAAAGGATAAACTAGAGTGCTCCAACTACAGACCAATCAGTGTACTAAATCAGGACTATAAGCTTTTTACCATTATCCTTGCCAAAAGGTTAGAAAATATACTGACAGACCTAATTCATTTAGACCAAACAGGTTTTATAAGACAAAGACAGACACAAGACAACATTCGACGCACTTTACACATAATTCATCATATAAAAAAATATAACTTAAATGCAGTCATATTGGGATTAGATGCTGAAAAAGCATTCGATTCGGTTGACTGGTCTTTTCTATATAGAATCTTATCCAGTTTCAATTTTCATAACAACTTCATTAGAACTATACAGGCATTATATAAAAAACCAACAGCTAAAATAAGGATTAACGGTAATTTATCATCATCTTTTGAACTGGAAAGAGGATGTCGTCAGGGCTGCCCCCTGTCTCCACTGCTCTTTGCAATCTTCATAGAACCTCTGAGCCAATGGATAAGACAAAACCAAAAAATTCAAGGTATTACACTTGGTCAGAAGGAACATAAAATAGCACTCTTTGCTGATGACATTTTAATATACCTAGGGCAGCCGGACACTTCTTTACCAGAACTAACCTCAGTTTTTTCAGAGTATGGAGATTTATCGGGGTACAAATTAAATATGCATAAAACCCAAGTTTTAACATTCAACTATGACCCAAATCATTATTCACTAAGCAAACTCAAAACTAACTGGGAGTCGGAATCTATGAAATATCTGGGGGTCAATATCCCGAAACAACTCAACAAAATTATATCACTAAACTATGATCCACTGGTGACAAAAATAAAATCTGACCTAGCAAGATGGAATATGATACCATTCTTGGGTACTGCACAAAGAATTGAAGCAGTCAAAATGAATATACTTCCACGTCTTCTATACCTTTTCCAAACAATACCGGTAGAACCTCCCAAAAAAACATGGCAGGAGCTGGACAGAAGGATCTCAAGATTCATATGGCAGGGCAAGAGACCTAGAATCAGATATAGAACCCTACAGCTAAACAAAGACAAAGGTGGGCTCGCGCTGCCAAATATCAGGGACTACTTTAAAGCCGCACAAATTAAAACTTTAGTAGAGATATGTAACCCAGTCTACACTGCACAATGGAAGGAGATCGAATGCCAAATAACAAGTGACATCCCCCTACAGGCGATAATAGGGAACAATGTCTTACCTAAGCTTTTGAATAACACTAACCCGTGGATAGAGACCCCGCTAAAAATTTGGTTTAAGATAGTCAGAGAGAATCAAACTAAAGAGCCCTATCGACTTCTGCAATGGATCGCCTATGATCAGGACTTTACTCCTAATAAAACAGACACCAGATTTAAAAAGTGGAAGGAGAAAGGGCTGATAAAATATTACGATTTTTTTAAAGGGCAAATCTTAAGAAGTTTTGAAGATTTGAAAAAACAAGGCCTAATAAATCAAGACCTTTACAGGTTCTTCCAGCTTAGACACCACATAAACAATATACTTAAAAAGGAGGTTTTGGAAAGGGCCCAGTCAGGTGTTCTGAAGGTCTTCTTAATGGCATATAAAGGGATCCCAGGGATCAGATACATTTCTAAAATATACCAAGGTCTTCAAGACTTAAAAGGAGACAACACATCTTATATAAAAGAGAGATGGGAAAAAGAGGGGAATTTCACTTTACAACTGGAAATATGGGAAAAGCTAAATAAACAGCAATGGAAAAGTACCTCATCCCTGCAGTGGAGAGAATTTGGATGGAAAAACTTGGCAAGATTTTTCAGAACACCTGCACAAAACAAATTTACCCATAAGGGATTGAACTGTTGGCGCTTGTGTGGTGAAAAGACTGCAAATCATTTTCATGTGTTTTGGTCATGCCCAGTTATCCACCAATATTGGACCAAGGTACAGACAATATTGGGGAAAATATTCAAAATTACAGTTCCCTTTTCTTTTGTAACTTTGTATTTGGGTTTACTACCGGACTCACTGGAAAGACGAGGAGAAAAATACTTATTCAATGTTTTAATATTGGCAAGCAAAAAAGCTCTAACTAAAAAATGGATGTTGAAGGACTGTCCTACACCTGAAGATTGGACTAACGTGATCCAAGACATTTACTCGAGGGAAAAGTTGACATTCGCACTGAGACAGGACATGGATGTGTTCATGAACTTTTGGCAACCCTGGACCGCATATGTGTCTTCCATTAGATCTAATCTTTGACAAATACCATTTCAATAATGGTCCCGCTCTTTGTTCCAATGCTACTCAGATGCTCTTTTATCTTTATTTACTTACTTTTTCTTTTTGTTTGTTTTTTACTGGTTTGTTTGTTTGTTTTTTGTTATTTGTTTCTTGTTTTTTTTTTCTCTTTAATTTCACTTTTTCTTTCACTTTAAAAAAAAAAAAGGGGGTGTTGTAAGAATTAATCTTCCAATGTTGTCAGATATCAGAAAATAAGGGAACGTGATGAAAATGTAAACACTGCATTGCTGTAACGACCTGTATACCCTTTACAAAAACTTAAATAAAAAAAAAAAAAAAAAAAAAAAAATATCTCTGATTTTGTGAATTTCGGTCATTTTAACTTGCCAGGTACGTCCTAATGAACATAAATTAATTAATATTGTAGTGGTTGGTGAAGTAAATCCTCAGCAATTCAGTCACCCTTGCCTTTCCCTCAATTACCCTGCACATGAAGCCTAACCACACCTGTTTGCTAAGCGACTCATTATTGTTCCCGTTACCAGCTGGTTAAAACCACGGTAAATGCCTCCACTGCTTACATACCTCTTCTGATCTTTTTTTCTCATTAAAGTACTTAAATAAGCTCATGCTTTACTCTGACGCAAGATCAGGTTTGCCTCACAGACAGCGACACTAGATAGGTCTGCCTGCCGACTGGAACTGGCACGTTGGCGGCGTGCTCCAGAACTGTGATGTGCGGGTGACTGTCACGTGTGTTGTTTGCATGCATGCTTGCGGAGCATCATTCCTTCATTTGTTGTGTGGTGGCTCATTTTCCTGCGTGGCGGAATATTGCCAACAAAAGCCCTGCTATACAACCAGTAAAGCTAGGGTCACCAAACTCAGTACACAGGCTCACCCTGTGACCCTGAAGTGACTGTGGTTTTGGGATTGCAAGGTGTGAAAGGCCACCATCAAAATGGCTTATAAACTATATCTCAACAGCAAAGGGAAAAAACTAGGCTCACCAATCCTGGTACACAGGTTCACCCCGGGATCCTGATCTCAGACTATGGGTTTGGGGTCAAAGGTCAAGGTTAGCATTCTGTTTGCACTATTACTATAAAATGAGTAAAGCTAGGGTCACCAAAGCTGGTACAGGTTCACCTTGGGATCTTGATCTCAAGACTATGGGTTTGGGGTCATAAGGTCAAGGTTGGTACTCCCTATGCTCCCTTTATACAGAACGTGTACAGCTCTCTAGGGTCACCAAACTTGCTACACAAGTTCACCTCAGGATCCTGCCCTACAACTGTGGGTTGTATACTTTGTTGTATATTCATGGATGATGGGCTTATCATAAAATGGTTCTGCCACAGTAATTATATTTAAAAGTTGAACACTGCTCTCCATCAGTAAGTATTGGAATCTTCAACAAAAACTGTGTGGGGGGGGGGGGATATTGCACTAGCCTCAGAATGCTCTTGTTAGGCATTATACAGCATAGCTGTTAAGGGTGGAAATCTCGAGTGACCTCTATTCGATTACGATTCTTCAGGCTACGGTGCTATAAAATGACTCTTGATGCATCTTTTTTTCCTATTCAGGATTTCTTTTATTTTTCTCACTGTGTGACTATTTGGTACTTCCAGTGCAAATTATTTGTAATGACTCTTTATGAATTTACTTCCGATATTTTTTGGTCATTACAAGTTATTGAAAACTTCCTCTTTCGGGGAGGTTCCTATAGGGGAGACATGCACCATGGGAGACATTCCTTAAGTAATGGTTCCTGTAGTGGAAACAGGGCTTATTTCTTTCAATGTGTTTGCTTATTTTAATTATCTAGATCAGAGACTAACTGTTGTTTGCTTGTCTTCTAATTGAAGCTGGTAGTGGACCACTGAAGGAGACACAGGGGATTGACATTGCTTGGACCTCCTCAGTGGACAAAAAAATCAAGGACCTGCAAAATGACCTGAAAGAGAAATCGTCACAGAAAAGGCTGAAGCAGATTCATCGGGAAAAGGTCATCACAGTGTTCTAAATGTGAAAATTGAACTTTTTGTCAGTGAATACGACAGAGCCACTACTGTTTGTTCCTCTGACTTTTACATTTTTAATTTTTTAAATCTTAGGTGAATCGTGTTCGCTCTCTGCACCGTATAAATGTCCATGGCTGCGATGTTCCCGACCCCATGTGCACATTCGAAGAGTTGCAGACTGAATATCACCTGAGCTCACGAGTCATTCAAAACCTCAAAGATGCTGGGTTGAACTCTCCAACACCGATACAGATGCAGGCCATACCGCTGATGATGCATGTGGGTACAAACACTCACAAACATTGAATGGATGGTGAATAGTGTACAGATGGTGATTTTTATGTAAACCTCTGGTTCTGGTGTCCCATCTCAGGATCGAGAGGTTCTAGCCTGTGCTCCCACGGGCTCTGGGAAAACTTTGGCATTTTGTCTTCCACTGCTGGCCCACTTGCAGAAGCCAGCCAATCTGGGCTTCAGAGGCGTGATCATCTCCCCGACCAGAGAACTGGCGAGCCAGGTACACAAGACACAGATACGTACAACATTGACTGCTGTTTATCATGATGGTCACTTAGAGCTTAGTGATACTAAATATTTCAGTTGGGTACGACTGAGATAGACAATTGGGCATCTCTGTGGTGCAGTGGTTAGCACTGTGGCAGCACAGCAGGAAGGTCACGGGATTGATTCCACCCCTGACCATGGTGGGTTCGATCCCAGCCCCTGATCATCAGTAACCCTTCTGTGTGGAGTTTGCATGTTCTCCCCGTGCCTGTGTGGGTTTCCTCAGGGTACTCAGTTTCCTCCCACAGGCCAAAAACATGCAAGTTAAGTTAATTGGAGACTCTGAAGTGGTCGTCGGTGTGAATGGTGAAGGGATCTTTTTCTCCCTCTGGAGATTAATAAAGTATACAAAAATTTAAAAAAAAAAAAAAAAAAGAAAAGAAAAGAAAAACCAAGATGACAAATGAGAAAGTTGAATTTAAATATGGGGCATTTAATTCACATACAACATCTACACTGCATCCGGAAAGTATTCAAAGTGCTTCACTTTTTCCACATTTTATGTTACAACCTTATTCCAAAATGGATTAAATTCATTTTTCCTCAAAATTCTACACACAATATCCCGTAATAACAGTGTGAAAAAAGTTTTTTTTTTGAGATTTTTGCAATTATTAAAATAAAAAACTAAGAAAAAACATGTACATAAGTATTCACAGCCTTTGCTCAATACTTTATTAATGCACCTTTGGCAGCAATTACAGCCTCAAGTCTTTTTGAATATGATGCCACAAGCCTGGCACACCTATCTTTGGGCAGTTTCATCCATTCCTCTTGGCAGCACCTCTCAAGCGCCGTCAGATTGGATGGGAAATGTTGGTGCTCAGCCATTTTCAGATCTCTCCAGAGATGTTCAGTTGGATTCAAGTCTGGGCTCTGGCTGGGCCACTCAAGGACATACAGTGTCTCTGTACATTACTGCATTCAACTTTCCCTCTATCCTAACTAGTCTCCCAGTTCCTGCTGCTGAAAATCATCTCCACAACATGATGCTGCCACCACCATGTTTGACTGTAGGGATGGTATTGGCCTGGTGATGAGCGGTGCCTGGTTTCCTCCAAACATGACGCCTGGCATTCATGCCAAAGAATTCAATCTTTGTCTCATCAGACCAGAAAGTTTTGTTTCTCATGGTCTGAGAGTCCTTCAGGTGCTTTTTGGCAAACTCTTGGTGGGCTGCCGTGTGCCTTTTACTAAGGAGTGGCTTCCGTCTGACCATACAGGCCTGATTGGTGGATTGCTGCAGAGATGGTTGTCCTTCTGGAAGGTTCTTCTCTCTCTACAGAGGAATACTGGAGCTCTGGGGACTACAGATGCAAATAAACAATATTGCTAAATCTGGCATTACTTACATTTGCATTAATGTTCATTAGTATGTAATGTTCCTTTCAAAAAATCATTAAATTAAACTCTGAAAGAGTGACCATCGGGTTCTTGGTCACCTCCCTGACTAAGGCCCTTCTCCCCCAATCGCTCGGTTTAGACGGTCGGCCAGCTCTAGGAAGAGTCCTGGTGGTTCTGAACTTCTTCCATTTAAGGATGATGGAAGTCACTGTGCGCATTGGGTCCTTCAAAGCAGCAGAGATTTTTCTGTACCCTTCCCCAGACTTCTGCCTCGAGACAATCCTGTCTCGGAGGTCTACAGACAATTCCTTTGACTTCATGCTTGGTTTTTGCTCCAACATGCACTGTCAACTGTGGGACCTCATACAGACAGGCGTGTGCCTTTCCAAATCATGTCCAATCAACTGAATTTACCACAGATGGACTCCAGTTAAGCTGTAGAAACATTTCAAGGATGATCAGTGGAAACAGGATGCACCTGATCTCAATTTTGAGCTTCATGGCAAAGGCTGTGAATACTTATATACATGTGATTTCTTAGTTTATTAATTTTTAATAAATTTGCAAAAATCTCAAAAGAAAAACTTTTTTTCACATTATCTTTATAGAGTATTGTAGCGTTGAGTCCTACAATTTGTAAATATAATTATTAATAATTATTAAACTAAGTTTAAAGCTTATTAATAATTCTTGTAATACCTCATTTGTAACACTAGTTGGGGCACCATCCACATTTTATCGAGGCAGAAACTTATGGACAAAGACTTAAGCTTAAGAATTTGGCAATTAATAAGTTAAGCCTTAGTTAATAATTTTATTGGTAATATTGGATCAGTCTCATAGTCTGGAGGCAGAAGTCTTGACAGTAAGTTGTTACAATAATGGGCAAGGAGAAATCACAGCTTCTAACTTTAGTAACCTCTCTTTATTAACTCAGTGGAGTGGGAAAAACATTCAGCATTTAAGATCAGCAGAATAAAACATGGCAATAATTGGGGTTACTTGATTCCATGAAATATGAACATACCATACACCTAAGGTCACCATATTATTCTCATGATTAAGCTGTAGTACTTAAAGCTCTGATCTATGCAGTCCCTGGGGTTAAAGAAAATTTACGCAGTTCTAATAAAGAAGTTACAAAAAATTAGTGTAGAATTTGGATTCAAATGGGTTTAAAGAAAAAGAGGGAGAGAGAATGCGCAGAATCAGGAATGTATCTTGGACCAAGCACTGTCGGGGTCTAACCGATAGGCTTGCAGCTGCTTTTCTGATGGAGCAAATTTAAACCAGCATGACCCCCACAACAGATGACGTAAAGAAAGGTGAGTGCCTGTTGTGGATATGAAAACCTGGCGAGGGTTATTTCAGGCCGAGGGAAGGTGGTCCTCCTCGGCACCTCATGGGGGATTTTGGCCCGCAAAATCCATATGGCTTCACTCCTAGGTCACTCAAGGTAGGCTTGCTCCAGGGAGAGTGGGGAGACCCAATCCTGGGTCTCAACCCACCGATATGCTGGCTAAAGGCAGCTGGTCTGGATACAAGGCTGGTATGCGCAGTCTCCCACTGATCGGTGGCTAAACTAGGTAAGTTTTTTTTTTAAAAAGATATCTACTCAGGCTTTAAAGAGTCTGTGACATAATTCAACCAAGACATCATTACCGTGGGCTGCACGGTGGCGCAGTGGTTAGCACTGCGGCAGCACAGTTTACCCTTGGCTGGGGGATTGTGGGGATCGTGGGTTCAATCCCAGCCCCCGACCAACAATGATCTGTGTGGAGTTTGCTTGTTCTCCCCGTGTTTGCGTGGGTTTACTCCGGGATTTCTCCGGTTTCCTCCCACATGCCAAAAACATGCAGGTTAGCTTAATTGGAGACTCTAAAGTGGCCCTAGGTGTGAATGTGTGTGTGAATGGTTAAGGGATAGCGCCGTATCGTGGCTGCTTCATCCATCCAGGTGGTGGATGACCCTCAATTTCCCCTCTGGGGATCAATAAAGTATACTAAATCTAAAAAAAAAAAAAAAAAAAAAAAAATTAGAAGAACTGTGTTTTTATTCTGTGTAGACAAAAAAATTCAATAAAATTTTGTTTCCATATACTACCATAAAATTAAATTAATTAAATTAAATCCCCCTTTATTGTCATTCAACTGTACAACCAATCATGTACAGTAGAACAAGATTGTGTTTTACCTATTTACTGTGTTAATCACACACACCCCAAGTGTAGAATCAGAGGGCCGCTGCCATGCAAGGTGCCGCCACAAATTTCCCTCCTCCATTCCATTTTTGCTTAGTACCAAGCTGGACGGCAGGAAGTTCCACTTTTATATGGTCTTTGGCATGACCCGGCCGGGATTTGAACCCCTGCCTCCCGGGTGTGGGACGGATGCTCTACCAACTGAGCCACCACTCCGGTAATGAGGGGAACCAAAGATGTAAACAAGCATGGGTGAGTACACTGAAGCGGAGGAAGTTGTGAGCGATTTCAACGAAGATTTGAGCGATTTGTCGGTAGTTTTTGAGGAAGAAGTAGGATCGAGTGACGAAGAAGAGCGAGTTGGTTCTAACGAAGGACTGCAACCCTATTTATTTGAACCATATCGTTCAGGAAGTGAAGATGACTCCCATGTTTCAGAGGATGAAGGGTCCGACGTGAAAGGTTAGAGATGGACATCGGTCACCTCTAAAACACTGAATGGTAAATTTCCCCGATTGGGTGGTTGAGGAAATAAAAAAAAAAAAAAAAATGCTCAGATATTCAGTTTCAGTAGGCAATGAGATTTATAAAAAGGTAATATAATGTTTTTTAACACAAAGTTATTCCATTTGGAGTAAAGTCAACACTCGGCTTCAAAATTCATAGGGGAGGATTTTACTTTCGGCGGAAAAAATATAATAAAATCACGATTGCCAAATGTGGAAAAAAAAAAATCAATTACACAAACTCTTTTCTGGGCAAGTTTTGACACTTGCTTCTCTGCGCTGTTTTGATATGGACGATCGTCCATATCAAAACAGTGCAGAGGAGCAACAGTGTCTAAATTCACCCGGAAAAGAGTTTGTGTAATTGATTGGTTTTTTTTGTTTTTTTTTTCCCTCTACATAAGGCTGTCGTTATTTAATCGTTTGGTTTACAGAAATTTTGGCTTCAATTTATTTATTTATTTATTTTTTTCCCCTGATCGGGTGGTCAGGGGAAAAAAAAAAAATAAAAAATGCTCAGATATTCAGTTTCGCTAGGCAATGAGATTTATAAAAATGAAAACTGAAAAAAGTAATAACGTTTTTTTTAACACAAAGTCGTTCCATCTGGAGTAAAGTCAACACTCAGCTTCAAAATTCATAGGGGAGGATTTTACTTTCAGCGGAAAAAATATAATAAAATCACGATCATCACTGCTATCATTCACTCCTCACTCACCACTGGTTCATTTCCCTTATCCTTTAAAAGTGCTGCTGTCTCCACAATCCTTAGAAAACCCGGTTCAGATCCCAATAATTTCAGTAACCTCCGTCCCATCTCTAACCTTCCATTCATTTCCAAAATTCTTGAAAAGGTTGTTGCTTCTCAACTCCACTCTCATTTATCCCACAATAGCCTGTATGAAGATTTTCAATCAGGTTTTCGCCCCCACCATAGCTCTGAAACTGCCCTTTTGAAAATCACTAACGACCTCCTCATTGCAGCTGATTCTGGTTTGCTTTCTATTCTCATTCTCCTTGACCTGAGTGCGGCCTTTGTCACAATCTCCCACTCCATTCTCCTCAACAGATTGTCTTCCATCGGTATCACTGGCACTCCCCTTGACTGGTTTCATTCTTACCTCTATGGCCGTACTCAGTTCATCCAACTCAAATCCTTCCGTTCTCAACCCTTCCCCGTCTCCTCTGGTGTGCCCCAGGGCTCAGTCCTGGGGCCTTCCCTCTTCATCATCTACCTCCTCCCCCTGGGTTTTATTTTCCGTAAATACAATATTCTTTTCCACTGCTTCGCAGATGACACTCAGCTCTATACCTTTCCACCAAACCTAATTCCATCCTCCCTCCCTCCTCCCTGATCAATTTGTCTTTCTGAAATAAAAACCTGGTTCACCGCAAACTTTCTCAAACTCAACAGTGATAAAACAGAAATCCTTTTAGTCGGCACCAAATCCACATTATCAAAAGTTGATAGTTTCTCCCTCACCATGGACAGTTCCTCAGTTTGCCCCTCCCCCTCAGGTCAAGAGTCTGGGTGTCATCCTCGATGGTTCTCTTTCCTTTCACTCCCACATCAATAACATCACCTAGTCTGCTTATTTTCATCTTTGCAACATTAATCGTCTCCACCCTTCGCTCACCCCCCACACTACCTCTATTCTTGTACACAGCCTTGTCACTTCCCATTTAGATTACTGTAACTCCCTACTTGTTGGTCTCCCTCAGAAATCCCTTCACAAGCTCCAGTTGGTCCAGAATTCAGCTGCTCGCGTTATCTCCAAAACCCCCTCCTTCCTTCACATCTCCCCTGTTCTCCTGCAACTTCACTGGCTCCCGGTCAAATTTCGCATTGACTTCACCGGGCTGCACGGTGGCGCAGTGGTTTAGCACTGTGGCAGCACAGTTTACCCTCGGCCGGGGGATCGCGGGGATCATGAGATCGTGGGTTCGATCCCAGCCCCCGACCAACAGTGAGCTGTGTGGAGTTTGCATGTTCTCCCCGTGTTGCGTGGGTTTACTCCGGGATTTCTCCGCTTTCCTCCCGCATACCAAAAACATGTAGGTTTAGGGCGCTCGCGCACGCAGCGACCGGCAGCCGGTGGCTTGTCACCAGACTGCAAACCAAATCTACCTACGGGTACAAATAAGTAACAAAAAAAAAAAAAAAAAATTGTCCTTCATACTTTCAAAGCCATCCATAACCTTGCCCCTCCTTATCTGGCTGACCTCCTTCACATTGTCACCCCTACCCGCTCCCTTAGATCCTCCTCCTCTGTCCACCTCACTGTCCCTCCTGCTCGACTCAGCTCCATGGGGAGTAGAGCCTTCAGCCGCTCTGCTCCCAAACTGTGGAACTCACTCCCACCTGCCATCAGAAACATTGACTCCCTCCCTCAGTTTAAATCTGCTCTCAAAACTCACCTGTTCAGATTAGCATTTTCATTGTAACTGCCATGTTTTATTTTTTTTAGGATTGTCGTTTTTGTGTTTTTGTTGTTTATTGATGCTGTGTTTTATCCATTTCTGTAAAGTGTCTTTGAGTGTCTTGAAAGGTGCTTTTAAATAACATTTATTATTATTAATTACAATCGCCTTATGTGGGGAAAAAAATCAATTACACAAACTCTTTTCCAGGTGAGTTTTGAAGCTGTTGCTTCTCTGCGCTGTTTTGATATGTTGATATCGTCTTGAGCTGTGGGTTTTCGTTTGAAAACCGTAGGTGTGGCAGTCAGTTTTAGAACCCGTTTGTAATGAGCTTTCAAGCCTAAAGATTCCTGTATAGCAGGCGCCTCCTCAAAACTGTCTGCAGTGAAATGATCGCTACAGAGTACAGAAGATGGTGTTGGTTGCCATTTGTCCCTTGTTCTCTGTACTTGCTTTGCCCATTTTTTAAGAAGATCTGGATTAATGAGAACAAGCTTTATACGTTCACTGGAGCAATTAGAACACCCAGCTGCCACGCAAAGTTTTGGCATTTCTTTGCTGATATAGAAGCTAAACAGCTTGTTTACAATGACAGCACATGGATCAGCTGAGAGGAAACTCTCCTCATGATGTCATATCCGGAAACGAGGCGAGTCGCTAAATTTGAATTCACTTGGAAATATTTTTCCACTTATTTAGCGTTCTAAGTCAACAGAACCAACTGTGTGGACGATTGAAGATAAATTCATACTGAATATTGACCCATAGTTCCTACATCGTGTCACAGACACTTTAATCCCTTGATCTAACAAAGGTGAACTCTATAGAAAAAACTTGAACTGCAAAAATCTACAAAACAGTAACTACAAAATGCAGGCAATCGCCTGAGCAGAAAACTTAAAAGAGAAGAGAGATGCAAAGAGTGTGGGGGGAAAAGACAGAGGAGACGTGAACACCAGCAGGGTCAGGAAAAGAAGAGCCCGATCTTGTGTGTGTTCTGAGCTTAAACTTCCCTCCCCACACGCTGGAAGGGAGGGGCTTAGGATTTCTCAATGAGTCAGAGAGAGAACTGCACAGGGGTTGGCTTTGTTAACTATGGTTACCTAGCAGTGTAAGAGAGAAGGGGGAGAAAGTGTGATTCATTGAGCTGGGAGAGAAAAAAAGACAGTGAGCACATCATATTATAATATTATAATTAGTCCTAAGGTACCTTTGTCTGAACTAAGCAGTTCTACTTGGTTAATTACCTACCATTTAAAAAACAAAATTCAGCAGCACGAGTGTTAGCGAGGACCAAGGGGCAGGTGCATATTACACTAGTTTTAGAATCACTGCAGTAGCTCCCTGTGCATTTTAGGATCGATTTTAAGGTTCTCTTAGTAGTTTTTAAATGCCTCAGTGGTCTTGGGCCTTCTTCTCTATCTGAGCTGCTTTTATTTTATGAGCCCTCGCGAACCCTGAGGTCCTCTGGTACTGGCCTTTTAATGGTTCCCATAGTCAAGACCAAGACCTTTGGTGAAGCTTCCTTTTACTATTATGGTCCTCATCTGTGGAACAGCCTGCCAGAGAGCCTCAGGGCTGCAGAGTCAATGGATGTTTTTAAGAACAGGCTCAAGACCCACCTTTTTAATTTGGCTTTTAATAAACCTGTTTAACTATTACTGAAGTAGTCATTTATGTTCCATTGTTTTATGTTCTTCTTGGCACCATCTGTTCTTAGATTTTCTCATCTTCTTATTGATGTGTTTAGCTTAGTTTTTAAGTATGGGTTTTTAGTTCCTGTTTTTATGTGTTCTAAGCTCTTTTTGTACCTTTTTAAATTTTGGCTTTTAACAAACTTTAACTATTATTGAAGTAGTCATTTAAATTTTTTTAAATTAAATCACCCTTATTGTCATTCAACTGTACAACCAATCATGTACAGTAGAACGAGATTGTGTTTTACCCATCTACTGTGTTAATCACACACACCCCAAGTGCAGAATCAGAGGGCCGCTGCCATGCAAGGCGCCACCACAAATTTCCCTCCTCCATTCCATTATTGCTGAGCACCAAGCTGGACGGCAGGAAGTTCCACTTTTATATGGTCTTTGGCATGACCCGGCCGGGATTTGAACCCCTGCCTCCCGGGTGTGGGGCGGATGCTCTACCAACTGAGCCACCACTCCGGTAGTGGTGGCTTATGTTCCATTGTTTTACATTTGCTTTTAGATTTTCTTATTTTGATGTGTTCTTAGCTCAGTTTCTAAGTATGGGTCTTTAGTTCCCTTTGCTCTGTGTGTTCTTAGTTTTATCTTGTATTTATGTGTTTTAGTTCCAGTGTTTCCTCAGTGGGGCCCCTCATGCCAGATGCTGCCTGGCCCATCTGCAGGGGTGTTGGTCTCGTGGTTGAATTGTGGTTCAACAGAATTATTTTAAAAAACAAACTCATGAAACAGGCCTGGACAAAAATGATGGTACCCTTAACTTAATATTTTGTTGCACAACCTTTTCAGGCAATCACTGCAATCAAACGATTTCTGTAACTGTCAATGAGACTTCTGCACCTCTCAGCAGGTATTTTGGCCCACTCCTCATGAGCAATCAGCTCCAGTTGTCTCAGGTTTGAAGGGTGCCTTCTCCAGACGGCATGTTTCAGCTCCTTCCACAGATGTTCAATAGGATTTAGATCAGGGCTCATAGAGGGTCACTTTAGAATAGTCCAATGTTTCAGTCTTAGCCATTCTTGGGTGTTTTTAGCTGTGTGTTTTGGGTCATTATCCTGTTGCAAGACCCATGACCTGCGACTGAGACCAAGTTGTCCGACACTGGGCAGCACATTTCTCTCTAGAATACCTTGATAGTCTTGAGATTTCATTGTACCCTGCACAGATTCAAGACACCCTGTGCCAGGTGCAGCAAAGCAGCCCCAGAACATAACAGAACCACCTCCATGTTTCACAGTAGGGACAGTGTTCTTTTCTTGGTATGCTTCATTTTTGCATCTGTGAACATAGAGCTGATGTGCCTTGCCAAAAAGTTCCAGTTTTGTCTCGTCTGTCCATAGGACATTCTCCCAGAAGCTTTGTGGCTTGTCAACATGCAGTTTGGCAAATTCCAGTCTGGCTTTTTTATGATTTGTTTTCAACAGTGGAGTCCTCCTTGGTCATCTCCCATGAAGTCTACTTTGGTTCAAACAACGACGGATGGTGCGATCTGACACTGATGTACCTTGACCTTGGAGTTCACCATGAATGTGTTTAGAGGTTGTTCTGGGCTCTATTGTTACCATTCGTATTATCCGTCTCCTCCTGCAGCCACGTCCAGGGAGGTTGGCTACAGTCCCGTGGATCTTAAATTTCTGAATAATATGTGCAACTGTAGTCACAGGAACATCAAGCTTCTTGGAGATGGTCTTATAGCCTTTACCTTTAACATGCTTGTCTATAATTTTCTTTCTAATCTCCTGAGACCACTCTCCCCTTTGCTTCATCTGGTCCATGTTTAGTGTGGTATACACCATGTCAACAAACAGCACCCTTTAAATAGGCCGACTAACTGATTACAAGTTTGTAGGCACCTGTGATGTTAATTGGAGGACCCATTTGGTTGAACATGTCCGTATGGTCACATTATTTTCAATCTTTTCTAGGGGTACCATCATTTTTGTCCAGGCCTGTTTCATGAGTTTGTTTTTTAAAGTAATTCTGTTGAACCACAATTCAAAAGCATTGTCTGATTTTCATTGGTTAATTTTCATAGAATTTTTATTTATTACCACTTTTGTCAGATTCTAGTTATTTCTGTGACCATTGTGGGTTTTTCTTTCATTAACAGAGGGGTACCAACAATTTTGTCCACGGCTGTACACTGAGGATGTGCATATTGCAATTTGTTTTTGATCGGATGGTTTTTGCAGGAGTTATAGCTATACCCTGACCTATGACCTCGTGTTTCACCTCACTTCATAGACAATAACTGTCTTGTGAAATCAACCCCTCCTATGGTTTTGTTCAAATTGTTTCAAAACCTGTTACCATGGTTTGATATACTCTGGTGATGGGCTTATTGCAATTTCACTCTTATCGGATGACACTGAGGTCAGAGGTCAGATTTTTCCCTAAATCTTCTAAACACTAACTACAGAAAGAAATGATGTAGGCTTTTCAAATCAATACAGTAGTTATATCTAATCCACATCTTGGAGGACTTACACCTTCACCTAACTATGGGTTTGGGGTCAAGGAGTCATAGTTCAAAGTGAACATTGTAGTTACATTATGGGAAATGCTACTTTTACTATTCCTATAAAATGAGTAAAGCTATGGCCACCAAACCTGGTATAGAGGTTCACCTTGGGATCCTGACCTCTGACAATGTGTTTGGGGGTCAACAGGTCAAAGGTCAAGGTTAGCATTTCTTATGCCTTATTACTATACGAGTAAAGTTAGGGCCACCAAACCTGGTACACAAGTTCACCTTGGGATCCTGACCTCTGACTATGGGTTTGGGGTCAAAGGGCGAGGCTAACATTCCTTATTCCTTATTACTGTACAGCAAGAAAAGTTGGGGCCACCAAACTTGGTACACAGCTTCACCCTGTGACTCTGAAGTGTAACTGTGGTTTTGGGATCACAAGGTCAAAGGTCAACATCAAAATGCCTTATAAAGTATATCTCAACAACAAAGAAAACTAGGGTCGCCAAACCTGGTACACAGGTTCATTCTGACACCATAACCTCTGACTACAGGTTTGGAGTTAAAGGTTAAGGTTGGAACTCCCTATGATCTCTTACTGTAGAACGTGTAAAGCTCTCTAGGATCACCGTACTTGTTACATGAGTTCACCTTGGGATCCTGACCTACAACTATGGGTTGTATACTTTGTTGTATATTCATGGATGATGGGTTTATCATAATTTGGTTCTGAAATTAGGAAAAGAAAAAAGGAGAAATCAAGAAGGGGCAAACACTCTTTCACACCACTTTAAACTTATATATATTTAAAAAAAAGAGTTGAATAATGACAGCAAAAATTCCGATAAAAAAAATTAAAATCAAATCTGTGTAATTGTCACAGTAATTATATTGAAAAGTTGAAAACTGCTGTCTGTCACTAAGTATTGGGATCTTCAAAGGAAACGGAGGCGGGGGATATTGCACTCGCTTCAGTGGTCTTTTGTTTTTTAATTTTATCTTCAACTTGTCGCCAGTCAGATACTACCTTTAAGGTACTGTATGGCGTGTTTGGAAACTTGGGATCTGGTGAAACCCTGTGCACTTAGTGGAACACAACTTCTTTCAGTTCATGAGACTGGGTCCTTGCTGCAGACCATGGAATTTTGCAGAGTGGTATAAACTGGTGTGGTTGACATGTGAGTCTGCCTTATAAACGCTATGATCAAATTTGATTGATTAGATTGGAGGATCCCCCCCCAACTATGTGCAGCACCACCCACATCTGACTTTACCCTGTTCTCTGGGCTGCAGTGAGTCACAGTGTTGACTTCTTCTTTCCACTGCTTCCTTTAGGGGTTGCAAAAAGTGACTCAGAAAGTTTTATTACGTTTCACACAGTATCTTTTAGATCAAGAATCTCAAACTCATTCCATGGAGTGCCAAGATCCTGCACATTTTACTTCCACCCAGTCTCTATAGCAGGTGTTTTTACTGCTCAGCAATCAGTGGGAAGAAATTCTGTGAAATCACATGTTGAAAACACAGAGTAGAGGTAAAACGGGCAGGGTGTTGGCCCTCCATGGAATGAGTTTGAGATCACTGTTGTAGATATTAATTCATCTGATCACACACTGGTGTGTTATCAGCAGAGCACTGAATCAGTGTTACTGTGTTCAGACTTACAGAGAGCTGCTCCGCCTGTCAGAGGGAGTTGGATTTAGAGTTCACATCATAGACAAAGCTTCACTGGCAGCCAAGAAATATGGACCACAGTCAAACAAAAAATACGGTATGAAGTATTTTTCATAGGTTAAAAGAGACATGAAACTCCATTGTCTTTCCTTGCTGTTTAAATTGATTTTTATGTACAGATATATTGGTCAGTACTCCAAATCGACTCATCTTCCTCCTCAAGCAGGGTCCTCCAGCTATCGATCTCAGCAGGTAGGAAATTCAGAATGAAAAATGTCCTTTGCTCATTTATTTCTCAAGTGTGTCACCAGTACTGTATCATTTGTTGTTTAGTGTGGAGTGGCTCATCGTCGATGAATCTGATAAACTATTTGAAGATGGTAAGACGGGCTTCAGGGAGCAACTAGCTACTGTGTTTCTGGCCTGTTCTGGCGCTAAAGTACGCAGAGCTTTCTTCAGCGCTACCTGCACACCTGAAGTGGAACAGTGGTGCCGCTTGAACCTCGACAACCTGGTCTCTGTCATCATCGGACGTCGGTAAGGCTCTGCCTGTTGAGTTGCGTATTTGCAGTGGATAATTTTTTTTAATGAATTTTTTTCTCCCCTCAGAAATACAGCTGTTGAGACGGTGCAACAGGAGCTGCTCTTTGTTGGGACAGAAAATGGGAAACTTGTGGCAATGAGGAATATCATTAAAAAGGTAGGAGCATGCCAAGAGTAATTTTTTTTTTTTTTTTTTGTAACAGAATGATGCATTTGATGACTTGTTTGTTGCATTTCAGGGTTTCCTGCCTCCTATGTTGGTGTTTGTTCAGTCTAAAGAGAGGGCACGAGAGCTGTTCCATGAGCTGGTCTACGAGGGCATCAACGTAGACGTGATCCACGCAGACCGCACTCAGCAACAGGTACATTTGGATGTTACGAGTTATTGTCCGCTTCTGTTCCTGTGTATCATTTAACCTGCTTCTCTTTGGTTTCAGAGGGACAATGTGGTGAACAGTTTCCGTTCTGGTAAGATTTGGGTGCTGATCTGCACGGCATTGCTTGCCAGAGGAATTGATTTCAAGGGAGTGAACCTTGTGTTGAACTACGACTTCCCCACCAGTGCTGTGGAGTACATCCACCGAATCGGTTGGTTCAGAAAATGAAGGAGAAATACGTCATGGGTCATAGCTGAGTGAAAATGATGAAAAATTTTCTTTTTTTTTAATTTATTTGGATTTCCAGGTCGTACGGGTAGAGCTGGTCATCAAGGCAGGGCCATCACTTTCTTCACAGAAAATGACAAGCCACTGTTACGCAGGTATGAAAAGATTAAACTGACCTTCTTCTCTCATAAATGCGTGTAAAATTGGTGTTGTTTAATAATGGAAACTCAGCAGTGACCATCAGAGAACTAGTTGTACAGATGTGACAGTTGACACATGGTCAAATACAATTTATATCTGAGAATTAACTCAAAATTCTGACTTGAGGAGCTTAATTGATCTGAATATGGACATAAAATGGGGTTAAAGAGTTGGATTCTCTCACCTGTCAGTAATTTGACAGTTAGCATTTTTAAGAGGCAAATTTCATAAAGTTGAGCTAGATTTCGCTGATGTTCTAAAAGGTTTAACTTTTAAAATCTTTTCTGTTGTGTTTTTCATACACAAAAAATCAATGTACTGGAAAATATTTGATCATAAGTGTATTTGGGTCACGTTTGATTCACAAATTCAGCGTTTTGCCAAGATATTTTTAATTTCTCTTGCAGCATTGCTAATGTTATAAAACAAGCTGGCTGTCCTGTACCTGACTACATGATTGGCTTCAAGAAGATGCACAGGTAATAAAGCGCCTCAGTGTCTGACACATTTAAACTTATGTTTAGCCTTTTATTTCTTGCTAAAGTTACGGTTTCAGTTGTGGTAGTAACAATTGGGCTTCTGTGTCTAGCAAAGTGAAACGGAGAGTTGAGAGGAAACCTCCCAAGAGAAGCACCATTTGTACAACTCCTCGTTTCATGATGAAGAAAAAGGGGAAAGTGCAGAACAAGAAAGAGAAACGGACATCTGGTGTAGAGCACAGTGAAGAAAATGGACACAAAGCAGAAAAGAAGACAAAAGGAGAGGGAGTGAAAAATGCACCTCAGAAAGAAGGGCCAGAAAAACACAAGAAAACTGGATCAAATTCCTCTGGAGCCAAATTAAAAAAATAAGAAGGGTGGATGTCTTGACAGTACCTATAATTTGACATCACACATTACAACCATTGAGAGACGAGGCATACACATCTTCTCTTCTTTCAGTTAGATATTTATCAGTGCTAGGCTAGCAGCAGCTTCAGAAACCACAACCTCCAATTATTAGCTTTTCAAATAAGATATTTAAATAATGTACTTGTGAGTAGTGGGTTTGAACCATCATGACTCATCAGTGTGGGAGCAGCAACATCATTGAGTAACTTATACAATGAAACCAAAACTTTTAGGTAATATTGATGTGATGCTAACAAGCTACTCGGATCATCAGGTTTGAGTCAGTGCTCTGTGGGCTCTTCCGTGACCTCAGTGTTAACAGCCAATTGGACTTTGTTGGGAGGACAACTGAAAGCTACATCACAAACTGTTGGTTTGATGCCACAAAACTCAGAAAACCCAACACACTTGTACTAGCTATATACAGGTGATGCAGTGATTGATTTTATGAGGTTTAAAACAATCTGTTCCCTTTATTTGCAAGACCATATGTCAGGGACACCTTAAATCATGGGGTGTGTTGACAAATCAGGATCAGGATATAATCATCTCTTTTCATCTACATCATCAAGCCAAGTCTCATTTTTTGTGCTTGGCTATTAATTTCTTTTAATACAGGCTCTGATCTAGAGATTTAGAGAACTTGCGTCTTTGTAATTGCATAATTAAAGAATTATATAATTTTCAGAGATACAATAGCTTATTGGTGCATATAAGGAGCAGTGTCCACACATTTCTGCAGTGCACCATACAGTAATTGGGTTTAATTTAAAAAAAAACTGTCACTGTTTAGACCTAAGTATTCAGTTCTTAATGTCACTGTAAAAAAAACTTTCTTAGGGCTGGGTGATACAGTCATGTGAAAAAATTAGGACACCCCATTAAATGAGATGAGAGATGAGAATTCAGTTCTTTATTAATAAATGTTCAGATATCTATGTCTATCCTCGTTTTTGTTTTTATTTGCATTTTTTAACTTTTATTTTAGCCATTTTAAGTGGGAATGAATGTGGGGGTGTTTTGAAAAGATGGGGGGTGCTAATTTATTCCTCACTATTTGTTTAGAACTACATTTTACAGAAAATTTGAAAAGTCTTTAATTCATTTTTAATTGTTTAGTTGTATTACATGAGTCTCCCAGTATTTTTAACATTGATGTTAAATATCCATATGTCCAAATATGTTTTTTAAAAAAACAAACACAGGCTTATACAGGGTGTCCTAATTTTTTCACGACTGTATCCTGATTTTGTAGAATATATTGATACATTTTCACCCGCGACATAGAATGGCCCAGCATTGTTTATATCGAAACTTCATCTGCTTTCTTCTTTCTATCTGCCCCATAACTTCACCCTTGCTTCACACATGTAACCACCCCTCCCCCACCCACTCACTCCAGACCCACATGCAGCTAGACTCAAGAGGGGCTGCCAAAAATGATCACTTTGTAGAGCAGCTGTCTCCAACCTTTTTTGCTTCATGGACTGGTAATAAATTAAAAAAAAAAAAAAAAAAATTGCGGGGGACTGAAATTGAACAGAATAAACCCGTGAGTAGACTGAATAGTCCATGACATCTAGGGATGGGAATTGATAAGATTTTATGAATATCAATGGCATTGTCGATTTTGGTCATTGATCCGATTCTTTATCGAGTCCCTTACCCATTCTTGATCAGTTTTCCGTGTGAGGAAAAAACAGGAATTCACAGGATTTCAGCATCAATGCAGGAGTTTTATTTTTCTGACTTTAAACAATGCTTCTTCTCTTAAAAAGATATAATAAAATCAAAGACTGTAAACATGCTTCCTTTAGAAAAATGGGCATTTATGCCTTGAAACATTTATGTTTAAATGCTGAAAAACAATATAAATAAAAGCGGTATAAATGGAATACTGAAATGATTAGAAACAACTGCACAATTGTTATTTTGGCAATCACAAAAATGAAAGTTTTTGTAAGTTTTTGAAAGTTAAAACAAGTCTAACTTGGAGTGCCACAGCACTCATCAGCATCACAACTCTGTAACCACGGTTGAGGTTAGACCCTTTGACCAATGTCACTTCCACCATAATCTGAGTGGCCCTGCATCACCTGCAGCATTGCTGTGTAACTTTTATGTTTGGGTAGGAACACTGAAAGGACTACAACTGACATGTTTCATGGTTTGAATCCCATTAACCGGCTGTTAGCTAAGGGCAGCTGTGGTGCAGGTGTAGTGTGGCGGACTATTGATCGAAGATTCCCGCTGTCTGCATGTCAAGTGTCATTGAGCAAGACATTGAACCTCCAGTTGTTTCTGGTGGGTCAGGGCAGTGCCTTGCATGGAAGCTCTGCCGCCATGAGTGAGTGAGTGAGTGAGTGAGTGAGAGATCTGTAAAGCACTTTTGGTCATCCAGAGATGAGTAAAAAGTGCTGTATGAGTGAATGCCATTTGCCAATCACAGTGCATTGCTTGGCTGTCAACTAACACAGCTCTGTGATTGACTACAGTGCAACCGGAAAATATTCACAGCGCTTCACATTTTATGTTACAGCCTTATTCCAGAAGGGATTAAATTTTTTCCCTTAAAATTCTACACACAATACCCCATAATGACAGCATGAAAAGTTTTTTTGAGATTTTTGCTAATTTATTACAAATAAAAAAACTAAAATCACATGTACATAAGTATTCACAGCCTTTGCCATGAAGCTCAAAATTGAGATCAGGTGCATTCTTGTTTCCACTGATCATCCTTGAGATGTTTCTGCAGCTTAATTGGAGTCCATCTGTGGTAAATTCAGTGGATTGGACATGATTTGGAAAGGCACACACCTGTCTATATAAGGTCCCACAATTGACAGTGCATGTTGGAGCACAAACCAAGCATGAAGTCAAAGGAATTGTCTGTAGACCTCCAAGACAGGATTGTCTCAAGGCAGAAATCTGGGGAAGGGTACAGAAAAATTTCTGCTGCTTTGCAGGTCCCAATGAGCACAGTGGCCTCCATTATCCGTAAATGGAAGAAGTTCGGAACCACCAGGACTCTTCCTAGAGCTGGCCAGCCGTCTAAACTGAGTGATCAGGGGAGAAGGGCCTTAGTCAAGGAGGTGACCAAGAACCCGATGGTCACTCTGTCAGAGCTCCACCGTTGCTGTGTGGAGAGAGGAGAATCTGCCAGAAGGACAACCATCTCTGCAGCAATCCACCAATCAGGCCTGTATGGTGGAGTGGCCAGATGGAAGCCACTCCTTAGTAAAAGGCACATAACAGCCTGCCTGAAGTTTGCCAAAAGGCACCTGAAAAACTCTCAGACCATGAGAAACAAAATTCTCTGGTTTGATGAGACAAAGATTGAACTCTTTGGTATGAATGCCAGGCGTCATGTTTGGAGGAAACTAGGCACCACTCATCACCAGGCCAATACCATCCCTACAGTGAAGCATGGTGGTGGCAGCATCATGCTTTGGGGATGTTTTTCATTGGCAGGAACTGGGAGACTAGTCAAGACAGAGGGAAAGATGAATGCAGCAATGTACAGAGACATCCTGGATGAAAGCCTGCTCCAGAGCGCTCTTGACCTCAAACTGGGGCAACAGTTCAGCTTTCAGCAGGACCTAAGCACACAGCCAAGATATCAAAGGAGTGGCTTCAGGACAACTCTGTGAATGTCCTTGAGTGACCCAGCCAGAGCCCAGACTTGAATCCAATTGAATATCTCTGGAGTGATCTGAGAATGGCTGTGCACCAACACTTCCCATCCAATCTGATGGAGCTTGAGAGGTTCTGCAAAGAAGAATGGGCCAAATTGCCCAAAGATAGGTGTGCCAAGCTTGTGGCATCATATTCAAAAAGACTTGAGGCTGTAATTGCTGCCAAAGGTGCATCAACAAAGTATTGAGCAAAGGGTGTGAATACTTATGTGCATATGATTTCTTAGTTTTTAAAATAAATTTGCAAATATCTCAAACTTTTTTCTTGTTGTCATTATGGGGTATTGTGTGTAGAATTTTGAGGAAAAAATGAATTTAATCCATTTTGGAATAAGGCTGGAACATAAAAAGTGAAAAAAGTAATGAGTAGAGGAGAGTGGTTCAGTTTTTTGTAAAGGTGGATCTCATTTCTTGACTTTTCAGTTTTGTGCTTTGTATTTTGAGAGTATATAATAAACTTTTATATGTACTTGTCTCTTTACTTGCATATTTATTACATTTGCTTACCTTATATTAAAAAAATAATTCAAGAAGAATGTAGGTTGTAAAATTTTGCTAAATCACCAGCCTTTGTTGAATTTTAAATATTGTCAGTTATGTCACTACTTCATGATTCAACCTTCCATCATGTTTGCATAGTGTAACATTTACATCTATAAAGGATAACATTTGACTGCAGCCTCTAGAAAGCTTATTTATTGTAATTTACAGCATTGGAGCAAGGCTTAAATACTTATTTTACAGAGTGTCATGTTCAGGGTTGTTTTCAACCCCGTCCATGACCTGTGGCTGTAGGTTTTGATCCTTGCTTATTAATTCCAGCTGGCAGATTGAGCCTTGCTCTCTGCCAGTCCTACGGCCACACCTTCCTCCTCTCACCAGACATTCATCAGCAGTTTGGATCACCACATCCACACATGTACACACACTCACACATGCACACACACGCATACACACATTCATCCAATTACGTACCTGCTTGCCACACGGCTGTGTCCTCTTGCCTTCGTTAGTATATTGTGTACTTATAGGGAGGCAGTGTGCGCAGTCAGTGTGGCAGCTTCAACTTCAACCAAACATGGACATCCTGACACTGGATTATTGGCTGTTTCCCTTGGACTGATCATATTGTTGCTTAGCGCCTTTCCGCTCCAACATTTCTGTAAGTCCTCATTTTTGTGCCTTCTCCCTCCGCTTCTGATTGTTTGGAGCGTGTTAGGCACTTCCTTAAGCCAACTAGGTTTGCAGCGGGTTGTCGTTCCCATTCTCATCTGTAACTCTTATTTGGACATTCTGTGTACATTTTCCCCTGTAATAAACACATCTACTGCACGTTGGGCTCGCTGCCAATTTATATGTTTGCTACGAGATTGAGTGTAATATGTATTTTAAATATACAGAAAATCTAAAATAAACAATCCAGTTTCTGCCACTTTCTGGGGATTCAGGTCATGGAGACGGCAGTCTACAGGTGCATCTCAGTAAATTAGAATGTCATCAAAAAGTTAATTCAATTCAGTAATTCAATTCAGAAAATGAAACTCCTATATTATATAGATTCATTACACACAGAGTGATGTAGTTCAAGTGTTTTATTTCTTTTAGTTTTGATGGTTATGGCTTACAGCTCATGAAAAACCCAAAATGTTTTGTTTTTTTTTTCCACAATATCTTTATTGAACCTTTTTTTTTTTTTTTAACAAACATGATACAAACAATCAAACACTAACACTAAAGTACTACAAAAAAAAAAAAAATGCACTAAAAACACCAACAACCACCAACAAAATCAAGTCTTCAACAATGCTCCTCTGTTTAGTCTAGACAATCCAATACATAAGTATACATATTATGTTCACCAGTTTGGAATTTACAAGGTCCACACACATCATTCACCTTCTTCTTCAAGAGTTATGTTTAAATTTTTTACATAATCAATAAAAGGTCTCCATATATTCTCAAACACAATTTCCTTTGATTTTAGTATATATGTTATTCTTTCTAATGGAAGGTTTGTTAACATCTGTCTTAACCACTGAGTCACATCTGGTCTATGAGTCTTTTTCCATAATAGTGCAATACATTTTTTGGCATTAAGCAAACTGAGGTCTATGAATGTTCTTTCACTTTTATTAAAATTATGCTTTTCTGGGTACAGACCCAACAAAAACAGTTTAGGATTCAATATGATTTGTTTTGAGATTATTTTTTCAATTGTTACCCTCACCTCTTCCCAAAACATTCTTATTAATCTACATTCCCATAAACAATGAAATAAGGTTCCTTTACTTTCCATGCATTTTGTGCATGTATCTGGTATATTTTTGTTATATCTATTTAACTCCTCCGGTGTAACATACATCCGCATTAACCATTTGAAATGTATCAATTTAAGACGTGCATTTATTGATTTGGTTTGAGCTTCTGTACAAGCCAATTCCCATTGTTCCTCTGAAATTTCAATTTGCAGATCTTCTTTCCAGTAGTTTAATCTTTTCAGTGAATTTTCACTTGAAGATAGTGTCAATGAGTTATAAAACTCTGAAATAATACCCTTTCTTTTACTATCTTTCATCATCATTTTTTCCAAGGATGAATAAATAGGTCGAGTGAGAGCTTTATTTTGATTTGATCGAATAAAGTTTCTAAGTTGAAGATATTTAAAAAAATGTGTTCTACTGAGATTAAATTTGATCCTCAGCTCTTCAAAAGACATTATGTTGTCTGCACATGGCAAATATAAATCCTGAATCTTTTGTATCCCTTTTAAATTCCATACTTTAAATACAGCATCTGCTCTCCCTGGTTTAAAATATTGATTACCCCATATTGGACTAAATTGTGACAATAACTGTGGTTCTTTTAAATAGTTTTTAGCTTCACACCATATTTTGATCATATGCTTTACAAATGGATTTTTAACTTGTTTTTGTAATTTTTTTGCCGAATCTGAGTATATGAATATGGGAAGAGGTAAAGGTAAATTGTATGATTCCATTTCAGTCCAGTGAGGGAGATCATTTGATGAAAAATAATATGTCATAGACCTCAATTGTGCCGACCAATAATACAACATAAAATTTGGACATTTCAGACCTCCACGATCAAATGGTAAATATAATAAAGACAAACGTAATCTAGCCCTCCTGTTGTTCCATATAAATTCCACTAACTTTTTTTTTATTCTTGAGAATAGATCTAAAGGTGGTGATAAGGGAATGTATTGAAATAAATAAAGTATTTTAGGTAAAATATTACTTTTAAGTATATTGATTCTCCCGATCATCGACATTGGTAGTGACATCCATCTCTGAGTTAACTCATTGATATCTGACATTAAGGCTTCATAGTTGACACTGGCGACTGATTCTAGCTTAGGCATAATTTGGATTCCTAAATATTTAAACTGATTTACAACATTGAATTGATTTACCTCAGGGGCTGGGTAATTTCTCTGGGTCTCATTTAGCATTAATATTGAAGATTTAGTTTTATTTATTTTATATCCTGATATTTCCCCAAAATTCTTTATTAAATTCAACAAGGTTGGAATTGATTTTTTTAGATTCGACATAAACAAAATTATATCATCGGCGTACAGGGAGATTTTATGTTCTGTTGGTCCAACTTTAATTCCATATATTTGTGAATGTAAACGTATCGCTATCGCTAAAGGTTCAATTGCCATAGTAAACAGTAAAGGTGAAAGTGGACAGCCTTGTCGACACCCTCTATTGATTTTTATTGGTTTTGAAATATTGTTATTTGTTAGGATTTCTGCTGTAGCATTATTGTATATTATTTGAACCCTTTTTATGAAATTATTTCCAAGTCCAAACCTTTGTAGGACTTCAAAAAGAAAGGGCCATTCAACTCTATCAAAGGCCTTTTCGGCGTCCAATGATAGGAGAGCTGTATCCGGTGCTTCTTTATTAAAATAAATAATATTAAATAGTCTTCTTACATTATGGAAGCCTTGTCTACCCTTTATAAAGCCATTCTGATCTCGATTAATAATATTTGGTAAAATTTCTTGTATTCGTCTTGCTAAAATTTTACAGATTATCTTAAGGTCGGCGTTTAATAGGCTTATTGGTCTCATATTTTCACATTTATTAGAGGGACAAAATGTTTTTTTTAATAGAAATGTTGGCCGACTGAAAAGTATGTCCATGTACACACTCAATACTTGGTCGAGACTCCTTTTGCATGAAGGGAAGCATGAAATGCTCTAAAATTTGCTGGTAGACGGCTGCGCTGACTTTGGACTTGATAAAACACAGTGGACCAACACTAGCAGACAACAGGGCTCCTCAAATCATCACTGACTGTAGAAACTTCACACTGGACCTCAAGTAACTTAGATTCTTTGCCTCTCCACTCTTCCTCCAGACTCTGGAACCTTGATTTCCAAATGAAATGCAAAATTTACTTTCATCTGAAAAGAGGTCATCTGCTGGTGTTGGTCCACTGTGTTTTATCAAGTCCAAAGTCAGCGCAGCCGTCTACCAGCAAATTTTAGAGCACTTCATGCTTCCCTCTGCTGACAAGCTTTATGGAGAAGCTGATTTAATTTTCCAGCAGGACGTGGCACCTGCTCACACTACCAAAGGTGCCAAAACCTGGTTTAATGACTGGTATTACTGTGCTTTATTGACTGTAAAACTAGCCTGACTTTAACTATATAGAGAATTTATGGAGTATTGTCAAGAGGAAGATGAGAGACACCAGACCCAACAATGAAGACGAGCTGAAGGCCGCTATCAAAGCAATGTGGGCCTTTTGAACACCTCAGCAATACCACAGGCTGATCACCTCCATGCCACGCCAAATTGATGCAGTAATTCATGCAAAAGGAGCCCCGACCAAGTATTGAGCGTGTACATGGACATGCTTTTCAGTAAGCCAACATTTCTATTAAAAATCCATTCTTTAAAATTAATTTTATGTAATATTCTAATTTTTTGAGAAACTGAATTTGGGTTTTCTTGAGCTGTAAGCCATAACCATCAAAATTAAAAGAAATAAACACTTGAAATATATCACTCTGTGTGTAATTAATCTATATAATATAGGAGTTTCATTTTCTGAATTGAATTACTGAATTGAATTAACTTTTCAATGACATTCTAATTTACTGAGATGCACCTGTAAGTAGAGAAGCCCAGACTTCCCTCTCTCCAGCCACCTCTTACAGCTAGCCAGAGGGGACACCAAGGCATTCCCAGGCCAACTGGGTGACAGGCGTGGGCCACACGAAAACGTTCTCATTTAGAACCGGAAAAAAAGACCTACGTGCACACAACAGTCACAGAAGCAGCGATGCATGCACATGGATCCACCAAAAGTGTGAAAACTGCTGTTGTAACTAACAGATGACAAGTGGAAGTTTTACTCAGAGGGACTTTGGATTATAAGACTACAACTATAGATGCCATATTCCCCCTGCAAGAAATATATATACATTTTTTAAGACGAAAGAACGAGTGAGTCATAAATCTGTGTAATTGTGGGCAATTAAAAAAAATCTGACTTAATGACAGCTGGTTTAAATATTTGATAAGGAGTCTTCAGTCATAACTTTTAGAAAAGAATTACAAGTAACAAAAAAAGGTGATGTCTGCAGGCTGAGGAGCTGTGCAAAACTGAATTTAAAACTATTGGCAAAGGTAAACACCATTCTAGGGATGTATTTCAGTCTGTAAATCTTCCTTAGTTATAAATTTGATTATTATTATTTTTTTTTTTTAAATCTATAAGGCTGCATCTGTAGTTTTACAGAAAGTTGTTTCGAGTCTTTTTTTTTTTTTTTAACCTAATCCTAACTTACTTTTTTTTTGTAACACTAAACACCAGATGCCCCACTGGAAGGAATATAGAAATAGGCTATAGCCTATATTCCCTTTTTAAAATTGAACACGAATGAGTGAGCCATTCATAAATAACCAACCTTTGTGTTGGGAAATAAAAATCTCTGACTTTCTGACAGAAGTCAGTAGTCGTCTTCAGTTATAACTTGGAAAGTAATTAGTAGTGATGGGATGGCAGGCTCCGGAGCTTTGAGGGTGCTCTGACCTTATCCAGGAAATATTTGGCGAAGCGCGTTTCGAGGCATGTATTGCTGACGTATGTGTTGACGTCATACACGTGACTGGGTCAGGAAGCCATTCATGATTTTGCATGCAACATGAAATAAAGTGAGCAGCGATACACAATGGAAATCCCCGTCCCTCACATTTTGTGTTGTCGATGTTTGTGTAAGGGATTTGTCACAGCCAATTTTCAGATGGCAGCAGCACCAAAAACATGGACTTCTCCTGCTTGGGAACATTTTGAGTGCATTTCTCCCATTGATGTATTTTCCACAAATGGTAGATAGTTATTGTAACTGAGGTGATGACATGGCAATAAAGCATCTGCTCTACAAGTGGGAACCCTGGGTTCGAGTCCCAGCTGGGTCATTCTTGTAATCTTAATTTTATTTGCAAGGTGAAGTGTCTGTTGTGTTTCAAAGAGCTTGGATCATTATTACGCATCATTATGCTGAGGCACTATTGCCATTGTGCCCTGCATGAGAATAAGGCCAGAGTTGAATATAATGGGAAAGACAGTATAAGACTGTTGAAAATTTATTATTTTGTGGAGAGTGCAAATAAAGGAACCAGACTTACACGACAGACAAACTTTATTTCTCACTCTCACTTCATTCATACACAGAAAAAGACTTGCTCAATACACCAGGGTCTCTCCTTTTAAACCACTCCATGCCTTCCCCCTGCTGCCTGAAAACTTGCATTACAATACGTTCACATACGTATTGTAATGCAAGTTTTATACATACAATACGTTCACCCCTTGCTGTCCCCGCAGCTACTCCTTCCTGCTGCATTACCATAACTTCTCCCATTACAATACGTACTGTCCTTCTCCGTTAAATCCCCCACGCTCTGCCGGCAGAGGGAATACAGTGATCCCTCACTACTTCGCGCTTCACCTTTCGCGCCCTCAGTGCATCGCGGATTTTTCAAAAATATTCATCAAAAATTCAAAATTGAGAAATAATGGGCGGGCGCTAGCAGAAGGCAGGGAGACTACATTAGACCATCAGGTATCCACACGGAGAGCCGCACAACTCTCTGTTCGCTGTTCTCGTGTTGGCTCGGCTCGGAAATCTCGCAAGCTGATTGGCCGAGACGTTTCACCCCGCAAGCTGATTGGCCGAGACGTTTCACCCACCTCCTCTCCCTGCCGAGCACCCATGAAGGGAAGGAAGACCGCATTCATTGCTTTTTATCGCTCGTGTTACTTAGTCTCGCCGCGTGGAACTTTTTGCTGTTCTCTTGTGCCATTTTGTGCGAAATAGTCTTCCCGTCGAGCCACTACGCCACCTCCTGCAGCTTCAGCTCTATCGGAAGCTGCCCTCGATGATCCTGCGCCTCCAGCACCTCACGATGAGGCGTCACCTGAGGAGCAGTAAAGCTCTCATTAACCTGTGCAGTAAATCATTTTCATCTTGAGTTACGCATCTTGTTATAAGAATAAAAGAGTTCTAAAAACATATTTATGTACACTTTGTTTACATCTACGTATGTATGTACACGTACACACACACACACGTATCATATGAGAGAGAGAGAGTGAGAGAATGAACGTACGTATTATTTATGGATGACGTCATTAGGGGTGACGCTACTTCGCGGTTTTTCACTTTTCGCGGTCGGTTCTGGAACCCATTAACCGCGATAAGTGAGGGATCACTGTATTCCCCTCCCCTCTGTTTCCAGTCTGAGATGAATATCTCAGTGTGGGTTCCCTACACCCCCCCACCACCCCACCCCCAGAGTCTCAGACTGAGCTTCAACCCTCACGTCCTTTTGGCTTCAGTCTCCTCCCATATCTGCTGTAACGTGGGTCCTTCGACTCCGCGGCGCTGCTGTGCCGGTGGGGGGCTCCTGGGGGTGTGTCTGCGGGTGGGCAATGGCGAGGGGGGGGGGCATTCCACTTGCCCGTGTGGCTGCTCTGACAAATCTTCTACCTGGGGAGTTCTCAGTGGGGGTCTTCCACGCCGAGGGGCCCGAGCCAACATCACTTGCTCGTCTGCCACCACAAAGGCGGGCTTAAGTTTGTCTATACATATTGTGACGTTTGCAAGGTTCACACAAAGAAAGAGGAGCAAGATGGTTGTGATGAATAGGCTTTATTTACACACCACCGACCCCCAATTTACTTCTGAGCACAGAGAGGAGGGGAGGTCATTCTCCCAGACCTCCGTTTCAATCATGGTTACACACACGTGATACATCTTGCCCTAATCCTGCCAAACACTGCTGGGTCATTATAACACAGTTGTAATGACACAGCAGTATAACTCAGTAATAACACATTTAATACACACACACACAGTAACATTTTCAACTGGCAAAGCATGCTGGGAAATCCCTGCCCCCCTCAACATGGCCCCGACGTTACACTGCCCCCCCCCCCGGACTGGTTTCTGTCCCCAGAAAATTCGAAGTCCACTTTCAGAAATCCAACGCGAGTCAGCCCGGTGCCGGGGCGGCATACACGGGCCATCCAGTGTCCATCTGAGTCTCGGTTGGAATATCTGGTTGGGGTAGGGTTCCGGTTTGGCCACCAGCGGGCGGATGGACACATCTGACAGCCTCTGTAGGACCACACACAGTCCCTTCCCTAGCAGCGGGAGTCCCATGCCTGCTCCGGCCGACTCCCACCGCTGCCAGGTCTCCCAGGCGGCTGCTGGCCCGCGTCCATGCGTCCAGCCCTTGCCGCTCCTGGAAAAATGGCCGGATCTCCGTCCTGCTCGCTCCGCTGCGTCGCTGCTGCGCCGAGGGCCTCCGTGACGTCACCGAAAGGGAAAGCATCTGCGGGTGGCGGTAGGACACGCACAGTTCCTCCTCTGGCAGCGGGAGTCCCATGACTCCCACCGCTGCCAGGACCTCCCAGGCGGCCGCTGGCCCGCGTCCCGACGTCCAGCCCTGCCGAGCCCAGGAAAAGACCGGAACTGTCCTGCTCGCTCCGCTGCTGCTGCGCTCCAAAGGCCTCTGTGATGTCACCGCCAGGGGAAGCATCTGCAGAAGGCGGCTTTTTCTCCCTCCATGCCACCTCGCTCTAATTTAACATCGGCGAGGGGCCAGTTTGTCGTGCGCTGTGTGCGGGGCAGTACCGTGCGATGTACCCTGGCTCTGTGCAGCGGAAGTCACCTCCCGGTTGATCGCCGCTCCTAATCGCTCTGGAATCGCCAGCCCACCCTGCCCTGAAAAGGGCGGAAAACGGGGCTGGTTTGCTCTGCTCAGTCCCGTCGGGTCCGCTGCTCCGTCCATCTCGGCGAGCCTCTCCGGGGGCCGGCGTCTCAGCTCTACGCTCCGTTCCCAGCCAAGCGATGAACCGCTCCGGCCGCAGGACCTCCGCCTGGATCCTCATCTTGCTCCATGCCCACTCCTGACACCAGTGTGACGTTTGCAAGGTTCACACAAAGAAAGAGGAGCAAGATGGTTGTGATGAATAGGCTTTATTTACACACCACCGACCCCCAACTTACTTCTGAGCACAGAGAGGAGGGGAGGTCATTCTCCCAGACCTTCGTTTCAATCATGGTTACACACACATGATACATCTTGCCCTAATCCTGCTAAACACTGCTGGGTCATTATAACGCAGTTATAATGACACAGCAGTATAACTCAGTAATAACACATTTAATACACACACACAGTAACGTTTTCAACTGGCAAAGCATGCTGGGAAATCCCTGCCCCCCTCAACATGGCCCCGACGTTACAATATTTTCTCCCGACGACCTCCCAAGTCTAACAAAAAATGTTTGTCCCCTGGTTCCAGCACTCTGAACGGGCCATTGTAGGGTGGGCGCAATGGGGGACGGTGGGCATCATGCCTGACAAACACGAACGCCGCGTTCTTCAAAGTTTTTGGCACAAAAGCGCATGGAAAACAGTGGTGGGCCGGGCCCGGTAGCGTGCCTGTATCTGCGCTATGCTGCGAACGCTGAGACAGACAGTTGTCCGGCGCGGGATTATCTGGTAAAAATTCCCCGGGGAGCCGCAGTGGCTGAGAAAAACAAGCTCCGCCGGGAAAGCCTCCAAATCCTCTTTTGGTGCGGAACGCAACCCTAACAGAACCCACGGCAACCAGTCTACCCAATTTGCATCCGTAAGCGAAGCCCTGAGCGCTGCTTTCAGTGACCTATGGAAACACTCTCATAACCCATTGGCCTGTGGGTTGTACGCAGTTGTGCGATGAATTGCTACACCCAGGCTACGGGCCATCGCGGACCAGAAGTCGGAAAAAAACTGAGGGCCCCTATTGGACGTGATGTCCGACGGGATGCCAAAACGTGCCACCCATGTTGTCAAAAAGGTGCGCGCCACGTCCGCGGACGTGGTTGCTGCTAGCGGGACTGCTTCTGGCCAGTGTGTGGTGTGGTCCACCACCGTCAGAAGGTGCGTGAACCCCTGCGATGGCGGCAGGGGGCCCACGAGGTCCACGTGAACATGGTCAATCCTCTTAGCCGGTATACAAAACGGCTCCAAAGGGGCCTTCGTGTGTCTGTGTACTTTGACTCGTTGGCACGCTACACAGGCTGCAGCCCACTCTTTCACTTGTTTGCGCAGGCCTGGCCATACGAACTTCGCTCCCACCATTTGGACTGACGGGTGCACTCCTGGGTACGCCAGGGCGTGAACTGACTCAAACACGCGACGGCACCAAGTGACTGGGACCACCGGGCACGGGCGTCCCGTGGAGACGTCACAGATTGGGGGGGGGGGGGCTCCGTCTTGCTCCGTCACCTTGTCGGGCAAGGGTATCGCTCCCTCCAGTGAGATGCGGTGCCCCAAAAAGTCAATCCCCGTCACGCCGAACTGGCATTTCGCCGGGTTGATTATTAACCCGTGCTCTTACAACCTCCGGAAAACCGTCCTGAGGTGGGTTACGTGCTCGTCCTCGGACGCACTGGCCACCAGGATGTCATCCAGATAGACAAACACAAACGGCAGATCACGCAACACCGCATCCATCATGCGTTAGAATGTCTGTGCCGCGCCTTTTAATCCGAAGGGCATGCGTAAAAACTCAAACAAGCCAAACGGAGTTATTACCGCTGTTTTGGGTATGTCCTCTTTACGCACCGGGACCTGGTGGTAACCGCGGACCAGGTCTATTTTAGGAAAAAATGCGTGCCCCGGCGAGGTGAATGGAAAAATCCTGAATATGGGGAATCGGGTAGCGGTCATTCGCTGTGGCGTTATTCAATCTGTGGAAATCTCCGCACGGTCGCCACAATCCCTCAGCCTTAGGGACCATGTGTAGTGGGGATGCCCATGGGCTGTTTGAGCACCTGATGATGCCCAACCTTTCCAAGTTGGCAAACTCCTCGCGCGCTGTGACCAGTTTAGCTGCGTCCAGGCGCTGAGGTCGTGTGAAAACGGGCGGCCCAGTGGTGGTGATAAAGTGTTCCACCCCGTGTTTAGTGATGGCCGCCGAAAACTTTGGGACCATGAGTGCTGGGAACTGAGTGAGCAGTGTATGGAACTTACCGCCTGGAATTGTGACATTGGCTTGTGTTGTTGGCCCAGCCCCTCGAGCTGTACAGGGGAGAGAATCAAAAGACATTGCATTAACCAGGCATCTATTAGCAGCATCGACTAGCAACCCGTATGCACACAGAAAATCAGCTCCCAGGATTGGGAAACTCAGTGCCGCTATGACAAAAGTCCACTCGTACATACGGCTGTGTAGGGATAAAGTCAGTGTCCTCTCACCAAAAGTCTTAATGTCCGAGCCGTTTACAGCTACCAGCTGGGGACTGCTAGCTCCTGCTAGCCGGTCGGCGTAGGATGGCAGGATGAGGCTCTTTTGGGAGCCGGTGTCTACGAGGAACCGTCTCCCCAAGCGCGAGTCTGTCACGTAGAGCAGCTTGTTTTCTTCACCGGGGGTCGCAGCTGCTACTGACTGCCGGCCTTGGCATTTCCCGAACGATTGAATTGGCACAGTGGCACACATCTGCGTGCGTTCTCTCCAAAGCGGCGGTGGTAGAAGCAGATCGTGTCTCTCTGGTGCTTCCTGGCCCCCACTGCCGCTACCGTTGCCGGCTCCTCACCTCCGCTGGTCGTCTCGCTGGGTTCCGACGCCGCCGCGTTCACTGTGAAGGCTCTGGTGGTGAGGATGATCCGATCTGCCTCCTGGGCTAGCGCACGGTAGTCATGCGCGGCCAGCAACGGCGAATTGGCAAGAACTGCTCTCGCCTCTGTTGGGAGGTTCCGGAGGAAAAGGTGGGCAAACAGAAAATGCCCGTCGTCCGTGCCCATCAACGCCAACATCTTCTCCATCAGTTCGACCGCTGACCCATCTCCTAACTCGGAGCGCCTCAGGAGCCTCTCTGCTCTCTCACAGTCCGAGAGCATGTAGCGCCAGGTCAGCGCGGCCTTGAGAGCCCCGTATTTGTCGTGGGCTGGAGGCTGTTGGAGCAGGCTCGCTACTTGCTGAGACGTGCGAGCGTCCAGCGCTGCGACCATATAGTAATATCTGGTGTTGTCTGCAGTTATTCCCCGGAGGGCGAACTGAGCCTCAGTGTGGTGGAACCAAGACCGCGGGTCGTGCAGCCAAAAGTCCGGTAGTTTGACCGAAACAGCGCACGCGTTGCTGGGGGTTCCCGTCCGGGCCGTCTCTGGGATGCTTGCTGCATTACTGGGGCTTCCCGTCCGGGCCGATTCCGGGGTTCTTGCCTCGTGTTCCATAATTTGTCAAGGGTTCACCAGTGTGGAGAGTGTAAATAACGGAGGCAGATTTATGCAGCAGACGACTTTATTCACTCTCACATCAGTCATATACAGAAAAAGCATATCTCAATACACCAGGGTCTCTCCTTTTATATCAACCGCCCATCTCACATCTGCATGTCATCTCGCATCACAATACATTCATCCCTTCTCCCCCAACTCCTTCTTCCTGCTACCTCACCATAATCTCTCTCATCTCCATACCTATTGTCCTTCTCTGTTTTACCCTCTGCATCCAGTCTGAGATGATTAACCCAGCCTCTACAAAACCAACATAATCATCTTGCCCTAGCCAAGTCTCTGTAAGGGATATTAAATCGATCTGATGATCAATTAATAGATCATGAACTAGTAGAGACTTGGGAGTTAGAGACCTAATATTTAACAAGCCACACTTAATTTTTAAATTATGAGGAGGAACTTAGGCCAAATTATCAAGTTTAGTGACTTGAGTATTTACCTTTTGTTCTTATTAAAAAATTATAAAAAAATTATAAAATGAAAAATGTCACCTGGCAACAATCAGCTGACTCTTCTGACGAAGGCTGGAGTGCACAGTCAAAACATGTTAAGAAGGTAAAGACATCTCCTTTCTATTTTTGTCTTTAATAAGAACAAAAGGTAAATAATCAAAAGAAGACAAAATGAACTTACTTGAACGATTAGTAACTTGAGTTTTGAGATGGGTTTTACCAACATTTTGTTTTAACACTTTGGGATGTTTATGCATTGTATTTTTATTAACTTTGGGGGGAGTAGACAAAGGTTCTCTAAGGGGGAAGACGGGGGTAAAGTTGAAGGGTGGCGGATGAGGAGGAGCTGCAGGAAGACGTGTATTTATCAAGTCGTGCCGTTTTTGTCTTGGGTTATAATATTTTGGGCAATGGGAGACTGACACAATCTCTGTGGGGTTACAAATTGAAGACTGATCTAAACAGTGAGGATTATTTGGATTAATAGGATTAATATGAGAAGTGGAAACAACAAAGGGCTGGTTGGCAGACCCAGAAACTTCGGAGTGAGTTAACGCACCAAATTTCAGTCACTGTATTAAAAAACGCTGAATGGAATAGAACAGATTGTTCCTTAAAACACGTGCGCCAAGTCTATTTGGATGGATGCCGTCTGGCCTCATAAGTGATGGGCGTTTCCAAAACAGGTTGAAATTGTCTACAAAACCAATGTTAAAAGTAGGACATGTAGAACACAACCAAGTATTAAGACTGAGAGTTCTGCTAAAATAATTGCAACCTCGTCTGAAAGTGGCCAAAGGCCCAGAGATAAACACACGTCTGCCACAGTTTATAAGAGTGGACAGAAGGCTCCTGAAGTCACTCTTTAAGATCTCCGATGCTTCATCTGGGATGTTGTTGCATCCAACATGTACAATGACAGTTTTAGCGTGGGGGAATTCATTTAATAGGCCAATAGTAAGGGCCTCAATGTCAGACACTTTAGCCCCAGGAAAAAATTTAGTGACACAGCACTGTACCTGCTTCTGACGTTCCTCATAATAGAGTCACCAATTACCAGCGTCGTCTGGGGGGGCTTTGTCGGTGGTTTCTGAAGTGGTGGATAATTTTGTCGATGTTGCTGTGATGGTGGGGTGATGCGCTCTCTTCTTTTTGGAGCTGGTGTATAATTTGGTACACTTAAAGTAGTCTTAATCCGGGATTTGCAGGTTTGGGCCGCCGCTGAAGAAGGAGGAGGGGCGGTCATGGGCGGATGGTCGGCGTCGAAGTGGGGAAAATCTTCAAAAGAAAGGATGTCGAATCTGTTTTCCAAAAGCAAGGGAAGAGAAGCAGCGCGGCACAGCCCTGTCTGGTCAATCGTCGATGATTACTAGTTGGCCCAACCAAGGACCAGGGCGCGCATTGAGGATGAGAGAAACCACCTGGGGCTTTGGGTTCAGCTCCGAGTTGAAGCCAGTGTTTATCGCTGTGGTCCTGGACATCTGAAGAGACCAGAGCAGGGGTGGAAGTGGATGGCGATGTGCTGAATTCACCCAGGTAAGTAGCCGTCTCTGCCAGCTGCAAGTCGGTAGCCGGGGCTGTTGTTAGCCCAAGAATTATGGTGTCGAGGTGGTCTTCAGCCTCCCAAATCTTAGAGGTTGGAGAGTCTTACTTCCAACTCAGAAACCTTCCTAAGGAGGGACACACAGCTGACACACGTCGGGGATGGAACCATAACATTCCAGGTGAGAGGTGGCTAGCCAGCCAGCCAAAAACAGCTAACAACAGCTAAAAACAGGTTAGCCTAGCCTGGTAAACAGCCCAGCCGGGGATCCGATCCACCCATGTGTCTGATCAGGCTTTCTGCTAGGCCAACACTAAGCTAACACCAAGCAAAAACTAATATCAGCAAAAAGAGATAAAAATAAATAAATAAATAAATAAAAACGAAATCAATAAAAACAAACAGAAGTTGAATATGTACGTAGCAATAATGAAAACATACTGCGTGATAAATATAAAAGACCAGCTTATACACACGGGGTTATTGCCACAAAATAACCTAAAATAACAAAATAATATCAGCAGTCTGTGCGTGTTACATAAATCCGTTCAAAATACGTACTGCTGCTGGGAAAAAACTATGATTAAACCTGGTAGTCTGGGTTTTATGGGATCTGTACCGCTTTCCCGAGGGGAGCAAGTGAAAGAAATCATGGCCTGGATGAGCACAGTCTTTAATGATGGCAGTAGCTGTGTTGAGGTACCGAGACCTGGAAATCTCTTCCAGAGAAGGGAGAGAACAGCCAGTGATTTTTTTGCGCAGTCTCGATCACTCTCTGGAAGGCTTTGCGGTCTGCAGCTTAACAGCCCTCATACCAAACCGTGATGCCATATGACAAAATGCTCTCAATAGCAGAGCGATAAAATAAAACCAGCAACTGTGCATTCAGGCCATTCTTCTTGAGGAGCCTCAAAAAGTGTAGACGTTGTTGAGCCTTTTTTATCGTAGCTATGGTGTTAACTGCCCAGGTAAGGTTGTGAGAAATATGAACACCCAGAAACTTAAAAGCCTCCACCCTCTCCACACGCTCCTTGCCTATATATAGAGGAGGCGGCTCACTGCTATGCTTCCTAAAATCAATAATGAGTTCTTTTGTTTTTTTTGTATTCAATAGCAGATTATTATCTGAGCACCAGCTCACCAGTTTCTGGACCTCATCTCTGTATGCGGACTCATCTCCTCCTGATATGAGCCCCACTACTGTTGTGTCATCTGCAAACTTCACTATAATGTTTGTGGGATGAACAGGTATGCAGTCATATGTGTACAATGAATACAAAGTGGGGCTCAACACACAGCCCTGTGGCGAGCCTGTGTTAAGCATGACTGTAGAGGAGGAATGGGTCCGAGTCTAACAGTCTGTGTTCTGTTTGTTAGGAAGTCCTTAATCCAGCTGCAAGTGTGAGTAGGCAGACCAAGCTGAAGCAATTTGGTGGTGAGAATGTTGGGAATAATTGTATTAAATGCCGAGCTACAGTCAACAAACAACATTCTTACATAGCTCCCCTTGTCTTCTAAATGGCTGAATGCCGAGTGGAGAGCTATAGCAATAGCATCTTCAGTGGATCTGCTCCGCCTGTAGGCAAACTGGTACCGATCAAAGTCTGGGGGAGACTAGGCAAAAGATGTTTCAATACCATTTTCTCAAAGCACTTCAAAATAATGGGTGTTAATGCTACTGGTCGATAGTCATTCAGACTGCTAATAGTATGTTTTTTAGGTACAGGTGTTGTGTTCATTAAAGAGAGAGGAGACTTGCAGTGGAACAATCGTAACTTTATTTTTTAGCGGCAGCTCACTCAGACACGTTCACATCGGCTCCATGTTGGCCGGTTCTTATTCTACTGAGTGCATCATTCAAACAAGCGGTAACAAGGTAGCAGCGACGCCTAGTGGTAAACACTGATCATTACACAGGAATAATGACTGCAGATTTTAAACACTGTGGAACAACGGCTGCCTTGAGAGACAAGTTAAAAATGTCAGTCAAAACAGAGCATAGCTGATCTGCACATGCTCTGAGCACCTTTCCTGGCACTCCATCGGGACCAGTAGCCTTTTTCGGGTGAACTGCTCTCAGTGTCTGTCTCACCTCATGATCCTGCAGGATAAGCACATCAGAGCTGGCATTCAATAACATCTGTGGGTCCGGGCGAGGTGTATTTGCCTCAAACCGTGCGAAAAAGCAGTTCAGTTCTTCTGCCAGTGAGGCGCTGATGTCACTGGAAATGATGCTGCTGCCCTTACAGTTTGTGATATGGTTAAAGCCTTGCCATACTCGTCTCGAATCATTATCAGAAAAATGGTCCTCGACTTTCTTCTTATAGGTCTGTTTAGCCTCCTTAATGCCTTTCTTCAGATTAGCCCCGGCGGTGCTATACAGATCTGTATCCCCTGACCTGAAGGCTGTATCACGAGCTCTGAGGAGTGCCTGGACTTCTTTTGTCATCCAGGGCTTCTGGTTAGGAAAAACCCTGATGTGTTTTTCCACAGTCACCTGATTGATACAGTAGGTGATGTAGTGTAATATAGTCTGTGTGTACATTTCCAGATCCTCATTCTTGAATAAATCCCATAGAGTGTTTGAAAAACAGTCCTGCAGCTGAGAAAGATCTCCCTCAGGCCATGTTGTGATGTTCTTTATAGTAGGTCAAGCAGTTCTCCTGAGGGGGGTGTATGCTGGGATGAGGAGCAATGATAGATGGTCTGACAGGCCAAGATGTGGACACGGCACAGCTCTGTAAGCATGCTTCAGGTTTGAATACACCCGATCAAGACAATTCTTTCCCCTAGTGGCACATTTCACATACTGTGTGAAATTAGGCAGCACAGTTTTCAAGCATGCTTGATTAAAATCACCAGCTATGATGTGAACACCCTCGGGATAGGCCTGCTGCTGTTTATTACACTGTACAAATGACTAAGGGCCGCTTTAGTATTTGCATCAGGAGAAATGTAGACGGCTGTTATAATAATCACGCTCAGCTCTCTTGGAAGATAAAAAGGCCGACATAAGACTGACATTGTCTCTAGATCAGGAGAACAGTAAGTGTTAATAATACGGCTGTGATTAGTCCAAGTGTTGTGAAGAAAAATGCAGAGACCGCCTCCTCTTTTTTTACCGGATTCTGCTGTTCGGTCCATTCGGTGAAGTGTGCACCCTGGCAGCTGCACCGCAGCATTGGTGATCAGCAGGTGGAGCCAGATTTCCGTGAACAACAGCACACAACAGTCTCTCACAGTTTTACTAGTTGCCAGCTGTAGCTCTAGATCATCCATCTTGTGGACGATGCCTCTGGCGTTGGAGAGAAAAATGCTGGGTAGCGGAGGTCTATGCCACTGTCTCTTTAGCCTCGCTAGCAGGCCCGACCGGCATCCCCGCATTTTCTTTCTCTCCCTCCTCCATCTGCGTCGCTTCCCAGGACCGACAACAATCCATGGTGATCCCGCTGGTCTACAGATAGCCTCCGGTATGTTTTGTGTGTTCTCGAAAACTGCTGTAACAGCAGACTTTTGTTGAAGTCCAGTGTTTATCAGCTCAGTACGACTGTACACAAATCCAGCTTCACACGGTCCAATATCCAAAAACAGCATACATACACACAAAAATAGGGAGCAAAGAGCCGCTGCACAACCACGCGCCGCCATCTTGAATATATTATATTGAATATACCAACTCCCAAAAGGACTGAAAAAAATGAACAATGCCAAAAAACTACCGTACCTGGTGGGGGAAGTACAGAAATGTCAGGTCACAGGTCTGACAGGTCACAGTCAGAGGGTTAGAGTGGGCCATTATACATCGATGGCCCTCAACCTCAGCATTGGCTCTCCCCAGGGTTGTGTGCTGAGTCCCTTGCTCTATACCCTCTATACATTTGTCTGTACCCATGCATACCATAGTAATACTATTGTGAAGTTTGCTGATGACACCACAGTGGTGGGGCTCATCTCTTGGGGAGGATGAGGGCGCCTACAGGGATGAAGTGGAGTGGCTGATGGTGTGGAGCAGAGAAAATAATCTGCTCCTTTACATCTCAAAGACCAAAGAGCTTATCATAGACTACAGGAAGAAGAAAATGGACATTCCACCGTTAATTATTAGCGGGGATTGTGTGGAGAGGGTGTCGGACTTGGCTTTTTAGGAGTTCACATTGAAGAGGGCTTGATCTGAAGTGTAAATACCACTGAGCTGCTGAAAAGGGCACAGCAAAGACTATATTTCCTGAGGGTTCTCAGGAAGAACATCACCCAGAGACTGCTGGTGGCCTTCTACAAATGCACTATCGAGAGTTTAATGACATACTGTATGTGTGTGTGGTACACCAGCTGTACAGCAGCTCAGAGAAAAACACTCCAGAAAGTCATTAGGATGGCTCAGAAGATTGTTGGCTGCCCCCTTCCCACATTGGAAGACCTACACAGTTCCTATTGTCTCAAAAAAGCTTGGAATATAATAAAGGACACTTCCCACCCTGGCCACTCCTTGTTTGAAATGCTGCCATCAGGCAGACAATACAGACAAATTAAAACAAGGACAAGCAGATTCAAAAACAGTTTTTTTCCAACTGCAATAAATGTAATAAATGCAGTTGGATGTTAAAGGTGTATGAGGGGACTGTGTATTGGCAGAAATGTGTGTTTTGAGGTGTGCACTGTGCGGACTGTATGCGTGTACGATTGTATGTTTATGCTGTTCTTATACATACATTTTATTCAGACATTTTGTACATTTTGAGTTTACATACACTACCGTTCAAAAGTTTGGGGTCACTTAGAAATTTCCTTATTTTTGAAAGAAAAGCACTGTTTTTTTCAATGAAGATAACTTTAAACTAATCAGAAATACACTCTAATATCTAATATACATTGCTAATGTTGTAAATGACTATTCTAGCTGCAATTGTCTGGTTTTTGGTGCAATATCTACATAGGTGTATAGAGGCCCATTTCCAGCAACTATCACTCCAGTGTTCTAATGCTACAATATGTTTGCTCATTGCGTCAGAAGGCTAATGGATGATTAGAAAACCCTTGTGCAATCATGTTAGCACAGCTGAAAACAGTTTAGCTGGTCAGAGAAGCTATAAAACTGACCTTCCTTTCAGGAGGTTGAGTATCTGGAAAAAATTATTATTTCAAATACAAATCATTATTTCTAACCTTGTCAGTGTCTTGACTATATTTTCTATTCATTTTACAACTCATGGTGATAAATAAGTCTGACTTTTCATGGAAAATACAAAATAATTGTCTGGGTGACCCCAAACTTTTGAACGGTAGTGATAAAGTTTATTCTATTCTAAATGTGCAAACACGGCAGCAAGATTTGTGAACTGTTGTGACAAGAGAAGGGTGTCCAACGAGTCCAAACCAACACAAACTTCAAAAAAGAGAAAAAAAAATTAGACCAGGGATCTCCTCCTACTCCTGATGACTATTCCTGCACTATTTGCACAAGACCCTCTGTGCATGTGCTGACCTGTTCCTAATATTTATGTAGAAGAAGAAAAATACACTTTGTATATAGTTTCTTTCTTCTGTCAATATTTTGGTGTTGGTTTTGACCGCTCTGGTGCATCCATCCATCCATCCATCCATCCATCCATCTTCTACCGCTTTTCTGGAGGTCCGGGTCACGGAGGCAGCAATTCAAGCAGAGAAGCCCAGACTTCCCTCTCCCCAGCCACCTGCTCCAGCTCTTCAGAGAGGATACCAAGACGTTCCCAGACCGACTGGGAGACGTAGTCTCTCCAGTGAGTCCTGGGTCTGCCCCAGGGTCTCCTCCCAGTGGGACGTACCCAAAACACCTCAAGTGGGAGGCATCCAGGAGGCATCCTAATCAGATGCCCAAACCACCTCAACTGACTCCTTTCAATGTGGAGGAGCAGCGGTTCTACTCTGAGCCTCTCCCGGATGACTGAGCTCCTCACTCTATCTCTAAGGGTAAGTCCAGCAATCCTATGAAGAAAGCTCATTTCAGCCACTTGTATCTGCAGTCTCATTCTTTCTGTCATTAACCAAAGCTTGTGACCACAGGTGAGGGTAGGAATGTAGATTGACTGGTAAATCAACAGCTTTGCCTTAGAGCTTAGCTCCCTCTTCACCACAACAGACTGGTACAACATCCACATTACTGCAGATGCTGCCCCAATCCGTCTGTCAATCTCTCGCTCCATTCTCCCCTCACTCACGAATAAGACTCGAAGATACTTAAATTCCTCCACTTGGGGCAGGAACTTGTCCCCAACCCGGAGAGGACAATCCACCTTTCACCGGCTGAGGACCATGGACTTGGACTTGGAGGTGCTGATTCTCATCCCAGCCGCTTCACACTCAGAGGCAAACAGTCCCAGTAAGACCTGTAGGTCATTGCTGGATGAAGCCAACAGGATGACATCATCTGCAAACAACAGAGATGAGATCCTGTGGTCACCAAGCATGACACCCTCTGTTCCCTGGCTGTGCCCAGGAATCTTGTCCATAAAAATTATGAACATGATCGGTGACAAAGGGCAGCCCTGGCAGAGTCCGACTCTCACAGGGAATGAGTCTGACTGATAGTTGGCAATACGAACCAAACTCTCACAACAGTGGTATAGAGACCAGATAGCTCATAACAACAAGCCCGATACACCATACTCCCGAAACACCCCCCACAAAAAAACACGAGGGACGTGGTCGAATGCCTTCTCTAAGTCCACAGAACACATGTAAACTGGTTGGTCAAACTCCCATGAATCCTCGAGGATTCTTGAGAGGATAAAGAGTTGGTCCGATGTGCCACGGCCAGGACAAAAACCACATTGCTCCTCCTGAATCAGAGGTTTGACCAACGGCCAGACTCTCCTCTCCATTTCCTTGGCATAGACCTTCCCAGGGAGGCTGAGGAGTGTGATACCTCTAAAGTTGGAGCACACCCTCTGGTCCCCTTTTTTGAAGAGAGGAACCACCAACCCGGTTTGCCATGCCAAAGGCACTGTCCCCAACTTCTACACAATGTTGTAGAGGCGTGTCAACCATGACAGCCCTACAACATCCAGGGCCTTGAAGTACTCAGGGCGAATCTCCTCCACCCCCAGGGCCCGGCCAACAAGGAGCTTTTTAACCACCTTGGCAACCTCAGCCCCTGTGATGGGCGAGTCGTTCCCCTCGTCCACAAGCCCTGCTTCCTCTGTGGAAGGCGTGTCAGTGGGATGGAGGAGATTCTTGAAGTATTCCTTCCACCGCTCTGCGATATCCCCAGTCGAAATCAGCAACACCCCATCCGCACCATACACAGTGTGGACAGGGAGGTGCTTCCAGGTTTCACTGTCGTTGCCCACGTGCTCTGGTGTAAATGGTGAAAAAAATGTTCTCTTATTTTACTCCTGTATTTTCTGTTTAACATCTTCTTACCATGGAATATTTTTAATTTTATATGCTTTGTTTTATGTCACACTTTATTTGGCAATGTAAATGTATGTTTCCCATGCCAATAAAGCCAAAATGAATGTGTGTGAGAGAGAGAGAGACTTTTGACTTTTAAAAAAGGCTTTATTGCACATTCCGAAAATGCAAAAAGACCAATATCACTTGTCCAAGTGTGTCACATCTCAAAAGTGCAAACATAAGTCATCCCCCTGACCCACTGAACACAAAACATTCCCTACAGCCCATCTATCGATGAATGCCTCCAAATTGTCCACCATTTGATAGTAAGAGAACTCCACCCGCAGTCTGACCTTCAACAGGACCTTGAAAGCGGACACAGGATCCACATTGCCAGCATTGCTTGCCCGATTTTTCCTCGTCAGCCAGATGGCAAGCTTAGCAGTACCAGATAGGAAGTTCATCAAAGTGTGGGCAGCCTTCCTTGCCACTTTATACTTCGGACCGTAAATGAACAGACCAAAAGAGAAACGTTCACCCAAAGCCCAAAACCACTCGCGCAAAATGTCAAAAAGTCCAGATAAACGAAAACAGTGGACAAACAAATGGTCGAGGGTCTCAACTTGGGAACAAAACAAACATTCCCCCCCCACAGTCGGATCAAGGTGTGCCCTGTATTTATTCATGGCTATTGCCCCATGCACAATCCTCCACTGGAGATCTGCTGTGCGTTTCTCAATAGGTTGCTTGTACATGCACCGCCAGCTGCCTTTTGGGGAGACCCCTGGCCCCAAGCAACCCGCCCACCTCGACTCCGTGACATCCTTCAGAGAGCGCAGATTCAGAACCTTCACACAGATGTGATACACCGCCCTTGTCCCGACAAACTGGAACTTGCCCAGGCGAGGAATCCTGAAGGTCAGTAGGTGATCTTCTCCTCCCTGCCACTCCCCCACAGCTGGAGTTATGGAAATTGCAGGAAAGGTGGACGCAGTGTCGTCATCCCATTGATTGGAAAGAGTGCGGTTCGTCGCAAACGCTCGAAGTGGTTGTGGCAGGGCGGCGCACACGTCCTCCACCACCCTTTGCAGCAGTCTGACAGATGTAATTTTGGCATTCCGCCTCAGTGTATCCATCGATGTGGTCGACATCCTCATAAGATGACCAAGCTTGGTACAGCGTGCCTCTCGCAAACAACTCCGCAAACTGACAGACTGCAGCACCTCAGCTTCGATGAATCGATTGAAAAACAGTGGTTTGTCGAACAGCCACATGCCCGGCGTCTCGTCACGGAAGCGGGCCACGTTGAAGACTCACCATGCATGCAAAACGGACGTGTAAAAAGCAGATAGTCCAGTAAGGTCCACCTCCCCAGATGTCACGAGGAAGAGCTGCTTATCATAGCCCAAGCGACCAACTCTCCTCAAAAGCAGCTTAGCAGTGTCCATCCAGCAGGGTCCGCATCTGTAAAGGAGTCGTTGTGCAGTTCGAAGCCTAAAGCTGGCGATCTTGGAATGTATGTCCACCAGGCCCTGTCCCCCCTCGGCCACAGGCAGGTAGAGAACTGGCGCACGGACCCAGTGGCGACCAGACCAAAAGAAGTCCACGATTGTCTTCTGAATCTCCTCCACGAGGCTCCTGGGCGGTGTCAAAGCCACCAGCCTATGCCAGAGAGCCGAGGCAACCAGATTATTCGCGACCAGAACCCTGCCCCTATATGTCAGCTGTGGTAGCAACCATTTCCATTTAGAAAAACGAGCACACACCTTTTCCTTAACACCCTCCCAGTTCTTTCGTTCAAAAGCCTCCGTACCCAGAAAAACCCCTAACACTTTGAGACCGGCCGTCCCCCACTGAAGGCCGCCGGGTAGGCGAGGGACGCCTTGACACGACCAGTGGCCCACCAATAGACCCTCACTCTTGGCCCAATTAACCCGTGCAGATGATACCCTTTCATAAACTGTCAGAGTGTCCACCAGACGCTGCACATCCCCGTGGGAGGTGATGAAAACGTTAACGTCATCCGCATAAGCAGACAAGACAATCGGGAGGCCACAGCTTGATGGCCCCAGCAGAACCAGACCACCCAGCCTAGCGCGCAACCTGCACAGCAAAGGCTCAATAGCCAAGCTGTACAGCTGACCCGAGAGTGGACACCCCTGGCGTATTCCCTGGTGTACAGAGAGAGAGAGAGATTTAAAAAATGCCTTTATTGCACAATTCAAAAAAAGTAAGAGCACCAATATCATTCCACGAAGTGTCTCACATTGGAAAAATGAAAACATAACTCATCCCCCTCCCCCACACAAAACAAAGTATTCCCTGCAGTCCACCTATTCCACATTGCCAGTGGCAGTAGTCCAGGGGTGGGCAGCGAGGGCCATTCCACTGCAGATTTTCTGTTCCACCCAGTCTCTTCAGCAGGTGTTTGCTCTGATCCCCTTCAAGGACTGCTAATCAGTGAAAGCACCTGCTGACGAGACTGGGTGGAATAGAAAACCTGCAGTGGAATGGCCCTCCATGGCACATGATTGCCCACCCCTGCAGTAGTCCGAGTCTTCCTTGTAGTCCGTGCAAAGACGAGGCACAGGCCTCCAGTTCTTAAGCAAGGCCAAGTTCCCTTCCTCCGGCAGCAGAGATAGCACTGCGCGCCCGCAGCCAGTTCCATTGTACGTCCCAGAGACATTTTCCTCATCTCAGATAGATTGCGGTAAAGTTCCAGTTCTGTGACAGTCAATTACAGTCAATCAGAAACGTCATAAAAGTGTGATTGAACAATATCCCAAAAATGCGTAAAACAGGAAGAGGAACGACCGCCATTTATTCCTCCTGTCGGGCGCGCTTGACCCCTGTTCCCCCTGCTGCTTTACGCAGGGCTGTCAGGTGTTTTTTGAGGCGAAAACGTTTCCTTTCATCCAGGAGGTCAAGACCAACCTGCCTTCTTAGCACATTAACAGACTTAATGAATTTATCAGTGTCACTGAAGTAGTCAGTGACTTTAATGGCCTTGTTATAGGTTTCATCCAGAAAAGCATTTATTTCTTCCAGTGAATACAAACTCGTGTTTGTACTGCATTTTGCCTCAATAGACTCAGTAATAGCCACAGTGTCGGGATCAGATTCCATTTCCTCGTCAGCACAACTCAGCTGAGTGTTTGGTTCATCTGGCCCGGTGGATTCATCATGGGCCACATTTTCCTGGACGCCACCCACAGCAGCTGACTGTCGCTGTTCCGTCCCCTGCTCTGAAACGGTAGCAGCCTCCGGAAGCACAGCCGCTGATGTCACACAGCGAGATCCTGACACACCATCAGTGACAGTTTGGGCACCATCACCAGCGACGCTCCCAGCTGTAAGCTGGGCTGCGGGCGCCACAGCCAGGCTGTCCACAGACACAGCGGCAGGCTCCGGAGCAGGACCGGCGGAAGGCCCCGCAACGTCGTCCGTAGTAGCGGCGGGAGCGGAGGCCGCACCGCCGGCCTCAGTTGCGGCGGAAGGCCCCGCCACGCTGTCCGCAGCAGTGGCGTGAGCAGAGGGCGCGCCGCCGGCGCCAGCCACGGCCCCATCAGAGCCCCCCGGCCGCTGCCTGTGCGGACAAGCAAACCGTTTATGGCCCACGTCTCCACATTCAAAACACTTCATCTGTCCTGAGCTCGCATACACCATATAGGAGCCGTCCCTGTGTTTGACCCGCAAGGACACTTCCAGAGTCGCAGTTGGCGGGTCCAAAAACATGAACACCTGTCGCCTGAGTGATTCCACATGTTTTAACTTGGTCTCCTTGCATCCCAAAGTCAGAGTTGTAAACGGGCCCGCAAACTTCCCAAATCTGCGGAGCTCCGTCGCCAACTGCTCATCAGTGATGAAAGGTGGAACACCTGAGACGGTGATACGTGTTGATGGGACAGATAAGCGGGACACCTGTACATACGTTTCCCCGATAACAACACCGCTTCCAATCAGGGTGTGGACATCCTCTTCAGCAGCCAGAAACACAACTACAGCTCTATTCATTGGGGACGCAAAGCAGATTGCATCATGGCCCACCTGCTCGGCCACAGCCAGAAGGACCTCCTCCACAGTAACAGTGCTGTCCGGGGGAACGATCCGCACCCCCTGGTGGATAGACGGAGGTGGCATTCCCAAGGTCACCATCCTCCACCCAAAAAAAACAAAAACCGAAAATGCGGCCAGTAGTGGAAAATCAAAAAAAAAGTCCAAACAAACCACGGAGTTCAGAGGGGGGGGGGGGGAGAGAGAGAGAGAGAGAGAGAGAGAGAGAGAGAGACTGAGACTTTGAAAAAAGCTTTTATTGCACACTTCAAAAAAAATGTAAGCACACCAACATCATTCCTCCAAGTGTATCACATTGGAAAAAGTGCAAACTGAAATGTTCCCTCCCCCACACAACACAGAGCAGTCCCTGCAGTCCACCTATTCAAAGATCCAGTTCTGTGACAGTCAATTACAGTCAATTAAATGTCATATACCAGTCTGTTCAAACAATATCTCAAAAATGGGTAAAACAGGCAGAGGAACGATCGCCATTCAGTCCTCCTGTCGGGCGCGCTTGACCGGCGTTCCCCCTGCTGCTTTACGCAGGGCTGTCAGGTGTTTCTTGAGGCGATAACGCTTCCTTTCATCCAGGAGGTCAAGACCAACCTGTCTTCTTAGCACATCCACAGACTTAATGAATTTATCAGTGTCACTGAAGTAGTCGGCGACCCTAATGGCTTTGTTATAGGTTGCATCCAGAAATGCATTTATTTCATCCAGTGAATACAAACTCGTGTTTGTACTGCATTTTGCCTCAGTAGACTCAGCATTAGACACAGTGTCGTTCTCAGATTCCATTTCCTCGTCAGCACCACTCAGCTGACTGCTCGGTTCTCCCGGGCCAGTGGATTCATCATGGGCCACATTTTCCTGGACGCCACCCTCAGCAGCTGACTGTCGCTGTTCCATACCCCGCTGTGTAACGGTAGCAGGCTCCGGAAGCAGGCTCCGGAAGCCCAGCCGCTGATGTCACACAGCGAGATTCTTACGCACCATCAGGTCGGTGCTCCGTCCCCTCCTCCGAAGCGGCAGCAGCTGGCGGAGGCACAGCCGCTGACGTCACACAGCGAGATGATTGTGACGCACCATCAGTGACCTTTTTGGCGACATCGCCATCCACGCTCCCAACTGCAAGCTGGGCTGCGGGCGGCACAGCCGGGCCGTCTACAGACACAGCGGCAGGCTCCGGAGCTGGGGCAGCGTGAGCGGAGGCCGCGCCGCCGTCCGCAGCTGCGGCGTGAGCGGAGGGCTCGCCGCCGGCACCATCCGCGGCCTCATGAGGGCCCTCCGCCCGCTGCCTGTGCGGACAAGCAAACCGTTTATGGCCCACGTCTCCACATTCAAAACATTTCATCTGTCCCGAGCTCGCATACACCATGTAAGATCCGTCCCCGTGCTTGACCCTGAAGGAGACTTCCAGAGTCTGCGTGGGTGAGTCGAGAAACATGAACACCTGTCGCCAGAGCAATTTCACATGTTTGAACTTGGCGGCCTTGCATCCCAAAGGCAGAGTCGTAAACGGGCCCACAAACTTCCCAAATCTGCAGAGCTCCGTCGCCAGCTGCTCGTCAGTGATGAAAGGTGGAACACCTGAGAGGGTGATTGTCGTTGATGGGACAGATAAGGGGGACATCTGTACATACATTTCCCCGATAACCACACCGCTTACAATCAGGGTATGAACATCGTCTTCAGCCGCCAGAAGCACAACCACAGCCAGAAGGACCTCCTAGAGAGAGAGAGAGAGAGAGAGAGAGAGAGAGAGAGAGAATTAAGTAGCCGCCAGAAGCACAACCACAGCCAGAAGGACCTCCTAGAGAGAGAGAGAGAGAGAGAGAGAGAGAGAGAGAGAATTAAGTTTTGAGTTTTAAAAAATCCCTTTATTGTACAATTCAAAAATGTAAGATCACCAATACCATCATCCCACCACGTGGAGAGAGAGAGACTTTGAAAAAAGCTTTATTGCACACTTCAAAAAAAAGTAAGCACACCAACATCATTCCTCCAAGTGTGTCACATTGGAAAAAGTGCAAACTGAAATGTTCCCCCCACACACACAACACAGAGCAGTCCCTGCAGTCCACCTATTCAAATTTCCAGTTCTGTGACAGTCAAATTGCATTTGACTGCATCAAATTCCTTAGTATCAACATCTGCATACCGTCTTTGCAGGAGTAGGATTATTTCAGTTGTAACTGAAGTGCAGCTATCAAACTTCCTTCTTATGTCTTGAGATGGTAAAGTAAGTGCACGTAAACTCTCATACCTTTGCTTTAGTTCTGACTCACACTTTTCTATTGAATGGATCATTTCACCCAACTCAGTTTTAGAGCACTCTTCCTTAAGTTTAGATCTTGTTAGTTGAATCTCTGCTTTAAAGTTAAGATACGTCGACATAAACTTCCTTTCTCTCTCTGTTATTTCCTTTCTTTTAAAGTCAACGATCTTTTCTGTAGGGCGTCTCTCCCTTTCTGATCGTCTCACTTGCGTTTCAACTTGAGATGATGATGATGACCCTATCTTGTGTGTTTCAAGATCTCCAATTATTTCTCCTATCCGTGTCTCAATTTCTTGTCTTTTTAAGTCGACAGATTCAGTTTTTAATTTCTCTTCCGACTTTACTTTCTCATCTTCTAGAGCTGCAAGTATTTCCTCTAATGTATGAAACTCACTTGTGCTCTGCTCCATTTTCAAAAATGATTTGAACTAACACTTTTGGAATTTTACAGTGAAAGGAAAGTTAGAAAACTGCTGGGAGAACATGCAATAGGAAACAAGTGACACTCTTCAGTAATTTACAACATTTCAATTTTCTTTTACTTCTGTTTCTTTTCTCAATTTAACTTAGGAATTAAAAAGGTTCCAAACTGAAAATATACCATCTAACCTGGTACCTTAAAGGTGTTGTGACCTTTTGCAAACTGCATTGTCCATAAATGTTGCTCTGGTACCTCTTCTGTCCGGCTGAATGTCCAGCGGATGTTGGAAGAAGCATGCACGTCTTTTATTTGCTCAGCAAACAAAGTCCTTGAAGCATGGCCCTGCAGGAATCTTGCTGCTTGCTCCTGGATTAGACACGTTTTTCACTGTAACCGCTCCCAAAGTCTTCTTCTAGGTCAGAAAACCACGCTCCAACTGATGTTGACAAGTTTTTTGTTTATTTTGCCACAGCAAATCTTCGCACTTAAACCCTGTGAAAAACTAAAAATACAGACATAAAAAACATGAATACAAAATAAATTATAACACTTAACAAATGTTCATAAACAAAAATAATCGCATACCGTGTGCGCCTTCTGCCTAGAATTTAGGAGTTGTTAGTCATGTCACAAATTTCCCAAACAAAGTCCCCTCTCCAAAGTCCTCTCTCCGCATCTGATTGTGGACAGCCTCCAGCAGCCGTGTGACTCTTCTAATCAGGCATATGAACAGCGCATGCCTACCACCCATTTTTGCACCATATCAGGTCCAGGTTCACCGCTGTTTCCTCACAAACACGGAGGACATTTAACAGTCTGGCTGCCTGCAGGAAAAACACTCCGTTCTCTCTCCCGACACTCGCTCACACAATGCCGCTGATAGGCAGGGCGAGACACCTGCACAAGCCCCCTTCACAAGCTCTCCGACTCACACGCGAGCTCGGCAGCACGAGCACATATGCTCCGCGATATGGAGGGATTGAAGGCGGAGAAAAGGACACCGCTAACGTCCGCAACACTGGCGCACACACCCATAAACAAACATTATTTCAGAAAAAGAACCAAAAATACATAAACCTTTTCACTATGACAGCTACAGTGTACACGTTTAAGGACTGTGTCCCAAATATCATCCTCAGTCTCAAAACCAAGCTCATCTTCCCAGTGTTGTTTAATGATAGCTAACGAAGGTGTATTAATTGACATAGTATATTTATATATTTTAGTGAGCCTCCTCCTCTGAGACTGCAAGCACCTGGTCATGATATGGTCCAGGTGAGTTTCAGGTGGGAAGAGTGGGAAATTGGGAAACTTCTTTCTGACAGGGTCCCTTATTTGAAGATATTGAAAGAAGTGACTGCGCAGCAAGTTAAATTTGACTGCAAGATGGGTGAAACTGGCAAAAGTATTATCTATGTACAAGTGTTGGAGAGTCTGTATGCCCCTGGCAGCTCAGCTAACAAAAAAAGAGGAATAAGTGGCAGGAGGGAATAAGGGGTTTTCCAGAATAGGAGAGAATAGGGAAATGTCATGTATGCCAAGGGTCAACTTAAACTGCCTCAAGATCTTTAACACATGCCACACCACCACGTTCTTTTTGGAGATGGAGACCAGAAGAGGAAGCCACGCTCCAAGGAGAGCCTTCGGAGAGTAAGGACAACACAGTGAGGCCTCAATGTTAACCCAGGTGGAACGGTTTGTATTATCTGGAGGAAGAAGCCAGAAAGACCTGTTACTCAGATTAGCAGCCCAATAGTAGTATTGAAAAGTAGGTGAGGAAAGACCTCCCAGATGTTTAGGCCGCTCAAGAAATTCTTTACGTATCCTTGCTGGTCTTCCCCCCCAAATAAAATCAGAAATTAATTGTTGCAGTGTTGTAAAAAATGAGTGCAGGATGAAGATTGGAAGACATTGAAACAAGTAAAGAAATTTGGGGAGGGTATTCATTTTCACTGAATTAAGTTTGCCAATTAAAGAAAGTGGAAGGGCAGCCCATCTTACAAAGTCGGATTTACAGTGTTCAAGAAGGGGGTTGTAGCATCAACGTCCCCTCAGGCTAATCCAGAAGATCATTTTTCTTCATTCTACAGGAATCTCACTTTTCTTCATATTAAAACGACTCTCACTGACGGCCTGGCCGAGAATGATATGCCTTTCCCAGGACCCCAATGTAAACAACTCCCCTCTTGCAGAGACGGTAAGGATCAAAATTTGCTTTAAAAGGCTTAAGTGAACCATAAACTCTGGAGTCCAGATCCCAACGTGGGCAGTTCATGTTGATAAGCATCCGCCCTACAGGAAACTAATGCTCTTAAAAAGTCATAAACTTCTTAACCGGACAGATATATGACCTCCTTCCTTTCCTGGACATATCACAGAGCTTTTAAGGCCATTTCTCTCCCGTAACAGAGACCTACAAAATTATCTACAGCTCAGCAGCACCTCCTAGTGGATATCTACGGAATATGTTTCATTGTATAATCTGACTGTCAATTCTGACTAAACATTAAGTGTCTTCCAGCTATCATCTCCCCAGGATCCTAAGGACACTGAAAATCACCCTTTTTTTTCCCACAATATCTTTATTGAACCTTTTTTTTTTAACAAACATGATACAAACAATCAAACACTAACACTAAAGTACTACAAAAAAAAAAAAAAAAAGATGCACTAAAAACACCAACAACCACCAGCAAAATCAAATCTTCAACAATGCTCCTCTGTTTAGTCTAGACAATCCAATACATAAGTATACATATTATGTTCACCAGTTTGGAATTTACAAGGTCCACACACATCATTCACCTTCTTCTTCAAAAGTTATGTTTAAATTTTTTACATAATCAATAAAAGGTCTCCATATATTCTCAAACACAATTTCCTTTGATTTCAGTATATATGTTATTCTTTCTAATGGAAGGTTTGTTAACATCTGTCTTAACCACTGAGTCACATCTGGTCTATGAGTCTTTTTCCATAATAGTGCAATACATTTTTTGGCATTAAGCAAACTGAGGTCTATGAATGTTCTTTCACTTTTATTAAAATTATGCTTTTCTGGGTACAGACCCAACAAAAACAGTTTAGGATTCAATATGATTTGTTTTGAGATTATTTTTTCAATTGTTACCCTCACCTCTTCCCAAAACATTCTTATTAATCTACATTCCCATACACAATGAAATAGAGTTCCTTTACTTTCCCTGCATTTTGTGCATGTATCTGGTATATTTTTGTTATATTTATTTAACTCCTCCGGTGTAACATACATCCGCATTAACCATTTGAAATGTATCAATTTAAGGCGTACATTTATTGATTTGGTTTGAGCTTCTGTACAAGCCAATTCCCATTGTTCCTCTGAAATTTCAGTTTGCAGATCTTCTTTCCAGTAGTTTAATCTTTTCAGTGAATTTTCACTTGAAGATAGTGTCAATGAGTTATAAAACTCTGAAATAATACCCTTTCTTTTACTATCTTTCATCATCATTTTTTCCAAGGATGAATAAATAGGTCGAGTGAGAGCTTTATTTTGATTTGATCGAATAAAGTTTCTAAGTTGAAGATATTTAAAAAAAATGTGTTCTACTGAGATTAAATTTGATCCTCAGCTCTTCAAAAGACATTATGTTATCTGCACATGGCAAATATAAATCCTGAATCTTTTGTATCCCTTTTAAATTCCATACTTTAAATACAGCATCTGCTCTCCCTGGTTTAAAATATTGATTACCCCATAATGGACTAAATTGTGACAATAACTGTGGTTCTTTTAAATAGTTTTTAGCTTCACACCATATTTTGATCATATGCTTTACAAATGGATTTTTAACTTGTTTTTGTAATTTTTTTGCCGAATCTGAGTATATGAATATGGGAAGAGGTAAAGGTAAATTGTATGATTCCATTTCAGTCCAGTGAGGGAGATCATTTGATGAAAAATAATATGTCATAGACCTCAGTTGTGCCGACCAATAATACAACATAAAATTTGGACATTTCAGACCTCCACGATCAAATGGTAAATATAATAAAGACAGACGTAATCTAGCCCTCCTGTTGTTCCATATAAATTCCACTAACTTTTTTTTTATTCTTGAGAATAAATCTAAAGGTGGTGATAAGGGAATGTATTGAAATAAATAAAGTATTTTAGGTAAAATATTACTTTTAAGTATATTGATTCTCCCGATCATCGACATTGGTAGTGACATCCATCTCTGAGTTAACTCATTGATATCTGACATTAAGGCTTCATAGTTGACACTGGCGACTGATTCTAGCTTAGGCACAATTTGGATTCCTAAATATTTAAACTGATTTACAACATTGAATTGATTTACCTCAGGGGCTGGGTAATTTCTCTGGGTCTCATTTAGCATTAATATTGAAGATTTAGTTTTATTTATTTTAAATCCTGATATTTCCCCAAAATTCTTTATTAAATTCAACATTGATATCTGACATTAAGGCTTCATAGTTGACACTGGCGACTGATTCTAGCTTAGGCACAATTTGGATTCCTAAATATTTAAACTGATTTACAACATTGAATTGATTTACCTCAGGGGCTGGGTAATTTCTCTGGGTCTCATTTAGCATTAATATTGAAGATTTAGTTTTATTTATTTTAAATCCTGATATTTCCCCAAAATTCTTTATTAAATTCAACAAGGTTGGAATTGATTTTTTTAGATTCGACATAAACAAAATTATGTCATCGGCGTACAGGGAGATTTTATGTTCTGTTGGTCCAACTTTAATTCCATATATTTGTGAATGTAAACGTATCGCTATCGCTAAAGGTTCAATTGCCATAGTAAACAGTAAAGGTGAAAGTGGACAGCCTTGTCGACATCCTCTATTGATTTTTATTGGTTTTGAAATATTGTTATTTGTTAGGATTTCTGCTGTAGCATTATTGTATATTATTTGAACCCATTTTATGAAATTATTTCCAAGTCCAAACCTTTGTAGGACTTCAAAAAGAAAGGGCCATTCAACTCTATCAAAGGCCTTTTCGGCGTCCAGTGATAGGAGAGCTGTATCCGGTGCTTCTTTATTAAAATAAATAATATTAAATAGTCTTCTTACATTATGGAAGCCTTGTCTTCCCTTTATAAAGCCATTCTGATCTCGATTAATAATATTTGGTAAAATTTCTTGTATTCGTCTTGCTAAAATTTTACAGATTATCTTAAGGTCGGTGTTTAATAGGCTTATTGGTCTCATATTTTCACATTTATTAGAGGGCTTACCTGGTTTTGGCAGCAGTATAATTAAGGCATTATTTATGTATGATGGTAAATTATTATTTTGAAATGCTTCTAAAACCATTTCCAAAAAAGGTTTTATTAATTTATTCTTAAATTTTTTATAAAGGTCAACTGGAAGACCATCTGGTCCTGCACTTTTTCCTGATTTCATATTATCAATGGCTAGCCCAACTTCTTCTTGACTAATTTTAGACTCCAATATCTCCCTGTTTTCATTTGGAATACACGGTATAGATAGTTCGTTCAAAAACCCATTTAGTTTTGTTAAATCAAATTCATTTTTGGTATCATATAATTTTTCATAGTAATCTCTAAAGGCTCTGTTAATTTCTAAAGGATCTATAACTACCTGTCCGTTACTTATAATACTAGTAATTGGTGTTTTAATTTCTAATTGTTTAATCTGCCATGCCAATAATTTTCCTGATTTTTCACCTTGTTCATAAAAAGATTGTTTCAATCTTAGAAGACTCGAGGCAGCTCTATTCGCTGATTTTTTGTCGTATTCAGCTCTCAAAATCAGTAATTCATTCTCCAACCTTGGATCACTTCCTGCATACACTTTTTCCTGAAGACTTTTCATTTTATGTTCCAATTTAGCTCTCTCCTCTCGAGTCTTCTTAGATTTTGATCCTGTATAACTAATAATATGTCCCCTAATAAAAGCTTTGAAAGCCTCCCACTTTACACATGCTGATGTTTGTGTAGTATTGATGTCAAAGTACTCGTCTATCTGTTTTTCTATATACTTGACAAATTCCTCATCCTGAAGCCATTTATGCTGAAATTGCCATCTACCTGATTCCTTTGTCAATTTTTTATCTACATATATTAGACAACAGGGTGCATGATCAGAGATCACGATGTTATCATAAAAGCAGTTTTGAATCTTGGATCTTAATTCTGTGGAAATCAAAAAATAATCAATACGTGAGAATGTCTTGTAGGTACTGGAATAACAAGAATAGGCTTTAACTTGTGGTTTCATTTCTCTCCATATATCTAACAATCTCAATTCTTTCATAAAATGATTAATAGTCATCCTACATCCATTGTGCGTACAATCCAGTCCTGTTGATCTATCTATACCTGGATTCAATGTACAATTAAAATCCCCTGCTATTATATGTTGCCCTGTAAGTGATGATAAAATAAGAAATAAATTAGCAAAGAACTTTTGATCATCTATATTGGGACCATATAAGTTCACAAGATTTATATTTTCTAATAGCAAAGAACGTTGAATGATTACATATCTTCCAAGTTTGTCTCCAATTACATTTTTCACTTGAAAAGGGACTGATTTATGTATGAGAGTCATAACTCCCCTGGCCCGGGATGAGAATGATGAGGTGAATACACTTCCTTGCCATCTACTCCTAATTCTTTTTATATCCTCCTCTATTAGATGAGTTTCTTGTAAAAACACAATTTTTGAACCCATGTCTTTTATTTTATTCATAACATGTTTAAGTTTTTTTAAATTTTGTAGACCTCTGCAATTCCATGAAGTTAAATTAAGATTAACACTTTGGTTTATGATCAATAGAGAGTTTGGGATTACCTTGCAGTGTAAACATGCTCATACAGAGAAGCAAAAACATGAGTGGTTGAACATTCATCCTACAAACTACACACAAACAAATTCCCCCTTCCCACACTTGTGGCGAACCCCCCAAAATCAAAAGAAAAATTCCATCTCCCGATATAGCCATCGACCGTTCCACACCCACGGGGAACAGCCTAAGCCACTCCTTCTTCATCCTCCCAATCACCCTAACTCTACTGCTTTTAATGACGTAACATTAACTCTCCTCTGTAGTTTTCCAACTTAACTCCAAAATTTTTAACAACTTTGTACATCATAGTTTTTTTTTGTTTGTTTTGTTTTTGTTTTTTTTTAATATATAATACAATCTATATTTTGTAAACTTGCTATTTACTTCAAGTCAGTCAAATGCCTGTGCAAATGCTTAATTATTCTACCTCATATTTTGTTCATGCTTAGCTCCCACCAGTCTCTTCTTCTTCTTTGATCTTCTTGATGAACTCCTGCGCCTCCTCTGGGGTCTTGAAGATGTGGGTTCTGCCCTCATACGTGGTCAGCAGTCTCGCAGGATAGATTACACCATGACGAATCCCAAGGTTGCGCAGCTCCTTACGTATGGGATCAAACTGCTTCCTCAATTGTTGGATTCCTGTGGCCAAATCTGGGTAGAACCGCACCTGCTGATCCTGGTGTTTAATCTCTCCTTTAGCTTGTGCAGCGTTGAAGATCTTCATCCTGTCTCTGTTGCTAAGAAACTTCATAATTAAGGTCCTCGGCGGTCCCTTATCTCTCCGTGGGCCAATACGATGTGCTTTTTCCAGAACCACTGCTGATTGCAACTCCTCGCTGCCCAGCACCTCCGGAATCCACTTTTCCAGAAAGGAATATACGTCCCGACCTTCTGATTCCTTTGGAAGACCCACCAGCCTCAAGTTATTCTGTCTCGACCGAGATTCCAAATCCAAAATATTATCTTCTAGACATTTATTTTTTTTTTCCAAAGTGCGCACCTTTAATTGAAGACGGGTGACGTCATCGTCAGCACTAGCGAGACGGAGCTCCATCTGCGCCGTTCGTTCTACACAGTCACCCAATTCCTTTCTTATTCCTTCCAATGCTGTCATAATCCCATCAAATCTAGAGGAAAAGTCCGCTCTCATTGAACTCATGGCAGCCATCAGCGCATCTGCGCCTCCCCCCGCAGATATCGCACCGTTGCCAGCCTCCTCCGCCATATATGGAGTTTTGTTTGCTGCGTCACAGACCTGAAAGTCCGTTAATTTGGACTGTTTCGGCGGCTCGCTTTTTCCTTTACCTGGTTTTCCAGCCTTAGGCTTCGCCGACATATCCTCGCCCAAACGCTGGGATACGTTCTGTCCCAAATGAGAGAGTTATTTGCCGATTTTTTTCTCCAGGAGCAGAGCAGAGTGAGACACGTCCGTCTTACGTGGCAGCCATAACCGGAAGTCGAAAATCACCCTTTTTAATCACCGACCAGGGTTTGCAGTAATTCATTAATCCTTGATCTAAATGTGAAGAGCATGTATTAGGAACATGTATTAGGAATGTTTATTTTCATGAGTGTTATTCAAGTGAATGTTAATATTATTAGTAATGTTATAAATGCATGATCACTGAATATTAGCCGAGTCACTTAATTTAGTTAGATTTTATATTGAGTACATAATTTCATAAGAACTGAATGGGTATTAATCCTTGTACGATATCATTCCTGATAAACCACTCCTCTCTACTTTTCACGGGATAATGCCCTTTTCATTTGTTGTTCCCAAACAAAGAGATGTTTTCACATCGGACAAAGGCCCATTCAAACTCCTCTTTATGAAAGCTGATTGGCCTGTCTGCGACCAGCCCCGGTTTTTATGACCCCACAGCGTGCTTCAGTTAAAAATGTGCAAGAACTGCCCTGCAGTAGAAGAAAGGAGAGAACAGAAGAACTTTAAGATTAAGATTAAAGAAGCAGAATAGAAATCTAGATCTAAGAGGAAAGTTTTTGTTTCACTTCTTCGAAGTTCCTTGCAGTTTTCTTTTGTCTAAATTGTTCTGTGAATTTTAAGAAACCTTTTTGTGTGTGAAGTTTGTCAAATCCTGTGTTAGTTTTCTCGTTTTTCTGGTTACTGAGGAGAAACCATCTTTTTCTTACGAGCTCGCCTTAAAGAGAGTCAAACTCTCAAAATCCTTTTTTTTTCTTCACCTCAGAAGCCATTCTTATCCTAGTTGAATGTTTTTCTTAGATTTTCTGACTTTTCATGCCGTTAAAGTGGACTTTTAATTTTCCTATTTTAAAGTGAACAGAGATTGTGTTTTTGGACTTTTTTTGGTCTCATCCATGTCTGACAGAGACGTCCTCCTTCAGTTTTTGGTCTATTTCGCGGCCAGAGACATCATAAATTTGGACTGGTTGCCAAAAGGACTCTCCACACTGCTCGGAGACAGCCGTTACTGCTGCTGCCGCTGTCCAACTACGAGCCCCGGCCTAGTCTGCACTTCTTATGGTTGGTTGTGAACATCAAGGAGCCTTGCAGCAGTCGTTCCATCCCTGGGTACCAGTGGTCAAACCCCAGCCAGCACCGACCCGCTGAACACATGGACCAACAGCTGTTCGTAAGTGAGATTCTCATTTTCCTATCTGCTGGGTTAAACGTGATGTCCTAAAAATTTAAATTACAATTGAACATAACCAGTATTTCATGGTACAATTAGTCTCTCAGCCATAGGATAAAGCTATAAACTGAAGGAAGATTCTTATTCATTTTTAAGTAACCTCCTTTCATTTTTGTAGATTAATTCAGAAGTTCATTTTTAGGTAATCAGCTTATGAATTTTCCCCATACAACTGCGTTCTGTTTTTGTTAGACATTTCAGCCTTCCATTACCGTTGAAACATAAAGTCTGGTTTCTCCTTGGTTCCACAAAGGTTTAACGCTAGATTTTATGTTCAGAAATGCACTAACAGTTGATGTGATATTAGACACCTGTTATCATTTGAATCTGTTTATCCATCATTTGAATGCCATATCATGTAACCTGAATGAGTTTAATAAAAGGGATGAATGAGAGAAGTTGAAGCATTTTCCTTTCGCATATATGTTTCCTAGATCACGGCAGGAAAAGAACTCCCTTAAATTTTGAGACTGATCCATTAAGTAATTGAAGGTATGGAAATGAATTGAATTTTATTTTATTTAGTGAGTGTAGAGGTGACGGTTCAACTCTGTCCCCTCGCACACCCACTATTAAATAAAATAAATAATTCCTGTACCTTATTACCCTATATTTTATTAAATATCGCTACAGGGTGAAATTAGCTTGGAAAAGTTTTTAATACGACCGAGTAATAGTAATGCCAAGGTAATGAAAAGAATCCTTTGTGGAGGAAAAATAAGTTCAGGCGAGGTACGACGAGCTGTGAGGTTGCAGCATTTTATTTTCCTCCAACATCATGAGACACACTGCAGCGCTGTACGCTGTGTTGTGCTGTCTGTGCTGTGTTGTGTTGCGCTGTCCTCTTGAGGCATGTATAGCAAGCTCTTTTATACATGTTATACCAACAGAGAGAATGCATGGCACATTTGCATATTGATATACATATGTATCAGTCAATACATATCATTCGCGTGACCAACTGGCACCCGGACATCCCCTCCTTAATCCGGGGATGTATAACAATAGTCCATTGTTCTGATTGTCTCCTAGGGGCTCTCTGTCCATATGCAAATTGTCCTCTGCTTAGTGCATGCTAGCTGAATGTGAGGATTGAATGTCCATGTAGATTGTGGTGGGTCACCACAGGGCTCCCCCCCAGAACACTCAGCAGGGGTTATGACCCCCCTCCTTCCCTCGTCGTTTGGTTCCAGCTCCGGTAGAACTGTCGGAGGGCATGTCAGTCCGTGAGGGGGATGGGGGAGGGGTGGAAAAAACAGTGTGCTCCGCTCCGGGTTCCAGCACGTTGAACGGCCATGGATTGTGGGCACACGGGCCGGTGTGTTTCATGCGTAATGGAACAAGACGGCAATCGTCTGGCTTTAGGGAGTGAGGTGCGGGAAAAGCGCTGTGCAGGAGGAGAGGGAGGGGGGTGGGAGTAAGTGAGTGCTGGCCTGGGACGTCAATGGTGTCTGGGCCGCGTAAAAATTGTGTGTGGATCCGCGATAGTGAGGGACTTTCCCGGTAAACCTGGCGGAGATCCACAGCGGCTGTGAAAAAAAAAAAAAAAATTAGTCTCTGACTTCTCTTGCAGCTCGATCCAGCGAGGATGTGGAGAAGGCAAGTGGCCAAATTCCCCGAGGATGCGTAGCGGCTGTGAAACAACTGCAGCTGTGTGAGGGTGTGAGGTGGTTTGGCTTTTAGGTGCAGAAACAGCCCTAAAGCCCTCGGGGACAGCAATTGGCTAAATTCCCCTTGTGCGCCGTGGCTGAGAAACCCATACAAAGTCCTGTGTGCGGGCTGCACATCTGCTTCAGGTGCATGAGCAGCCCTGAAGGTTCCGAGGGTGGTGATCGGCCGTTTTTCTTGGGCATGTGCAGCGGCGGAGGACGCTGTATTGGTCTGTGGAGCCGGCTTGACCCTGTGTGTGGCGCGCGCGTGGCGCAGTGACCACATTAGCTGCCAGTTGCGCTGTCCTCGTAATCCTGCGGTGTGCGTGTGGGGCTTCTGTGTGCGGGAGGTCCGCTTGTCGCGAGCTGAGTCAGGGTCGGGGAGCTTGGTGGAAATCAACGCAGTCGGCGTTGATGTTTGTCCCCGTTCAGGCTGCTTCCTTCATTCGCTCGTGTTCCCGTTCATGGTGCATGTTGGTCCAAGCGCTGCACTCCGGAGCGCGTGCTCCGGAGCGCGCGCTCCAGTGAGGATGAAGAAGTTGTAGGCGTTCTCTGGTCCTCTGCTGTCCTCAGCACGGTGAGAGGGAGCAGATGGTCACTCTCTCTCATCAGGTCACCAGTGTGGAGGGATAAGATCAGGCAAGGGGTGCACCATGATGCGTGCTGGGGCTTCCCGTCCGGGTCATCTCCGGGGTGTTCGCCTCATGTTCCATTCTTCGTCAAGGGTCACCAGTGTGGAGGAAAAATAAGTTCAGGCGAGGTACGATGAGCTGTGAGGTTGCAGAATTTTATTTTCCTCCAACATCATGAGACACACTGCAGCGCTGTGCACTGTGTTGTGCTGTCTGTGCTGTGTTGTGTTGTGTTGCGCTGTCCCCTTGAGTCATGTATAGCAAGCTCTTTTATACATGTTATACCAACAGAGAGAATGCATGGCACATTTGCATATTGATATACATATCAGTCAATACATATCATTTGCGTGACCAACTGGCACCCGGACATCCCCTCCTTAATCCGGGGATGTATAACAATAGTCCATTGTTCTGATTGTCTCCTAGGGGCTCTCTGTCCCTATGCAAATTGTCCTCTGCTTAGCGCAGGCTAGCTGAGTGTGAGGATTGAATGTCCATGTAGATTGTGGTGGGTCACCACACCTTCACAATTTTAAAAGGTACATTGATTAGGAGAGCGGAGGAAGAAGTTAGAGAGAAATACTCACTTTTCTGCAAATTAAGCTTATAGCCAGAAATGGCTCCAAAAGCACTGAGTGTCGAAAAAACATGGGGGAGAGTCGTGGTAGGGTTTGTCCGCAGACAGACTGTATGTACTTGACCACCCCGGACAATTCCCTCTATCCTATTGTGCTGTGCCGATGCGATAGCAAGAGGTTCTATAGCAATAGCAAACAAGAGGGGGCTCAAAGGGCACCCTTGTCTCATGCCTCTGTGTAAGTGGAAATTGTCAGACATTAGTTGGTAAGAATGGAAGCCATAGGTGATGCATATAACAGCTTAACCCATGAGATGAATGTTATGTCTGTAAAATGAGTGGACAGGAGTTTTGTTCATGCAGGCAACAACTCAACTTTATTAAGAGAACTTGGGATTATACACACAGTGGGCTGTGCCCGCCTGACGTCACCCAGTGAGTGGGCACGGCACCACATACACACACATTCTCATACACAACATGCTCCCCCCCTTTTAGAAAAATGCAAAACCACACACACGATTAAAACCTCCCAAATTTGAACCCGATTCACGCACTAAGAACCTGGGGAACAATATACTGTAACAAAATAACACATTCACACAAAGAACAACTAAAATTGGACCACGTCTCTTCAAATGCATAAAATCAATCCCATATTACCCACACTCACTCACATGTACACCAGCATCATACATATGCAAAACACATATACAGTGATCCCTCGCTACTTCGCGCTTCACCTTTCGCACCCTCAGTGCATCGCGGATTTTTCAAAAATATTCATCAAAAATTCAAAATTGAGAAAAAATACATTAGAACATCACGTATCAACACGGAGAGCCCGCACAACTCAAAATTCACCTCTCTGATTCGCTGGCCAGCATCTCCCCCATCGCTCCCGACTCTAGATTTTGTTCTCGTGTTGACTCGGCTCGGGAATCTCGCGAGAGATGCACTCTCACGAGATTCTTTTCATTCTCTTGCTCTTTCTCTCTCCCGAGAGAGAGAGAGTGAGAGAATGAACGTACGTGTGGGGAGCCTTGAATAACGAAACCGAATTGCATTTAATTCCAGTTTATTTCAAGTAATCATCCCACAGTCTGCTCTCATTCCTGAGCAGCGAACAAAGAGGGTGAACACACCAAAGTTCTCCCTTTTAAACATTCTCACATCAAACCATCTCCCTCGCAGGGGAAATCACACATCTCTACCAAAATCCCTTTATTCACATTCATCAACCTTTAATTTACATAACTCTCCCTTCTCTCCTCTCGAGCTTCAGCGGTCAGGAAGTCTTCTGTCCCCTGTCCTCCGCAGGGGGTCCAGGCTCTGCGGCTCCGCACCGCAGGGGACTGCAGCTCTGTGGCTCTCCTTCATCGTGAGGTTAAATCACATATGCAGTGTCCAACATATACATGTCTAACAACACAGCCATATAACCCCCCCCCCCCAAACGATGAAGAACAGACTATTTCCTAAAATTTAATAACACCTTACTCACTACTGAATAATCAACACCAACATTCAGTCTGTGCGCTGCTTGGGCTTCAACCGTCTGCCGAATCTGCTGTGAGTTGGCCCCGCCTTGCCTGCGGCGCCTTTCTGCTTCGGCTCCGTTGACTGAGGAAGAGAGTGATTATTTGCCCTCTGCGGGGGCCTGCCTCGTCGAGGCGCCACTGCGACCGGTACAGACACGTCCTTCATGACAAAAGCAGGTTTTAGTCTGTCAATACTGACTGTCTCTTTTCTGTCTCCAAAATCTAGCACAAATTGCTTATCACCTGCCTCCAGCACTCGAAATGGCCCTTCGTAAGGTGGTTTGAGCGTTGCTTTTAGGGCTTCGCGCCTGACAAAAACGAAGTCGGCATTTTTCAAAGCCTTGGGGACGAAAACTCGTGGAAAAGCGTGAAGAACCGGACCCGGGAGCGTGTCTGCTCCCGTGCCAACTAACGGTCCCAGAGCAGAGAGAGGTGGGGGCTCTGGGTGCTCTGGTAAAAACTCGCCTGGCAGCCTCAGAGTTTGTGCGAATACCAGCTCCGCTGGGGAGGCGTCTAAGTCTTCTTTAGGCGCAGAACGCAACCCTAATAAAACCCATGGCAGTTTATTTACCCAATCTGCATCCCTGAGCGACGCTCTGAGTGCTGCCTTCAAAGACCTATGAAAACGCTCGCATAAACCATTAGCCTGAGGGTGGTAAGCCGTAGTGCGGTGAATTTTGGCTCCTAAGCCGTTGGCCATCGCTGACCACAGCTCAGAGATGAATTGCAGTCCTCTATCGGACGTAATGTCCGACGGAACCCCGAAGCGCGCCACCCAAGCCGTTAAAAAAACGCGAGCCACCTCCGCGGCCGTGGTCGTCGCAAGTGGGACCACTTCCGGCCAACGTGTGGTTCGGTCCACCATTGTCAAAAGATGCGTGAACCCCTGCGATGCCGGTAGGGGGCCCACAAGGTCGACGTGCACATGGTCGAACCTTCTGGCCGGAATGCGGAACGGTTCTAACGGGGCTCTTGTGTGCTTGTGAATTTTGGCCCGTTGACAGGAAATGCAGGTTTTTGCCCATTCCTTCACGTGCTTGCGCAGGCACGGCCAAACAAACTTTTCCGCCACCAGTTTCACCGACGCGCGCACCCCCGGGTGCGCCAGTGAGTGGACCAAGTCAAAAACACGGCGGCGCCACGTGGCCGGAACCACCGGACGCGGGCGCCCCGTCGACATGTCGCAGATCAGGGGGGGCATACCGGTTTGTAAACACTTGCTCTCCAGCCTTAACCCTGTTGGTCCAGACTGGAGCGCGCGCACGTCTGCGTCCGCCCCCTGGTCCGCTGCCATGGCTGCGTAATCTATACCCACGTGCACCGGGGCTGCGCGCGCCACCGTGCCGCTCTCCTGCGGCGCGGTCATGGTGGCCCGTTCTGCCTCTGCGCGTGTTGGAGTCGTGAACGCGCGTGAGAGACAATCTGCTACTACATTGAATTTGCCTGCAACGTGCCTAATGTCAGTGGTAAATTCCGAGATTGCGGCCAGCTGCCTCTGCTGCCTGCCGGACCACGGGTCTGAAATTTTGGCCATGGCGTATGTGAGCGGCTTGTGGTCTACATAAGCGGTGAAGCACCGTCCTTCCAGCCAGAACTGGAAACGACGAATAGCCAAATGCAGCGCCAACAGTTCTCTGTCGAACGTGCTGTATTTTCGTTCAGCCGCGCTTAAAGATTTGCTAAAGAAAGCCAAAGGCTGCCAAACTCCGGCTACCTGTTGCTCAATAACGGCCCCTATGGCTAAATCCGAAGCGTCTGTCGTCAGCGCGATACGTGCTGCAGGGTCTGGGTGGGCCAGGAGCGCAGCGTCAGCCAAGGCTTTTTTAACATCTGTGAACACGCGCTCCCGCTCCGGGGACCATTCGACCGCCTGGGTCGGTTTTTGTTTTTTGAGCGCGGCATATAACGGTTGCATGATTTGAGCTGCGTGGGGCAGGAATCGGTTATAAAAATTCACCATCCCCAAGAATTCCTGCAGTGATTTGACCGTTTGTGGACGGGGAAAATCCGCTACCGCGCATACTTTATCTGGTAACGGAACCGCTCCCTCCGGGGAGACGCGGTGACCCAAAAAATCGATCCGCTCGACGCCGAACTGGCACTTGGCTGGGTTAACTATTAAGCCATGCTCTCCCAGCCTCCTAAAAACTGCTGTGAGTTGTGTTTCGTGTTCGTCCTCTGAAGTACTCGTGACCAAAATGTCGTCGAGGTACACAAACACGAAAGGGAGATTGCGTAACACGGCATCCATCATCCGCTGAAACGTTTGCGCCGCCCCTTTGAGACCAAACGGCATGCGTAAAAATTCAAAAAGTCCGAACGGGGTTATTACCGCTGTTTTAGGAATGTCCTCCGGTTGGACTGGGACTTGGTGATAGCCGTGAACCAGATCAATCTTTGAAAAAATGCGCGCCCCCGCCAGGTGCACCGAAAAATCCTGAATGTGCGGGATGGGATAACGATCGTGCGCCGTAGCGTTGTTTAGCCTGCGGTAATCCCCACACGGTCTCCAGGAGCCATCGGCTTTCGGTACCATGTGGAGCGGCGAAGCCCACGGGCTTTTCGACCTACGAACGATGCCTAGCCTCTCCAGGCTGGCGAACTCCTCGCGCGCAATGGCGAGCTTAACTGCATCCAAGCGCCGAGCTTTTGCAAACACGGGAGGACCAGATGTGGGGATAAAGTGTTTCACCCCGTGCTTCGCGACTGTCGCTGAAAAAGTGGGCACAGTGAGCGCTGGAAATTGGGTGAGGAGTGTGTGAAACTTACCACCTGCTGTAGCGACGTGGGTCTGTACTGGTGGCGGGGACACTCGAGCTGAACAGGGGAGAGAGTAAAAAGAGAGTGCATTTACCAGCCGTCTATTAGCAAGATCAACTAACAGGTTGTGTGAACACAAAAAATCCGCGCCCAACATGTTGAAACTCACCGCCGCTATTACAAAAGTCCATTCATATGTGCGGCCATGTAAGCATAAAGGCAAGGTCCTTCTCCCGTAGATGTTGATGTTCGAGCCATTTGCCGCCGTAGCTCCGCTACCGTGGGGTCCAGCCACCCGGTCCACGTATGTTGGAGTGACAAAGCTCACTTGGGCTCCGGTGTCAATGAGGAACTCTCGTCCGGAGCGCGCATCCGTGATGTAGAGCAGCTTGCTGCGTTCTCCGAGGGTCGAAGCTGCTAGCGACCCCCGGTCTTGCCGTTTCCCGAACTCCTGAAGTTGCAGGGTGGCACACACCTGCGTGCCTTCTCCGCGAACCTCCGATGGTAAAAGCAGAGATCTTCTCCTCCGCTGTGTCGTGTCCGCGCCTCTGCCGCCGGACCATTGGCTCCACCTCGTCGCGGCCGTGCTGCCGCCGTCGTCGGCCAGTCTGGGTCTGCCGCCTCTGGCTCCCCGCTGTCTCGGGTCGCCGCTGTGGTTGCCTGCCCGCCGCAGGCATCCAGGATCCCATCTGCTTCCTGGGCCAGCTCCCGGAACTCCTCCAGGGTGTGACACTTTTTGCCGGCCAGCGTGCTTCTCGCATGCGTCGGGAGGTTGGAGAGGAAGATGAACTGAAAAATGAAATCATCGTTGTCCAACCCTCTCAGCTGTATCATCTCCTCCATCAGGGCGCTCGGCCTGTGTCCTCCTTGGTCTAGCAAAGACAGGATCCTCCTCGCCCTCACTTCGGCCGAGGGGGTGAAAAACTTGATGAGGGTGGATTTCAGCTTGCCGTACCTGTCGGTTGCGGGTGGCTGCTCCACCAAACTCTGCACACACCGAGCTGTGCTGTTGTCCAGTTTAGCGATGACATGGTGGAACTTAGTGTCATCCACCGTTACTCCTGCGAGCGCGAACTGCAACTCTGCTTGCAGAAACCACGACCGTGGGTTATCCTGCCAGAAATCAGGCAGCTTAACGGCCACTGCGCTCGCCAGCTCTGAGCGCTGTGAGTCCGGGACCCTGAGACCTTCTTCGGTCATTCTCAACGTCGTCAGTCACCAATGTGGGGAGCCTTGAATAACGAAACCGAATTGCATTTAATTCCAGTTTATTTCAAGTAATCATCCCACAGTCTGCTCTCATTCCTGAGCAGCGAACAAAGAGGGTGAACACACCAAAGTTCTCCCTTTTAAACATTCTCACATCAAACCATCTCCCTCGCAGGGGAAATCACACATCTCTACCAAAATCCCTTTATTCACATTCATCAACCTTTTATTTACATAACTCTCCCTTCTCTCCTCTCAAGCTTCAGCGGTCAGGAAGTCTTCTGTCCCCTGTCCTCCGCAAGGGGTCCAGGCTCTGCGGCTCCGCACCGCAGGGGACTGCAGCTCTGTGGCTCTCCTTCATCGTGAGGTTAAATCACATATGCAGTGTCCAACATATACAGTACATGTCTAACAACACAGCCATAGTACGTATTATTTATATTATTTATACATTATTTTATGTATCAAAAAACTAACGAGATCAGCCTGGAATTCCACAAAGGGGGGTGACGCTACTTCGCGGTTTTTCACTTTTCGTGGTCGGTTCTGGAACCCATTAACCGCGATAAGTGAGGGATCACTGTACAATTATTTACACATTGTGGAGAGTGTAAATAACGAGACTGATTTATGCAGCAGACGATTTTATTCACTCTCACATCAGTCATACAGAGAAAAGGATGTCTCAATACACCATGGGTTCTCCTTCTATACCAACCTCCCATCTCACATCTGCATGACATCTCACATCACAATACATTCATCCCTTCTCCCCCCAACTGCTTCTTCCTGCTACCTCGCCATAATCTCTATAGCTATTGTCCTTCTCTGTTTACCCTCTGCATCCAGTCTGAGATGATTAACCCATTCTCTACACCGCCCCCCCAGAATCTCAGACCGAGTTTCAGTCCTCACATCCTTTTGGCTTCAGTCTCCTCCCATATCTGCTGTAACGGGGTTTACCGCCTCCGCGGCGCTGCTGTGCCGGCGGGGGGCTCCTGGGCGTGTGTCTGTCTGCGGGTGGGCCATGGCGAGGGGGGTGAAACCTTCGACTTGCCCGTGTGGCTGCTCTGATGAATCGTTTACCTGGGGAGTTCTCAGTGGGGGTCTTCCGTGCCGAGGGGCCTGAGCCAACAGCACTTGCTCATCCACCACCACAAAGGCGGGCTTAAGTCTGTCTATGCATATTTTCTCCTGACGACCCTCCAAGTCTAACAAAAAATGTTTGTCCCCTGTTTCCAGCATGCTGAACGGGCCATCGTAGGGTGGGTGCAATGGAGGGCGGTGGGCATCGTGCCTGACAAACACGAACGCCGCGTTCTTCAAAGTTTTTGGCACAAAAGCGTGTGGAAAACAGTGGTGGGCCGGGCCGGGCAGCGTGCCTGTGTCTGCACTATGCTGCAAACGCTGAGACGGGCAGTTGTCCGGCGCGGGATTATCTGGCAAAAATTCCCCAGGCAGCCGCAGTGGCTGAGAAAAAACAAGCTCCGCCGGGGAAGCCTCCAAATCCTCTTTTGGTGCGGAACGCAACCCCAATAAAACCCACGGCAACCGGTCTACCCAATTTGCATCCGTCAGCGAAGCCCTGAGCGCTGCTTTCAGTGACCTATGAAAACGCTCACATAACCCATTGGCCTGTGGGTTGTACGCGGTTGTGCGATGAACTGCAACACCCAGGCTACAGGCCATCGCGGACCAGAGGTCTGAAACAAACTGAGGGCCCCTATCGGACGTGATGTCCAACAGGATTCCAAAACGTGCCACCCATGTCGTCAGAAAAGCGCGCGCCATGTCCGCGGACGTGGTTGCCGCCAGCGGGACTGCTTCTGGCCAGCGTGTGGTGCGGTCCACCACTGTCAGAAGGTGCGTGCACCCCTGCGATGGCGGGAGGGGGCCCACGAGGTCCACATGAACATGGTCGAACCTCTTAGCCGGGATACAAAACGGCTCCATAGGAGCCTTCGTGTGTCTGTGTACTTTGGTTCGTTGGCACGCTACGCAGGCTGCAGCCCACTCTTTCACTTGTTTGCGCAGGCCTGGCCACACGAACTTCGCTCCCACCATTTTGACTGACGCGCGCACCCCTGGGTGCGCCAGAGCGTGAACTGACTCAAACACGCAGCAGCGCCAAGCGACTGGGACCACTGGGCGAGGTCGTCCCGTGGAGACGTCGCAGATGAGGGGTGGCTTGCCATCTTGCAGTACTCTGCTCTCCAGCCTTAACCCTGTTGGTCCAGACTGGAGTGCCCGCACGTCCGTATCGCCAATCTGCTCTACAGCCATGGCTGTATAATCTATCCCCACGCAGACCGGGGCCACTACTGCGCGCGAGAGGCAGTCCGCTACCACATTCAGTTTACCCGACACATGCTGAATATCAGTCGTAAACTCCAAGATCGCGGCCAGCAGTCTCTGCTGCCGGCCCACCATGGTTCCGAAACCTTGGCCATCACAAACGTTAGCGGCTTGTAGTCCACAAACGCGGTGAAGCTGCGCCCTTCCAGCCAGAACTGGAAGTGGCGTATAGCCAGGTGGAGAGCCAGCAACTCTGTCGAACGCGCTATATTTACTCTCACTGTCGCGCAAAGCCCTGCTGAAAAAAGCGAGCGGCTGCCAGGAACCGGCGACACGTTGCTCCACGATGGCCCCATGGCCATGTCCGAGGCGTCGGTAGTGAGCGCTATCCGGGCCGCCAGATCCGGGTGCGCCAGAAGTGCAGCATTTGCCAGGGCTGTTTTAACCTCAGAGAACGCCTGCTCTCGCTCCGGAGTCCATTCGACTCTGTCCGCGGGTTTTCGTTTCTTGAGCGTGGCGTATAATGACTGCATGAGTTGAGCTGCGCGGGGGAGGAACCGGTTATAAAAGTTAACCATCTCCAAAAATTCTTGCAGCGCCCTGACCGTCTGAGGCTGGGGAAAATTCGCCACGGCGCGCACTTTGTCGGGCAAGGGTATCGCTCCCTCCGGCGAGACGCGGTGCCCCAAAAAATCAATCCCCGTCACACCGAACTGGCATTTCGCCGGGTTGATTATTAACCCGTGCTCCTCCAACCTCCGGAAAACCATCCTGAGGTGGGTTACGTGTTCATCCTCGGACACACTGGCCACCAGGATATCATCCAGGTAGACGAACACAAACGGGAGATCGTGCAGCACCGCATCCATCATGAGTTGGAATGTCTGTGCCACTCCTTTTAATCCGAAGGGCATGCGTAAAAACTCAAACAAGCCAAACAAAGTTATTACCGCTGTTTTGGGTATGTCCTCCGCGCGCACTGGGACCTGGTGGTAACTGCGGACCAGGTCTATTTTAGAAAAAATGCGTGCTCCGGCGAGGTGAACGGAAAAATCCTGAATATGGGGAATTGGGTAGTGGTCGTGCGCTGTGGCGTTATTCAATCTGCGGAAATCTCCACACAGTCACCACGATCCCTCGGACTTAGGGACCATGTGTAGCGGGGATGCCCATGGGCTGTTCGAACGCCTGATGATGCCCAACCTTTCCAGGTTGGCAAACTCCTCGCGCGCTATGGCCAGTTTAGCTGCGTCCAAGCGCCGAGGTCATGCGAAAACGGGCAGCCTGGTAGTGGTGATAAAGTGTTCGACCCCGTGTTTAGCGATGGCCGCCGAAAACGTCAGGACCGTGAGTGCTGGGAACTGAGTGAACAGTGTGTGGAACTTACCGCCTGGAGCTGTGACGTTGGCTTGCGTTATTGGCCCGGCCCCTTGAGCTGTACAGGGGAGAGAATCAAAAGACAGTGCATTAACCAGGCGCCTGTTAGCCACATCAACTAGTAACCCATGTGCACACAGAAAATCAGCACCCAGGATTGGGAAACTCAGTGCTGCTATGTCAAAAGTCCACTCGTACATACGGCCGTGTAGGGATAAAGTCAGTGTTCTCTCACCAAACGTCTTAATGCCCGAGTCGTTTACTGCTACCAGCCCGGGGCCGCTAGGTCCTGCTAGCCGGTCGGCGTAGGACGGCAGGATGAGGCTCCTCTGGGCTCCGGTGTCTACGAGGAACCGTCTCCCCGAGCGCGAGTCCGTCACGTAGAGCAACTTGTTCTCTTCACCGGCAGTCGCAGCTGCTACCGACTGCCGGCCTTGGCGTTTCCCGAGTGCTGGAATTGGCACGGTGGCGCACATTTGCGTGCGCTCTCTCCCAAGCAGCAGTGGTAGAAGCAGAGCGTGTCTCTCTGGCGCTTCCTGGCCTCCGCTGCCGCTACCGTCGGCGGCTCCTCGCCTCCGCTGGTCGTCTCGCTGGGTTCCGACACCTCCTCATTCACTGTGAGGGCTCTGGTGGTGAGGATGATCCGATCTGCCTCCTGGGCTAGCACACAGTAGTCACGCGCGGCCAGCAACGGCGAATTGGCAAGAAACCGCTCTTGCCTCTGTTGGAAGGTTCCGGAGGAAAAGGTGGGCAAACAGAAAATGCCCATCGTCCGTGCCCATCAACGCCAACATCTTCTCCATCAGTTCGACCGCCGAACCATCTCCTAACTCGGAGCGCCTCAGGAGCCTCTCTGCTCTCTCACAGTCCGAGAGCGTGTAGCGCCAGGTCAGCGCGGCCTTGAGAGTCCCGTATTTGTCATGGGCTGGAGGCTGTTGGAGCAGGCTCGCTAATTGCTTAAACGTGCGAGCATCCAGCGCTGCGACCACATAGTAATATTTGGTGTCGTCTGCCGTTATTCCCCAGAGGGCGAACTGAGTCTCGGTGTGGTGGAACCAAGACCGCGGGTCGTGCAGCCAAAAGTCCGGTAGTTTGACCGAAACAGCGCACGCGTTGCTGGGGGTTCCCGTCCGGGCCGTCTCTGGGATGCTTGCTGCGTTGCTGGGGCTTCCCGTCCGGGTCACCTCTGGGGTTCTTGCCTCGTGTTCCATAATTCGTCAAGGGGTCACCAGTGTGGAGAGTGTAAATAACGAGAGTGATTTATGCAGCAGACGATTTTATTCACTCTCACATCAGTCATACACAGAAAAGAATGTCTCAATACACCATGGGTTCTCCTTTTATACCAACCGCCCATCTCACATCTGCATGACATCTCACATCACAATACATTCATCCCTTCTCCCCCCAACTGCTTCTTCCTGCTACCTCACCATAATCTCCATAGCTATTGTCCTTCTCTGTTTACCCTCTGCATCCAGTCTGAGATGATTAACCCAGTCTCTACATCATAATATTTTTTTAAGTAACACCAATGTCCCTGGGCAGCCACCATTTACCAAACTGCCTCGGAGAACCTCGGCAGCCCCACAGCATATGTACCCCTGGCCATTGTCTGCCCCCAGGATTGAAGCCCCCGTCCCCGGCGAAAATGTCCCTTCCCGCCATTACTTGCTTCTCTTGCTCTGGGCCGGACCTCGCCGCCAACCCATAGGGGAACCCGATCCGGTCTCCCACGCTCACCACGTTGCCACTGGACCTCCTTCCTGAGTCGGGCCGACCCGGTCCGAGCTCTCACCATGATGCTGGCATTTGGTGCGCTGCAGAACCGTGCCAATTTGCTCCGCTCCGCTCTCTTTTCTATTAGACTCAGCAGCTGTCTTCCTGGGGATCTCACTGTGCCATTCAGTTCCCACAGCAAGGGCAATGTAAATGCTGGCATTGGGACCCGCCCATGTTGGGCAACCGCGGTACTGGTCACCATCACCTTCCAGCTCACCAGGCCAGTCCGTGTCCCGAATTGCACCATCATCCACATCCAGCTGTAGCTGCTGTCCCTCGGGGCTCTCGGTGTCCCTCCCGTCGGCTCTATCCTCCGACCTGGGCACCTTGTCGCAGCTCTTGGCACCCTTGTTCCAAGCATTCTGCTGCATTGACTCCCTGTCCGGTTGCAGCTGTTCTCCCTCTGGGTTCTCAGCGTCAGTCTCGTCGGCTTTACTCTCCGTCCCGGGCACCTTGTCGCTGCTTCCAACACCCTCAACCAGGGTGTTCCGCTGCGTCATTTCCGCACCTGGCTGTCGCTGCTCTTCCCTGGGGTCCTCACCCTGCAAGGTCCCGCTCATTTGCTGTCTAGCCTCCAGTTGTGGGGATGGCTCTTGCTGTTCTCCCTCTCCACCATTGTCACACACTGTGCCTTCCGACCCGTCTGTGCTATGGTTCTGTGACAAGCTAAGCTCTGTGGTTGGCTCGCTGTCGTCGTTCTCCCCTGCATGCTTGGGTGCCCCTCCGGGCAGCTGTCTCCCTGAGAGCGCAGAGCGGGTGCTCTGGTGTCTGTGCCTTCCATAAAAGCCTCGCCGGTCTGAACCTCGCCAAGCTCGGTCTCTTTCTCCACCTGCTCCAGTTTTGGCTGTTCGAGGGATGGGGGGCCATACCGGTTCTTGCTCTTCCTCCAGTTCATCTTCACCATCTGAGCCCCAGTCACTCTCTGCGTCCCAGTCACTCTCACTGTCAGTGTCATATTCACTCTCACTGTCCACACTGTGCTCTTCGGCCGCACCCACGTCCACAAAGCCTGTGCGAACTGGTTCTGGACCGCTGACCGTCTGTCCGCCGATTTCGAGAGTGAATCCCAGCTCATTGAACAAGTCCCCACCCATGACATTTTCACCTTCGCATGCCATCTGGAACCGAAACGCTGGAAGTATTTTCTCGCCATACTGTACTGCCAACATGATGCTCCTGCCAGTACCGGAGCTCTCGTCGTCCAGTAATTCCACTGCATCCAGGCGCTGGGGGTTGAGCCTCCGAACCATGGCCTTACTCACGATGGACCGCATGGCGGCGGTGACTATCAACATAGGCACAATCACGGTGTCCAGTTTCACCACACGTTGTGGTCCCGACCAACCTTTGGGGCGCGATGTTAACGCCGTCTCCGCTGTCGACAGTGGCCAGGGACTCCTCCACACGTGGTCCCAGTTCTGCCTCGAGGTCCAGCTTGGCGCCCATAGCCTTATTTTGGCGCAAGATTAGCCTGTCAGCTAGCCTGTCCATTGACATAGACTGAGCTGTTAGCTTCCCTATGCTAACTAGTGCCATCGTCCCTAGCGTCTAAAGCCCCTTCACAAGCAGCTCCCTGGCCCTCATCTGCACCCCGAAGTGCGCTGCCATTTGCATGACGGCATCCTCGTAGCACTCTTCCGCGCCCAGCGAGTCAAGAATCCTTCGGCCCTCTGTGCCAAGGTTAGGGGCCAGAATCCTCCAATGCTGCCTCCTGTCAAGCCAAGGGACCCCCAGCTCTCTGATGTACTCCTCGAACTCCCGTCTCCACTCCAGCCACGAGATCACCGGCTCACCTGGGCTCTTCAGAAACGGCATTAAATGTCGAGTTAGCCAGCACGCACCCATTTTTCACCTCGTTGCCAAATGTTATGTCTGTAAAATGAGTGAACAGGAATCTTGTTCATGCAGCCAACAACTCAACTTTATTAAGAAAACTTGGGATTATATACACAGTGGGCCATGCCCGCCTGACGTCACCCAGTGTGTGGGCACGGCATCACATACACACACATTCTCATACACAACAGTGAAATTAGGGCCAAAGCCAAATTTGCCCAATGTGAAGAAGAGGTAATCCCACTCGACATGGTCAAAGGCCTTTTCTGCATCGAGTGAAATAACAGCCTCATGAGCAGAATGCACAGAGGGAGTATATAAAATGTTGAGCAGTCTGTGCACATTAGAAAATAACTGTCTGTTACAGATGAAGCCAGTCTGATCATCAGAGATAATAGAAGGGCATACTGATGATCCAAGTAGAGAATAGATGAGGTGAGCTCAGAAATTTTACTTTTGCGATGCTTGCTAGTGTGAGAAGTAAAGGAGATTATCTGTCCACGCAAATAAGCCTTTAACGCTTCCCAGCGAATAGATGCTGAAGTGTCCAAAATAGAATTAGTTTCAAGAAATAAATCAATTTTGTCTGTTAAATAAGATACAAAATTAGGGTCTGAAAGAAGAAGAGGACTGAAGCGCCAGGGTCTAGGTGACATATTTTCCTGTATAGCAAGCTGAAGTTTAAGGGGTGCATAGTCTGAGACAACAATACCTTCATAGTCACAGGCTTTCATTGAGCCAAGTAAAAAGGTGTCAATAAGAAAATAATCTATTCGGAAAAAAGAATTATGCACAGGTGAAAAGAAAGAATAGGATTTTGAGGATGGGAATTTAAAGTGCCAAGGGTCAACATATTCATGATCATTCATAAATAATTTAATTGCTTTGGATGATTTAAAGATGGGACAGGGTTTATTAGAAGAACGGTCGAAACTAGGATCTAAAACTAGGTTAAAGTCACCACCAAGAATTAAGAGGTGTCTGTCAAAAAAACTGACATCATCCCAGTTCGAAGCATAAATGTTAAGAAGTGCAACATTATTAAGAGTACTAAAGACCATAACGTAATGATCATTAGGGTCTATAAAGGGAACGTTTTTATGGATGAGGATAGCGGTACCTCTGCTTTTGGAGTGAAGTTTGAATGGAAGAGCTGCCCCACCCATTCTTTCCTGATCCTAAAGTGGTCAAGAGTGCGAAGGTGCATCTCCTGCAAAAAGGCAATGCCCACATTCAGATGATGAAGATGGTCAAGAACTCGCTTTCTTTTCACAGGATTATTTAGACCATTAACATTCCAGCTGATAAAATTTGTATACAAATTACTTACAGGGTTGCTAATTAACATTTTTGCCTTTCGCTGCACGGTGGCGCAGTGGTTAGCACTGCGGCAGCACAGTTTACCTTTGGCCGGGGGATTGTGGGGATCGTGGGATCGTGGGTTCGATCCCAGCCCCTGACCAACAGTGATCTGTGTGGAGTTTGCATGTTCTCCCCGTGTTGCGTGGGTTTACTCCGGGATTTCTCCGGTTTCCTCCCACATGCCAAAAACATGCATGTTAGGTTAATTGGCTGTTCTAAATTGTCCCTAGATATCTGTTTCCTATAGGCCCTTAGAATAGAGGGTTAGTATTAATGAAAGCGCTTTGAGTGGTCTTTGTGACTAGAAAAGCGCTATATAAGTGCAGGTTAGTTAGTTAGTTAGTTAGTTAGTTTCACCAGGGAAAAGCAAGAATAACAACCGGGGTTGGGGATTTTTTTTGGTAGGGAAGGGGGACACATACATGCGCGCGCACACACACACACACACACACATTCAAAGAAGTGAGAAAAAAAACAACAAAACTAGAACCTCCAAGCCATTCACCTCCTTCAGTGAGGTGAAGGTGACCCACCCTGTAAAACACAGTAGTTGCATGCTTGTGCATAGTAGGACGTGTGCTTAACAGCATCCTGCTGAATAATTTTTTTTTTTAAAAAGGACGCAAACTCATGCAAATTTATGAATAGTAACAGAAAATACAAACAATTATAGTGAATTTAAAAAAAAAAAAGAATCGGGGAAGAAAATTTGACTGATTAAATTACAAGTCATCCTGGTGATCAAACTAAATAATTATACAAGAAGCACAATAAGGGAAAAAGGGAAAAAAAATATTAAGAACAATGGGGAGAGGAAAACTAAACATGAAACCAGGACACCCTCAAAGACAATCCCGTAATAGTTATGAATTAGAGAAAGAGAGGGGGTGAAAAATCTCTAAATAGTCCAATCAACATCAACATCAACCCCAAATAATTCAGGATAATTGGCAGCACATTAACAATATTAATAATGATGGTGCTGTGAATAAAACTGACTTTGAGAGAGAACTCTGTCCCGTCATTTTCACATCACCACACTGGTGACCCGAGACGTATAATGCAAGAAGAAAATTCCCCCGGGCCAGCCGCGTCAGGAGCCCCCAGCCAAGCGAATGCCGCTACAGTCCAGCTACCAGACTTCTGGCAGAACAATCCGCGCTCCTGGTTCAACGTGGTTGAGGCGCAGTTCAACCTCCGGGGGATATCGGTAGATGCCACGAAATTCTACCACGTAGTCGCAAAGCTGGACAACAACGCGGCCCAGCATGTGGAGAGCCTGATCGACCAGCCGCCGGATAGCGACAAATACGGCACGTTGAAAGCTGCACTCATCCAGCAATTCACCCCCTCGGCGGAGGAGCGAGCAGAGAGGCTCCTGACGCTGACGGAGGGGAAAATGACATGCCCGCGAGCCTGATGGAGAAGTTGTTGAGGTTGAAAGACTCTGACGACGACCACTTCATTTTCACCCACCTCTTCCTCAGGACTCTACCGTCAGCAGCGAGAGCGACCCTGGCCACTTCGCCACTGTTGGCCCTACGGGACTACCGCGGGCTGGGCCGAGAGGCGCAGCGGATTGTCAACGCCACCAAGAGGCGCGCAGCCACGACCGCTGCAGCGGAACTCGGCGCGACGACCGGAGATGACAGGGGTCAGAGGCAGCGGTGCCAGACTCACCGACGACGGCGGCGGCAGGGGCCAGGGAACGTGGACCGGACGTCCTTTGTTTCTACCATCGCCGCTTCGCAGACAGGGCACGCAAGTGTGTACCGCCGTGCCAGTTCGGGCGTTCGGGAAATGCCAAGACCGGGGGGTGGTAGCAGCCGCGGCCCTCGGGGAAGAGAACAAGCTGCTCTACTTGTCGGACGCACGCTCGGGGAGGCATTTCCTCGTCGACACAGGCTCCCAGTTGAGTTTCATCACACCTTCCTACGCGGACAGACTGGCTGGTTCCGGAGGTCCCCGGGTGACGGCAGCGAACGGCTCGGAGATTAAGACCTTTGGTGAGAAGACTCTGCTCCTGTCTCTACACGGCCGTACATTTGAGTGGACTTTTGTTGTAGCAACAGTAAATTTCAATATGTTGGGGGCTGATTTTGTGCTCACATGGTTTGTTGGTTGATGTCGCTAACAGGCGCCTGGTTAATGCACTTTCTTTTGATTCTATCCCTTGTACAGCGCGAGTGGCCCCGCCAACAGCACAAGCCAACGTCACAGCAGCAGGCGATAAGTTCCACACACTGCTCACTCAGTTCCCAGCACTCACGGTCCCCACATTTTCGGCAACAGTCGCTAAGCACGGGGTGGAGCATTTTATTACCACTACCGGACCGCCCGTTTTTGCAAAAGCTCGGCGCTTGGACGCAGTTAAACTGGCCATAGCGCGCGAGGAGTTCGCCAACTTGGAGAGGTTGGGCATTATCCGACGTTCAAACAGTCCATGGGCTTCCCCCCTACACATGGTCCCGAAAGCTAACGGATCATGGCGCCCTTGCGGGGATTTCCGCAGGTTAAACAACGCTACAGCGCACGACCGCTACCCAATCTCACATATCCAAGATTTTTCCATTCATTTGGCAGGGGCGCGCATTTTTTCTAAAATAGACTTGGTCCGCGGTTACCACCAAGTCCCAGTGCGCGCTGAAGACATACCCAAAACAGTGGTAATAACTCCTTTTGGCCTATTCGAGTTTTTATGCATGCCATTCGGACTTAAAGGGGCTGCTCAGACGTTCCAACGCATGATGGACGTGGTGCTTCGCGATCTCCTTTTCGTGTTCGTCTACCTGGACAATATTTTAGTAGCCAGCGCGTCCGAAGACGAACACGAAAAACACCTGGCCACAGTTTTCCGAAGGTTGGGAGATCACGGGTTAATAATCAACCCAGCGAAGTGTCAGTTCGGGGTGGCGCAGATCGATTTTTTTGGGACACCGCGTCTCCCCCGAAGGAGCAGTTCCGCTACCTGACAAGATGCGCGCGGTGGCAGATTTTCCCCGGCTGCAGACGGTCAGGGCGTTGCAGGAGTTTTTGGGAATGGTGAATTTTTATAACCGTTTTCTCCCCCGCGTGGCGCAACTCATGCAGCCGTTGTATGCCGCGCTCAAAAAAAAAGAAACCCGCGGATAAGATCGAGTGGCCCTCGGAGCGGGACCAAGCGTTCTTGGAGGTGAAAGCAGCCTTGGCAAAGGCTGCGTTGTTGGCACACCCAGACCCAACGGCCCGCATAGCACTCACCACTGACGCATCAGAGGTGGCCATAGGGGCGGTCGTGGAGCAACATGTAGCCGGGGTTTGGCAGCCCCTCGCATTTTTCAGCAGGACTTTGCGCGATAGCGAACGTAAATACAGCGCGTTCGACAGGGAGCTGCTCGCTCTCCATTTGGCCATCCGCCACTTTCAGTTCTGGCTGGAAGGACGCGCTTTCACCGCGTTCGTTGACCACAAACCGCTAACATTCGCGATGGCCAAGGTCTCTGAACCGTGGTCAGGCTGGCAGCAGAGACAGCTGGCCGTGATATCAGAGTTTACCACTGATATTCAGCACGTGGCAGGCAAACTCAATGTAGTGGCAGATTGCCTCTCGCGTGCCGTGGCGGCCCCAGTCAGCATAGGGGTAGATTATGCAGCCATGGCCGCGGAGCAGATTAATGACGCGGACGTGCGCGTGCTCCAGTCTGGACCAACAGGGTTAAGGCTGGAGAGCAGGGTGCTGCAAGACGGTATGCCCCCCCTAATCTGCGATGTCTCCACTGGACGGCCGCGTCCAGTAGTACCGTCCGCGTGGCGCCGCCGCGTCTTTGACTCGGTTCATTCTTTGGCGCACCCTGGAGTGCGCGCGTCGGTCAAAATGGTGGGAGAGAAATTTGTGTGGCCGAGCCTCAGCAAACAAGTCAAAGAGTGGGCAGCAGCATGCACGGCGTGTCAACGAGCCAAAGTACACAGGTACACGAGGGCTCCTTTGGAACCGTTTCACATTCCGGCCAAGAGGTTCGATCACGTTCATGTGGACCTCGTGGGCCCCCTCCCACCGTCACAGGGGTGCACACACCTTCTGACAATGGTGGACCGCACCACGCGCTGGCCGGAAGTGGTCCCGCTGGCGTCAACCACAGCCGAGGAGGTGGCGCGCGCGTTTTTAACAGCTTGGGTGGCGCGCTTCGGCGTTCCGTCGGACATTACGTCCAACAGAGGCCCTCAATTTGTGTCCGAGCTTTGGTCTACAATGGCCCGCAGCCTGGGTGTCACAATTCACTGCACAACCGCGTACAATCCGCAGGCTAAAGGGTTATGCGAACGTTTTCATAGGTCATTGAAAGCGGCTCTCAGAGCGTCACTGACGGATACAAATTGGGTTGACAAGTTACCGTGGGTGTTATTGGGGTTGCGTTCTGCGCCTAAAGAGGATCTAGAAGCCTCCCCAGCGGAGCTCGTGTTTGCGCAGCCACTCCGGCTGCCTGGGGAGTTTCTCCCAGATAACCCTGCGCCAAACGCCTCCCCGTCTCAGCTGTTGCGGAGTAACATAGAATCAAGCACGCTGCCCGGCCCCACGCACCACAGTTTTCCGCGCGTTTTTGTGCCTAAAACTTTGAAGAACGCAGAGTTTGTTTTTGTTAGACACGATGTGCATCGAACACCGCTGCGACCACCTTATGACGGACCATTCAGAGTGCTAGAAACAGGGGACAAGCAGTTTTTGATAGATTTGGGGGGTAGGAAAGAGAGAATTGGCATAAACAGACTCAAACCCACTTTTGTGGTGGCAGATGAGCAGGTGCTGTTGGCGAAGGCTCCGCGGCGAGGTAGACTACCGCGGGGGGCTTCACAGAGTTATGTTTCCCCAGAACACCCACAGGTGCTGACAAAAGGTTTCCACACCCAGACGGCAAACCCCCAGGACAGCCCCGCAGAGACGTTGAATCCCACCTACAGCAGATACGGCAGGAGGCTGAAGCCTATACTGCATGTGGACTGATGTGTATCGATACTATCACGGCATGCATGTGGTTATTCTCTTGTTGTTCTGTTTGTCTAAAATGTTGGGGGGGCTTTGTGTGGTGGACACACATGGGACCTGTTTTGTGGCTCACACTTTAGGTCAGAACAAAGGCAGGAAGCTGCAGGAATCTTAGCCTTGGTATGCAAGGCTTGAGACTGTGGGGGGTTCAATTAAAGGATTAAGGAAGGGATGTATTGGAGACAGTGGAAGTGATATCATGGAGAGAAATGCATTGTGACTGTCTTTATAATGCAAGGTGGTCTGTGTGACATGTGATCTGTGAAGTGTGAAGTTCCTGATATTTAAGGACGAGAGTTGACTGTGTCATTCTCTTTCTCTGCTTTGAGATGATGGTGCTGTGAATAAAACTGACTTTGAGAGAGAACTCTGCCTCGTCATTTTCACATCACCACACTGCTCTTTATATCATAATCCATTTAAATCTGTTCATTCTAAGTTTAAACAATGTACCTACCGATAGATATTCTGAATATTTACCAAATATGGCTAAAAAATGCTGTTAATACCGCAGATTGTCACAGCTGCCATTCACACATCATTATAGAAAGGCCGTTGTTTGGAACTATTTGGAGCTCCGTGAATCACGTGACCAGGCAGCGGCAAAATCAAGAGTGTCGCAACTCCACAGCTCTGGGTGGTCTGCATCAAGTGCAAGGTCAGGACATCTCGATGCTTTCAGTATTAAAACTGTTACTCCTCCTAAATAATAACCCTAATTCTGAACACTCACAATCACTGATCCTCAGTCACTTTGCAACCATAGATAGATGACAAAAAAACAATATTTCTAACTCCACTGAAGAGGAGGAGGAACACCTTCTCCTCTGATGCCATTGGTTTATCACATTATCAGGCTGAAAATATTGTGAACATAGACAACATTCACGAAGCCAAAAATTTTCGTTCGTTCTGAAACAGAAAATTCAAAATGCAGCAAGAGTTCAACGACAAATATGTGTAAAAACCTTAATTATGCAAAACCTTTACACACAACTCACGGCTTTAATTTTCATTTGTTTTATTTTAATATGTGTTTTGATTTGTCTCTGTAAGTCTGGTGTATTAACACAAAGTTAAGCGTAAGCAGACCCGTGTGACGTCAGTGCAAAAACTCCATATGCGGGTAACTATCGCGATACATCTGCAATGAGATCTTGCCCGTGCATTATACCTCTGGAAACCCCCTTCAATCTTCCTTTCTCAACATGGGTCCGAAGGTGAAGAAAGAAGGTTTGTCAAGCTAATGATTTTGAATGAATAAGTTGTTGGACTTACTTCATTAATGCCGTTACGAGTTGATATACTCGTTCGCTACTGAAAGTTAAACTGATCGTGCTCTGAAAACTATCAAGGGTGTCCTGGTTATTGTGTATAAATGTAGATAACTGGGAGTGTGTGTCAGCGTGTTACTGTAACGTGATGTTAGCCAAGCTAAGCTAAGTTACTACTGACTAAACGCGGTTGAACGGCTGTTATTGTCTGGGATTTAAAGTATTTAAATTGCCATGGACAAGGCTTAAGATCATAACGGTAACATGCATAAGTTATTGGCCTAATTATTCAATCGCAGATAATGGATTCGATGTTAGTATCAGCCGCAGCTCCATGTTGAGCACGTAATGTTAGCTGAAATCTATTAACTTTATATCAGTAAATTAAAAAAATGCCTGAAGTCTTAGGATGGCTTTGATTTATCAAATGTATTCGTTAATTTGGGTTCAATGAATTCGTAAGTTAATGCATAATGGAAAGCAGGCATGGTTATATACATACGACAGTATTAACAGTGCAGTGTTGTTTCAAGATATGATTATAACTGTTGAAACGGCTTAACATAAGTATTATAACAATATACACTTCGAGTGATCCAACACGGTATAGGAAGAAGTAAGAAATTTGCGTTTACGTTGATCATCTGCTCTGCATTAATCCATGCAGTGAACAAGACACGTAGTGTAAACATTTTATATTGTAGCAGATATTGTAATGTACACTAACTGTTTCTGGAAAGAGACCAGCAAAGAAAAGGCGCACATATGATTCATTATAGAAGGCAACAAAAACCAAATACATGTGGTGTGTTTTATGAAAATAAAATCTTACAATTGTGGCTTTATTTTCACCTTCAAAGCAGAATATGTAGAACGTCCCTATTTTGATAATACAGCACAGTCCATTTTTAATGTTGTTAACCAGTGTGGTGGCCTAGTCTTACAGCCAGGAGATCCTGGGTTTGAGCCCAGAGTCATACCAGACGTATAAAAATGGTAAATGGCACTCACTTATACAGCGCTTTTATACTCTTCTCTTGATGACCAAAGCGCTTTACAGATGCTGCTATTCACCCATTCACACACACATTCACACACTGATGGTGGCATGCTGCCTAACATGGCGCTTCCAGACCCACCAGGAGCAATTGGGGTGAAGTGTCTTGCCCAGGGACACAACGGCAGGATATCTGGGGAGAGCGGGATTCGAACCGCCAACCATGTGGTTACTGGACGACCTACTCTACCTCCTGAGCCACTGCCATCCCCGTATAACAATGGTACTTCTCACCTTGTAGCTTGGTGCTCAGCATAATAGAATGGGGGAAGGAAAGTTGATGGCAGCGGCCCCTTTGATTCTCAGTGTGATTGATATTGTAGATAGGAGAAAATGTAATTTTGTTCTACTGTATATGCTTGCATGTAGCGATTGACAATAAAGTTGGCTTTCTTCAATTCACAGTTCCATCTAGGGATGGATTGATTGTTACCGCAGTCCCTCAATTTAATTCATAGACTTGCGTACAAACCAGCACGTGCACATGATCTGACTCATACATTTGTGTGTATGCCTGCTTGAATGGGATAAAATGTGAACAAAAATGCAGAGACATTTTTGAACCAAAACCATTTGCGAACCACACCTTACCTAAAATGCATTCTCATACTGGGCAAACACTTCTTTTTTCCTATGAATGGGTTCAGATTGTCTATTATTCGTAACATTAAGAAGTTTTCTCCTCAGTTTCTTGCTTTACACAATCACCTAAATTTTAGCCTGTTTTCAGCAGAACTCTTACATTTACATGATCTGTGTGCTGATTAAATGAGTTTCCAAAATAGTCAACTCACTAACCTGATGGGAGACATGTCATTTTTGAAACCGTATTAAGACGTGCTGTATTAGCCTGTGTGTTTTTTTTTTTTTTGTGAGGAATTTGGACATGTGGATATTTAATATCCATGTTTAAAATGCAGGGAGATTAAAGTAATACATCTAAATTAAAAATGAAAACTTTTTCCAAATTTCCTGTACAATGTAATTCTAAACAGTGAGGAATAAATTGGGACCCCCCCACACACACACACAGTTTTTTTTAGGACACCCCCACATTCATCATCATAGCAGTCTGTCGGGGGCAACAATGACCGTTTCATTTAGGTCTGATCATATTCCTCCACGCAGCTCTGTCCTTCACCCTCCGCTGCCAGGAACTCCTGACCTCGTTAACCCGGGTGACGTCCGAACCGGTATGAGTTGCTTTCTGACTGACTATTTCATGCAATCCCACCTAAAATGGCTAAAGTAAATATTTTGTGTACATAAAAACATAACCAGGGTTAGACATATGAAAAATTCTTAATACAGAACTAACAATTTAATGGTGTCCTAATTATTTCACATAACTGTCAACCATGTGCTCGATCTATTGACTTTTAAAGTATGTGTAAGTAATTAAGACTCCCTAACATGCTCCAATGGCATAGTCTTCCAACCCTTTTTGGGAGAAAGATCTGGGAAAAATTGGTAGTAATAGACAAAACACAATCATGATGCCAACAGTCACTGGTTTATTACAATTTTCAGCAAAACTATTCATTGTTTTACATGTGTACATGTTAAACAACACTTGTGGGGAGACCAGGTCACATACGCTGGCCATTCGTCATGAGGTTGCCCAGTACAGCCAGGAGAGCCTGATGGAAGGCAGCATTTTGAGCCATCTCCTCCCTTTGTAAGGCGACTTCTGTCTGTATTGCTTCACGAGTGTCCTCAGCAAGGCGGTTGATGGTCTGCATTTGCTGGGCAAATGCTTCAGCCCGCTGTTCAAGCAGTTCACGGTGCTGTTGCTGCTGTAGTTTGATCTGTTCACGGTGCTGTTCCCGTTGCAGTTCTTGGTGCTACAACTCGTCGCCCCGCATCTCGGCAAACACAGTGGCAAGCTCTGCTGTGGGGTGGCTCTTTTTCCTCTTGCCTACACGAAAGACAGAAATGGGCGGTGGTCAGTAAAAGCAAGTGCAAAACATGGGAAATATACTTGTGAAAGCCAAATGGTTGGGTGTGACAAAAATGCTTTGTTGTATACAAGCACTGTGCTTCAGTACAGCAGATTTTTTTAAACGCCAGGTTTATGATTAAAATAACTTGATTTTAGTGTGGCCCCAGGAATGTGAATGACTTAATACAGTCAGTTGACGAGAATCATTTGAATGAAGCACGTTGACATTCAAAAGTGAGTTTTTGTGCTACATCAGCTCTGCACATGTACATTTTTCAAGCCTGTGATTCATGGTGGAAAAGAAGTAGCACAGCAATACTGCAGTGGGAAAATACACAGAATAGGTATGTGGGTCTATTATGAGGCTTTATGAAATATATGAATCACTTTATAAGTCACAGGTTTTACAATGCACTTGTATATGTTGAGATTTTGGCTCCACTTGACCTGTATCCATAAACAAAACAGTGTGGTAATCTTTTGTTTGTTGCGCTTTACCTGTACGTGAACGTGTCGTGCCACACGTTGACGGATTAGTGCCACACACCGACGGAGCTGGGGCTGGTACTGGTGTCGGATCAACAACGGAGCCAAGAGAGCCCGGGGGATTCGTGCTGAGGGAGGGGGACCCCGGGCATGTGGAAACCGATTCTAGAAAGTACACGCACAACTTTAATGCACAGCACGAAAGTGCAACACGTACGCAAAGCTTTTTAACCAGGATTAGCATATTTTACCGTTTTGCTCTCATAAGCGAATACATCGGACAGAGCCAGCGCGAATCATGGCAAGCTAGCTAGCTAGCGCCCCTGGCTAACCCAGGAGAGAACGGCGTTATAATTGCTCAAAAAAAGTTAGTGTGGCACCAATAGGTTGGATAGAGCAAAAAGATGCATAGTATCACAAAACACTCACCATCCGTGGTTTGTAACAGTATTGTAGATGAGTCGACTCCTGTCTCCCTCCCATTACTGACTGGCTGAACTCCGTATATGGCGTCCATCTGGTTGAACCCCTTCCATTATTGTTTTCGGTTTGCCCCACTTTGACCGTTGTCCTTGATGGCCCGTTAATCACATTTAATTTTTTTAGCTTATCCCTACATTGCTTTATTGTCTGGTTGTAGCCATGGGCAGACAACTGCTCCGTGACCTCATGAAAAATCTTCTCATTGCGGTGCGCTCTGTCTAACTCCCTCTGGATCCTATCATCACCCACAATGCCAAGAAAAATCTGCACCTCTACATGCGACCACGGTGCAGAAGTAGAAGATTTTAGTGAAGCCGAAGCTATCTCTACCGTTTGCAGTGATTACTCACCGAAGAGTTTTGCAAATGGCGGTTGTACATAAGCATAACAATGGCGTTTTTATGGCATTACGCCCACTCTCATGACGCTACACCCGGACCAGTCAGTGGCCTGCAGTGTTTTTACGTCACATTTTCGTGTTGGAACGGTGCAGTTGGAACCCCTCTTCTGTGGGTCCAAAAAATCGGGACTGTAACCGTTAGTCCCTAATGGAAAAGCCGACAAACCATACCGAACTGACACTAGTGGAAAAGGGGTATTAATTTCTATGAACTGGTACAGTGTGGGAAAACTGTCTTAAGCCCCCCCCACCCCAAATGCTCTCATGCACAGAACTGAGGACCTTTTTAATTATCGTAATAATACACCTGTCTTTGCACTCCGCACTTTCATGTGTATTACCCCTCCATAATCGTCTTTTTATCCAGTGTGTGTTCAGTTGTATGTTCTGCACTCCATACTCTTGTCTTATGTGCGTTGTTCCGCCGTGAAGCCACTACCATACCTGTGTATTATTTCCATAATCCTGGGCTACTTTTATTTCAGTCCTGTGTTCTGTAACTGTTTTATCTAATCCTTCTCTCTTAAGGCCCTTTTCCACTAGCACCTACTCAGCTCTACTGTCCTCGACTCTACTCGGTTTGTAGGGTTTTCCATTAGTACCTGGTACCAGGCATTTTTTGAGAACTACTTCAGTGAGGTTCCAGCTGTGCTGAGTCGAGCTGAAAATGTGATGTCAACAGATTGCTGGCCACTAATTGGCAAGGGTGTAACATCAGTGGATGAGAGCGACATCTTGACAAGATTGAAAACTGCCATTTGTAAATTCAGCTGTGAGTTTTTATTATTTCTGTGATAATGAAATAAACGACTACACACAAATCAGCACAGTCACAAAACACTCACCATCTTCCCCATGAGCAACCATCAGCTTGGAGACCTCCTGGTATTTCATTTCGGAACGCTCCGCCGGGGCTGAAAAGTTCATAATAGTGGTCAAATTTAACCAAATGTGGTTATTTTTCAACAGTCTCTCCGTCAGTGCGCACAGTTCTTCCATTGATGTTGCAGCGCTTGGATTCCTGCGCTTGAAAAATAAACTACATTTGGTCAAATTTGACAACTATGAACTTTTCAGCCCCATTGGCCCTGGTGCGGTGAAGCGACCTGAAATGAAAGAGTATACCAGGAGGTCTCTGAGCTGATGGCTGCTCACGGGCAAGGTGGTGAGTGTTTTGTGATTTTAAGCATCTTTTACGTTAGTTATCAGTGAAAATGTCAGCATGTAAACAACATAACAGGCCGCCTTCCTACTCTTGAACCCATGAACCCACCCACTTGAGGTGGTACTCGGTTGTAATGGAAAACCAACCACACCGTGTCGCGCCAAGTAGGGCTGAGTAGGTACTAGTGGATAAGGGGCTTTACTTTATTGCACAGTAGTCTGGTGGAGCACCCACAACTTTGTTGTACTGTACAACTGTACAATGACAATAAAGCCTATTCTAACTGATTGTTGTTTTTATTTTAGCTGTCCCTGCCAAGACGGAGGCCAAGTCAAAGGCTCTGAAGGCCAAAAAGGCTGTGCTCAAGGGTGTACACAGCCACAAGAAGAAGAAAATCAGGACTTCTCCTACCTTCCGTCGCCCTAAAACCCTCCGTCTTCGCAGGAAGCCTAAATATCCTCGCAAGAGTGCTCCACGCAGGAATAAGTGAGTTATGACAAACATTACAAACTCTGGACCTGGTGCATGTGATGGTAAAAGCGATCAAAGTATGAAAAGAATGATTCCAGCTTTATAAATTACTGATGCACTCAGTGAAAATATTTTAATAATCAAGTTACATATTAATACCTTCTGTTGCAGAAACTTGAAGGAGCTGCATTTTTTTTACTTTCTTTTTTTTTTTTTGTCTGTAGATTGGATCATTATGCCATCATTAAGTTCCCCTTGACAACAGAGTCTGCAATGAAGAAAATTGAGGACAACAACACGCTTGTTTTCATTGTGGATGTCAAGGCAAACAAGCACCAGATCAAACACGCTGTCAAAAAGCTGTATGACATTGACATCGCCAAAGTCAACACACTTATCAGGTAGGAAACCTATGTCGGAAAGCCGTTAGATTTTTTTTAATGTACACTACCGTTCAAAAGTTTGGGGTCACTTAGAAATTTCCTTATTTTTGAAAGAAAAGCACTGTTTTTTTCAATGAAGATAACTTGCACTCTAATATCTAATATACATTGCTAATGTGGTAAATGATTATTCTAGCTGCAAATGTCTGGTTTTTGGTGCAATATCTACATAGGTGTATAGAGGCCCATTTCCAGCAACTATCACTCCGGTGTTCTAATGGTACAGTGTGTTTGCTCATTGCGTCAGAAGGCTAATGGATGATTAGAAAACCCTTGTGCAATCATGTTAGCACAGCTGAAAACAGTTTAGCTGGTTAGAGAAGCTATAAAACTGACCTTCCTTTGAGCAGGTTGAGATCTGGAAAAAATTATTATTTCAAATACAAATCATTATTTCTAACCTTGTCAATGTCTTGACTATATTTTCCTATTCATTTTACAACTCATGGTGGTAAATAAGTGTGACTTTTCATGAAAAACACAAAATAATTGTCTGGGTGACCCCAAACTTTTGAATGGTAGTGTATATGTAATGGCATATACACAAGTTCTGATTTAGAGCTATTAAAATGACATCTTAATGAACTAGTGCATTGCCCGTAGAACACAGATATTCCTGTCTGAAACAGGTATCCCAATTAGGCTTTACAGGCCCAAATGTAGGCTGTGTTTCAAAGTGGAATACAAAGAGGTGTAGCCTATATGTCGGCAATCACACATGTTAGATTTTGACAAATATAAAAGGGAGTAAATGGTACTAAGATTTGATTGTGTAAATATTAATTACAGAATACCTTCATTCGTCTTCCGCTTAATCCTTTTTGGGTCGCGGGGGGCTGGAGCCTATCCCAGCATCTTTGGGTGAGAGGCAGGGTACGCCCTGGATGGATCGCCAGTCCATCGCAGGGCCAACACAAGAGATACAGACAACCATTCACTCTCACAGTCATACCTAAGGACAATTTAGAATCCCCAGTTTTGATGCCAGGTAACCTAACTAGCATGTTTTTGGCATGTGGGAGGAAACCGGAGAAATCACAAAGTAAACCCATGCAGACACGGGGAGAACATGCACACAGATCACTGTTGGTCGGGGGCTGGGATCGAACCCAGGATTCCCCGGCCAAGGGTGAGTTACTGTGCTGCTGCAGTGCTAACCACTCCGCCACCGCACCGCCCATTACAGAATACCTAAATATTGAAAATGAAAGGGACATCCAATATTAGCGACTGTTTCAGATCCCTTGTTTATTTGTTTGTCCAATCACTTATTTGTGTGGTCTTTTATTACTTATATTCAAGATAATGGTGCCTCTTACACTTTGGGGGATGGGAGTTGTTCAGTCATCATTAGTTTATATCACTGTTCAGTGATAGGAGTTAAGTGTAATATTGAATTTCTTCTGTGTATCATCAATAAACTCATGCAGTACTATAACAGGACATGTTTACAAATATTTGAGACCAATTGTAGTGCATTTTATATTTTAGCAATATTTTGTCGTTAAAAAGTTGTTTTTTAAAAAACTAATTAACCAAATTAACTACAAACACCCACCATTATTATACACAGCAGAAAGACCCGTTTGACTGCTACTGTTGCATCAGTGTTGCCCATCTGTCAGTAAATATTTATTAACTAAAAATAATTTTTTGTTGTTTGTGTGTTTTTGTGTCCTGTTTGGTTGTTTTGTCATTACAGCCATTCCACTCCACAATCATGGCAGTATTATTATAAGTTTTTTTTAATTACCTCCGCCAAAGGGGGAGGTTATGTGATCATCAGCGTTGGTTTGTCTGTTAGCAAGATAACTCAAAAAGTTATGGACGGATTTTCATGAAATTTTCAGATTGTCAGAAATGGGGTATCCTACAGATGATACATTTTGGGGGTGATCCGGATCACCGTCAACAAGAAAACCGCCATTACGCAAAATGCCATTTTCGTGAATAACTACTGAACCACTAATCCTATCATTGTCAATCCAATTGCTAGTCATATGTTTTCATGGTCAAGGAATCTGAAAACGTACACACAAACACTGTATGGGGGAACTGTGGCGCTAAACCGCCATTACGGAAAATCCCATTTTCATCAATAACTACTGAACCACTAATCCTATCATTGTGAATCCAATTGCTTGTTATATGTTTTCATGGTCAAGGAATCTGAAAACGTACACACAAACACTGTATGGGGGGAACTGTGGCCGCCATTACGGAAAATGCCATTTTCGTGAATAACTACTGAACCACTAATCCTATCATTGTCAATCCAATTGCTAGTCATATGTTTTCATGGTCAAGGAATCTGAAAACGTACACACAAACACTGTATGGGGGAACTGTGGCGCTAAACCGCCATTATGGAAAATCCCATTTTCGTCAATAACTACTGAACCACTAATCCTATCATTGTGAATCCAATTGCTTGTCAGGACATTTATACTTTGGTGTCTTGTCACATTTGGGGGATAGAAGAAAAAAGGAGATGGAATTGGTTTATGTCAGATGGTTACTAAAATATGTGACAGACTTACTAGAGATTTGAGTCACTATTTTGTTGATTAAAGATAAAAGCCAACAGTAGTGTGGAACAGTGAAAACTGGTATGAAATGAAAACCCAGTCTTATACACTAATTCAAGACAGCTAGATTTTGTAGGAAAAGACCTGTCAGACATTGAGACATCCTTTAAAATATTATTCAGCTGTAAAAAAAAAAAAAAGGTTTTTTTGCGAGCCTTAAAACACAACATTACAGGAAATTTTGTTTCCTTGATACATGACTCTTTAAAGGGAATATTCATTGAAAATTCTAAAATACACTTTTATACCTCTACTGAAAGCTAAGATAATAAACATGAATATAGTACTTTTGTAGTTTTAATTTTGTCTTGAAAGAAAAGAAATTGAAGTTTTTCCATTCATTCTGTGCACCCATGTCGAGGCTCTGACTTCCGTATTTGCTGACTGATTTTGGTGACGTTACAAGCTGAACAAACTAAAAGCTCCAGCGGATCCAACCCACACTTGATTATGCATCTAAATTGTAGAAATAAATGAATATTGCAGACAATAGACCTTGTGAAGATTTTGGGCACTTGGTGGCAAGATCACTATTGTCACTGCAAGCATGCAACTTGCAAGAAGAGGGTCAAGATATGAAGCAAAATTGATGATCAAGACTTGTCTAAAAATCATCCCGGTCAATAAAGCACATATATTTGAAAAATAAGGTCTACCCTTGCTAAAAATGTAATTTGGTATTAAAATAAGAAACACTCTAGTTTCTCTAAAATCTGATGAATAATGTTGGCTGAGTTGCTGATCGCTCAGGGACAACTTCTACACATTTTTTTAAAAAAAGATTTATAGAAAAAACAATTGCAAAGGGGATTTCTAAATTTTCAGTAATGTAAAAATAAGTCAAGAAACATCAACAGATACATTTACACATACCGGTTTACAGTGTTGTTAGGGTTAAGCTGCAACTCGTCTTCATTTCTCCTTGGTTCATCATCACCATCACGGAGGTGCACCCCTGCCCCCCATACCCGCGTGTCTCCGCTCTGTGATCCAGCGGCTCACACGGGACCGAATGGCTGTCCCGGGGCTCGAAGGTGAAGGAAGGGACCGCCAGTGGACTCTGACATTGGTTTGGTGGAAGTTTAAAAGCTGCCTCAGCCACTGGCGGCAGCGGGACAATGAGGGAGGAGCAGCCGGGCAGGAGGACCGGTGCTAACGGGCAGCAGCTGGACAGTGGGGAAAAAGAATCTCTGGGACAGATAAAAGAGAAACTCACCATCCAACTGTCCACCATCATTAAAATCTTATCTATAAATGCAGCATATCTCTGTGTGTGTGTGCCTCAAATATCTCTCAAACCATTCGTCAGACTGACCTCAGATTTTATAAGTGCTTTACTGAGGTTTTGAGGGTGTGCATCCCCGAGTATGGAGTTGCTCAGTGAAAATATGTAATTTTTATCAATAAAGTTTAGCCACCGCTTTCTTTATGCCCTGGCTTCTAGAAGTGTGGGTGGGGCTTCGGATTGACCCCTTGGATAATACGGCATTACAACCAGTCACCAGAGTGCTCCACAAACAAAGGAAGTGAAAAGTGACAGATTTGACCAGAAAAAGAAGACTGACGATTTAATTCTTAAAAAAAAATTATTCTATGATGTTGCCGTGATTGCATAGCTCTAAAGGGTATTTCATCATATCAATGGCTGAAATGCAAAGCCTCCTACCTGCAGGATTTTCTGATTTGCGCATTTCACTTTGGATGATGAGAACAAGGAAGGCTGCTCATATGTCTGCAAGACAGTCCCGTCCTTTATTGTGACAGAAAATTATTCTGATGAAAAAAAATAGCATAGCATTGTGCAAGAAAACAAAGGTGGGGTTTTTTTCTCTCAAAAAAGTGCATTTTTCATATAGGAGGTTTTGCATTTCGGCCATCGATATGTGAAGAACGATGGGCAGGGGGCAGCCGGACCGACTTCTCACAGTCCTTCCCAGGGAGCCAAGCCCAGCCTGCCTGATTAATGGGATGGAGTCTCGGCTGCTGCTTCACCCGTGCCACCACTGTCCTTTGCGACACCGTGGATTCAACATGGTGCTCCCCCCAGTGTACGGCTATCTAAAAATTAAAAGTTAATAATACCACCATGATTGTGGAGCGTAATGGCCAGATCAATTGCATATCATATGCGGACATATATTCACGCTTTGACTAAACGACGACCATGACAAAAAACACCCAAATAACGAAATAAATTGTTTTTTATTTACTGACAAGTGGGCAACACTGATGCAACAGTTGCAGCCAAATGGGTCATTCTTCTGAGTATAATAATGTTGGGTGTTTTGTACTTATAATATTGCTAAAATATGAAAGGATGCAATACAATGGGCCTTAAATATTTGTAAATGTGTCCTGTTATAGTACTGAATGAGTCTGACGATGACGAAGTCTTGACTACAAACTACACATATAAACTAAAACAGTTATAATGATGACTGAGCAACTCCCATTCCCCAAAGTGCAAGATACAACACTTATGAATAGGGCTGTCACGATAACCGCAATTATGTAATACCGTGCTATGGACAAGCCTACCGCGGAGGATAACGGGCAACTGCAACAACCACGGTGTTCACCAGAGTGGTGGCTCAGTTGGTAGAGCATCCGCCCCACGCCCGGGAGGCCAGGGTTCAAATCCCGGCCAGGTCATGGCGAAGACCATATAAAAGCAGAACTTCCTGCCGTCCAGCTTGGTGTTCAGTAATAATGGAACGGAGGAGGGAAATTTGTGGCAGCGCCTTGCATGGCAGCGACCCCTCTTATTCTATATATATGTGTGTGATTAACATTGTAGATAAGAGAAACATAATTTTGTTCTACTGTACATGATTGGTTGTATGGATTTGAATGACAATAAAGATGGTTTATCCTTATCCTTCACTTTTTTTGTGTGTGTGGCTAAATCGCGTTCATTTGTGCCCCTGTTGATTAATAAATAGTTAAATACTGTGGAAGCTTCCACAGCATCGGGTGCTAGCGGCGTCAGTAATGTGTGGGGCAGTGTCTCTCCAGACGGACTCCATCTGGGGGAAGCGTTTGGACTTCTTGCTAAATACAGCCGTGGCAGTGAGTACTGAAAGGGCACAAAGCATGTTATTTCCTTCTGAGAGGAGTGTGAGCTCCGAGAGTAAAACAACTACTGCATACTGCATTGCTTGTTTGAACGCAGTTTTTTGGACAGCGGCAAAAATCACGCAGAAGTTGAATCTCATCTCACAAGAGCCACTCAGGGTCCTGTACGGAGGCTGTCTTGTTTAAATAAGCTGAATGTCGCTGCAGTCTCCAGTCCACACACCGCGTAGTTGAAATACTGCAATTCTTGCCACTGCTTTATGAAAATTATTGTTTTTTTTTTTTAAACAGGATCAGCAGTTCATGTCTAGGAAGACCGGAGCTCTGCACAATTGTCACACACACGCAAAAAGTTGAGCAGAGCTACAGCGAGTTTCTCACAACTTCCCTCTTTTGCCACATAAGATATGAACCTTGTTTAAATTAGAAAATCACAAGGTCCTAAAAACATTTGCAGTAATACCACATACCATGGTGTTGAGCTGTCCACCATCACTGCAGGGGAAATTCCTCTACCATGACAGCCCTACTTATGATTATAACTCATAAAAGATCACACAAATAAGTCTGACAAACACATAAACAAGGGTTCTTAAACAGTCGCTAATATTGGATGTCCCATTCATTTTCAATAATTCTGTAATTAATATTCACACAATCAAATCGATCTTAGTGTTCAGTCCCTTTTATATTTGTCAAAGTCTAACGTGTGATTGCCTACACATAGGCTACACCTCTTTGTATTCCACTTTCAAACACAGCCTACATTTGGGCCTGTAAAGCCCAATTGACCTACCTGTTTTCAGACAAGAATACTTGCTTTCTGCGGGCATACGCTAGTACTTAAAGATTTACATTTAAACCATGGACTGTTATTAGATGATATTAGAAGATTATTACAATGATAATTATTACAAGACATGTAATATAGACTTGTTTGCAAGTGATGGTCGCTCCTTGGACATTTGACAACCTAAATACAAGTGTTTGGCAAAAGACAGGACAGCCTTCCATTGTTCTTTGTCAGAAAACATGCCGATAGCTTGTTCCCCTTGGGGCTGCACAGTATTTTAGTAAATATTTGCATCAGTTTCCAACATTCCACGATAGACAGCAGCGCTGGAAGGGTTCAGTTTCTTAAAAAAAACATGACACTGCTCACCAAAGCCATAGTGTTGCAATGCAAAGATAAACCAGGGATGTCAAACTCATTCCGTGGGGGGCCAAAACCCTGTAGGTTTTACCTCCAATCAGTGGCTTCAGCAAGTGATTTCACTGAATTTCTTCCCACTGATTGCTGATCAGTGAAAACACCTACTGAAGACTCTGGGTGGAAGCAAAAGGTGTAGGGTCTTGGCCCTTTGTGGAATGAGTTTGACATCCCAGTCCTACACTGCTGTAATGTGAGACGTCTGTTGACTTTCTCTGCTGTTATGCTATTCTGATGCTAATGCAGGAGCACATGCTGGTTAATTAGCCTCACTTTGCTAGCTGTCCAACACTGCACAGCGGCTCCATAAAACCTTTTTAACCCATCAACAGGCTGCTCAGCCTTTAACCAAATAACTTCCAAACAATTAAGATGGACTTAAGCTAGAGCTTTGTGTCCTATTCAATTTTTTTTTTTTTTTTATTTAAGTTTTTGTAAAGGGTATACAGGTCGTTACAGCAATGCAGTGTTTACATTTTCATCACATGTTCCCTTATTTTCTGATATCTGACAACATTGGAAGATTAATTCTTACAACACCCCTTTTTTTTTTTTTTTTTTTAAAGTGAAAGAAAAAGTGAAATTAAAGAGAAAAAAAAACAAACAAATAACAAAAAAAAAAACAAACAAACAAACCTGTAAAAAACAAACAAAAAGAAAAAGTAAGTAAATAAAGATAAAAGAGCATCTGAGTAGCTTTGGAACAAAGAGCGGAACCATTATTGAAATGGTATTTGTCAAAGATTAGATCTAATGGAAGACACATATGCGGTCCAGGGTTGCCAAAAGTTCATGAACACATCCATGTCCTGTCTCAGTGCGAATGTCAACTTTTCCATCGAGTAAATGTCTTGGATCACGTTAGTCCAATCTTCAGGTGTAGGACAGTCCTTCAACATCCATTTTTTAGTTAGAGCTTTTTTGCTTGCCAATATTAAAACACTGAATAAGTATTTTTCTCCTCGTCTTTCCAGTGAGTCCGGTAGTAAACCCAAATACAAAGTTACAAAAGAAAAGGGAACTGTAATTTTGAATATTTTCCCCAATATTGTCTGTACCTTGGTCCAATATTGGTGGATAACTGGGCATGACCAAAACACATGAAAATGATTTGCAGTCTTTTCACCACACAAGCGCCAACAGTTCAATCCCTTATGGGTAAATTTGTTTTGTGCAGGTGTTCTGAAAAATCTTGCCAAGTTTTTCCATCCAAATTCTCTCCACTGCAGGGATGAGGTACTTTTCCATTGCTGTTTATTTAGCTTTTCCCATATTTCCAGTTGTAAAGTGAAATTCCCCTCTTTTTCCCATCTCTCTTTTATATAAGATGTGTTGTCTCCTTTTAAGTCTTGAAGACCTTGGTATATTTTAGAAATGTATCTGATCCCTGGGATCCCTTTATATGCCATTAAGAAGACCTTCAGAACACCTGACTGGGCCCTTTCCAAAACCTCCTTTTTAAGTATATTGTTTATGTGGTGTCTAAGCTGGAAGAACCTGTAAAGGTCTTGATTTATTAGGCCTTGTTTTTTCAAATCTTCAAAACTTCTTAAGATTTGCCCTTTAAAAAAATCGTAATATTTTATCAGCCCTTTCTCCTTCCACTTTTTAAATCTGGTGTCTGTTTTATTAGGAGTAAAGTCCTGATCATAGGCGATCCATTGCAGAAGTCGATAGGGCTCTTTAGTTTGATTCTCTCTGACTATCTTAAACCAAATTTTTAGCGGGGTCTCTATCCACGGGTTAGTGTTATTCAAAAGCTTAGGTAAGACATTGTTCCCTATTATCGCCTGTAGGGGGATGTCACTTGTTATTTGGCATTCGATCTCCTTCCATTGTGCAGTGTAGACTGGGTTACATATCTCTACTAAAGTTTTAATTTGTGCGGCTTTAAAGTAGTCCCTGATATTTGGCAGCGCGAGCCCACCTTTGTCTTTGTTTAGCTGTAGGGTTCTATATCTGATTCTAGGTCTCTTGCCCTGCCATATGAATCTTGAGATCCTTCTGTCCAGCTCCTGCCATGTTTTTTTGGGAGGTTCTACCGGTATTGTTTGGAAAAGGTATAGAAGACGTGGAAGTATATTCATTTTGACTGCTTCAATTCTTTGTGCAGTACCCAAGAATGGTATCATATTCCATCTTGCTAGGTCAGATTTTATTTTTGTCACCAGTGGATCATAGTTTAGTGATATAATTTTGTTGAGTTGTTTCGGGATATTGACCCCCAGATATTTCATAGATTCCGACTCCCAGTTAGTTTTGAGTTTGCTTAGTGAATAATGATTTGGGTCATAGTTGAATGTTAAAACTTGGGTTTTATGCATATTTAATTTGTACCCCGATAAATCTCCATACTCTGAAAAAACTGAGGTTAGTTCTGGTAAAGAAGTGTCCGGCTGCCCTAGGTATATTAAAATGTCATCAGCAAAGAGTGCTATTTTATGTTCCTTCTGACCAAGTGTAATACCTTGAATTTTTTGGTTTTGTCTTATCCATTGGCTCAGAGGTTCTATGAAGATTGCAAAGAGCAGTGGAGACAGGGGGCAGCCCTGACGACATCCTCTTTCCAGTTCAAAAGATGATGATAAATTACCGTTAATCCTTATTTTAGCTGTTGGTTTTTTATATAATGCCTGTATAGTTCTAATGAAGTTGTTATGAAAATTGAAACTGGATAAGATTCTATATAGAAAAGACCAGTCAACCGAATCGAATGCTTTTTCAGCATCTAATCCCAATATGACTGCATTTAAGTTATATTTTTTTATATGATGAATTATGTGTAAAGTGCGTCGAATGTTGTCTTGTGTCTGTCTTTGTCTTATAAAACCTGTTTGGTCTAAATTAATTAGGTCTGTCAGTATATTTTCTAACCTTTTGGCAAGGATAATGGTAAAAAGCTTATAGTCCTGATTTAGTACACTGATTGGTCTGTAGTTGGAGCACTCTAGTTTATCCTTTTCAGGTTTAGGTATAACTGCAATGACCCCTTCTCTCCAGGAGGGGGGGATTTCCCCTGTGTGGAGGACATAATTAAATGTTTTCAGGAGGAGAGGAGATAGTTGCTGTTTAAAGGTTTTGTACCACTCTGCTGTATAGCCATCAGCTCCTGGGGATTTGTTAGCTTTAAGTTTCATAATTGCTTTTTCCAATTCTTTAGGATGTATTTCTGACAGTAGTGTTTTATTTTGTGACTCCGTAAGTTGGGGAAGGTTTAATGTGTTTAGGAATGCCTCGGATGCGTTTTTATGTTTTTTTGTGGGAGTATAAGTTCTTATAGTAATTCTCGAAGTTTTTAAGAATATCCTGAATTCTGAATTTTATTTCCTTTGATACTGGGTCTCTGATTTTGTAGATTGCTCTTTCTGTTTGATGTTTCCTCAATTTATAGGCTAGCAATTTTGCCGATTTACTGCCTGCTTCATAGTATTTTTGTTTCAGAAATGTAAGTTTCTTCTGGATTTCTATTGTGTAGATCTCATTTATTTGGTTTTTAATTTCCTTAATCTTGAGCGAGTCAGTAGAATGAGTGTTGCCTTTGTGTTCTTTTTCTAGGTTCCTAAGTTCTGACTCTAATGTGGATAGTTTTTCTTGTCTTAGTTTCTTTTGGGTTGCCAGTTTTGCAATAATCTTTCCTCTTATTACAGCTTTACATGCATCCCACAGTATTAAAGGGGATACTTCTCCATTATCGTTATCTTCCAAATATCTGAGAATATCTGATTCCAATTCATCTTTCAATGGTCCTTTCAGGACATTTGAATTTAACCTCCAAGAAAATGTATTATTTGTGTATTTTTGGATATTTAAGTCCATGTAGATCAGACTGTGGTCGGAGAGATCCATCAGTCCTATTTTACATGTTTTTACTCTTCCAATGTCTCTATTAAACATAAAAAAATAGTCAATCCTTGAGTAAGATGAATGTGGAGTTGAGTAAAATGTATAGTCTTTTACACTGGGGTTGAGTTCCCTCCACACGTCACAGATTCCCAATTCTTTTAGTAGCATCCGAGTCTTCCTGTTTTGGGTGTTATTTTGATGTGGGGAATTACCAGAAGCATCCCAGTATGGATTCAGTCTAAGATTGAAGTCCCCACCACATATCACTAAACCTTGAGCTTTAGTTATCATTAGGTCGAATACATTTTTATAAAATTTCCAGTTAGCCCCTGGGGGAGCATACACATTCAGCAGGGTGATATCTTCTCCCTCTAGCCGCCCAGTTACCAAACTGTATCTCCCTTCTTTATCTTTGTGTTCTGATTTTTTTTCAAATGTAATTTTGGTTGATATCAATGTCGCTACTCCCCTCCTCCTCCCTGATTTATATGAAGATGAAGAGATCATTTTAAACCCTTGTCTACTGAGTTTATTGTGTTCCACGTCTGTTAGGTGGGTTTCTTGTAAAAGTATTATTCCTGCTTTGTCTTTTTTCATTTTGCCTAGAATCTTGGATCTTTTAACTGGATTCAGGATTCCTTTTACATTATATGAAATTATTTTGGTTACACCCTGTTTCTCCATTGTGTTGTTTTGTTTAGTATAACTGTGTGGTGGCCCTCTTTTGTGCTACTCAGAAACTGAAAGAACATTAAAAACAAGAAAAACATGAAGAACATAGTGTAAAAAACTTTAAAACAAAAAGCTGTCATAAGAACTTCCTGAGCTGAGGTCTTTTTAAAGACCCTGTAAGAGCCTTGATGGAGTGAAGGCTCTGAGGGAAATTCCTCAAACTCTGTTACGTGTTGAGGGCCCTCTCTTACCCCTTTCTTGATTTCTTGTTTCCTCCCACTTGAGTTACTCCATTTTAAATGATATTAAAATTATTGGGGAAAAACTGAAGACATTTCTGTTTTACCCCATGTTCCAAAACTCTGTTATATTTTCATGCTGGAAGGGATAAATAAAGCTTAGATGAGATTGTAAAATTATTTCAAATCAGACCAAGAGTAATGCTCATAAGCAAACTTGTCAGAATATTTTCGCCACCCACCTTTCACTGCTCACTGTTTTCTTTCAGGCCGGATGGTGAGAAAAAGGCGTATGTACGTCTCGCACCTGATTATGATGCATTGGATGTTGCAAACAAGGTGAGCTTCAATTAGGGTTTTATAAGATAAGATAAGATAAGCCTTTATTAGTCCCACAACGGGGAAATTCCAGGATTGCAACAGCACAGGGATAGCAACACTCAGAGCAACAATCAGAAGGCAAGAAAAAAAAAAAAAACAAGCAAGCAAGAGCAGCTAATATACATATGTACATATTACTATAAAATATATATATACACACACACACACACACACACAGACACACAGTGCAGAGCATTGTAGCCAGATGGAATAAATATGTGAATATATAAACACCCACAGTACGGAGCATTGCAGCTAGGTGGAATAAATATGCAAGTATATAAACACACACAGTGCGGAGCAATGTAGCTAGATGGAATAATATGTAGATATATAAAAACACAGTGCGGAGCATTGTAGCTAGATGGAATAAATATATAGATATATAAATATAAAGGATTATAAGGAGTAATGAGTTTATTCCTGCTAACGGAAACGTTTTTCTGCTGTGTGCACAGCTTAATTCAGTCTGAATGTCTGTGATGCATTCAAAGGAACCACTGATGCCAAACTGTCACACATACATGTGTCTTCCGTCTTGAGAGTGTGTTCTAATTAATTGTTTCTTTCTTATTTCTTTCTCATTTGCAGATTGGCATCATCTAAACAGTCGCTGAAGAGACTTGTAGAAGAATAAATATTTGTATAAATTAAATTGGTGTCATTGTCTTTTTAATTATAAGCATGTCTAACAGAATTATGATTTCTTTTTGAGTAATCACAATTTTAGCTGTTGTGTGAATAGATAAGATTTTTCCTCTGAAAAACTGGGGCTTCATCCAACAAAACCGCAACAAAGCTGCTTGTTTTTCAGTTTGATAATTCTGAAGTCATAGCTAGCATCTTGTCATGATTTTGTGTATCCTTTTCCACCTTTGTGAACATCAGTAAGGTTTTTTCCTCAAGTCTAAACTAATTCTCTCGGCTTATGCTTTCATTGATTCCAAAGTGACAGCTTAAACCCTTACCTGAAGTTGTTGTAGTGTACAGTATAGTGGATGATAAACCCAAGTCTTCTTCTCTTGGCTGCTCCCTCTAGTGGTTGCCACAGCGGATCATCTACCTACAGCTCACCCTATCCCTTGCATCTTCCTCTGTACACCAGTCCTTTCCATGTCCTCCTTCACTACATCCATGAATCTCCTCTGAGGTCTTCCTCTTTTCCTCCTGCCTGGCAGCTCCATCTTCAACATCCTCTGTCCAATATATCTACTATCCCTCCTCTGCACATGTCCAAACCATCTCAGCCTTGCCTCTTACTTTGTCTCCAAACCACTCAACCTGAGCTGCCCCTCTGATACACTCATTTCTAATCCTGTCACTCCCAATGACAATCGTAGCATCTTAAACTCTACCTCCTGTCTTTCTGTCAGTACCACCATCTCCAAATCATACATCATAGCAGGTCTCACTACCATCTTGTAAATCTTTACTTTCACTCTTGCTGCTATCCTTCTGTCACAAATTACCCCTGACACTCATCTCCACCCACTCCACCCTGCTCGCACTGTTTTTCACCTCATGCATTTTCCATTGCTTTGGATGGTTGACCCCAGATATTTAAACTCATCTACCTTCACTCCTCTACTCCTTGCATCTTCACTGTTGCACCTGCCTCCCTCTCATTCAGTCATGTATTGTTTTGCTTCTACTGACTTTCATTCCTCTTCCCTCCAGAGCATACCTCCATCTCTCCAGGTTCTCTTCCACCTGCTGCCTACTCTCACTACATATCACAATGTCGTCTGCAAACATCATGGTCCACAGAGAATTCTGCCTGACCTTGTCTGTCAGCCTGTCCATCGCCATGGCAAACAAGAAGGGGCTCAGAGCTGATCCCTGGTGTCACCCCACCCCCACTTTGAATCCATTTGTCACTCCTACAACACGCCTCCACCTTTTCATTGTCCTCATACGTGTCCTGCACCACCCTCACGTACTACTTTGCCACTCCTGACTTTCTCATACAGTACCACACTTCCTCTCTTGGCACCCTATCGTATGCTTTCTCTAGAGCCTCTGGAACAACTGCCTTTCCGTTTTTCATCCTCTTCAAAGCTGCCCTCAATTTCGCCTTGCTAATCCTCTGGACGTCCTTCTTCACCATCTTTCCTTCATCCATCCTCCTATCTCTTATTTTCTTCGTTCATCAGCTCAAAGTATTCCTTCCACCTTCTCAATACACTCTTGTCACTTGTTAGTACATTACCATTTCTGTCCTTAATCAACCTAACCTGCTGCACATCCTTTCCAGCTCAATCTTTCTGTCTAGCTAATCGATACAAGTCCTTTTCTCCTTCCTTAATGTCCAGCCTCTCATACAACTCACAATGCCTTTGCCACCTTTTTGCCATGCGCCTAGATTCCACATACCCGTCTACTTTCTTCATCTCCTTGACTATCCCACTTTTTCTTTACCAACCTCATCATTTGAATACTTCCTTGTACCTCTTCATTCCACCAAGTCTCCTTGTTTTCTTTCTTCTGTCCAGTAGATACACCACATACCTTTGTACCCGTTTCCCTCAATACTTTTGCTGTACTTTCCCACTTATCTGGTAATTCTTCCCTACCACCCAGAGCCTGTATCAACTTCTTCCTGAACTACGTGCAACCTTCTTCCTTCTGTAACTTCCCACTAAATCTTTGGCTTTTCCTTCACTCTCTTCCTCTTCGTACTTTCCAAAGTCATCCTACAGACTACCATCCAATGCTGTCCCACTACATTCTCTCCTGCCACCACCTTTCAATCTCTTCTCCTTCTGCATAAGATGTAGTCCACCTGTGTGCACCTTCTTCCACTCTTGTATGTCACCAAATGTTTCCCTGTCATATATTCCTCTGTCCCACTGCAGTTTGGAGTGAAATGTGCAGACACACCTCCACTTTTTGTTCACTCTTCACCACCAAAATCTAATCATCTGTTCCCCGTGCCATTACACACCTTTCCTAAAAATTTCATCAAAACAGATGGATAGATAGATACAGACGTGGACAAAATTGTTGGTACCCCTCTGCTAATGAAAGAAAAACCCACAATGGTCACAGAAATAACTTGAATCTGACAAAAGTGGTAATAAATAAAAATTCTACGAAAATTAACCAGTGAAAATCAGACAATGCTTTTGAATTGTGGTTCAACAGAATTATTTAAAAAAATAAAAAAACTCATGAAACAGGCCTGGACAAAAATGATGGTACCCTTAACTTAATATTTTGTTGCACAACCTTTTGAGGCAATCACTGCAATCAAACGATTTCTGTAACTGTCAATGAGACTTCTGCACCTCTCAGCAGGTATTTTGGCCCACTCCTCATGAGTAAACTGTTCCAGTTGTCTCAGGTTTGAAGGGTGCCTTCTCCAGACGGCATGTTTCAGCTCCTTCCACAGATGTTCAATACGATTTAGATCAGGGCTCATACAAGGCCACTTTAGAATAGTCCAATGTTTCGCTCTTAGCCATTCTTGAGTGTTTTTAGCTGTGTGTTTTGGGTCATTATCCTGTTGCAAGACCCATGACCTGCGACTGAGACCAAGCTGTCTGACACTGGGCAGCACATGTCTCTCTAGAATACCTTGATAGTCTTGAGATTTCATTGTACCCTGCACAGATTCAAGACACCCTGTGCCAGATGCAGCAAAGCAGCCCCAGAACATAATAGAACCTCCTCCAATGATGTGCCTTGCCAAAAAGTTTTTGTCTCGTCTGTCCATAGGACATTCTCCCAGAAGCTTTGTGGCTTGTCAACATGCAGTTTGGCAAATTCCAGTCTGACTTTTTTATGATTTGTTTTCAACAGTGGTGTCCTCCTTGGCCATCTCCCATGAAGTCCACTTTGGCTCAAACAACGACGGATGGTGCGATCTGACACTGATGTACCTTGACCTTGGAGTTCACCATGAATGTGTTTAGAGGTTGTTCTGGGCTCTTTTGTTACCATTCGTATTATCCGTCTCCTCCTGCGGCGACGTCCAGGGAGGTTGGCTACAGTCCCGTGGATCTTAAATTTCTGAATAATACGTGCAACTGTAGTCACAGGAACATCAAGCTGCTTGGAGATGGTCTTATAGCCTTTACCTTTAACATGCTTGTCTATAATTTTCTTTCTAATCTCCTGAGACAACTCTCTCCTTTGCTTCCTCTGGTCCATGTTTAGTGTGGTACACACCACGTCACCAAACAGCACAGTGACTACTTGTCACCCTTTAAATAGGCCGACTGACTGATTACAAGTTTGTAGACACCTGTGATGTTAATTAGAGGACACATCTTGGTTGAACATGTCCCTATGGTCACATTATTTTCAATCTTTTCTAGGGGTACCATCATTTTTGTCCAGGCCTGTTTCATGAGTTTGTTTTTTAAAATAATTCTGTTGAACCACAATTCAAAAACATTGTCTGATTTTCATTGGTTAATTTTCATAGAATTTTTATTTATTACAACTTTTGTCAGATTCAAGTTATTTCTGTGACCATTGTGGGTTTTTCTTTCATTAACAAAGGGGTACCAACAATTTTGTCCACGTCTGTATGTGAAACTTTTCTTTAAGTAGTAACAATCCAAAAATAATGTCTCTTTCTTTAAACAGAATTCTTTGTCCAGTCCTCAGCAAAATAAAATGTTCAACATCTGTTCAAAACATATTTGTGTAAATACAATTAACAAACAGATGAGAAATGGACTCTCGCCAGTCCACAAAAAAACACAAGAATAATCTATTTTGAGTCCAAACCTTTCAAATAAATCTTTAACAGAGTATATACGATGCAAAATTTTATAAGAAACTTCCTTTTCCTTGTTATTAACAAAACAAATTATCTGTAACTGACCATATTTGTTGCCAATTTAACCCTTGATAATGAGCTGCCCAAAAACATTGACCTGTAAATATTCCCACTGTCTGCATAACGTTTCTTATATATTTATCGCATATGGGATCTTTTTTGTAACTTAGATTTTTATTCATTTTTCATCATATATAATGCATTCAGATCACATTCTACATTTAAAAAAACAAAGAGGGTAGGGAAAAATAAAATAAAAAAAAAAAATAAAAGGGGGGGGCAAATGTTGGAGCATCAAGTTTTTAGTTTCCATCTCTTAATTCTTCTGTTTTTTTCAGTGTCTTTGGTTATTCTTTCAATTTCTGCCTCGTTGTTGCACTTTGTAGTGTGTCCATTTCCGCCATTTTTTCTCCCATATTCCTTCTTGCATTCTTCGTCGATATGTTAGTTTTTCCATCATACGTATGTCCTCAACAATGTCAGTCCATTGTTCTTGGTCAGGAAGAACTTCTGATCGCCATTTTTTTGTGATAGTTTTTTTACATGCAATCAACAAGATTTTAACTAGATATCTGTCCTCAGCCTGTATAACATTGTCTTTTTTAAGATCACATAAGTACATCAGGTTACAGTTCATTGGTATATTATATCCTAATATCCTCTGTATTGTCACATGCATAGATTTCCAAAATGATGATATTTTGTAGCATTTCCAAAACATATGTGAGTGGTCTGCATTTTGAGCCCCACATCCCCTCCAGCATAAAGATTGGGTATTTGTATATTTTCCTTGAATCTGTGGTGTAATGAAAAAGCGAATCAGGTTTTTCCATCCAAATTCCCTCCATGCCCTTGAATTTGTTGATGTGTGTTGTGTTTTCCATATTTCCTGCCAGCTTTCTTCTGTTATGTTTAAATTGAGCTCTTTCTCCCATTTCTCCTTTATATAGTTACTTGTATGATTGTTTGTCATAAGTTTCTGATATAGTTTTGAAATAATTCTTATTTTATTTCCTGCATATGAGCTTAAAATAAGTTGTATAATCTCGTTCACATCTGTTTGGAGGTTATGCCTAATCTTCTTCATATAGTAATCTCTCATCTGCAGATATCTGAAAAATTCCGATCTTTCTAATTTAAATTTTCTCCTGATATTTACAAAGCTCCCGAGATCTTTTTTTCCGATATTGCCCCATGCTGTGATTCCCTTGTTCACCAGATTTTTGTATCCCCTATCTTGTTTTGCCGGTTCAAACTGACTGTCAAATGCTACCCATTTCAATAGTTTTATGTCTTCCCTTATATTATATTTTTGTACTATTTTATACCACAGTTCTAAAGTAAATTTAGTGATTGGGTCTATTTGTTTAATTTGTTTATATGCATCTTTATCCCCTATTATGCTTTGTACTGGGAGTCCCTCAATTTCCTTTTCCATTTCTTTCCATTTTGCCTCATATCCCTCGTCGCACCAACATATGATATATCTTATTTGTGCTGAGTAGTAATATTCCTTTAGACTCGGTAGGCCCATGCCTCCTTTCTCTTTTGGTAATTGGAGGGTTTTATATTTCACTCTTGGTTTTTTACCTCCCCAAACAAATCTCGATATCATCCTGTCCCACTTTGAGAATTGGGCATCTGGAATCTCTGTTGGTATAGCCTGGAAGAGGTAAAGTAATCTAGGTTGTATGCTGATTTTGACTGTCTCAATTTTTGAATTCAGGTCCATATTTAAGATTGACCATCTATCAATATCTTTTTTTATTTCTTGTTCCAACCTATCATAGTTTGCTTTATATATTTTGCTTAGGTCTTTAGGTATGTTCACTCCAAGGTATTTTATTTCTTTTTGGTTCCAGTTTAGTTTGATCTTATCAGTTATCTGGTTTAGAGGGTTATAGTGGAATGTCAGTATTTGTGTTTTTGTTATGTTTATCTTGTATCCTGATAATTTTCCAAAATTTTCTATCAAGTTCATCATTTCCATTATTGATTTATCTGGTTGTTCAAGGTAAACTATAATATCGTCTGCAAATAGCCCAATCTTGTGTTCCGCCCCCTTTATTGTTACACCTTTTAATTTCTTATTTTGTCGTATCGCTTGAGCCAATGGTTCTATGAACAGAGCAAACAAGGTGGGTGATAAGCAGCATCCCTGCCTAGTTGGTCTTTGTATATTTACTTTGTCTGTTAAGCTACCGTTTATCTTGATTCTTGCCACAGGTTCTTGATACAGCGTCCTTATGCATTGTACTGATTTTTCGTTAAATCCAAAGCGTTCCAGCACACTATATAGGAATTTCCAGTTAACCCTGTCAAATGCTTTTTCTGCGTCTAAACTCATTATTACTGCGCTTTTCTTTTCTTTATGTATTTGGTTAATTATATGTATTGTTCTCCTGATATTGTCATGTGTTTGGCGTCCCTCTATGAATCCAGTTTGATCATCTTCTATCAATTCTGTCAAGAATGTCTTTATTCGTTTACATATAATTGTTGTGTATATTTTATAATCTACATTTAATAAAGAGATTGGTCTATAGTTTCCGCATTGTTCTTTATCTTTCCCTGGTTTTAAAATAACTGAAATGATTGCTTCGTTCCATGATGGAGGTATTTTGTTGTTGTTCAGCGTCCAATTAAATGACTTTAGGAGTTGTGGCGTGAGTTCTTCTATAAACAGTTTATAAAACTCAGATGGGTATCCATCACTACCTGGTGATTTACCGTTTTTAAGTGACTTAATCACATCTCTGATCTCTTGTGTTGTTATTTCTGCTGTTAGTTTTTCATTTTGTTGATTTCCTATTGATGGCAAGTCCAATGTGTCTAGAAATTTTTTGATATCTTTAGTATTTGTTTCTTCAGGTTGCGAGTATAGTTCTTGGTAGAAATTATGGAAAATTTCTTCGATGTTTTCTGGGTTAACTGTGGTTTTATTTGTGGTGGGGTCTTTAATCTTGTATACATTATTCATTGTTTGTTGTTTTCTTAACCGTTTTGCCAGCAGTTTTGTGGCTTTTGGCCCCGTTTCATAATATTTTTGCTTTAGATATCTATTTTTCCTTTCAATTTCATCCATTGTGTTTCTTTTATCTTTGTTTTTTCTTCTTTAATTTCTTGATATATTTTTGGATCATTTGTGCTTTGATGTTTACGTTCTAATTCCCTCAGTCTCTCACATCTTTGTTCATACGCTTCCAGTTTAGTCTTATTTGCTTTTCCTGTTTCAACAATTAATTTACCCCTTAACACGGCTTTTAGTGCGTCCCATAGTATTGTTGGGTCCACTTCTTCATTGTCATTCTCTTGGATATATTCGTTTATGTTTATTTTTATTCTTTCTTTCATTTTCTCATCATTTAACAGTCCTACGTTAAGTTTCCATGTTGTTTGTCGTTTTCTATTGTTTAAATATATTTCCATGTATATAGGATTATGATCTGATATTTCTGCCCCTCCAATCCAACAATTTCTCACCCTGTGTCTGTCACCTTCATTCATAAGGAAGTAATCTATTCTAGAGTGTACTTTATGGGCTGCTGAATAATGTGTATAGTCTTTTTCGAGTGGGTGTAGGTCCCTCCATATGTCTACCATACCCATTTCTGCCAGTGAGGTTCTTATGAACTTTGTTACATGTTTTTTTGTCTTCTTAACACTTGTTGTGTCAACTTCATGATCCATGACAGCATTTAAGTCTCCTCCACAAATTAGGACTCCTTCACTGTGTGTTGCTATGAGATCAAACAGATGTTGAAAAAAACCCTTGTCACTTTCTGGTGGGGCATAGATGTTCACTAATGTAATCTGCATACCATCTATTCTTCCCTTTATTATTACATACCTGCCTTCTTTATCCTGGATTTCCTGTTCACTTTCAAATTGTATTTTGTTTGAGATTAGTATCATAACCCCCCTTTTTGCTCCTCCCTTAAATGAACTGTAGTAGGAGTTCTTATAGCCAAATCTCTTTAGTTTCACATGTTCTGTCTTGCTCAAATGTGTCTCTTGCATAAATATAATTTCAGCTTTTTCCTTCTTGAATTTTCTTATTATTCTTTCCCTTTTAACAGGTGAGTTCAGACCATTCACGTTTAATGTCATTATCTTAAGATTTTTACCCATATTCATGTTTTTCCATTTTTTTAACTTGTGCTCCTAACCCCTTTAACAACAAAAATAACACATATTTATATAAAAACACATTAAAAAAAACTCGACCTCCGTACTTTGGGCCTTTCTTCTGCCCACTGGTCCCTGTTGGTGGGTGGGGGGTTTGTCTTCACAGAGTGAAGGGCCCTCCCTAGACCTCTAATTACTATCCAAGTAATAGTCATTAGTCTAGAAATGTCCAACAAATATCACTTAAACCTCTCCTAGCCGTCTGTTTCTCTTTTACCTTGTCTTCTTGGCCTTCATTTCTTCTGTGTCTTTCTTAATCTTTGTTATGATCTAGGCTTTCAGTTGAAAGCCTTGTAGCTTGTCCTGGGCCCGCTGCTCTACGTCTCTCCCCCTTCTTCCGCCGTTCACTCGCCTCCACTCCGTCTGTCGTGGTGCGTTCAGGGCCGTCGCTGCTCCAGCCGTCTCCTTCGGCATGCTCACCTCAAGGCCCCGCTCCATCATATCCCGCGCTGCCTCTTCGGCCGTGTTGTAGGTTCTTGTGCCTTCCTCCCAATGAATCCTCATTTTCGTTAGCGGCGTTTGGAATCTAATTTTTTTCTCTTTCAGCGTTTTTTTAATATTGGCATATTTCTTCCGCTGCTGCACGATTTCTGTCGGGTAGTCATGGTCAAAAAATACCTGTTTGTCGCCGATTCGTATCTTTTTTTTCCATGCTTGCGTCAGGATTCTTTCCTTTATGTCATATTTCACAAAGTTTACCACAACTGACCTGGGTGGAGAGTTTGTTTTCGGGTTCTGTGCCGGTGTTCTATGCGCCCGTTGAATCTGCAGATCCGTTTCTCTGGGTATTTCCAGTTCTTTTTTTAAGAACTGATCCATGAATTTTGTCATCGAGTTGCCTTCAATGCCCTCCGGAATTCCAAAGATGCGCATATTGCTTCGTCGGCATCTGCTCTCCAAGTCGTTTATTTTCTCCTGCATCCTCTGCGTTTGCGTCGTCAGGGTCTGTAGTTGTTCGTTTGCCTCGCTTTTCCAATCTTCTAGTTCCGAAATTCGGGTCTGCGCTTCTGTCATACACGCCCGCTGGGAGCGCAGCTCCTCCATGTTTTCCGTTAATTTACGCTCCATTTCTCTTCGGAGGTCCATGATTTCCTCCTTAATTTCTTTTTTCAGTTCCTCCTTAAGAGCCGCTAAATCCTGTTGTAGCTGTCGCTTGAATTCTCTTAACTCTTCACCCAAACTGGCGATGCCAGCGTTCATGTTGTCGAGTCTGGTGTCTTCCATTTTCTCTGCTGTAGACTCCTCGTTTTTTTGGGCTTTGCGTACAGCGGTTTTTCCTGCGTTGTTGGAGAGGAATTCTTCAATTTTACCCTGTTTTTGTCCTTGTGCCCGGTTCCTTCGTGTTTTCATCCCTTAGTTTATTGATTCGTTTATGTCGAGTTGGCCATTTACCGATGATTTTTAATCCGGCTAGGGAGAGCTCTTTGTTTAAGTGTTATGTCTCTCCGCCATCTTCCCGGAAGTCATCGCATATGGGATCTTAAATCGAAAAAATTCTCCATTGAAATGAATGGCAAGAGCGAAATTATCTTTTGATCCCAACCAAATTTTGCCACCAGTTACATGATGTTTGTCAATTTAAAAGATAATTTTCCACATAATTAAAGTTCTCGGCTGTCATATAATAACAGAGCAATATTTAGTTTTTGTTTAAACGACTAGCAGACAACTCCCATCATCCCATATCACTAAACACGATTACAGTTTTTCAGTTTTTTTGACTGTCAGCTTTACTGTGAATTTGCTGTTGCTTATGCAGAATGCATACTGTATGTATTTTCCTTTAATTAGTGTTTATAAAATTCAGTTATTTGGTGCTGACTGTGTTTACAGTCAGTTCACTGCAAATAAAAATAAATCGATATATCTATACTGTTATCAAGCAGCCTGTCTTTTACACAGTGTGGTAGGCTGGCTGTTGGGCTTTTTTTTGGGGGGGGGGGCTTGTTTCCACAGAGCTGGTTGCTTGTTTCTCTCACGAGATCTGGCAACACTGCTCGCTTTCTGTACGAGCTGGCGATGGGTGGTACCAGTATTTTTCCTTTCAATACGATACCATTAATTTAATGGACTTTTTCTTGTATACCGATACGGATACTTTTTTCCCCAAATCACATGATTGCATCCATCCATCCATCTTCTATCACTTAATCCTTTCAGATCCCGGGGGGGCTGGAGCCTATCCCAGCATCTTTGGGCGGGAGGCAGGGTACACCCTGGACGGATTGCCAGTCCATCGCAGAGCCAACACAGAGAGACAGACAACCATTCACTCTCACATCCACACCTAAGGACAATTTAGAATCCCCAGTTGATGCCAATTAACCTAACCTGCATGTCTTTGGCATGTGGGAGGAAACCAGAGTAAACCCACGCAGACACGGGGAGAACATGCAAACTCCACACAGAAGGGTCACCGATGGTCTGGGGGTGGGATCGAACCCACGATGGTCAAAGGTGGAATTAATCCCATGACCTTCTTGCTATGCTGCCACTGTGCTAACCACTGCGCCACCGTAAACTTTATTGCAAGGGCAATATAAAATATGAATAAAACTCATGAACATAAACATTTGAAAGAAATGCTTATAAAATGATAATAAAATAGAACAATGAGCAAAGTAAGTAAAAATAAAATGAATTTTGTTTAAGTTATAATAAAAATAATTAATACTTAAAATGAATGCAAAATTAAGTTTCTTAATTTGGTCAAGATTCTCAACTGGATTCAAGTACTTTTTACTTCTGAAATGTTTCAGCTGCTTGGTAATACCAAGCAGCATATACTGTATGTGTAATTTTTTTTCACAATGCAACTTTAAAAAAATACATTTATTTCATTTTTAAACTATTATTTTACAAACTTAAATAGTGCTTATTTTGTTTATTTTTCAAATTTTATGCAGCTTGGTATCACCATAGAATTTGGATAAATGGTGTAACATTTCAGAAGTAATACTTCTGCCGCCCCTGACACTGTTGGGCTCACTCTGCGCGGGAGTGAGTGCTTGGCTGCAAAGTGAGTCTTCAGCTCCGACATCTGATAGGCTGCCATAATCATGTGATATGGTAGACCATCTCTAAAACATGCCTGGGCGTGGTTTTTCACCGCCAAGTTTTCTCACACAAATTTAATGCCTAAAGCTCTCAGAAGTGAAAACAAATTGCACGTTGTGTATTAACATAGTGGTATTGTGATATTTTAAAAAGTATCAGCCCTTAAGTATTGACCAGCTGGTATCAAAGTATCGATACTTGAGTATATACTCCCATCCCTAGTGTGTGCTGGTGGAACTGGGTTCTCTCGTGGGTCACGTTTTTCTGAGGCACAAAGTGTTGGTCAGACATCTTCATGATGACGTCGAAGTCATTCTCACTTGCTGTCATACGGAATGTGAATGATTTCATGATGTTTTCCGCTTAATATCCAATTGCATAGATTAATGTGTTCACTTGAACTGCCTTGTCCTCCTCGGTCAACTTTGATGCCATGCGATACCAGAAGAAATGCTGCCGCTTCATCTGCTATTCCCCCGGCCCGTCAAAGCTGAAATTTTCCAGTGGCTAGAAATTCGGCATTTTCTTTAGCATGTCCTCCTCTGTTTGGACCAATTCTGACACCATATCAAATCACAGGCGGAGGCTTGCGGGTTTCTTTATGAACTGTTAATGAATGGCTTGTATGCTCACTGTTGCTAACTTCTCAGTAAGGAAAGTAGCTACTGGCTATCCTAAAAGTTGCTAGAAGTCACTCAATGACATCATCACTTAATTTGCATAATTGGTATTTGCATGTAATTGTAATGGGTGCTGTAGGACAAAAGAATAATGTCGTGGGAGAGACAAAAAGTGAGTAAAAAACACTTTAAATATGTTTAGAACTACAAATTAACTTTCTTCTGTTGATTCTTGGTTTGTTTTAATTTGGCATTTAAATAGGCCATCACTTCTGTATCATCTCCAATAAACGGCTTAAACCAGCCTTTGAATTCAGGGTTTGATTCCCACTCCTTTCTATATTTTTGAGCGTACAGTTTAGACTGTGACACACACACACACACACACACACACAGTGGACGAAGTGAGTACGTGACTGAGGCTGCTAGTCCAATGCAGTGATTTATTAGTGTGACACTGACAGTGAAGAAACATTTACATCATTTGGGGGGTTGGGGGTTGTGCAAGCACAATTCATTTGCAGTCTGGACACGAGTGGCATAGGCGTGGGTCCCCTGTATGACTGCAACTAACTGCTGCACGAGGCTACTGTGAGACTGACCACTTGTGAGTGCTTTGGGATGGAGAGAAGCTCATGGTAACACCCACTGCTTGTTGAGGATAGTAACTGCAGAACAATAGTGCTTTCACGTCAGCAGGGCTTGACATGAACTTTTTTGTTCACCAGCCGCTGTGGCTAGTGATTTTCCAAAGTTACTAGCCACTCAGCCTTTTCACTAGCCACAATTTTGTAGTTGGAAAATTAGGTTTAATTTAAAATTTGATTATCGCATGCTAAAATGTAGTTGAATTAAATGTACAACCTTTTTTAAATGTAACAACCCTTATACATACGTGTTGTGTCCATCCATCCATCCATCCATCGTCTACCGCTTTTCCGGAGGTCCGGGTCGCGGAGGCAGCAGTTCAAGCAGAGAAGCCCAGACTTCCCTCTCCCCAGCCACCTGCTCCAGCTCTTCAGAGGGGATACCAAGGCGTTCCCAGACTAGCTGGGAGACATAGTCTCTCCACCGAGTCCTGGGTCTGCCCCGGGGTCTCCTCCCAGTGGGACGTGCCTGAAACACCTCAAGTGGGAGGCGTCCAGGAGGCATCCTAATCAGATGCCCATACCACCTCAACTGACTCCTTTCAATGTGGAGGAGCAGCGGTTCTACTCTGAGCCTCTCCCGGATGACTGAGCTCCTCACCCTATCTCTGAGGGTGAGTCCAGCAATCCTACGGAGAAAGCTCATTTCAGCCGCTTGTATCCGCGATCTCGTTCTTTCGGTCATTACCCAAAGCTCGTGACCATAGGTGAGAGTAGGAACGTAGATTGACTGGTAAATCGACAGCTTTGCCTTAGAACTAAGCTCCCTCTTCACCACAACAGACCGGTACAACGTCCGCATCACTGCAGATGCTGCTCCAATCCGTCTGTCGATCTCTCGCTCCATTTTCCCCTCACTCGTGAACAAGACCCCAAGATACTTAAACTCCTCCACTTGGGGCAGGAGCCTGTCCCCAACCCGGAGAGGACAATCCACCTTTTTCCGGCTGAGGACCATGGACTCGGACTTGGAGGTGCTGATTCTCATCCCAGCCGCTTCACACTCAGCGGCAAACCGTCCCAGCAAGAGCTGTAGGTCATTGCTGGATGAAGCCAACAGGACAACATCATCTGCAAACAACAGAGATGAGATCCTGTGGTCACCAAGCATGACACCCTCCATTCCCTGGCTGCGCCTAGAAATCCTGTCCATAAAAATTATGAACAGGACCGGTGACAAAGGGCAGCCCTGGCGGAGTCCAACTCTCACTGGGAATGACTCCGACCGAGTGTTGGCAATGCGAACTAAACTCTCACAACGGTCGTACAGAGACCGAATAGCTCGTAACAACAAGCCCGATACCCCATACTCCCGAAGCACCCCCCACAAAAATCCACGAGGGACGCGGTCAAATGCCTTCTCCAAGTCCACAAAACACATGTAAACTGGTTGGGCAAACTCCCACGAACCCTCAAGAATTCTCGAGAGGGTAAAGAGCTGGTCCGATGTGCCACGGCCAGGACGAAAACCACATTGCTCCTCCTGAATCCGAGGTTCGACCAACGGCCGGACTCTCCTCTCCAATACCTTGGCATAGACCTTCCCAGGGAGGCTGAGGAGTGTGATCCCTCTAAAGTTGGAGCACACCCTCCGGTCCCCTTTTTTGAAGAGAGGAACCACCACCCCGGTTTGCCATGCCAAAGGCACTGCCCCCGACCTCCACGCAATGTTGCAGAGGCGTGTCAACCATGACAACCCAACAACATCCAGGGCCTTGAGGTACTCGGGGCGAATCTCGTCCACCCCCGGGGCCCGGCCACCAAGGAGATTTTTAACCACCTTGGCGACCTCGTGTTGTGTCCATAATTGGTGAAATGAGAAGCAGGGCAGAAGGCAATTTACCGTGTTTATTAAAGAACTCACAAATAGAACAACAGTGGACTACAGTGCTCTCGGTCCAGGCGTCAACAGCGAAAGAGGACGTGCCCCTTCCGGCCGTGGCCTTTATACCCTGGCTGGCATCACCACCGGAAAGGTGGTAGTGTCGCTACCAAAAGTGAATCCTCCGGACAGTCATGCTATCCGGGGCATGGAAGTGGCTTGCTAGCAGCTCGATGACGTCCTCAAACGAGTCTGAAGCCCCAAGTGAGCGCAGGACATGCTGCCTCTCAATCCCGAGGTTGTGAACAAGCAGTGCACGTGCTCCTAACTTGCTGAGCTTACCCAGGTTGAGCGCGGTGATGTAGGTCTGGAAAGCTTCAAACCATCTCGACCACGGAATGGGCGGCCCCCCCAGAAGCTCGAGGAAGTGGTGAAGTGGTGTAATACATGCCTCCATTAGTTAATCCTCAATCAGCAAATGTTATGTATGGTAAAATACCTCTGAAAAGATGAGGCCAGGTGACTGGATGAACTCAGCTTTATTAAATGATGGAACCACAAGGGACACACAGTAGACACCATGCAGAGGGCACCAGTCGAAGAGACCGTGTAATGGATGCTCTCTGCTATTTATAAGGTGGTGCAGTGGTGGAACAGGAAGTGGCTGCCACTACACCACTTCACAATAAAGGTGTTGAACCCCAACACCACACACACAGCATTTCTTCCCACTGGGCTGCGGTGTGAATTGGGGTAGGACAGGAGACCGACCAGGTGACAGTTGACCAATGAGCGCACACTGTGTGCAGATAGTGCTTCTGGGAGTTGTGGTTTCATAGTGTCACTGAACAGATTTTATTTTAGATGCCGTCTAAGGAAACTACAACCTGCCGAACCCTGCACGTCAGCGTCTACAAAACGCCAGAAGTCTCTGATAACACCAGAAAAAGTCGCTAGATTTGTTGCTAGTCACTTTTGATTTAAGAAAAAAGGTCACCAAGAGGGTTTCAAAAGTCGCCAGCTTTAGTTAATGTTGCCAAGTTGGCAACACTATGTATGCTCACAGATAGCTATACTTACTAAAATGCTACACTTCCCGCGACTCCCCTCAGAGCCAATCAGCTCTCACTTTTTGTGCATATGTCATTAAACAAAGATAATCTATGGGAGACTGCGGGAAGATGGCGGAGAGACATAACGCTTAAACAGAGAGCTCTCCCTAGTCGGATTAAAAATCATTGGTAAATGGCCAACTCGACATAAATGGATCAATAAACCAAGGGATGAAAACAAGAAGAAGCCGGGCACACGGACAAAAGCAGGGTAAAATTAAAGAATCCCTCTTCAACAATGCAGGAGAAATCGCTGAACATGAGGCCCAAAAAAACGAGGTGACTACAGCAGAGAAAATGGAGGACGCCAAACTCGATACCATGAACACTGGCATCGCCAATATAGGTAAAGAGTTAAAAGACTTCAAGTGACAACTCCAACAGGATTTAGCGGCTCTTAAGGAAGAGCTGAAAAAAGAGATGAAGGAGGAAATTATGGGTCTCCGAAGAGAAATGGAGCGCAAGCTAGCAGAAAACATGGAGGAACTGCGCACTCAACGGGCAGGTATGACAGAAGCACAGGCTCGAATATCGGAGTTGGAAGACTGGAAGACCGAGGCAAGCGAGCGGCTGCAGACCCTGACGGCACAAACACAGAGGATGCAGGAAAAAATAACCGACCTGGAGAGCAGGTCCAGACGGAGCAATATACGCATCTTCGGGATTCCGGAGGGCACTGAAGGCAACTCGATGACGAAATTCATGGATCATTTCTTAAAAAAAGAGCTTGAGCTGCCCAGTGAAGCGGACCTGCAGATCCAACGAGCGCACAGAGCCTCGGCACAGAGCCCGAATCCAAACTCTACACCCAGGTCAGTTGTGGTAAACTTTCTGAAATATGACATAAAGGAAAGAATCCTGACACAAGCGTGGAAGAAAAAGATACGAATCGGCGACAAACAGATATTCTTTGACCATGACTACCCGACAGAAATTGTGCAGCAGCGAAAGAAATATGCCAACATTAAAAAAACGCTGAAAGAGAAAAAAATTAGATTCCAAACGCCGCTAACGAAGATAAGGATTCATTGAGAGGATGGCGTGAAGACATACAACACAGCCAGAGAGGCAGCGCGGGACATGACGGAGCGAGGCTTTGTGGTGAGCGTACCGGAGGAAGCGGCTGGAGCAGCGGCGGCACTGAACACATCACGACAGCCGGAGTGGAGACGAGTGAGTGGCAGAAGACGGGAGACGGACGTGGCACACCGGGCCCAAGAAAAACTGCAAGGCTTTCAACGGAAAGCCTAGATTATAACAAAGATTAAGAAGGACACAGAAGAAATGAAGGCCAAGAAGTATTTCCTCTCGGCGCCACACCAGTAGGCTGCCTTTTGCAACAGCGGCTCGATTCCGAGTTTTTTTTTTTTTCCCTTCCTCTCTCTTTTGATCACTTTTTTTTCACCCCACTTATATCACGGACACACAGATCGTCCCAAATGTCTCCTGAGCCGGTGGACGGAGCCACTGTTTATAGCAGGATACGATACAACAGGGATGAGCTGCTAGCATTTAACCGCCACCCGGTCCCACTGGAAAAACTCGACATACCGAGAGAATTGAGGCGAAAGCGTCGCGGCTGCCGGGCTGGAGTAAGGCGGAGGACAAAAAATATAAGGTACAGACCCTCCCTTCCATCTGTTGTCATGGGAAATGTACGGTCGATACTGGGAAAGTTAGATGAGCTAGCGGCTATCTCCCGTTATGATAGCACTTACCGGGAGTGCTCTCTCCTTTTGTTTACTGAGACGTGGCTAACTGAACTAGCAGCAGATGCTAACATTGAGCTGGAGGGTTTTCACATGATACGAGCTGACCGAACACCAGAGAGTGGCAAAACTAGGGGCGGTGGAGTGATAATGTATGTTAACAACAACTGGTGCAGACCGGGACATATCACTGTTAAACAACGACACTGCAGCAAAGACATTGAGTTGCTAGCTGTTAGCATGAGGCCTACATATCTCCCGAGAGAACACTCACACGTGATCTGCATTGTTGTTTATGCAAATCCGACGGCGAACGCTGGGACAGCGCGTGACGTCATCCATTCAGTAACCAGCAGGCTGCAGACAGAACACCCAGATGCTCTTCTCCTCATCTCAGGCGATTTCAACCACGTTTCACTGTCTCCCATTCTGCCTACTTTCACCCAGTATGTCACATGCCACACTAGAGACAATAAAACACTGGATTTGTTCTACGCAAACACTAAGGAGGCGTACACCTCATCACAACTCCCCCCACTTGGGAGATCGGATCACAACTTGGTTCATCTCCGACCGGTGTACAAACCCCTAGTGCACAGACAACCTCCGGCCATGCACACTGTGGAGTTATGGTCTGAGGAGACAATGGACACTCTAAAGGACTGTTTTGAAGCCACTGCCTGGAAGCAGCTCTGCGATCCACATGGTGAGGACATCGATGGCCTCATTCACACCTTCACGGGCTACCTCAGCTTCTGTGTGGACAAATCCGTTCCCACCAAGACCATACGGCGTCACTCAAACAACAAACCCTGGATCAACCCTGAGATAAAAACACTTCTGAGAGAGAAGAAGAGGATCTTCAGGTCGGGGAACAGGGAGATGCTGAAGTCCGTACAGAGGGAGCTGAGGAGAAAGATCAGAGAAGGCAAGGACAGCTTCAGGAAGAAGATGGAGGACAAGCTGCAACAGAGCGACATCAGCGGGGTCTGGAGAAACCTCAAAACCATCTCGGGGCTCCAGAATACCTCCCCCCAGGCCACGGGGGGCAGGGAGTGGGCGAACAACCTGAATCTGTTTTTCAATAGATTTGACCAACCGCCCTCCCCCCTGTCTGCACAACAACCACTGCTGCCTCTAAGAAATCAAGTCCTGCTGCCCACTCCCCACTCCACCGACACCCCCCCCACTCCCAACACACAGCCCCCCATCCTGACCCTGACCAAGACCCAGGTGAGGACGGAGCTGAGGAAGATCAAGGCGAGGAAGGCGTCGGGACCGGACGGCATCAGCGCAAAGCTCCTCAAGTCCTGTGCAGACCAGCTGTGTGGGATTGTGACGTATATCTTCAACATGAGCCTGAAACTGGGGAGGGTACCACAGCTGTGGAAAACATCTTGTGTGGTACCTGTACCAAAAACTTCCCACCCCAAAGACCTGAACAGCTACAGACCGGTGGCCTTGACGTCCCACTTGATGAAGACCCTGGAGAGACTGCTCCTTGCTCATCTCCGCCCCCTGGTGGAACCAGCGATGGATCCACTCCAGTTCGCCTACCAGCATGGCATTGGGGTGGAGGATGCGGTGATCTTCCTCCTTCACCGTTCTCTGTCCCACCTGGAGAAGCCCGGGAATATGGTGAGGATCATGTTCTTTGACTTCTCCAGTGCTTTCAACACCATCCAACCGATGATCCTGAAGGACAAGCTGCTGCGCGCAGGGGTGGACCAGCACCTGTCATCATGGATCCTGGACTACCTCACGAACCGGCCTCAGTTTGTGAGAACCCGGGACTGTGTTTCCGACACGATCATCAGTAGCACGGGGGCCCCCCAGGGAACGGTGCTGGCTCCCTTCCTGTTCACTCTTTATACTGCGGACTTCTCACACAACACAACACATTGCCATCTACAGAAGTTCTCTGATGACTCTGCGATCGTTGGTCTCATCTCCAACGGAGATGAAGCTGAGTACAGAGGGCTTATCCAGGACTTTGTGGACTGGTGACATCGGAACTGCCTCCAGATCAACGCGAGGAAAACTAAGGAGCTGGTGGTGGACTGCCGCAGGCATGGGCAGCCCCTCACAGCACCAGTAAATATACAGGGAACAGACATCGAGATGGTGACATCCTATAAGTACCTGGGTATTCATCTGAACAATAAACTAGACTGGTCACACAATACTGACGCACTCTACAAGAAGGGACAGCGCAGGCTGTTCCTGCTGAGGAGACTCAGGTCTTTTGGTGTACAAGGGGCGCTGCTGAAGTCATTCTATGACACGGTGGTGGCATCAGCCATCACTTTTGGAGTGGTCTGCTGGGGCAGTGGCATTACTGCAGCCGATAGGAAGAGACTGAACAAACTGATTAAGAAAGCTAGCTCTGTCCTGGGGCAGCGCCTTGATCCGATGGAGGAGATAGGAGAGAGAAGGACGGTGGCTAAACTGTCATCTCTGCTGGAGTCCGAGTTCCACCCTATGCAGGACATACTGGATGCACTGAGGAGCTCATTTAGCAGCAGACTACATCATCCCAGGTGCACAACCGAGAGGTTTCGTAGGTCCTTCCTACCAACGGCTGTCAGACTGTACAACCTAAGCAGGGCTGCTCGCAGAGATAGCAAAAAGACGTAACAAACTAATAGTTTGTTTTTTTTTGTTTTTGTTTTTTTTTGAATGCAAAAGATGCAATAGACTTACACAATGGTCCTCTCCGGTATACAACTAGGAACATACCGGTCGCTATGGAGGGTGAGAATATGTATGGGCATATAATCATACCATGTAGGATAACTAAATAGACGGTTATGCTGTTTCATCCCACCTAGCAACAATGCTCTGCACTGTGTGTGTTTATACGTATATTTACATATTTATGCCATCTAGCTACAATGCTCCGCACTGTGTTTTTATATATCTACATATTATTCCATCTAGCTACATTGCTCCGCACTGTGTGTGTTTATATACTTGCATATTTATTCCATCTAGCTACAATGCTCTGCACTGTGTGTCTGTGTGTGTGTGTGTATATATATATTTTATAGTAATATGTACATATGTATATTAGCTGCTCTTACTTGCTTGTTTTTTTTTTTTTTGTTTTTTTTTCTTGCCTTCTGATTGTTGCTCTGAGTGTTGCTATCCCTGTGCTGTTGCAATCCTGGAATTTCCCCGTTGTGGGACTAATAAAGGCTTATCTTATCTTATCTTATCTTATCTTAGAAGACAAGGTAAAAGAGAAACAAACGGCTAGGAGAGGTTTAAGTGATTTTTGTTGGACATTTCTAGACTAATGACTATTACTTGGATAGTAACTAGAGGTCTAGGGAGGGCCCCTCACTCTGTGAGGTCATTCCCTCCACCCACCAACAGGGACCAGTGGGCAGAAGAAAGGCCCAAAGTACGGAGGTCGAGATTCGTTAATGTGTTTTTGTATAAATATGTGTTAGTTTTGTTGTTAAAGGGGTTAAGAGCACAAGTTAAAAAAATGGAAAAGCATGAATATGGGTAAAAATCTTAAGATAATGACATTAAACGTGAATGGTCTGAACTCACCTGTTAAAAGGGAAAGAATAATAAGAAAATTCAAGAAGGAAAAAGCCGAAATTATATTTATGCAAGAGACACATTTGAGCAAGACAGAACATGAGAAACTAAAGAGATTTGGCTATAAGAACTCCTACTACAGTTCATTTAAAGGAGGAACTAAAAGGGGGGTTATGATACTAATTTCAAATAAAATGCAATTTGAATGTGAACAAGAAATCCAGGATAAAGAAGGCAGGTATGTAATAATAAAGGGAAGAATAGATGGTATGCAGATCACATTAGTGAACATCTATGCCCCACCAGAAAGTGACAAGGGTTTTTTTCAACATCTGTTTGATCTCATAGCAACACACAGTGAAGGAGTCCTAATTTGTGGAGGAGACTTAAATGCCGTCATGGATCATGAAGTTGACACAACAAGTGTTAAGAAGACAAAAAAACATGTAACAAAGTTCATAAGAACCTCACTGACAGAAATGGGTATGGTAGACATATGGAGGGACCTGCACCCACTCGAAAAAGACTATACACATTATTCAGCAGTCCATAAAGTACACTCTAGAATAGATTACTTCCTTATGAATGAAGGTGACAGACACAGGGTGAGAAATTGTCGGATTGGAGGGACAGAAATATCAGATCATAATCCTATATACATGGAAATATATTTAAACAATAGAAAACGACAAACAACATGGAAACTTAATGTAGGACTGTTAAATGATGAGAAAATGAAAGAAAGAATAAAAGTAAACAAATGAGTATATCGAAGAGAATGATAATGAAGAAGTGGACCCAACAATACTATGGGATGCACTAAAAGCTGTGTTAAGAGGTAAATTAATTGTTGAAACAGGAAAAGCAAATAAGTCTAAACTGGAAACATATGAACAAAGATGTGAGAGACTGAGGGAATTAGAACGTAAACATCAAAACACAAATGACCCAAAAATATACCAAGAAATTAAGGAAGAAAAAATAAAGATAAAAGAAATACAAATAGATGAAACTGAAAGGAAAAATAGATATTTAAAGCAAAAATATTATGAAACGGGGCCAAAAGCCACAAAACTGCTGGCAAAACGGTTAAGAAAACAACAAATGGTGAATAATGTATATAAGATTAAGGACCTCATCACAAATAAAACCACAGTTAACCCAGAAAACATCAAAGAAATTATTCCATAATTTATTTATCATTTATTATTCCATAATTTCTATCAAGAACTATACTCGCAACCTGAAGAAACAAATTCTAAGGATATTAAAAAATTTCTATGCACATTGGACTTGCCATCAATAGGAAATCAACAAAATGAAAAGCTAACAGCAGAAATAACAACACAAGAGATTAAAGATGTGATTAAGTCACTTAAAAATGGTAAATCACCAGGTAGTGATGGATACCCCTCTGAGTTTTATAAACTGTTTATAGAAGAACTCACGCCACAGCTCCTAAAGTCATTTAATTGGACGTTAAACAACAACAAAATACCTCCATCATGGAACGAAGCCATTATTTCAGTTATTTTAAAGCCAGGGAAAGATAGGGAACAATGCAGAAACTATAGGCCAATCTCTTTATTAAATATGGATTATAAAATATATACAACAATTATATGTAAACGAATAAAGACATTCTTGACGGAATTGATAGAAGATGATCAAACTGGTTTCATAGAGGGACGCCAAACACATGATAATATCAGGAGAACAATACATATAATTAATCAAATACATAAAGAAAAGAAAAGCGCAGTAATAATGAGTTTAGATGCAGAAAAAGCATTTGATAGGGTTAATTGGAAGTTCCTATATAGTGTGCTGGAACGCTTTGGATTTAACGAAAAATCAGTACAATGCATAAAGACACTGTATCAAAAACCTGTGGCAAGAATCAAGATAAACAGCAGCTTAACAGACAAAGTAAATATACAAAGATCAACCAGGCAGGGATGCTGCCTATCGCCCACCTTGTTTGCTCTGTTCATAGAGCCACTGGCTCAAGCGATGCGACAAAATAAGAAATTAAAAGGTGTAACGATAAAGGGAGCGGAACACAAGATTGGGCTATTTGCAGACGATATTATAGTTTACCTTGAACAACCAGATGAATCAATAATGGAAATGATGAACTTGATAGAAAATTTTGGAAAATTATCAGGATACAAGATAAACATAACAAAAACACAAATACTGACATTCCACGATAACCCTCTAAACCAGATAACTGATAAGATCAAACTAAACTGGAAACAAAAAGAAATAAAATACCTTGGAGTGAGCATACCTAAAGATCTAAGCAAAATCTGTAAAGCAAACTATGATAGGTTGGAACAAGAAATAAAAAAAGATATTGATAGATGGTCAACCTTAAATATGGATCTGAATTCAAAAATTGAGACAGTCAAAATCAGCATACAACTTAGACTGCTTTACCTCTTCCAGGCTCTACCAACAGAGATTCCTGGTGCCCAGTTCTCAAAGTTGGACAGGATGATATTGAGATTTGTTTGGGGAGGTAAAAAGCCAAGAGTGAAATATAAAACTCTCCAGTTACCAAAAGAGAAAGGAGGCATGGGTCTGCCGAGTCTAAAGGAATATTACTACTCAGCACAAATAAGATATATCATATGTTGGTGCGACGGAGGATATGAGGCAAAATGGAAAGAAATGGAAAAGGAAATTGAGGGACTCTCAGTACAAAGCATAATAGGAGATAAGGATGCATATAAGCAAATCAAACAAATAGACCCAATCACTAAATTTACTTTGGAACTGTGGTATAAAATAGTACAAAAGTATAATATAAAGGAAGACATAAAACTATTGAAATGGGTAGCATTTGACAGTCAGTTTGAACCGGCAAAGCAAGATAGGGGATACAAAAATCTGGTGAACAAGGGAATCACAGCATGGGGCAATATCGGAAAAAAGATTTCGGGAGCTTTGTAAACATCAGAAGAAAATTTAAACTAGAAAAATCGGAATTCTTCAGATATCTACAGACGAGAGACTATTATATGAGGAAGATTAGGCATAACCTCCACTCAGATGTGAGCGAGATTATACAATTCATTTTAAGCTCATATGCAGGAAATAAAATAAGAATTATTTCAAAGCTATATCAGAAACTTATGGCAAACAAACATTCAAGTAACTATATAAAGGAGAAATGGGAGAAAGAGCTAAATTTAAGCATAACAGAAGAAAACTGGCAAGAAATATGGAAAGCACAACACACATCAACAAATTCAAGGACATGGAGGGAATTTGGATGGAAAAACCTGATTCGCTATTTCATTACACCACAGATTCAAAGAAAATATACAAATACCCAATCTTTATGCTGGAGGGGCTGTGGGGCTCAAAATGCAGACCACTCACATATGTTTTGGAAATGCTGCAAAATCTCATCATTCTGGAAATCTATGCATGTGACAATACAGAGGATATTAGGATATAATATACCAATGAACTGTAACTTGATGTATTTATGTGATCTTAAAAGAGACAATGTAATACAGGCTGAGGACAGATATCTAGTTAAAATCTTGTTGATTGCATGTAAAAAAAACAATCACAAGAAAATGGCGATAAGAAGTTCTTCCTGACCAAGAGCAATGGACTGACATTGTTGAGGATATACATTTGATGGAAAAACTAACATATCGACAAAGAATGCAAGAAGGACTATATGAAAAAAAATGGCGGAAATGGACACACTACAAAGTGCAACAACGAGACAGAAATTGAAAGAATAACCAAAGACACTGGGAAAACCAGAAGAATTAAGAGATGGAAACTAAAAACTTGATGCTCCAACATTTGTCCCCCCCCTTTTTCTTTTTTTTTTTTCTTTCTTACTCTAGCTCCTTTTTTTTAAAATATAGACTGTGATCTCAATGTAATATGTATGATGAAAAATGAATAAAAATCCAAGTTACAAAAAAACCCAAAGATAATCTATAAGTCAAGATGCTTCACTCATCTAACATCCTTGACCATAGACTGTCCTTGACATTAACCTCTTGCACTCCGTTGTACCGCGGACGGGCAAGTCTCTGCGTCCTAGAGCGCACGAGGGCGCTCTCGTGCGCCCTCGTGCGTTCTAGGACGCATGATGGAGATGGTGATGCTGATGGTGATGTAGGTGGTGATGGCGTCCAAGCGCGCACTGAAAATAAAAGCTGCAGACACAGCCGCGAACAGATTAGTTCATCTGATTGACCTCTCATTCGACTAATAAGAGCCTTGAATTGGGTTTCTGAAACCTTGAAGAACCAATGACTGAAAACCTAGCAAGAAGGACCCGCCTCCCAACGCTGTGAATGCAGTGAGCCAGTTGAAGCAGAGAAGTTCGCGAGCTGTTTTTTTTAAGGCTGGGTGAAGACTGACTGCTGCAGCGGATCAAAAAAGGACCCGCAGGCAGAACCCCACAGACCCAGCAGCACGGAGACCATCCACAAATGCAACCTGTGTGACAGGGAGTGCCATTCGCGCATCGGCATGTTCGGCCACAGGCGGTGCTTATTTTGTTTTTGTTCCAGCAGAGTAGACGTTATGATTTCTTCCATGGTCATAGACCGATGGAGGCTGAAGACGAAGGCTGAGTGACACACATGCCTTCGCCAGTCTTTTTTTAATTACTACTGTTATTTGTTTTGAAAAATCGTTCGCCAAAAACCGCAATCATGGAAGCACAAAACCGCAATAATGGAATTATGTTTTGATCGGGTCGCAAGACCAGAACCACGAGCGGACCAGCGTCGCGTTCGTCTGACAATGGGGAAGAGAAGTTCGCCAGGACACTGCTGTGAAGAGGTAAGGTGTTATAAGCTAAATTATTCTTTATTCCTGAAAATTGTAATCCAAAATGACTTTTGACCGATCGGTAAATCACAACTGTGCGGCGCACGAAGTCTGAAGTTCGTGTGCCGCGGTACACAGTTCGTTCGTCGCGTCCAGACCGTGAACGCCCCCCCCCCCCCGCTATTCTTCTGTAGCGGGAAGCCGCGGTGACTGAGCTGCTGTCCCACATCCCACATGAGGCTAATCCGTCATGTAGTGATGGCCGATGTCCATCCTCTGTAGCGGGGGGGGGCGACAACCCCCCCCCCCCCACACACACACAGACACAGCCCTGAGTGTGACCTTTCATTAGAGCCCAAAATGAAGCTTCTACATTGAAGCATTCAAAAGTTACAGACGTTTTTCCAAACTGTGCCATTTGGCACAATTTGGCACAGTTCCAAAACGCCTGGGAACAGCCTGAGGAAAAAGCAATGTAATATATTCATTTTTTGTGGTATTGTTACAAAATTTGGACCTCAGCTGGATAACACTTGGTTCTACATTTCTGTTGCATTTTCCAGCCCGGATCTGAAGCTGTGTGTTATTTGCAAGCATTTGTATCCAAAAAAACACCCAGGCCAAATTTATTTTCTTCAAGTTCACTATGTTTAGATGACTGTAACTCAGTGGCCGGAGCACTTGGAGAGCTTATGACTGTTTTGCCAAAAAATTCAAAGTGTTTTCTTTTAAATGAGACCAACCCCATGAAGATGCTGCAAAGGGTTGAAGAACAGCTTTGGATTTAATTTGGGCACATTATTTTTTGGCGTTTTTAGGGAAATTGACCGGAGTGCAAGGGGTTAATAATAAGGGACAAAGATTAGACACCAAGACAATGATGTCTAACTGCATCTGAAAGCACCTGGATAGGTGAGTGTGCTGAATGAAGCCAGCCTTTAACCAATGCTAAATCAAATTAGATCACATATCAAAAAAAACTGAGAGCAAAAACAAACAGGAGAAATTAAGTTGAGGGCTCTGTGAATAATTTATGGGATGATGTGGATAAACATGCATAAGTGCTATGAAGATCAAGAAATATATTTAGCTTTGTACATGGCTGGATAGGTGATGCTAGCCCACTTCTCCGTGTCTTTTGGCCAGTTTTGCTTTGGAATGAGATAGTGGGCCTGCTTCTCAGTTAAAACTAAATTGTCATCATACCACTGTCTGTTGTCATTATCAAGAGTTTCATACTAAATTTCGGATGTTTCCACATTTTTTTTGTTCCATTTTGCTCCGTGATTATCCCCCCAACATAGCTGGCAATCTTATTCGACCTCGCTGGAAGTCCATCCAGCCATCCATCCATCTTCTTCCGCTTAATCCTTGTCGGGTCGCGGGGGTGCTGGAGCCTATCCCAGCATCTTTGGGCGAGAGGCAGGGTAAACCCTGGACAGATTGCCAGTCCATCGCAGGGCCAACACAGAGACGGACAACCATTCACTCTCACAGTCATACCTATGGACAATTTAGAATCCCCAGCTTGATGCCAGTTAACCTAACTTGCATGTTTTTGGCATGTGGGAGGAAACCAGAGAAATCCCGGAGTAAACCCATACAGCCACGGGGAGAACATGCAAATTCCACACAGATCATTGCTGGTCGGGGGCTGCGATCGAACCCAGGATCCCCCGGCCAAGGGTGAGTTGCTGTGCTGCCGCAGTGCTAACCACTTCGCCACCGCACTGCCCCTCGTTGGAAGTCACGTGGTCAAACTATGACTACATGAACTGTTATTTTTTTTTTTTAATGCATACACTTCTTTACCTCAGAATGAGTTTTAGAACATGTTAATTCTGCTTTCTGCTGCCTTGAGAGCTCTTTAATGGAAAAATATGAAGAAAGTCAACATGATATTTGTAATAATCTCCTCATTTTGGAGTGAGGAATAAAGTTTCTGTTGTGAGAGAGAGAGCAAAAGAGTGAGACTCATTCCAAAAAAAAAAAAAAAAATGAGAGCTGGCAACACTGGTGATAGATCTATTTTTATATATATATATATATATATATTTTTTTTTTTTTTTTTTTTAAATATCCAAAGCAGATAGCTATCGGGGCTAAGTCTGTAAATAGGGTGGCTCTTTAAGGCAGGTGTCTTCCTGGAGTGTCGGTTAGAAGGGTACCTACTAAAACACAGAACGACCGGTAGAGAATGTTCTGTACATGTCCAGCACAGAACACGTTCCATACAGAATGTCCTGCTACTGGTCCTGCCTGCTGTCAGTTCTCTGTCAATGTGCCTTCGTCATTAACCGCAGTTCGCACCTAGCATGTTCCATACATGTCATGCACGATAGTCGTAAATAAATACCATTGCTGTTATTAATAAATAAATAAATGCAATAAGTATAATCTGTCCAGACATGAACATGAAACTGATTCAAGAATTCCTAATAGTAAGGGTGAAATATAGCTCGACGAGGCAAGGTCTTTTGAAAATGTAAGAATCTGTGGCCTTCAGTTGTGCACATTGGTGTGTTGACCCTACACCTTTATCAATCAATCAATCTTTATTTCAGATAGATTAAAAGTACAGATTAAAAGAAACAGAATAATATAACAAAGGGGGAAAGAAAATCCAACAAGGTCAAATTAGACAATAACTCCTCTGATTATACAGTTCAACATAAGTTATCCGAAATGGGTGATGGCTGAAGCCGCAGCTTATATTGCCCACCCATATTCCATCCAAGAATTCAAAAGAAAAACAAACAAAAGCGATTACAATTCAGAACAAAACTAAGACAAAATGTGACAAAAAAAAAACTAAGCAACAACACAACGCAGACTAGATATGACAATTCTTATGTGATTTTATATGTCATCTTGTATATATGTTTGGAGTATTTCTTCCTTTAGTTTTTGTTTAAATTGTCCAAGAGTTGTACATGATTTTAATTCAGGTCCAAAATCGTTCCATAATCTGACTCCTTGCACTGAAACACAGTGTTGCTTGGTGGTAGTTTTCACTGAAGGTTTTTGAAATATACATGTTCCTTTGAAATGATATTGTTTCTCCGTTATTTGGAACAGCTTTTGGATATTTGCGGGCAGTGATAGATTCTTCACTTTAAACATTATTACTGCAGTTTTAAAGTCAACCAGATCTTTCAACTTGAGAGCTTTTAATTTAAGAAAAAGTGGGTTTGTTGGTTCCCTGTAAGCAGCTTTGTTTATTATTCTAATAGCTCTCTTCTGAAGCATAAAGACTGGATATATGTTTGTTTTATATGTATTTCCCCATACTTCAGTACAATATGTCATGTATGGGAGTATTAATGGATGATACAAGGTATATAGTGTGGGTTGATTCAGCAAATATTTCACTCTGTGTCGTATTGCAATTGATTTGGATATTTTACCTTTAATATAATTAATATGTGACTTCCAACGCAGTTTATTATCAATTATTACACCAAGAAATTTAGTTTTGGATACCCTTTCAATCGCTACACCATTTACACTGAGTTTAGATACTAAGTTGTTATGATGGTTGTTAAAAACTATAAATTTTGTCTTACTTAAATTGAGCGTTAATTTGTTTGAATCAAACCACAGTTTAAGCTTTCCTAATTCCTTTCCGAGTGTATCCAAAAGTTGTTCCAAATTGCTTCCACTGCATAATAAATTAGTGTCATCGGCAAACAATATTAAATCCATTTTTTCTGAAACTTTACATATATCATTTATATACATATTGAATAACAATGGCCCCAAAACTGAACCCTGTGGGACTCCACAAGTAACCTTCAGTAACTGTGAGTTTTTGTTACCAACACATACATATTGATATCTATTCTTTAAGTAACTACATAACCAGGACAGTGCTACTCCCCTAATACCACAATTTTGTAGTTTCTTTAATAATAAATTATGATCCACTGTATCAAATGCTTTTTTAAGATCCAGGAATACCCCAACTGAATACTCTTTATTTTCAACGGCAGTTGATATTTTTTCTATAAATTCCATTAGAGCAAATGCAGTTGTCCTCTTGTGTCTGAACCCATATTGCTGCTCACACAATAAATTATTCTTCAGTATGAAGTTGTCAATTCTCTCATAGAATATTTTTTCAAGTATCTTGGAAAATTGCAGCAATAGTGAAATTGGTCTATAGTTTGAAAGTTCCCCTCTGTCACCCGTCTTGTATATCAGAATTACTTTAGCTATTTTCATTGCATTGGGAAATATACCTGTTTGGAGAGACAGGTTACAGATATACGTCACTGGTTTCACTAAGCATTCAATAATAGTTTTGACTAAGAGCATGTCGATACCATCACAGTCCGTAGATGTTTTACTTTTAAACGATTTAACAATTTCAATGACCTCTCTCTCGTCTGTGTTCTTTATGAAAATGGAGTCTTTTATAGCAGTGTTTTTGCTTATTGTATCACCTGTGGGTGCCGTAATGGGTATTTCTCGAGCCAAATTAGGACCAATGTTAACAAAAAAGTTATTAAATTCATCTGCAGGTGAAGCTGCATTCACACTCTGAGTCGTTTTATTATTTTTTGAAAAATTGGTTGGGTAGCTTGTATTTCTGTTTTTATTTCCAAGAATATTGTTAAGTATTGTCCATGTATTTTTAATATTGTCTCTGTTTTTCTCCAGTTCTTTACTGTAATAGTCTCTTTTACTACATCTTATTATATATGTTAACTTATTTTTGTATGTTTTATACCACTGCTCTGCTTCTTTTGTCCTTTTCTTTAGAAAAGTTTTATATAATAAATTTTTCTTTTTACACGCCTTTTGTAATCCTTTGGTTAACCATGGCTTATCGGCAAATTTATGTTTAAGCTTTTTCTTTACTAATGGACAATTTTTCTCATAAAGAGTGGTTACAATGTTTATAAATGTGTGATAGGCTTTATTTACATCTGATACATAGACTTTTGTCCAGTCATGCTTCAGCAAGTCCTCTTTAAAAGAACTGATTGCATTTTGTGATTTGTATCTGAACGATTTTAAATATTTTTCTGTATTGGCCCCCGTGTGGCCATGGATAAGTGCAAAGGTTGGCAAATGGTCACTTATATCATTTATCAATAATCCACTTTCTATTTTCTTATCAATAATATTAACAAACAGGTTGTCAATAAGTGTAGCAGTGTGAACTGTGATTCTACTGGGATGTGTTATTGTGGGATATAGACTCATGCTGTACATAGAATTCATGAACTCTGTAATTACATTTTGTTGATATGGATTTAGTAAATCAATATTGAAATCTCCACAAATTACTACCATTTTCTTACTAGTAATATTATTGTACAGCTCGACTAATTTATCTCTGAATGTCTCAGTGCAAGTTACCGGCATTCTATATATACAACTTATAATTAGATTTTTTGTTTTATCTTGGTTGCCTGGTAGTGGCTCACAGTTTGCTTGATGGCACACTACACACTTCCTGTTGTATCAACTCCACAGAAGGTAGCTCATTCAGTAAATAACCACACTGACATTTTAACTTCCACATTCAAAATAGCATATAAATACATGAGAATCACTTTGTATTCAAACAGAAGCTTAGTGTTAAGACTTAGTTTGAGCACATGCACTGCAGCTTGCTTGTAAAAACACTAATGTAGCCTTTTGACTTTATCTAAATTTTTTGGATTGCAACATTTCTGCAATGATTCACATACTTTTGATACAAGACAAAGAAAACACTGTCTTATCATAAAATCCTTCAGGCTTTAACAGAAGAAGATACTCCGTATCCCAGTACATTTAACATAAACTACAGCACACACAATAATCTGAGCCTGAGCAGCATGCCAGGAAGGGATTCTAGTGCAGAAACAAAGTCCTTCTCAGCCTCACGGTAATTCTAGAACAAACTGTCATCAAATATTGCTTTTTTTTTTTTTTTTAAATGTTTGAACTGCTTCCTCATCGAGCCATTCCAAGTGTCAGCAATTCTTTGGGGAAATGCTTCACCGTTGGAAGGATGTCACGTTTCTCCCCCAGGCCACAGTGGTAGGCCTCTCAGGTGAACTGAAAACCCGTCCCTGAACAGACATGTATCCCTTGGCGGGGTTAGGGATCCTGCAGGGGCTGAGAGAATGAGACCTCTGCAGCCTCTTCATGGCTGCCATCCAGCAGCTTGACCCCTTTGTGGTAGATGAAACACCTGAGGGCACAGAGGGTGTTTTTTATTGATCAATCAGTTTCATATAAACATGCAGGTATTAAGAAAAGAAGTTGCAGGGATGCACACCTGATGGAGGGTAAAAGTTCTGATCAGAAAGTTGGTGGTCATCAACCTCTAAACTTCGGCTGTTCCTAACTGCCTGAAGGGAGCGGAGGCTGGTCTGCAGAGGAGACCTCGTCCTGTTGGCTGACATTCCTGCAAAACACATGAAGGTCATGTCTAGAGAGGAAAGAGTACTGTTACGTTAATGAGACAGTTGTAGAGCTTTTAGTCATCAGGCTCCTCTACCATGGGACCAGCTTCCAGTTTCTTAAGAAACAGATACCATCTCAACTTTAAAAATTGTTTTGACAAAGTTTATAGCCAAGGCTGGATCAGGTAAAATTGAACCGTCCCTTAAGCTGGTTTCTCACCAAAATTAGCATGTATACGCAGGTGTAGCAGAAATTTTTAATATAGTTGAATTGTCCTGACCATTGTATCAATGGCGGAGCTGAGGAGTGGCCAGGGGTGCATAGTGGTGAAAGGAAAAGATTGAAGATCATAGACACTCAATGAACAAGTAAGGAAAGGACAGGTGCCCCCCCCCCCCCAACTCTTTTTAGGATCTGTATAATAAGGAGCTGTTTAGGTAGCTGGGGTCAGTTCTCCCTTGCTGGTGGGGAAGACTGCATTTTGTTCTGTATTTGTCTGGCTCAATACTTAATAAATACATGCCTGCAAGGAATTCTACTGCCTCTTGGATTATTTTAAAAACACATTTTTGGGAGCCTTATCTGAAAACTTGTGGAAATATAAGTCATGTGTTAATATTATTTATTTGGCCCAAACATTTCTTTGATAACATTGTCATTTAGCACACTGCTAAGGTAACTTCTAACCTTATGGGACCACAATACAAAATGTTAGGTGTACATTCTTCTTGTACTATACCTTGATTCTGAGCGAGTTTAAGCAGCTTGAATTGGGTGACCTGTCTGGACAGTTTAGGACTTTGGGTGCACGGCTGGGCTGCTGAGGGTGATGTCTGACATGGGGGAGAGCTCTGTGTTGGTGGTTTTGGTTGCCAGTAACAGGAAGATGAAATCTCAACTTTATTCCCAGGAGATGGACCAGCTGTGGTGTTAAAAGAGGATGAAAACATCAGCGGGGAACCAGGCTTTCTCTGTGAAGTGGAGGAAGGCATGGAGTCCTGTCTTAAACCTGTAAATCAATTAACCAAAGTTAGCAGAATGAAATCTTTTACAGTGTACAATAATCAAAAACATTTTCATACTCACTGGCTTCTTGCATTTGGGCCATAATGTGGATATCCTGAAGTCTGTAGCTTTTAATCATGGAGTCATGGAAGGGGCCAACGTCATTATGGCCTGCTGCAGAAAAATAAATGTAAAACATGTACACAAAACTTACAGTCCTACAACTGACTGGTCCATGGAACACATACAGTGGGGCAAAAAAGTATTTAGTCAGCCACCAATTGTGCAAGTTCTCCCACTTAAAAGATGAGAGAGGTCTCCAATTTTCATCATAGGTATACCTCAACTATGAGAGACAAAATGAGAAAAAAAAAATACAGAAAATCACATTGAAGGATTTTTAATGAATTAATTGGTAAATTCCTTGGTAAAATAAGTGTTTGGTCAATAACAAAAGTTCATCTCAATACTTTGTTATATACCCTTTGTTGGCAATGACAGAGGTCAAACGTTTTCTGTAAGTCTTCACAAGGTTTTCACACACTGTTGCTGGTATTTTGGCCCATTCCTCCATGCAGATCTCCTCTAGAGCAGTGATGTTTTGGGGCTGTCGCTGGGCAACATGGACTTTCAACTCCCTCCAAAGATTTTCTATGGGGTTGAGATCTGGAGACTGGCTAGGCCACTCCGGGACCTTGAAATGCTTCTTACCAAGCCACTCCTTCATTGCCCGGGCGGTGTGTTTGGGATCATTGTCATGCTGAAAGATCCAGCCACGTTTCATCTTCAATTCCCTTGCTGTTGGAAGGAGGTTTTCACTCAAAATCTCACGATACATGGCCCCATTCATTCTTTCCTTTACACAGATCAGTCGTCCTGGTCCCTTTGCAGAAAAACAGCCCCAAAGCGTGATGTTTCCACCCCCATGCTTCACAGTAGGTATGGTGTTCTTTCTCCTCCAAGCACGACAAGTTTAGTTTTTACAATAAAGTTCTATTTTGGTTTCATCTGACCATATGACATTCTCCCAATCCTCTTCTGGATCATCCAAATGCTCTCTAGCAAACATCAGATGGGCCTGGACATGTACTGGCTTAAGCAGGGGGACACGTCTGGCACTGCAGGATTTGAGTCCCTGGCGGCGTAGTGTATTACTGATGGTAGCCTTTGTTACTTTGGTCCCAGCTCTCTGCAGGTCATTCACTAGGTCCCCCCGTGTGGTTCTGGGATTTTTGCTCACCATTCTCGTGATCATTTTGACTCCACAGGGTGAGATCTTGCGTGGAGCCCCAGATCGAGGGAGATTATCAGTGGTCTTGTATGTCTTCCATTTTCTAATAATTGCTCCCACAGTTGATTTCTTCACACCAAGGTGCTTACCTATTGCAGATTCAGTTTTCCCAGCCTGGTGCAGGTCTACAATTTTGTTTCTGGTGTCCTTTGACAGCTCTTTGGTCTTGGCCATAGTGGAGTTTGGAGTCTGACTGTTTGAGGTTGTGGACAGGTGTCTTTTATACTGATAACGAGTTCAAACAGGTGCCATTAATACAGGTAACGAGTGGAGGACAGAGGAGCCTCTTAAAGAAGAAGTTACAGGTGTGTGAGAGCCAGAAATCTTGCTTGTTTGTAGGTGACCAAATACTTATTTTACCGAGGAATTTACCAATTAATTCATTAAACAGGGATGACAATTTTCCGCCGATCCGCGGATTTCCGCCGATTTATTTTCAAATTGATCATATCTGTGAATCGTCTAAATCCGTTGAGAAAATTTTAGGGGGGGTAAGGTACCTTATTGTTACCGATTTTAGCGAAAATCAACACAATTACATAAGCGCTCGGCGCTTCCCCGGAAGTCGTCTCCCGCGATAACCCAGATGTGTTGTGTTCAAGCTACTGCTGTATTGCAGTAGCTTGACAGCCCTGCGATTGTATAGTTGCAAACGATTGGACCAATCAAATGGCTCGTTGTACGCTTTTTCAAAAATTCATGGCGGCGTGTTCTCAGGGATATGATTTTCTGCTAATTCGCCGAATTCCGCTTTATTTTATCTTCCAGTAAGATAAAGTACGTTAAATACGTTAGCGGCTTGTGGTCCACGAACGCAGTGAAGCTGCGCCCTTTCAGGCAGGACTGGAGGTGGCGTATGGCCAGGTGGAGAGCCATTAACTCTCTGTTACTGGCGGCGTACAACGGCTGCGCGGGGGAGGAAACGGTAATAAAAGTTAACCATCCCCTTTTATGATTCCAAACAGTTTGAAATTGACAGTGCACAGTGGACATTGACTCATAACTTTTGAATATTTCTAAGACTTGGCTACATCAGTGATTGTGCAAAATGAACAGCTCAAGTCTCAATGGAGATTGAAACTGGTGATCTGAAATGAATGCTGAAATTATAAAAAGTAATGGTATGTTGGAATTTTATTTCTATTATGGAATAGATAAAATTAACTGATTTTGATTTGATCAAGTGTTAAAGCATGTGATGGATAATGCTTGTTGGAATATTTTAGGAATGCTATCTTCTTGGAACATAAGTCAATATTATACAGTAATAAGTGGCATTCAGCTGTTTGTTTTATGTCATTTAAGCACAGTTCTGGTACTTAAAAATCATAAAAACCCAGGAGCTTCGGGGGGCTTTGCCCACCTTGCCCCCTCCCACCCACCAGGGCTCTGCCCCAGACCCCGCTGGGGGACTGTGTCCCCCAGACCCCCTGATGAATTTTCAGATCATTTCCCCAACCCCAAATCACATCCCTGGTTCGTGTTGGAATTCTGAGCTTTCGGTATTGTTTTCAGCGGAATTATAGATTTTTATCGAAGGATCAGGAGTCATCAGTGCTAGAAATAGACAAAAGTGTCAAAAATAAGTTCCGATGGAATTGGCTTGAGAGAAAAGTGACGGTAAAGGTGAAAATTGGCTCAAAGTTCGACGAGGTAACAGAAACACTCGGACAATTTCTGAAGAAACCAGAAAAGGAGATGAAGTTCAAAGTTCAGAGACTGACACAGCTTGCTGCCAAAAGGAAGAAAGTTTCACATTAGAAGTGACTTGGTGACCAGTGTAAATAGTGTAATAAACTCTTATAGAACTGTTAAATATGTTGGACTAAAGACAGTGAGACAACACTGAAGAAAAAGTAAGTTAACTTTTCATTAAATTTAATGATTTATCTAAGTCTAGTATTTCATTTTTTTTTATCATTTTTTTCAGTCTAAATTACTTTTGTTTTACTGAAAACCTCCCAGCTTCAGGGGGGCTGTGCCCCCCCCCCCCCATAAGTCAATCGACCAAATTAGATTTCAGCTGAAATCAGAATTTCCTGTTGCCATCCCTGATTAAAAATCCTTCAGTGTGATTTTCTGGATTTTTTTTTCTCATTTTGTCTCTCATAGTTGAGGTATACCTGTGATGAAAATTGGAGACCTCTCTCATCTTATAAGTGGGAGAACTTGCACAATTGGTGGCTGACTAAATACTTTTTTGCCCCACTGTAAAAACAGGAAGGCTGGCAAAATGAATTAATCAAGCAAACAAACTTTATTTGTATAGCACTTTTCAAACATTAGATGCTGCACAAAGTGCTTTACATAGATAAAAACAGTAGATAAATTTAAATACATATATTTGCACGATACATCCCACCCCTCCCAACCCTGCCACACACACATACACAAGCACAAACACTCACACAACACACACGCACACAGGCACATGCACCACTCCCTACTTCTCACACACACATATAAAATAGACGAGACATTCTGAGATAAAGTTAGTCTAAACGTGAGGTGTTACTTTTCCTACAGCCAGAATCAGAAGTTAAAAAGATTTATAGTGACCAAAACACAATTGGCACAAATAAGCAAAGGAACCATAAACAGAGAAAAAATATATACCATCTCTGTGATATAAACTCCATCTGCATGGTTTGTAGCTGCATTTGTGTAATTTAACTTTGAATTATCTCTGTCCAGGTGTAACAGGCTGTTTTAATTCCCGCCCAGATTAAACCCGGGTATACCCGACCCAGGCCAGAGTATACCCCAGGGGATAAACTGGCCTAGGCCAGACTATACCCCGGGGTGTAAAAGAGCCTAGGCCAGACAATACCCCCAGGCCAGAATATACCCCTCTTGTGTAGAAAGGTTTTGATTGTATTTACACATTATATTTACAACACATCACCACGTCGTGATGTCGCTATGCTATGTTACCTTACATTATTATCAGCTGATCTGACCACTTTTTTCTGTTTTATAAACTGACATATGTATATCAAAATAAATGACACACCTACCCATCCCACTTTACACACAGGTAAATATTTTCTAATATAATATTGTAGCAATCAATTATTAAATGGAGACTATTGCCAAAAAAACAAAAAAAACAAAAACGGGTTACAAATGATTTCAAATGCACAAGCAAATGTAGTGTTTGTAATTCAACTCAAAAGACAAAAAAATAATAGTTACACATTAAATTATTTCTTTACAGGTTTACCAGTACATAAAATTGTTCTCATCAGTAACTAAATATTGTAACGTCGGGGCTTTGATAAGGGGCGGAGGGATTCTCCCGGCATGCCTTGCACTGTGGGGGATTCAAAAACTGTTGTTATTATTCTTGTGTTCTAAGCATTATTGTTGTACCATTATAATTATGCCTCGGTGAAACGAAGGCATACAGTAATCAGTTCGTGCATCTGTTTGTGGCTGTGTGGGTGTGTGTATCTGTCTGTCTGTCCACCTCTCTGTTTCATCTCACCCGGTCAAAATTAAGTGGAACTAAAGGCTTATATCATTGTATCACCATATTTTCTTGACTTTTAATTTGCCAAAATTGCGAGATAAGGCTTTGTTTTCAAAATAAACAAATTTAACTGGTGTGTTTGCCCCTTTCAGGGCGTAAATGAGGCGCTAGATGCCAACAGAGAGTTTGCTTGTTTATTCGCAAACAGAACAAAATAAAGAGCCACGTGGGGCAAAGCACATACATTAAACTAGAACACAAAATAAAGAACATTGACATCAAATGCAAGAGCGTAGTGAGGGCAAAACCTAACGCTATAGAATAAACACAAGTGATGGAGCGAAGACGGATCAAATACAGGAAGAAGACTGGAGTCGGGGATAGGGACTCCAGTCCTGGTTGACACAGGTCGCAGCAAGGAGTGAGCCTCAGTTGCTCCCTTAAATACTGATCACAAAAGTAAAGAACCAAACAGGAAAGGGGGAAGCATAATTACCAAAATCAAGATCAGCTGTGACAGTGCCGGCTCGGCTTTGACAGCCAGAAGTTCGGCCGCAGCGCTGTCACAATAAAAGCCCTGGGAGAACAATAATAACCAGGAGAAATAAACGGGAGGAAAAGAGGGAGAATACTGAACGGCCCGGGTGCGGACAACCTCAGCGCTCGGATCACCACATGAACTCACCATTTCTGTCAATGCAGCCGTGAAAAAAGGAAATGTAATAACTATGCCGTGCCAGTAGAGGTTGGAGTACCACTTTTTTTTTACAGCCGCCCATGCTATCATGCCACAGGCACCAAGGCACAGCACCTTGGTGCTTTTTATTGTGTTATAAGTCCAGTTGTGAATAGTGTTGTTTTCCCTGTATGTGAGAGATTACGTGTCTGTACCACCCTGACTGAGATGAGTGTCTGTGTGAATGACCTCCCCTCTGTTCTGTGTAATTTGGCAGTGATGAACTAAATGCCTACAGTATTCCAAATCCTCTCTCATCATTGTGTGAACCCGTGAAACGTCACACTGGTGTTAGAAGTGGGATGACGAGAGATGGAAGCGAGACTCAAGCAGAGATTCAACAGCTTGAACAGCTCATCACCCAGATGGAAATGGACAGCAGGGCATACACGCCAGTCCCCAGAGTTGCCCGCTGCAAAGAACAGGGAAAAAGAAGAAGACAACTTTTATTGTCATTCAGTCCATACAGCCAATTATGTACAGTAGAACGAAATTATGTTTCTCCTATCTACAATGTTAATCACATCTAGAGTCAGAGGGGTCGCTGCCATGCAAGGCGCCGCTACAATCTTTTCCTTCCCCGACTATGTTATGCTGAGCACCAAGCTAGAAGGCGGGAAGTACCTTTTTTTTATATGGTCTTTGGTATGACCCGGCAGGGGCTTGAACCCACAACCTCCCGGCTGTGGAGCGGATGCTCTACCACTGGCCACCACTCCGGTGGAAAAGGACCAGACGGAGCGAGTGCGTCCCGTTTTGTGCCTTTTTCAAGGCAGGACGGGGAGCGCCAGCGGGGGGACTATGAGTCAGTGATCTCACTGCAGCCCAGAGCAGTGATCAGCACGGAGGTGACCATCCCAACCCTAGCACCGCCAACCGGCCAAGATTCCCCACTTTGGTGGCGAAAACTCGCTCGATGACTATCTTGTCCAGATTGAAATGGCCACCACGCTCAACAGCTGGACACCTGAAGAGACAGCTGTGCAGGTCACACTGGCTCTGGAGGGCGGAGCTCTCTGCACGCTGTCCGATCTCCAGCCTGAGGGATGTCACACCTGGTCAGTGCTACATGGAGCACTTTGGAAGCAGTGGAAGGATGATCCACACTGACCACGTCCTGTAACAGTTAGCCAGCCGCTGCCGACGCAATCAAGAAAGTCTGGGGCCCCGTGTGGCAGATGTATGGCTGCTGACATGGTGCAACTACCCGGACTTCGAGCGGGAGGCGGTGAAGAAGCTCACCCTCCAGAATTTCATCTGAGGGCTCTGTCCGGCCTGGCTCCAAGAACACATCCGGATTCACTCCGCGAGCAGCTGGGAGATGGCCGTGGCAGAGGCAGAGAATGTAGAGCTCATGCTGGAGCCCACGGCTGACATTTCATCACCAAGGGAGAGCATTTTTCAGACCACGGATGAGAGCAAGGATGAGGAGGAGCTGCCCCAGGCCATAGCTGCACGACTGGCAAGGGTACGAAGGCGGTGTGAGGAGGGATGCTTCCGTTGCAGGGAGCCAGGCCACATTGCGCACTACTGTCCTGTACCTACCCCGCAACAACCAGCCTCCTCAGCAGCTTTAATCCTAGAGTGAGGTGGCACAGATGGGGACCTGCCACCTCTCACAGACATCGAACTCTCACCATGTCTGGACTGACTTGGACACTTGCCAGGGCTGTGCCTGCAGTGCAGCCTGGATGGCACTCTAATCCAGGCCCCAATCAACACTGGTTCCACCATCCCCCTTGTCCAACCCGGTGTGCTACCCGGTACAGATGAACTCAGACCACAAGGGTGGGAACGCACCAGGTGCTGCGTCACCACAGCCACTGGTGAGGACATCAGATTGGGAGGGCGACGAGGCCTTGTCTTGGGAATGGCCAATCAGAACATGAACCACCCCTTCTGGCTGGCTGACATCCAGGACCCCTGCATCATCGGACTAGATCTGGTCACAGCATGGGGCGCGAAGGTTGACACTGCCAGCTCTTCTCTCCTTCTGGGGGCCAGGACCATCACGGTCTGTGGCAAGAGCCAGATGGGGAAGCAGGGGACCTGCGCTATCGAGGGGCCGGTGCCATCAGCGTAGGCCAAGGATCGTGACCCAGTGATCTCACGGGCTCTCCAGACCGCTGCAGTCCAGGATAGTGCAGCAGCTCACAGCTCTCCCTCAGCTAATTGGCCAGCTCTTCCCAGCGATGACGTCACAGAGGCCCTCGGTGCGCAGCAGCTTCAGGTCGAGCAGGATAGAGACCCTGTCATCTCCCAGGTCTGGCAGTGGCTGGACACAGACCAGCGGCCCGCCTGGAAGTCTGTGTCTGCACTGTACCCAGAGACCAAGGCCCTACATTCCCAGTGGTTCAACCTTTGCTGTCGTGAGGGTGTCGTCTACCGACGGTGGCAGACTCCAGCTGGGCAGTGTCATGTCTGGCAGCTGCTGGTCCCCCAACGGCTCCGCTCCAAGGTACTCCAGTTGGTCCACGGGTCATTGGGGGCATTCCACTTTGGGGTGAAGAAGACTCTGCAGCGTCTTCACACTCAGTTCCACTGGCTGGGGTGTCGTCAGGACGTGAAGCTCCATGTCCACCGCTGTGACAACTGCACGGCTCAGAAAGGGCCGACTCAGCAATGCCACACCCCCTTGCAGCAGTACAAGGTGGACGGTAAACCGGGGTTGGATTATTTGTTTTGCTTGAGAGAACGTCTTCACACTGTACACAGACTGGCTCGGGAGGCTCTGGTAGCGGTGGGGAGTCAACAGAAGTGAGCGAGCGTATGACTGCCGCTGCCAGGGGAGAGACTTTGCACCTGGGGATCAAGTCTGGGTTTTCTGGCCGGAGTGGAAAAAGGGACTGTTGTGGCCGACACACATTGTGGGCTCATGCTGCCACAGAGACAGGACTGTATGTGTATTGTGGGGTGTCACGTCTGCAAGGACAAGAGGACTCGAATCTGCAGAAGATAACTCTTTCCTGCTTTGAGAATGCTAGAAGCTGTGTTCTGTCAAATAAAGCTGGTTTATGACTTAAACTCAGCCTCGTTATTTGAGCATGCTTCTACACTGGTGACCTACAACGGAGAATGAGCAGACAGAATTCTCCCGAGCGGGGCTCGGTGGAAGCCAGCCTGATGGCCGCCTCCACGATCCGGCTGCCCGATTTCTGGCAGCACAGCCCACGCTCATGGTTTAGCGCAATCGAGGCGCAGTTCAACCTCCGGAGAATCTTCAACGACGACACAAGATTCTACCACGTGGTAGCGAAGCTGGACAGCGACACGGTCCAGAGAGTGGAGGATCTGGTTAATCATCCACCAGACAGCGACAGGTACAGCGCATTGAAGGACGCGCTGATCAGCCATTTCACCCCCTCAGTCCAACAACGAGCAGAGGGGCTCCTGGTGCTGACGGAGGCAGAAAACGATAGACCTGTGGACCTGATGGTGAAGATGCTGCAGCTCAAAGCCTCTGAGGATGGCGAATTCATTTTCGCCCACCTTTTCCTTCGAACCCTACCACCAGCAGTGAGAGTGGCCCTGGCAGAGTCACCCCGAATGGCCAAGCGAGACTACCATGGGTTGAGCAAGGAGGCGCAGAAGTTGGTCGATGCCCACAAGCGGAACGCGGTTTCGGCCGCGGCGGCCAGTCCGGGAACGGCGTCCGGAGACAGCGTGGGTCCAGCGGCCGCAGCGCCAGACGCACCAACAACGGCGGCGACCGGAGCCAGACGACGCGGAGCGGAGAACGGCTCGTGCTTCTACCACCGCCGTTTTGCAGAGAGAGCGCACAGGTGCGTCCCACCGTGCAATTTTAAGCGCCAGGGAAACACCAGGACCGAGGGCCGGTAGCAGCCGCGACCCTCGGCAACGAGAACAGGCTGCTTTACCTGACGGATGCACGCTCGGGGAAACAGTTCCTCGTGGACACGGGCTCTCAGCTGAGCTTCGTCACACCCACCTACGCGGAACGGCTCTCGCCTTCTAAAGCCCCCTGGGTGTCAGTGTCAGCAGCGAACGGCTCCACGATTAAAACGTTTGGTGAGAGGACCATGCTTCTGTCCTTACAGGGCCGTTCATTTGAGTGGACATTTATTGTAGCAGCAGTCAGTTTCAACATGTTAGGGGCTGATTTTTTGTGCTCACATGGTTTATTGGTTGACCTTGCTAATAGACGTCTGATTAATGCACTGTCCTTTCATTCTATTCCCTGCACAGCTCGGGTGGCCCCGCCAACTGCACATGCCAGCGTCTCAGCCGCGGGTGGTAAGTTTCACACTCTGCTTGCTCAGTTTCCAGCACTCACAGTCCCCACGTTTTCAGCAACGGTGGCCAAACATGGGGTAGAACATTTCATAACAACCACAGGCCCTCCCGTTTTTGCAAAGGCTCGGCGCTTGAACCCAGCTAAACTGGCCATCGCGCGCGAGGAGTTCACTAATCTGGAAAAACTGGGCATTGTTAGACGCTCCAAGAGCGCTTGGGCTTCGCCGTTACACATGGTCCCAAAGGCTGACGGCTCGTGGCGGCCTTGCGGCGATTTCCGCAGGTTGAACAACGTTTCAGCTCATGACCGCTACCCGATTCCGCACATTCAGGATTTTTCTGTTCATTTGGCGGGGGCGCGCATTTTTTCTAAAATAGACTTGGTGCGCGGCTATCACCAGGTTCCAGTGCGCGCGCAGGATGTACCCAAAACAGCGATCATAACTCCTTTCGGCCTTTTAGAGTTCTTGCACATGCCTTTTGGCCTCAAGGGGGCCACGCAGACTTTCCAACGCATGATGGATGCAGTTTTACGCGACCTGCCTTTCGTGTTCGTTTATTTGGACGATATTTTGGTAGCCAGCACGTCCGAAGGCGAACATGAAAAACACCTCACAGCAGTTTTCCAGAGGTTGGCAGAGCACGGGTTAATAGTAACCCAGCGAAGTGCCAGTTTGGGGTGGCGCAGATTGATTTTTTGGGACATCGCGTTTCGGCAGAGGGAGCAGTTCCCCTTCCAAATAAAGTGCGTGCCATAACGGATTTTCCGCAACCTCAAACGGTCAAGGCGCTTCAGGAGTTTCTAGGGATGGTTAATTTTTACAACCGTTTCCTCCCAAGCGCAGCACGACTCATGCAGCCATTGTACACCGCGTTAAAAAAACAAAAGCCCGCAAATAAAGTTGAATGGTCTCCAGAGCGGGAGCGCGCTTTTGCCCAGGTCAAATCAGCCCTGGCAAACGCAGTTTTGTTAGCGCACCCAGTTCCAACGGCCCGCATGGCGCTCACCACTGACGCTTCCGATGTAGCGGTGGGGGCGGTAGTTGAACAGTTTGTGGCAGGTACCTGGCAACCCCTCGCGTTTTTCAGCAGGACTTTGCGCGATAGTGAACGGAAATACAGCGCGTTTGACAGGGAGCTTTTGGCCCTACACTTGGCCATCCGTCATTTTCAGTTCTGGTTAGAGGGGCGACGTTTCACCGCTTTTGTGGATCATAAACCGTTAACGTTTGCGATGGCCAAAATTTCAGAACCCTGGTCAGGCCGGCAACAAAGGCAACTAGCCGCAATATCGGAGTTCACTACTGATATTCAGCATGTCGTGGGTAAACACAATGTGGTGGCAGATTGCCTCTCGCGTGCGGTAGCACCGCCAAGCCCCATAGGGGCAGACTCTGTAGCCATGGCCGCGGGCCCGGGCAGCGACGCGGGAGCGCGCGCAGCCCCGGTCTGTGTTGGGTTAGATTATGCAGCCATGGCTGCGGAGCAGGTTAATGACGCGGACGTGCGCGCGCTCCAGTCTGGACCAACAGGGTTAAGGCTGGAGCACAGGGTGCAACAAAATGGTATGCCCCCGCTAATCTGCGATGTCTCCACTGGACGGCCCCGCCCTGTGGTGCCAACCGCGTGGCGTCGCCATGTTTTTGACTTGGCCCATTCTCTCGCGCACCCGGGGGTGCGCGCATCGATCAAATTGGTGGGGGAGAAATTTGTTTGGCCCGGGTTGCGCAAACAGGTCAAGGAATGGGCAGCAGCCTGCGTAGCGTGTCAGCGAGCCAAAATACACAGACACACTAAGGCCCCGTTAGAACCTTTCCACATCCCCGCTAAGCGTTTTGATCATGTGCATATTGACCTGGTCGGCCCGCTTCCGTTATCACACGGGCACACACATCTTTTGACGATGGTAGACCGCACCACGCGCTGGCCAGAGGCGATTCCTCTGACATCAACCACAGCGGAAGAAGTTGCGCGAGCATTTTTAGCGGCGTGGGTTGCGCGTTTTGGTGTACCGTCCGACATAATGTCCGACAGGGGTCCCCAATTTATTTCCGAGCTATGGTCATCGATGGCCCGCAGCTTGGGGGTGAAGATTCATCGCACCACCGCGTATAACCCCCAGGCTAATGGTTTATGCGAACGCTTTCACAGGTCATTGAAAGCAGCCCTCAGAGCGTCGCTAACGGATACAAATTGGGTAGACAAACTTCCATGGGTCTTATTAGGGTTGCGTTCTGCACCTAAGGAAGATTTGCACGCTTCCCCGGCTGAATTAGTGTTCGCTCAACCGCTCCGTTTGCCCGGGGAATTTCTTCCCGATAATCCCGCACCTAATGGCCCCCCCCGCTCAGCCGTGGCAGAGTGGCTCAGGAGCAAACACGCTCCCTGGCCCAGTCCATCATAGTTTCCCACACGTTTTTGTGCCCAAGGCTTTAAAAAATGCAGAGTTTGTTTTTGTTAAACATGACGCCCAGCGTCCAAGTTTGCGGCCGTTTTACGACGGACCGTTTCGAGTGCTGGAGACCGGGCAGAAGCATTTTCTGCTAGATTTAGGGGGCAGACGGGAGCTGATTTGCATTAACAGGCTCAAACCCGCTTTTGTTCTGGCTGACGAGGAGGTGCAGCTCGCGAGGCCCCCCCGCCGGGGCAGGCCGCCAAGACGACATTCTCCAAAGTCTTCACAGAAAGGTGTTAACAGCTTTAATCCACAGGTGCAGAGAGATGTTGCAGGCACAGCCAAGCCAGGTTGCAGCAGATTCGGCAGAAAGTTAAAACCTAGGCAGTTGATGGATTGATTAGCGATGTATGGAGTGCTTTGTGTTTTTCTTTTTTTTCTGTTATGCCATGCAGGTTCTGCCTTACTAGACGTTTGGGGGGGGGTAGTGTGGCCGACACACATTGTGGGCTCACGCTGCCACAGAGACAGGACTGTATGTGTATTGTGGGGTGTCACGTCTGCAAGGACAAGAGGACTCGAATCTGCAGAAGATAACTCTTTCCTGCTTTGAGAATGCTAGAAGCTGTGTTCTGTCAAATAAAGCTGGTTTATGACTTAAACTCAGCCTCGTTATTTGAGCATGCTTCTACACTGTAACCAAAGCTGGCGAGCCACTGGTCAGGACCGTGCGTGGTCCTACAGAGACTGTCGGACATAGTGTACAGGGTGAGGCTGCAGAAGAGGAACCGGGTGGTGGTGCTTCACCACAACCATCTCGCCCTGTACCAGCCAGCTGCCCTGTGGGTGGCTGAACCAGAGACTCCATCCCGACCAGATACCCTGGTCAAGGCTCAAATGGACACTTAACGGACCTGTGCGTACCAGCTTCGCCGACAGCGGTGCCCCAATGCCTGGACGGGTTCATATTGGACTTTTGAGTTGGACTTATTATTCTGGGGACAGAAACCAGTCCAGGGGTGACAGTGTAATGTCAGGGCTGTGATAAGGGGCGGGGGGATTCTCCCGGTATGCCTTGCACCGCAGGTGTTATGTCTGAATTACCTCTGTAATGACGAGGCCAGGTGCACAGTTGAACTTCACGTTATTAAAATGGGTGGTCACACACACTACAGCCACCAGGCAGGGGCATCGGCAAAGAGGCCGTAACATGGATGCCCCCCTGGTATTTATGGGGCGGTGCAGTGGCGGAAGAAGAGGTGGCCACCACTACACCGCACTTCACAATAAAACACAAAATACAACATCACCCCCCCCCCCCCCCACAGAAAGTCCAAAAACACACACACAATCAAGATCCTCCCCAATTTAGGACCTGAAACACGCACTAAGAAAATGAAAACTGAAATCACTAAATGGCCTATCACATTCACACAACAAAACCTAAAACTAAGGAGGACGGGTGGACTAACATCCTACCCCATATGGCAAGGTGGATTATTCTGCCACCTGTACTAACTAAAAAAGTCCATTAATAACTTAAAACATTGCCGTGTTCCTAAAATATAACATACCCAGAACAAAAATAGTTTAGTCATACAAAGAAAAATTAGCAACTAAAACTACACAGAGAGAATCATAAAAGACCAGGAACATGTAATACACATACAGGGTTTATCTTCTCAAACAGCATTAGCATGCAATAAGAACCTGCAAATGCTCCTTAATACAGCCAGTTTGGCTTTTTTTTGTGTGTGTTCCTCATCTTAATATTTGCAACCACACCAGACGATGACATTTTCTCAAACTTATAGTACAAAACAATTCCAAAATGAACTGCTTCTTCTCATCTTTTTTTGTTTACACATGCAAACATGTGAACACTGGGACATTAGAACTCTCTCTCTCTTTTTTTTTTTTTCCAAAACCCACACTACTGTCCTGGTGGAAAAGGGTAGAACTGGCTTGTGGGGGGTCCAGGGCAGCCCCTCAGTAGACCCACCCCTGGAAGCAGCATGCCACCAGGATTGCAGCTGACTTCATAGACGAGAGCGTCTTTTCTCTTTGCCATCGACCACTTCTCTCGTCCGGACCCGCCATCTGAAGCATCCTCCTGGGCATGCAGCAGCTTATTGGCGTGCTTCCACAAGCCATTTGGCAGCTGGAAGTAGGCTGCACCCCGCTCAGCCACGATGCGCAGCTGCTCTTGGTGTTCCTCTGGCTGTCATTTGGCCCACATCCACCGTGAATGTCCCTCCCCTTGACCTCGATTCAGGTCCGTAACTATCAGAGGCACTCTGCTTAGCCTGCAGTGTTGCTGATCGGCACGCGGTCCCTCCATGCCTGTCGGTCTGGCCCCGACTCCTTGGAAGCTGCTGCAGTGGTCACCGTTGTAGCTCCAGATCCTCCAGCCCACTGTGGCCGAGCTCCGGAGGAAACTGAGGCTAGTTGGCACTGTAACCTTCCTGCGTCGAACCTGAGTGAGGCTGGTCCTGCTTGACTGCCGTGGTGCCCAGTAAATCTTTGTCCCATACAGCGTCGTCCTCCACCACCGGAACCGGATGGTTCTGCTGGCCACAACCAGTCCACTCTTCCCCAGCGTCGTCTTTAATGGCAAACTCCAGTCCATAAAACAGGTCACAGCCCATGATGATGTTGCCTCGGGTCGTGACGTGGAACGTGAATTCAGCCATCACTGCCAACTTGTACCGAACCATTAACTCCAATGTTCCAACCGTGCAAAGCCTGCCACCTCCATAACCGTAAAGTGGCACTGGGTTACCTCTTAACATGTAGTGCGGGAAAAATTTCCTCACCGTGTCCAATTCAATAATGATCCCTCCGCCCCCGTGTCGACCAGCAACGGCACCTCCTCACCATCCAGCGTCACCTTGCAGAACGTGAATCCATTGGTACTCGGGGACACTGCATGGACAGTTGTTGGAGCGGGTGAAGTTGTTTTCCTCTGTGGGCTCTCCGGCTCGGACATACAACACATCCTGGCATAATGGTTCAAGCGTCCACACTTGCTACAATGCTTCCCTCTAGCTGGGCATTCCTTAGCCTTGTACTGGTGCTTTGTGGACCCACAACCCATACACAAAGGTTTTCTCAGGGCAGACCTTTGGCTGATAGTGTTGGTTTCTGCGTTGTTGTCGGTCATGCTATCTTTGCTGTCTGGGTCCGCTACTAATGCTGTGGTGGTAGGCCGCAGCTGCTGTTGTGATTGGCGCCACTTTAGCTCCAAAGCTAGCTTGTCTGCATTCTCCACTTGGAGAGCTAGCTTGATAGCCTCGAATAACGTCAGATCACTCGGCGCTGAGAGTAGCCTAGCTTGTAAAGCATTGCTGGTTGTGTGCTCCCCCAGCTGGTCACATACCATCTCTTCCTCCAGTGACCCAAAATGACACTCACTATCCAGCTGCCTCAAGTCGGCAGCAAACTGGTGTACAGGCTCACCCGCCCTTTGGTGTCACTGCCGAAACCTAATCCTCTGGACGATCACACTGTCTGGGGTGCTGAAATGGCGTGCTAGCAACTCGACCACATCCTCATACGAGTCGATAGCCCCGAGTGTACGCAGGATCCGCTGGCCCTCAAACCCCAAATTATGCACCAGAAGCGCATGTGCCCTCAGTTTATTTAGGCTACCCAGGTCGAGCGCCACGATGTAGTTTTGAAAGGCGGCAAACCATCTTGTCCAGGGGACAGGCGACTTGCCTGGGAGCTCCAAGAAGTGCCGGAGCAGTGAAATACACGCCTCCATTTTTATTCTCGTCGCCAAAATGTTATGTCAGAATTACCTCTGTAATGACGAGGCCAGGTGCATAGTTGAACTTCACTTTATTAAAATGGGTGGTCACACACACTACAGCCACCAGGCAGGGGCATCGGCAAAGAGGCCGTAACATGGATGCCCCCCTGGTATTTATGGGGCGGTGCAGTGGCAGAAGAAGAGGTGGCTGCCACTACACCGCACTTCACAATAAAACATAAAATACAGCATCACAGCAGGGGATTCAAAGACTGTTATTATTCTTGTGTTCTGAGTGTTTTTGTTGTACTGTTATAATTGTGAGAGATTACATGTCTGTGTCACCCTGAGTGAGATGAGTGTCTGTGTGAATGACCTCCCCTCTGTTCTGTGTAATTTGGCAGTGATGAAATAAATGCCTGCTATGTTCCAAATCCTCTCTCATCGTTGTGTGAACCCTTGAAACGTCACAATATAATTTCTCAGTCCATTACACTCAGTCTCTTATCATGTGCATGTGTCGACTCCGAACATGAAAAAAAAAACAGATAGTCTGTAGCAAAGTCCCAACAAATCTTTGCCAGAAAAAAAAAGTGAAAAAGAGTCCAGATACTCCACCAAAAATAATTAGAAATTAGTGTCTTTAAAATAACAAAAAAAGACCCTGAGCTCAGGAAAAATTGCAGTTCCTAAAGGAAGAGAAAAAAAGGCTCATATGCAGCCCCATCACACCTGAGTCATTTTGACAGCTCAGTTCAACATAAATAAATGCAACAACACTGTGAAACTTAGCCACAAACAACACATGTAACAGCAAATGTAGCAGAGTAGTCAATAAAAGCATTCCTACTTGGCTTGCCAAGTGGGTCGACCCTCTTGGCGACACAGATAGAGTGCTGGAGCTGGAGGTTGTGGGTTTGAACCCCTGGTTGGATGCCACCAGTTGGGCTTAACCACCTGTCCCCTTTGCTATAATTACCTCTGCCTTGCTATAATTACCTCTGAGTGTCAGGGAGGGATAGTACCTCTGATGGGGCAACAGTCACACCTCCGGGTGGTCGGTCCGCTTTGGTTCACACTTGGCACTCAGCTCTTACCTGTAGCCACAGGTAAGTAGCTGTTTGTATGCAACAGCGGCCACACCCTGGTAAACCGCTTCAACTGGTGGGTGAAACCAGGTGAGGGTAGCCAACGGGTTTGAAACCCTCGGTGAGGTAGGGCTTGTCTGCCTACGCATGCGTAGTCTGGACCCGGCAAACTGCACGGAAAAAACCACCAGATTGGCTCAACGGGCAGGAAGGTAGACCCAGCAAAGCGTTGTGGAGTGCAACTAGGGCACAGTGAAACACGTAGGACAATGCTGGCCATCCACTGCATCCTAACCTATCTCCAGCAATCTTGACTATGTCTTGCCACTGGATCCAGATAGGCTTGGGTGAGACAGTGAGGCTGTGACCCTGCGCAACTCTCCCTCACTTAAATAAAATTCACGCGCAAGTCAAGACATCACCCCCCCAAATTCCTTCTGATCTCCCCCTCCCCCCAAGTCTTGTGGCGATGGGCAAGTGACGAAGCAGCAGGTGCAATACACTGGAAGATGTAGCCACAGTCCCACACACAGGCGGCCCAGGGCATAGGGTCACTCTCTACTAGACCGAAGCAGCAGTGGAGTTCGGCGGCCCCCTGGGTGTCTGAGCAGCCATCTTTAAGATTCGCTCTGCTCACCTCCACAGCCTGAGGAAGGGGCTAGAAAAGGTGCCCTAAGCATAGCCTGCTTTGCTACACCCTGGCCACCAAGCCGCGGCTGGTGAGGATCCCACCCTAGCAGTCAAAATTCTCAGAAGAAATCAACTAAGGTGACATTACTCACCATTGGCACTTGGAATGTGCAAACGCTCATGGACAGCTCCAAAGCGGACAGACTTGAGAGATGGACAGCACTTGACTCTGAGCGAGACTAGGTTTGCAGATGAAGGTCAGCCGACAGAAGTCAAAGCCAGCTACACCTTTTTCTGGAGCAGCCGAGGCAGTGAAGAACGCTGTGAAGCAGGAGTGGGTTTTGCAGTTAGATCAAATCTGATCGGCAAGCTTACCAGCCTTCCCAAAGGAATCAACGACTGCCTCATGACGCTGCGGCTCCCCCTCTGAGGAAAACACCATGCCACATTCATCAGTGCATATGCCTCCACCGTGATGAACCCAGATGAGCTCAAAGACAAGTTTTATGAGGACTTAGAGACTCTCATTGAAGGCGTACCGAAGAAGGACAAACTCATTGTTCTTGGAGACTTTAACGCCAGAGTTGGTACAGACTACCAGACATGGGAGGGAGTCCTTGGGAGAAATGGAGTTGGAAAGTGCAGCAGCAACGGTCTTCTCCTGTTGAAGACATGCGCCTCTCATGACCTTCTGATCACTAATACTGTCTACCGCTTGCCAAATCGCAACAAGACCTCCTGGATGCATCCACGCAGCAAGCATTGGCATCTGATCAATTACATCATTGTAAGAAGGACAGGCAGAATGTTAGAGTGACAAAGGCAATTTGTGGCGCAGACTGCTGGACGGATCACAGGCTCATTCTCTCAAAGCTCAACATGCACATCCAGCCCAAACAGCATCCACAGGGAAAAAGGCAAACAAGTGGCTCAATGTCAGCAAGCTGGAACAGCACTGTGTGACAGAACCTCAGTGAGGACCTGGACAGCAAGCTTTGTCAACTTGACCTTGGGGCGTACGGAGCAGAAGAAGACTGGGCAGCTTTCAGAGACTTGGTGTACGACACCTCACTCACTCATCTGGGCCAGAACATGCACAAACACCAAGACTGGTTCAATGAAAATGATGAGGACATCCAAAAGCTGCTTGATGAGAAGCCTGAAGCCCACAGAGCATACCAGCAAGACAGCAGATCTGCCTCTAAGAAGGCAACCTTCAACTCCATCAAAGGAAAGGTGCAAGCTCACAGAGATACAGGACTTCTGGCTCAGCAAAAAGGCAGATGAAATACAGCAGTACGCTGACAGCAACAACTCCAAATGCTTCTATGATGCCCTTAAGACCATCTACGGGCCTCAGTCTTCTGGAACATCACCACTGCTCAGTCCTGACGGGTCCACTCTCCACACTGACAAGAACACAATCCTGGAAAAATGGGCAGAACATTTCAGTAGCATCCTGAACAGGCTTTCGTCCATCAATGCAGAAGCCATCACTTGCATGCCCCAACTAGAGGTGAACACATCTCTGGCAGACCCTCCAATGGAATCAGAAGTCCAAAAAGCGATCAAACTCCTTTCAAATGGCAAAGCACCAGGCTCTGGCTCCATCCCAGCTGAAATCTACAAGGCAGGAGGACCAGTTCCAATACAGGAACTCACCAAGCTCTTTCAGACCATGTAGCAGCAGGAAATTATCCCCCAGGAGCTCAAGGACACCTCCATTGTCCATCTCTACAAGAGAAAAGGAAACAGGCAGTCCTGCAACAACCACTGTGGGATCTCTCTCCTCGCCATTGCTGGCAAGATCTTCGCAAGAGTCCTTCTCAACCATCTCATTCAGCACATGGAAGATGGTCACCTGCCGGAGAGCCAGTGTGGCTTCAGAGAGGGTTGTGGAACTGCTGACATGATCTTCGCTGCATACCAACTTCAGGAGAAGTGTCAAGAGCAGAACAGGGACCTCTACACAACATTTGTAGATCTGACCAAGGCTTTTGATACTGTCAGTCGTGAGAGGCTGTGGAAGATCATGGCGAAGTTCAGCTGCCCGGACAAGTTCATCAGCATTGTGCGCCAGTTCCACGACGGTATGCTTGGTCAAGTACTGGACGATGGAGACTCCTCTGAAGCATTCCCAGTCACCAACGGGGTCAAGTAAGGCTGTGTACTTGCGGCCACACTTTTCAGCATGATGTTCACAGCCATGCTGTCTGATGCCTTCTGCGACAATTAAGAAAGCGCCATTAGGATCAGGTACAGGATGGACGGCAGGCTCGCCAACCTGCGGAGGCTCCAAGCCAAAACCAAGGTGGAAGGGGACTCAGTGCGTGACTTCGTGTTTGCAGACAACTGCGCACTCAACACCGCTACAGAGGCCCAGATGCAGCAGAGCATGAACTGCTTCTCCACTGCTTGCGACAACTTTGGGCTCACAATTAGTACGAAGAAAACCAAGGTCCTGCACCAACCCACACCGCAGAAGACTTATGTGGAACCAGCCATCACTGTCAATGGGGAAATCTTCAAGGCTGTCAACAAGTTCACGTACCTCGGCAGCACACTCTCCAGGTCTGTCAACAGCGACAATGAGGTCGATTCGCGCATTGCACATTGCGAAATTCCAAAATTGCACTAGGCCAATTCAAACCCCGGAGTATGAATTGTCCTAAGCCATAATATACCTGGGGTATAATCTAGCCTAGGTCACTTTAACCCCAGGTATACTCTGGACTGGAGGTATACTGTGGCCTGTTACACCGGGACCCTCTGATTGATAATGAGGGAATGTACAGATGTATTAACCTACTTTGTGTATTTTTGTATTATTTTTTATATTTTTTCTAATGAATGAAAACATGAGCCTTATGTGAGCCCCTTTCCTTTGTGTTTCTGTTTAAAATGTAATCTCATTTTATTGCTGTATCCAGGTGAAAATAAGCTTCAACTGTCCAGTTACTAACAGACTACTGGACTGCATAATTTCTTCATTTATTACATTAATAAGTTACAGGTTGGCAGAACAGACAGAGATTAAGTTCAAGTAAAGGTAGTGTCACATTCCATCCATCCATCATCTTCTACCGCTTTTCTGGAGGTCCGGGTCGCGGAGGCAGCCGTTCAAGCAGAGAAGCCCAGACTTCCCTCTCCCCAGCCACCTGCTCCAGCTCTTCAGAGAGAATACCAAGGCGTTCCCAGACCATCTGGGAGACATAGACTCTCCACCGAGTCCTGGGTCTGCCCCGGGGTCTCCTCCCAGTGGGATGTGCCTGAAACACCTCAAGTGGGAGACGTCCAGGAGGCATCCTAATCAGATGCCCATACCACCTCAACTGACTCCTTTCAATGTGGAGGAGCAGCGGTTCTACTCTGAGCCTCTCCCGGATGACTGAGCTCCTCACCTTATCTCTGAGGGTGAGTCCAGCAATCCTACGGAGAAAGTTCATTTCAGCCGCTTGTATCCGCGATCTTGTTCTTTCGGTCATTACCCAAAGCTCATGACCATAGGTGAGAGTAGGAACGTAGACTGACTGGTAAATCGACAGCTTTGCCTTAGAACTAAGCTCCCTCTTCACCACAACAGACCGGTGTGGTCCCAAGCTTTCTAAACTGGCTTTTGGTAGTGTCACATTATTAAATTAATTAAGTAAGAATATTCACTATTTTGTATGTACAATTTAAACTTTGTTGCATAAGTCTTAAACTTTTTTCATCAAATTTTGCAACATTTTAGTCAAAATGTGGATTTTTCCCATAGCTTTTTAAAATTTCCTCCACCAAGGAGGTAATGTGATCAGGGCAGTTTGTCTGTCTCTCTGTTAGCAGCATTACACAATACTGAATATATTTTGATGAAATCTTTACCAAAGGTGGCCCTTCAGCCTATGAATGAACACATTAGATTTTGGAGGTGATCCATGAGTGCATAACTCCACCAAGTCCCTATCCTGCAATGTATGGACAGACTGACAGAGTTATGGAAGGACGGATGAATGTAGAGAGTCAGATGGACAGATGGAGGTATGGAGGGATGGACAGAGCCTCAACAGAGGTATGTGCTCTCTTTAAAAAAGCTTCATTTATACACAACAATGAAATGTTAAAGGGCTGATGACACGATTTTGACATTTTTTAGGATGTTGTGTAAACCCAAAAGTCATTGTCGATGATCAATATAACATTTACAACTGCGCCTGCATAAACTAGCTATCATCAAAAAACAGCAGCCGCTGACTGGACTGTGGTGCCGCCCACCGAATTAAGGGCAGCACCCCCATGACGTAAGCGGGAGAACGGACTCCGGTGTTGTTGACTGGAATGACAGCAGCTTTGTAGCTCACAGTTTCTCTGGTTTCTTGTTTTAATTTTATGGCTGTGCCTTCACGTTGTGTCGCTGGCTTAGATAAACAGCAAACTGTGAAAGACCACATCACATGCTTCAGCTCCAACTGTTATGTCTCCTCATGCGCTTTTATGCAGAAGGAGTGGAGGAGGGGAAGGATTAATGGATATACGGGCAGCTTTGACCTACTTTCTGTGATCCCATGCTGACATCTCGCCGGTCCGGTCACGTTCCCTCTCTCATTATGACCAGCTGATTCAAACTCCTGCTGATCTTGTTTCCCTGTCCTCGCCCAGGTGCTTCTAATCACACCATCACCAGCAGCGGTGCGTGTACTTCGTGGCCGTTTGCCAGTCATGCACTGATGGTCCATAGTATTGTCATCTGTGCTGTTTGTCTGCCAGTATTTTTAGCACTCTCACGACGTGCTAGTCACTCCATGTTCGCCGTGGCTCTCATGCATCCTTGAAGCGATGTTGGCTCTGGGGCGCACCTGTGGCAAACACGTCTCCTCTCATTCATTTGCTGGGCGATGCCAGCCCCCAAACGCCATCAGCAAGTGTGTCTGTGTTTCTTGTACGTCTTCACCTTTCAGGGAACTGTTTGTCTTTCTGTATTAAATGTGATGTGGTGAACCCTGTATGCAAATCCTCGTTATTTCATCTTCCCTCTCCCTGCCCTGCATAAGAGCGCACGGAGGGTCATGATGAATGGATTTACACGCAGAATTCAACACAGCGCGTGTATTGAACATAAGAATGATGACAACAGTTCCCAAAAAGGTGAAGACCCATAAAAAATAAACAGAAACACCCACAGTTGGCGTTTGGGGCCGACATCGCCCAGCAAACATGGAGAGGAGACGTGTTAACCACGGTTGCGCCCCAGGGCCGACATCGCTTCAAGGGGCGCAACAGAGCCACGGCTGTGTGGAGTGGCTAACACGTCGTGATAGCGCTGGCAACATTGGCTGGCTGACAACATGGCAGATGATGTACACAAACCATGAACAACTGACTGTCAAAGAGAGAGGGCGTGTGTGTTTGGACTGGCGAATCTTGGACAGTGCCCACCTAAAAGTGGCTCAAAACGCACATAAAACACATGTACAAAACAAAAACAACAAGAACTCAAAATATAATACATAATAAATCTGATGCGTGAGCCACAGAGAATACACTGCTATGATTTTATTGAAAGATTGTTTAAATAAATTATATTTATGAACAAGTAATTTGTTGTAATATCTGTAACAAAAGAATAACACTGGTGTTCCCCTGCTGTGTGTTTGTCGCTGCTGCTGCGGCGGGCATGTGTGCCTCTCCACCGTCATTCCCTGAGTGTGACTGGCTTGGCACGATGCCTGCTTGGCACGGCTCAAACCTATATGGTCTGATGCCCCCAGATTCTTCATTATCATCCCATTCTTCAGAAGTATAATCATCTGAAGATTGGACAACACAAACCAATTCCAGACTACATGTGCTGGAACCATTGTCGATGTCTTCAACCGCTTCCATCCTGTGTACAATGGGCAGCCAAGTGCTGTGTTCTCCCAATGACGTGACTACATGGCAGCGGGGTTTTCCAGCCACTGACGTAAATGGTGATGTGCTGCTCATGAAAACGTCGGATATTTGCGTGAAAAAAAGCCTGTTTGACTTAGAACTGCACAGACCAACCTATTCTGTCATATTGTATTATGTGTTGAAAAATTAGAGGAAGTCAAAAACGTGTCATCAGCACTTTAAGACTCTTGTTAATTTACCGGAATTGTTGGAGGAACTGGAATTGTGTGTTGGGCTGACTGATGTTTTGTCCGCAGTGGCTCTGGCAGCCTGACTGAAGACTGCAGGGTGTCTGCACAACTGTTGGCTTGATGCTGATGAAACTGAGAGTAGAAAAATATATCAAATGAGGTTTTAAAGCCTTGACAATATTTGTAGAAGAGTGAGCATCTTACTTACCTTGATCCAACATTTTTATCAGTGCACGGCATGCTGCAGCAGTCTCTGAACTGGGATTGTCAAGGACATGACGACTCCATATGATAGCCGATTCCTTTTTTTCTACAAATGACTGTTTCTTCTCAGGATGATAAAGCCTGTGAATAAAAAGATGTTAAAATGCTATTTATATTAGTCAAGAATAGATCAGGTCTGAAGACTTTTGTGTCTATAGTGGCAGGTTGAGAGGTCAACTAAGATTTAAGAAAAACCCTTGTTACATTTATCAATATTCCTTATATTTAGGCAATGCTTTAGCACTGACCCTGCAGCCAAGTGTTGGCAGAATTCAACAGCGGCCTGTAGCTCTGTCATGATCAGGTGAGCGCACACTCCCCCTCCCTTCCTGTGAGGCTTTTCCCGGCTCCGCAGGTAATCATCTCACCTGTGTGAGTAGACGCACCTGCTGCCTCTTCTCTGCCAGCACTGAAAAGGACCAGTTTGTGAACGCTCCAGCGCTGGCTCGTTGGGTATACTGCCTAAACAGCAAGTAAGTCTATGTCTCGTTCTCTGAGGAACTTTAATTCCTCTTCTCCTCTTTGATCCTCCAGGTTGCTGCCATCTTCGTGGTGTGTCGCCAGGGTTCGTAGTGCGCTCACCTGCTCCATCATCCTCATCACCACTTCAGCTGCCTTATTCCACCCGGTCAGACATCTCACCCAGCTCCACTCCTGCTATATCCCTACCAGTGTCTTCTCCACTGGTTCGCCTTTTCCCTGCTGGGTTCAGCTGCCAGGCTCGCTGCTCACCCCACGTGAGTGTTGTCCTATTTTTCCCTTGTCCTATCTCCCTCCTCTACTAATCAGCTCTCGTCTCCCTTTACAGGCTGAATCCTCCTCTGGCGAGTGGCGTCTTTCCTTAACTGTGCGCTCTTTTAGATCAATAAATTGTGGTTACACAGCTTCTCTGTGTCGTGTGAGTGATTTCTCTGGTGTTATTCCCTGCACATGAGCTGATCATTCTTCCACCATGACAGAATGAGCCAGCCATAGTGCAAGCTCAGTGGGAGCAGCATCAGTGGAGCACTCCGCTCTAGACCATCTCGATGCCACAGAATGGCAGGTGGCCATGCTCACGCAGCAGCTGCAGACAATTACACAGCAGCTGGGCACGGTCGCTGAGCATTTGGCCCATGTCTCGTCCGGGTTCTACCCCTCTACCTGTTGCCTTGGCTTATTCCACCGTGCGTCGAACCACCTCCATTCCCTCACCTGCCCCATACATGGGAGAGGTGGGGAAATGTAAGGGGTTCCTTTGCCAAGTTCGGCTTTATTTGGGCCAGGTGGGCAGGGAGTATCTGGAAGATACTTCCAAAATTCACTTCATGACCCTCCTGCTGCGAGACCAAGCCCTCAGCTGGGCCCAGTCCATTCTCGACAGTCCGGAGGGTCCCAGTTATTCTTTTGATAAATTATGTAAGTGAATTTGCCTGCGCTTTCAACCGAACAGAGAGCGAGGGCAACATCATGAGCCAAGTCATGTCTCTCCATCAGGGGAGTCAGTCTGCCGCCGACTACTCTGTGGAGTTTCGGGTCGCCGCGGCAGACTCTGGCTGGAATGACATTGCGTTATGCAGCATCTTCCTCCAGGGTTTAAATGAAAACCTCCGTGATGACCTAGGGGTCCATGCTGTTCCGTCCTCCCTGGATGATCTTATTGATCAGGCCGTCAGTTTAGACAACCGATACTGCGAGCGCGCAAGGGAGCGCAAGACCTCCTCCGGCTCACCTGTTTCGCGCGTGCCTCTCCCAGCTACTGACACAGGCAGAGCCGATGCTTCCTCCGAACCTATGGTGCTCGGCCAAGCCCATCTGGCTCTGGAGGAGCGCCAGCGGCGGAGGAGTGCAGGCACATGCATGCACTGTGGCTCTTTGGAGCACACACTGTCTAAGTGCCACCTGAAGCCAAAAGACACGGCCCGTCAGTAGCCGTGGGGGGTCTGACGGGCGGGAATTCTTTTCATCCCCCCGGTAGTGTCTCCATTTCGGCCCTCATCCAGTTGCCGGGGGTCGAGAGGAGAGTCATGGCATTAGTTGACTCAGGGACAGAGCAAAATTTTGTTTCCTCTCAACTCGTGCGGGAAGTGGGCATCCCCACGACCAAATTGCCAACGCCTCTTAACGTCACAACCTTATCGGGCAGTAATGTAGCTTCTGTTACCGAAAGCACGGCACCGGTTTCCGTCTTCTTTTCATGGAGCCACCGGGCGACACTATTGTTCCTCATTCTCCCTAAATCGTCTCACCCGGTGGTTCTAGGGTTCCCGTAGTTCCAGAAGCATAACCCCATTATTAATTGGGCACATAACTCCATCTCTTCCTGGTGCCCCTTTTGTTTGGCATCCTGTCTCAGCTCGGCCGAGTGTTCGCCATTGCTGCCTATCTCCTCCCCTCCGGTAGAGCCAACAGACCTCAGTTTCCTACCCGAGGTTTATCACAATCTCGGGGAGGTCTTTAGCAAGTCAAGAGCGCTTTTCTTGCCTCCTCATTGCTCTTACGACTGTGCCATAGACCCCCTCCCGGGTGTTCGGCTGCCATCCAGCCGGCTCTACAGCATTTCTGGGCTGGAGAGGGAGGCGATGGAGAGCTACATCAAAGACTCCTTGAACACCAGCCTCATTCGGCCCTCCTCGGCCCATCTTGGGGCAGGATTATTTTTTGTTGGGAAGAAGGACAGATCCTTGTGTCCGTGCATAGACTACCATGAATTAAATGCCATAACAGTCAAAGACAAATATCCTCTGCCCCTGATCAACTCCGCGTTTGAGCTCCTTCAGCACGCGTGAGTATTCACTAAATTGGATTTGCGTAATGCCTACCATCTGGTTTGCATTCGCAGAGGTGACAAATGGAAGACGGCCTTTAAAACACATTTGGGACAATTTGAGTACCTTGTGATGCCTTTTGGGCTCTCCAATGCCCCCACCATCTTCCAGCGTATGATCAATGACGTCCTCCACAATATGGTAATTCAATTTGTTTTTGTCTACCATGATGACATTTTGATTTTTTCCTGCACACCAGAGGAGTATGCAGTCCATGTCAGGGCTGTGTTAAAGCGGCTCCTGGAAAACCAGCTCTTTGTTAAAGCCGAGAAGTGCGAATTTTCCACCCGCTCCACTTCTTTCCTCGGTTTTATAATAGCTGAGGGGGAACTGAGGGCCGACCCGGCCAAGGTGAAGGCTGTGCTGGATTGGCCTACGCCCCACTCCCGCAGGGAGCTCTAACACTTCTTGGGGTTTGTGAACTTTTATTGCCATTTCATTAGAAACTACAGTGTGGTAGCACAGCCTCTGACCCAGCTGACTTCGGTCAAGGTGCCCTTCACCTGGTCCGAAGCAGCCGAATAGGCCTTTTCCAAATTAAAGGGTCTGTTTTCTAACACCCCCATCTTGGCCCAGGTCGACCCTCAGCTCCAGTTTATTCTTGAGGTGGATGTTTCTGATTCGGGGGTGGGTGATGTCCTCTCGCAGCGCTTGGCCTCTGATCAGAAGCTCCATTCATGTGTGTATTTCTCTCGGCGGCTCACGTTGACCGAGAGGAATTATGACATAGGGGACCGAAAGCTCCTGGCAATTAAATTGGCCCTGGAGGAGGAGTCTCCGGTTCGCCTGCAGACTCAATGCCAGGCAGGCCCGCTGGGCCTTATTCTTCGCTAAGCTTAATGTTACTATCAATTACAGGCCTGGCTCCCATATTGTTAAACCGGATGCTCTCTCCCGCCAGCTTAGTCCCAAGCCCCCTACCCCACATCCCCTCCCCCAACCCTTTATCCTGCCCTCATATATTCTTGGGGCTTTTACCTGGGAAATTGAGCAGAGGGTCCAGCAGGCTCAATCCACTGAACCCAGACCCAAGGAGGGCCCCGATGACTGTCTGTTTGTCCCGGCCGGCCTCCGCATTGACGTCATTCAGTGGGGCCACACCAGCCATTTTTCCTGCCACCCTGGAGTCTCCCGGACTATTAACCTTATCCGGCGGGTGTTCTGGTGGTCCACCCTGCGGACGGATATCCAGGACTACGTCAAGGCATGCCAAATCTGCACCCGTAACAAGTCTGACTCCTTGCCCGCTGCTGGCCTCCTCTACCCACTACCTATCCCCAGCCGACCTTGGTCCCACATCACCCTGGACTTTATTACTGGACTTCCCCCTCACAAGGCAACTCCGTTATCCTCACTTTCATAGATCATTTTTCCAAGGCGATCCATCTGGTGCCCTTCCCCAAATTACCCTCCGCCTCTGAGACCGCCAACCTATTAACCACCCATGTCATCCGTCTGCACGGCATCCCCCGGACATTGTGTCTGACTGGGGTCCACAATTTACCTCCCAGGTCTGGAGATACTTCTGCTGCTCATTAGGAACCACAGTCAGCCTTCCATCCGGGTACCATCTGCAAAGCAACGGGCAGGCTGAGCGCACCAACCAATCCCTGGAGGCCGCCCTAAGGTGCGTAGCAGCCTGCAACCCATCCTTGTGGAGCACCCATCTGACCTGGGTGGAGTACTCACATAACTCTGCAGTCTCAGCATCTACCGGACTGACTCCTTTTGAGGCCTCCATGGGGTATACTCCCCCCCGTTGCCTATGGCAGAGAGGGAGGTCGCTGTACCATCGATGGGGGCTCATGCTCGTTGCTGTTGCTGGCTTTGGAAGACCACCCGGGCTGCTCTTCTCCGCTCTGCTGAACGAAATTGCCAGTATGCTGACCTCAGGCGGGTCCCTGTGCCCAAATACTCTGTCAGGCAGAGCGTATGGCTGTCGGCGGACCAGGTGCCCCTCAAGGCGGAGTCCCGGAAACTTTCCCCTCGCTACCTGGGCCCGTTCCCCTTCTCCTGGGTCATTAATGACATCACGGTCCACCTGGAGCTCCCGCCAGCGCTCCGTATTCACCCCACCTTTCATGTTTCCAAAATTAAGCCCCTCTCCGCCAGCCCTCTCTGCACCCCCCCCCCCCCCCGAATCCGCCTCCTCCCCCTCAGGTCCTTGACGGCCAGACCACCTACACAGTCCAGAGAATTCTGGACGTCTGCCGTCGGGGCTGAGGGCTACAGTACCTAGTCCACTGGAAGGGCTACAGCCCCGAAGAAAGGTCATGGATCCCAGGTTCCAACTTCCATGATAAGGGGACGGTCTGGACGTTTCACAAGGCACACCCCAACAAACCCAGTGGACCATCAGGAGTTGCCCCTTGGGGGGGTGGAGCACTGTCATGATCAAGTAAGCGTGCACTCCTCTTCCCTTCCTGCGAGGCTTTTCCCAGCTCCGCAGGTAATCATCTCACCTGCATGACTAGATGCACCTGCTGCCTCTTCTCTGCCGGCGCTGAAAAGGACCAGTTTGTGAATGCTCCAGCACTGGCTTGTTGGGTATACTGCCTAAACAGCAGTAAGTCTATGTCTTGTTCTCTGAGGAACTTTAATTTAATTCCTCTTCTCCTCTTTTCTCCTCCAGGTTGCTGCCATCTTCATGGTGCGTCTCCAGGGTTCGTTGTATGCTCACCTGCCCCATCATCCTCATCACCACTTCAGCTGCCTTATTCCACCCGGTCAGACACCTCACCCAGCTCCACTCCTGCTATATCCCTACCAGTGTTCTCTCCACTGGTTCGCCTTTTCCCTGCTGGGTTCAGCTGCCGGGCTCGCTGCTCACCCCACATAAGTGTTGTCCTATTTTCCCCTTGTTCTATCTCCCTCCTCTACTAATCAGCTCTCATCTCCCTTTACAGGCTGAGTCCTCCTCTGGCGAGTGCGATCTTTTGCATCAATAAATTGTGGTTATGCAGCTTCTCTGTGTCGTGTGAGTGATTTCTCTGGTGTTGCTCCCTGCACATGAGCTGATCATTCTTCCAACATGACAAGCTCATTCACTTTTATGAGCTACTTTGGCAGCTGTTAAATTCTTTTATATTTTCTACAAAAGACAACCCGTAGAATTTCATGAAAAAGAGGATAAATTAGAAAAAAAAATCTATAAACCAGTGTTTTTCAACCAGGGTGCTTTGGCACCCTAACTAACTAACTAACTAACCTGCAATTATATAGCACTTTAGGGTGCTGTGCCAGATCTCCAGGGTGCCACCAGGAAATTGTCTTCACTTAACTGGTCCAAAAATTGCAAAAATTTTTCAGTTGTTGAGCGTCGATGCCTGTAGTGGCTCTTCCATGTCAGTGGGTGCCAGTATGAATGCAATCTTTCTTCTTCTTCTTGGCAGAATAGGTGGGGTTGCTGTTATGTCTGGAAGCAAGGACCAGCGGATACGTTCTGAGTGTTGATGGTGAGCTTTAACAAAGAAGCTAGCAACATGTGGAACAAGCAACAAGCTAACGATAATGGAGTACAGGCAAGTAGGCAGACTAGAGGAGGAGCGCCAAAGACCACATCTCCCGCATGGTCTACTCTACCACCAAGCCAAAGAGGAATTCCTCACTAGCTCTCGGCTAGTGCCTGAGGTGTACTCTAGGGTGTCAGGGACTGCACCACTGACTAATTCCCTATGGAGGGGTGCGTAACAATTGTGAATGGTACAGTGACAAGCCGATACTGCCTGAACAACATCATTAATCCAATCATTGTGCCCCTGCATAAACAACACAGGCCTAATTTAATCCTCATGGACGACAATGCTCATAGAAAACCTATGGGATCAAGTGAGTCTCCGTGTAGAAGCTTGTAACCCTGCACCCCACAACCTCAATTACCTGATGGCCACCCTTCAAAAACAGTGGAATGCCATGCCTCAGCAGACAATAAATTGACTTGTGAACAGCATGAGACGTCGTTGTCAAGCTGTAATTGATGCTCAAGGGCACATGACAAGTTACTGAGACACTGATGTTTTTTGTTGTGGTATACCCACCACTGTTGTTGGCTTTTGTTTAAATAAATTGTTTGAGATGAGGAAATCACCATTGCATGCTTCTACTTAGATGCCCTACTTTCATGATATTATATCACTGTAGCATGAACTTTTTACATTTTACATAAATTTCACCCGAAAGCCCAATATCCCTAACTTTTTGTGAGTAGTGTATGTCTGCCTGTCTGTTACCAGCTTTTCAGCTCACCCGCTCAAAATCAACTGGCACTAAAGGCTTGTATCATTGTATCGCCATATTTTCTTAACTTTTAATTTGCCACAATTTCCAGATAAGGCCTTGTTTTCAAAATAAACACAAATTTAACTCACCTTTACATCAATGCAGCTGTGAAAAAAGGTACTGTAATAACTATGCCCGCCCACTAGAAGTGGCAGTGTGACTTTTTTACAGCCCTCCCACCATGCTACCATGCCACATGCGCTGAGGCATCAGCACCTTGGTGCTTTGATTTTTATAGCATGAATGCATCTATTGCCCTTATACAGAGCACAAATATTTTTGTGGCTCTGTGCAGATTTTTGGTCTATAATTGCTTCCATAGATGAGGTTGCAAACCTCTTGGCTAATAAAAATGCTGTGTTACAAACTCTGGAAAACTACTAGCCACACTGGTAGGTGAGAAAAGAATTTAATAGCCCTAGTTTTATGTCAGACTGAAGCAAGCCAGGAAAAAGTACACCAGGCCACTAAGAGAATGTATACCTCCACTAAGGGTACTTATCCATTGATTAAAATGTTGTTAAATCAACGGTGCCTCATAAGCCCATTATTTTTCATATCAGCAAAAATCTATTTTTAAAAAAAATCATCCATCCATCTTCTTCCACTTAATCCTTTTCGGGTCGAGGGGAGCTGGAGCCTATCCCAGCATCTCTGGGCGAGAGGCAGGGTACACCCTGGACAGATCGCCACTCCATCGCAGGGCCAACACAGAGAGACAGGCAACCATTCACTCTTACAGTCATACAGTACCTAAGGACAATATTGCACAATATTTTAAAAAGCAAAAAAGTGATCCAGAATAGGCTATGACCACATAACCTCCTTGATGGAAGTAAATATCTCTGGATTTTGATTGCAACTACCAGCTCTCTTCATCTTCCTCATCCTCATCGTCTACATCAAGGATTGCCACTGTGTCCAAAGCAGATTCTTCTTCCTGTGACTCCTTACTTCCCCAGAGGTCTTTTTCACATTTATAGTTGAACCATGTCCTGTTCATGGCACAGTAGGGCAAAGGCGGATTGCACCCACACTTTAAACTATCCAGTCTCATTCTAGCATCCGTGGCAAATGAGTGAGTGCCGCAGGTCTTGATTCTTTCCAGTTCACCATCAGTCCAGATGTTGCAGTATGCGTCAGAATTTTCCTCCACTGGCACGAGGCTACTTTGAATCTTGCTGCAGTGTAAATGATGGTTCATACTTGGATAGTTCTGAATCATTTGGTTCTGAAGTTCCATCTTTGTTGCAAAATCCTCAAGCCCCTCAAACCTCTTCAAGCTTCCTTCAGGTGATGCTCTACACTCTTACCTCTTCATGAGGAGGAATAAAAGCTGTGTTGAATCTGGTAATCTTTCCTTGAACATGACAACTGCAGCTCCACTACACCTCTACTGACCCAGATTTATTGAGTAGGGCTGTTAAGTATAGACACTCAACAGATTGGATGGATTTAGGGAAGCATCACGGGCTTAATGTGGATTAAAAAGTGCAGGAGTGGCAACTAAAGAGAAAAAGAGAAGAGCCACTCAAGATCACACAATCAACAAATATTTGCAATATAATGAGTGAAGGTAAATGACAACATGTTGTGTCCTTCATATGTTGATTAATACTGCCCCATCCTCTTAGGTTCTGCATATTCTATTGCTGAATATTTGTCGTTGTTATTTTTTTATTTGCCACACTAATTCATCACACTTTGAGGAAGTTGTAAGAAGACCGATACTACTTCTCTTGCCTGCTCCTGTAGCCTTTGGAAGTTTAACAGAAAGTTTTATAGCTTCCCTTGTATAGCCAAAACACAGGAAAATGCAGCTAAGCTGGGTGTCTTTGTTTTAGCTTTGGTGTACCAGACTCCTTCTCTTTTAAGCAGACTTTTAAATATATTGGTGAGATATCTACTATACATTATAAATAGGCTCGTCAATATATTGTCATACTGTTAACTTTTATTTTATGTTCTGTGCAGCACTTTCACATGTGTGATATTGAAAATGTTACCAAAACATTTGAGAAATTGGTTATGAATGACCACACTGGTTGGTTTGAGACTAAATAAATTGTTACATTTTTTTATTTCATTTAATTTTTAATTTAATTTATTGGTATCTGTTCAAGGTTTACATATGCTGACAATAACTGTGATATTTAAAATTCATTAACTGACATTGTGCTAATATCAGTAATACTGAGGGTCAGTTATCTGGCTGCTTTTTCACAACCCATTAAAAGTAATTGTTCTTTTTGTACAGTTTTGTACAGTTATGCATAAAATGCAATAAAGTTAAAGATCAATTTGTCTGTAAGGAATATGTTTTTCTTTTCATTTTCTGCAGGTATGTGATAATACCAGTACACTGATATTTCAAGCAACAATAACACTGGTCAACACCAAATTTATTGTCTCAGTTTTTTTTAAGCTGATTTAGGACAATTTTGATGTGCTGAATCCAAAAATCACATTGGTTTTTCTCAATCAGGTCAACTTTTTGAATTATGGCCACATGTTGTTTTATATGTTTTTGTTTACATGTATGGGTATTTTCACTTTATATGATGCAAAATTCTTTTTTATGTCTTGAAATTCTCTGACTTTTGAACAATGATGGCGTAACATTAAATTTACATGTACTTACCTTTATATAAAGGTAAGTACATGCACAGTACTAAGTAAGTACTAAGTAAGTACAGGTTTTTACTTAGCACCTGATTGAGAGAAACGGATGTCATTTTCACATTCAGCGGTGCAAAATTGTCTTAAATCAGTTGATAAAACACCGACAGCTTACAAAAAAATTATTTTTGTAACCCTGTGTAAACAGTGTAGTGAAAATCTGTCATCATAACATCTCATATTAATGAAGTTTTCGTGCAAAATGGTATTCCACAGCAGATAAACAAATCCACCACTACTACAAGTTTAAGTTTCATTTTGTTTATTTATGTAGCACCTTTCAAGCACATGTGCAACCCATAGGGCTTTACAGAACAACAGTCAAACACCTAAAACACAAAGAAAGTAAGAGAAGGTTATGCCTAAAAATGGACTCAGTTGTATAGAAAATTAGATCTTGAAACCTTAAGATGTTGTTATTCGAGGTGAGTGAACTGGTGGTATGAATATTCTTTTTAATAAACCCATACAATAACAGAAATGCAAGTGCAACTATTTGTCTGTCCTGCTACATGCAATCCTTGTGTACTTTTCTTCCACCGATGACTGTCTCTTTCCACACCTAACCACACCCAGCTGGGATAACAGGGTCAGTAGACTTTCTCTCCCATTTGCAGAGGTAAAGTTTGTTGTTTACTCAGTTTTCATTCTGTTCATGTGTAATAAGTACCAGATTTGATATCATCAATCAAAAATTAAAGGAGTCATTGCACTTTGTTTCCACATTTTAAAAGCTTAATGAAATGTTTGTGACATATTTAATTTACATTTTCTTCAATTATTTATTATTGCAGCATTTTTTGCAGCCTTTCTGAGAATACGTGGTTTCAGTGCATGTCTCTTTACATCCCTCAGACCACATTCAACTCTGTGCTCCCTCTTAGGTCACTATTGCTAATATTAGCTGCCTAGCTGGGAGCCAACTAGCATAGATTTATCTCAAAGAATGAATGAAATAATGAATTGCTGGTGGTGGGGATGTGTCATTTCAGTGGCTGATTATAGGATATGACCGGTCCCTGGAGTACAATAAGCATAGAAACATACCTGAGTGAGTTTCTAAACTGCTAGCAACCTTGGATCACGGCCTAAGAAAATAAAACTAACTAATCTAAAATAACATCTAGAATGAAATATGTGATCAAGCGTTATTAGACGAACAAGGATTCCAGTGGGGGTGAATAGAATTTATAGAAAATGGTGATCAAAACTGGCCGGATCCAGGTGGCCTGTGTGTCGCCTCACCGAGGTAAGCTGTGTCCGGTTCATGGTGATAAACTTGGACTGGTAACACGCTAGCGAGTATGCCAGTTCAATGTAAAATTACAACAAAAATATAACAAAATAAGCCAGAATGATGCAAGACATATAGCATTATCGACTGTAGATTAGTGAACCAGGTGAAAACAGGGATGTCTATTAGGGTGACTGAAATCTAAAGAAGATAACAATATAAACTGCACTTTGTGCAAGTTTCATAGTACCACTGTTGGCTCAGAAGTGAACTCAGAAGAGTCAAAATGGCTTCTTGGAGAGAAAAAAACAATATAAAGGCTATGTGTGGGGGTTTTTTAAAAGAGAAGTGAGTGTTATATGTGTATATTTTTTTGATAACCATATGACCAATAGACACATTTGACAAGGTTTACATTTTAAGCACCCAAAAGCAAACAAAGCTGGAACCAATGAAGTATCCATCCATCCATCTTCTACCACGTTTCCGGAGGTCCGGGTCACGGAGGCAGCAGTTCAAGCAGAGAAGCCCAGACTTCCCTCTCCCCAACCACCTGCTCCAGCTCTTCAGAGAAGATACTAAGGCATTCCCAGACCAATAAAGTAGTGTAAACAATTATTTTATTAATGTTCAGCAGCTGGAGGAGCAAGGAGAATCTGGCAGCCCTGTGTGGGGGTAAGTTTGTTGGCAGGGAAATGACTGGTAATGATTTTAATTCTGCTTATCTCACAAGGCTGCTCAGGTGAAGGATCAGCAGCTCGGGTGAAGGATCCTCCAGGACGCACCAACTGCTGGAATAGTGATGGGACAGTGAGGGGGTGAGCCAGGCTGGCCAGGCCTGAATTGTGAGGAAAAGGGAAGTGAGGTCTAGTGCACAAATAACATTGGTAAGTCGACTTACTTTGACACAACGAATTATCCGGCAGAGATGTCCAGTTGGCCGCACAAGGTGGGAATCCTGGGGAAAGCACAAACCACAAGTGAAAAGTCCAAACTATTTACAAGGTGTTAAGGCTAGAGACTCCAGGCTGCACACACTGCTGTAGGTAGAGCTTGACTTTGGCCAGGGCGCCATTGTAAAAGAGGTCCTTACCTCAATTGTTTTTATTCCTGTAAATATTCTTGGTGCCAAAAAAAGGAATGTGTAAGATGTATTAAAGGTTGGCTTTGGCACCAAGAGTTCAGTCTTACTTTGCTGTCAGAGGAATAAAGTCAGTGTCTGCAATGTTTGTGTCTTGTCTTGTTCATTCCGCTACACTGGTGACCTTGACGTGAAAATGGAAGATGGACCGAGCAGCTCTGTGGGAATGTCCACACTAAGATTTCCCTCCGGGACCCTGGCCGCATGCGCCGTAGCAGTAAAACTCCCAGACTTTTGGCTTCACGACCCGGCAGCCTGGTTCATCCATGCAAAAGCACAGTTCGCTCTCCGCGGAGTCTCGGCGGACGAGATGAAATACCATTACGTGGTGGCTTTGCTGGACCCATGCACCACTCAGTGCGCCATGAGTCTGCTCCAAGCCCTTCCAGCCCAGGGAAAGTATGACGCGCTGAAACAGCTGCTGTTACGGCGTTACACCCTCTTGGCTGGAGAGAGAGCAGAAAAGCTCCTCTCCCATTCGGACCTAGGAGACGGATTAGCTGTGGAATTGATTGAAAGTATGCTGGCGTTGATGGGCACGGATGGCTAATCTTTCCTCTTCGCTCACCTCTTCCTAAAGAAACTACTGGCTTCAGCATGGGCGATCCTGGTTAACTCCCCGCTGCTGGCGGCCAGGGACTACCTCTTACTGGCTGAAGAAGCAGACTGCATCATCCTGGCAAATAGGAGCTTCGGCGTCCAGGCTGTGAGACCCAGATCGTCAGTGGAGCCCACAGAGGTCGAGAAGGACCAGCCACTCGGAGAAGCAGGAACGGGACGACGTGCTTCTATTATCAGCGTTTTGGCGCCAACGCACAACGTTGCCTGCCACTGTGTTGCTTCAAGATGCTGTGAAACGGGCAAGCCGGCGGTCAGTAGCAGCTACGACCGCTGGCAACAGTGAGAAGCTGCTTTTCATTGAGGACACGCATTCCGGCAGACGGTTTTTGGTGGAGTCTGGTTCCCAGAAAAGCCTCATTTTGCCAGTCAGTGCAGATAGGCTGGCGGATAGGCTGGTGGAAGGCTGCGGCCCGGCACTAATGGCTGCAAATGGATCCCCCATCAGGACTTTCGGGGAAAGGTCAGTGATGTTTGCATGGACGCAACTATAAGTAGGACTTTGTGGTAGCTGCATGTTCGGTTGCTATCTTAGGTGCTGATTTTCTGTGTGCTTATGGTCTTGTCGATGTTGCTAACAGACGTTTAGTGGATGCTGTGTCCTTTGCTTCACTACCTTGTATGGTTCGGGGAGTTGGACCACCAACACATGCAAATTTTTTAGCCTCGGGGGATGAGTATCAGCGTTTGCTTTCTGAGTTTCCCGCGCTTATGGTGCCCACCTTTTCCACTACCGTGACCAAACATGGGGTCGGGCATTTCATCACGACGAAGGGCCCACCAGTTTTTGCACAGCCGTTTGAACGCAGCTAGGCTAACCACACAAGGAGTGTGCTGACTTAGAATGGCTAGGGATGGTTAGGCGCTCCAATAGCCCTTGGGTGTCCCCACTGCACATGGTGCCCAAGGCTGATGGTTTGTGGCAGCCATGCGGCGATTTCCATTGCCTGAACAATGTCACTGAACATGAGTTACTGACATTTATTAAAGGTAACACAAAATAACAGACACGCACACTTACAAAAATAGGCGGAGAAATGGGGAACTCCCGGAGAATATACATAGATGGGGGCTCCATCTGAGGAAAAGGAAATATGCAGGAATAACGTCTAAAACAGGAGCAACTCTTAAATAAGGATAACTAGATTGGACACAGATGTGGGAACATGAGTGAGGAACAGCTGACCTGATTACTGACAGCTGTCAGCCATGAGAACCCACAAACTTGAGCTACACCTGAAAGTGGCGTGGGCCGCTGTCAGCAACAGGAATGACTGTCCAAACACAAACACATCAGAAATAAATAAATGAACAGAAATGCACCAGGGACAATAACTAACCCCAGGACTGCAAAGGAATTCTAAAGACAAAAATATGAATACAAGAAAAGAAATACAAGCTAAACAAAGAAACACACAGAAAAAGACTAAACTTACACTAAAGTCTGGGCACGTCCCCCACTCATGCCCAGAATCATGACAAATATACAACTTCCCACGACTATGGAGGGATGGGAAGATGACCTTAAAAAGTGGCCTTGCAGACAGTACCTCTGTTTGTTAGCGCTGCTGCTAAGATGGTAATGATGTAAACAAATAAAAGCGCTGAGATATATCAATGTCTCCACTGCAATAAAGTCGGATGCATTTTGTTAAAAGATGTTGGACATAATCAAATTTACCTCAAAGCAGATGTAGAATCTAGTCAGGGCCACAAAGAACCACAATACCGTGCTTGGGTGTTTTAATGCTGTCCGTTTTACCCTGAAATTAAAATGCTCATGCTGCTGTCATGCCATGAATGCTTGTTATTTAATTTAACATGTACAGACCTTTTCTGACAGTTGTTCAGAATTTTATCAATCTGTATTTTGTGATAATTTAAAAATTAATGTATGCTGAAGGTGCTAAATATCAAGTCCATATTGTTCCAAGGCAGTGCAACAAATGCAAAAAACACCCTAAAAAATATTTGATATCTTTCTTAAATCGTTAAGCCTTAGGAAGCAAACTGTTACCATTTTTTATTTATTATTTTACTTCATGCAGCCTTGCATCTGGCGACATATATGACGCATAAACATCAGATCTGTGACATTCATACAAGTGAAAACATACCTGGTGCTCTTGCGTCTGTACCACCGCGATCACACCAACAGTCCTTGTTAGTTTTCAGTGTATGATCTACACATTGCCGGTGAGAAGCCTCCATTTATACAGTCTATGGCACAACCACGAACACCAGCAACAAGTACCAGAACTACACCAAAACATTCAAAAAATACAAAAACTACAAGTGCTGAAATTAGCTGCCATTTGAGTGCAAAACATGTATGGGAACTATACATTAAAACGAATTTGAAAAACTTTTAAAATTGCTATTTTAAATGCCCCACTACTCCACTCTTGCTGACTGATTTAACACTACTTCAGCCGAAACCGGAAATTGTGCTTATTGTGGTGACACTAAACACAGCGGGGAGCCATTCCTCTGGGACATTTCTCTGAAGCATTCCTCACACCCAGCAGTCTTCCAGCAGGGGCTCAGAGGAAGCAGAGGACAACTGACACACGACCAAAAGAACCACAGGAGACAGTCAGACGGGACTGAATGCATGCATCTTTGTGCCAACCAATGTCATGCTAATCATGTGTATTGACCAATGGTAGTAGATGACAATTGATATGCTAATGTGCCATGCATTCTCTCTGTATGATAACAGTATAAAAGAGCTGCTCTCCCTCATCTCTCTCTCTTCACTTTCACTTCTACTCTCATCAATGCTACAATGCTCTGCACTGTGTGTGTTTACATATCTACATATTATTCCATCTAGCTACAATGCTCTGCACTGTGTTTATATATTCACATATTCATTCCATCTAGCTACAATACTCCGCACTGTGTTTATATACTCATATATTTATTCCATCCAGCTACAATGCTCCGCACTGTGTTTATATATTTATATACCTATCCCATCTAGCTACAATGCTCCGCACTGTGTATATATAAATATACAGTATATATATATTTATATTTATATGTACATATGTATACTCGCTGCTCTTGTTTTTTTCTCTTGCCTTCTGATTGTTGCTCTGAGTGTTGTTATCCCTGTGCTGTTGCAATCCTGGAATTTCCCCATTGTGGGACTAATAAAGGCTTATCTTATCTTATCTTATCTTATCTTATCTTATCTTATCTATCACCGGAGTGGTGGTTCAGTTGGTAGAGCATCCGCCCCACATCCGGGAGGCAGGGGTTCAAATCTCGGCCGGGTCATGCCAAAGACCATATAAAAATGGAACTTCCTGCCGTCCAGCTTGGTGCTCAGCAATAACGGAATGGAGGAGGGGAATCTGTGGCGGAGCCTTGCATGGCAGCGGCCCTCTGATTCTGCACTGGGGTGTGTGTGATTGACACTGTAGATAGGTAAAGCACAATCTCGGTCTACTGTACATGATTGGTTGTACGGTTGAATGACAATAAGGGTGATTTAATTAATTAATTTAAAGATTAAATTTAATTTAATTTAATCACTATTCAACCGGGCCCCAGTGGCAATGCTGGGGCCAACAGGCTGTATTCATGTTTGAGGGTAAAAAAAGAATCTGTGCTGACCTACGCTCATGCCTCGCTTCCACATCCTTTCCTTCGCACCCTCTACATTGGTGACCTAATGTGGTCGTATCTCGCCTGAACTTATTTGTTCCTCCACATTATAATTGTTTCTACAGCAGCGCCCTCAGGAATAAGGTGGATAAGAAAAAGTATGAAAATCACATGACAGTTTCCAAATTCATGAGTACATTTTTCTTTGCATTTTTATTGTAAAACTGGGATTTTTTTCCTCATTAATTTGAAAGTTTTTCTCACAAATTTACAGCTGTTTTCTTAGAAATTTGCTAATGCTTTTTCTTCTGGAGGCCTAGCCCCCCCCCCTTTTTACAGTGTCATAGAGAGCATTTTTTTTTAATTTATTCAATTCAATTCAAACGTTTATTTCAAACTCAGGGTTCATAGTATATACAAAAAAATAAAAGTGTATAAGATTCAGCAATCACACAGTGCTCATATAACAACAATAGAATACAATAATGAACTCAATATAAAACAGAACGCCACCACTTCCAAATACTGGAGTAAAGTGTGAGTGACGAATTAACAATTACGGATATAAAATGGTTGTTACATGCCAGCAACCTTCTCATAAAACTATAAACATTCTTTCGTAACAACTCACCAAAAGACGGAATATTCAAGGACACAAACATCTTGCTTGCACTCAACCTACGAGGTATAGCTAAAATCCTTCTTAGGGAATTATTATATGCAATGCGGATTTTGTTCCTAACAGCAACATTGCTATTAAACCATAGAGGCGAGCAATACATTGAGGTACAGAAAGTCTTGAACAACATACATTTAACATCAGGAGAACACCTATGGAAATTCCGCAACAGTAAATTTGTTTGAGCATAGAGTTTCCTGAGTTGCCTGTTACAATCAACATTGGTCTTATCACATTCAATCCACACACCTAGGTATTTGGCTTTTTCAACAAAGTTCAAACTATTACCACAAAGTGGCATAACAGGATCCGGAGTTTTGACACCCTTCGGTTTGAATGCCATACACATAGATTTAGTACAGTTGAACAAGATGTCATTGTTTTCACCATATTTCTCACATACCGAGAGGAGATGTTGCATAGCTGCAGTAGACAAACTTAACAAACAAAGATCATCATCATAGAAAATGTGATTTAACAGTGCACCATCGATGGAGCCACCAACATTAGTACTGTTCAACAGTACACTGAGATCATCAACATAGACATTAAACAACAAGGGTGACAGTATACCACCTTGTTTAACACCATTGGTCACACAAAATTTAGATGACATAACATTGCCCCACCTAACAACCATAGACTGCCTTCTGTACCAATATAACAAGATGCTAACAATATAAATAGGAATGCCTAGATCGATCAATTTTCTAAACAGACACCAGTGGTTAATCTTATCAAAGGCTTTGCTAGCATCTAAAAACGTAACATAAACACTAGTGGATTGACTTCTGAAGTAGTCAACAAATTCATGGAGTAGATAAACAGCCTTATCAGTTGAATGAGCTGACTTGAAACCAAACTGATTATCATTTGTCCACAGATAATCCTCGATTCTATTCAGGAGTAAACCCTCTAACAATTTAGATATAACATTTGCAACAGCTATAAGTCTGTAATTGTTCATGTCAGACAGACTAGCACACTTGTTTTTCACCAAGGGAATAACAACAGAATCCATCAACATATCTGGCATGTAACCATGAACAAACATACAATTAAAACACAATGACAACAGAATACACAAATTGAAATCAGCATTGATAAGGCATTCACTGGTGAGACAGTCAGGGCCAGCTGATTTGCCTTTCTTGAGAACTTTGATCAGTGAAACAGCTTCAACATGTCATCATACAGGTGAACATCACGCATAACGGAATCCTTCATAGTGTAACGTCGGGGCCATTTTAAGGGGGGCAGGGATTTCCCAGCATGCTTTGCCAGTTTGAAACGTTACTGTGTGTGTGTGTATTAAATGTGTTATTACTGAGTTATACTGCTGTGTCATTATAACTGCGTTATAATGACCCAGCAGTGTTTAGCAGGATTAGGGCAAGATGTATCATGTGTGTGTAACCATGATTGAAACAGGGGTCTGGGAGAATGACCTCCCCTCCTCTCTGTGCTCAGAAGTTAAGTTGAGGTCGGGGGGGGGTGTAAATAAAGCCTATTCATCACAACCATCTTGCTCCATTTTCTTTGTGTGAACCTTGCATACGTCACACTGGTGTCAGGAGTGGGATATGGAGCAAGATGACAGCCAGGACCTGGGCGGAGGTCCAGCGGACGGGGCGGTTCATCGTTCGGCTGGGGACGGAGCGTAGAGCTGAGACGCCGGCCCCCGGAGAGGTTCGCCGCGATGGACGGAGCAGCGGACCCGACGGGCCGAGGAGAGCAAACCAGCCCCGTTTCCCGCCCTTTTCAGGGCAGGAGAGGCTGGCGATTCCAGGGCGATCAGAAGCGGTGATCAACCGGGACGTGACCGTCCCATTCATCCGGCAGCGGGCCATGATTCCCCACTACAATGGCAAGAACCTATTTGATGACCACCTGTCCCAGGTCGAGCTGGCTGCCGCGCTGAAAGCGAGCGGGAGGAGGAGCCACGGCAGCGCGTGCACGAGGGAGACTACAGTGGCAGAAGCAGAGTGGGTGGAGCCGCTGATGAATCGCACCATTGAAGCGTCAACGCCGAGACCAAGAACTTTCCAGGCCACGGCTGACAGTGAGGGGGAGGAGGAGGAGTTACGGCAGACCACGGCGGCGCGTCCACGGAGGAGACGGCCGCGGCGCGAGGAAGGGTGCTTCCGCTACAGAGAGCCGGGGCACATCGCACGGTACTGCCCCGCGCCACCCCACGGGAAACAGGCCCCTCACCAACGTTAAATTAGAGCGAGGTGGCATGGACAGGAAAAAGCCGCCTCCTGCAGATGCTTCCCCCGGCGGTGACGTCACAGAGGCCTTTGGAGCGCAGCAGCAGCGGAGCGAGCAGGACAGATCCGGTCTTTTCCCGGGCTCGGCAGGGGCTGGACGCATGGACGCGGGCCAGCGGCCGCCTGGGAGGTCCTGGCAGCGGTGGGAGTCATGGGACTCCCGCTGCCAGAGGAGGAACTGTGCGTGTCCTACCGCCACCCGATGCTTTTCCTTTCGGTGACGTCACAGAGGCCCTCGGCGCAGGAGCAATGCAGCGGAGCGAGCAGGACGAAGATGCGGCCATTTCCCAGGCGCAGCAAGGGCTGGACGCATGGACGCGGGCCAGCGGCTGCCTGGGAGACCTGGCAGCGGTGGGAGTCGGCCAGAGCGGGCTTGGGACTCCCGCTGCCAGGGAAAGGGACTGTGCGTGGTCCTAAAGAGGCTGTCAGATGTGTCCATCTGCCCACTGATGGCCAAACCGGAACCCTACCCCAACCAGATGCTCTGACCGAGACTCAGATGGCCCATGCATGCCGCCCCGGCACCGGGCTGACTCGCGTTGGATTTCTGAAAGTGGACTTTGAATTTTCTGGGGACAGAAGCCAGTCCGGGGGGGGGGGGGCAGTGTAACGTCGGGGCCATTTTAAGGGGGGCAGGGATTTCCCAGCATGCTTTGCCAGTTTGAAACGTTACTGTGTGTGTGTATTAAATGTGTTATTACTGAGTTATACTGCTGTGTCATTATAACTGCGTTATAATGACCCAGCAGTGTTTAGCAGGATTAGGGCAAGATGTATCATGTGTGTGTAACCATGATTGAAACAGGGGTCTGGGAGAATGACCTCCCCTCCTCTCTGTGCTCAGAAGTTAAGTTGAGGTCGGGGGGGTGTAAATAAAGCCTATTCATCACAACCATCTTGCTCCATTTTCTTTGTGTGAACCTTGCATACGTCACAATAGAAACATTCTTAACTGAGTTGAAAATAATTTACCTTGCTACTGAGTATTAACCACGTGCATGATGTAAGAGTAAGACCTGTTTGTCCAGTTTTGCACGAAGTTACTAGAGGCGGCCGTGAATGAACCCAGCCCTTTATAAAGGAGGAGGCTGCAGCTGCTCCTCCTCTCCCACCTGCAGCACTTCCTTTACCTCCCCGCTGCCAGCCTCCTTCCTCCTGCCCTTCACCGCTCATATCCCAGAAGCGATCCGCATCTCCTCACGTCTATGCTGACTGGATTCACCTTTAAGAGCGGCTTTTTTTCCCCTCTCTCTCTCTCGTGTAAAAATTAAAAAATGTGTTGTTAGGGTAGACGGGTGACGCAGCTCTTCTCTTCAGTCAGCGGGGAAATGCAGGAGAAAAGCGGCTCGGCAGCGCCGGGGAGCCCCGCCGGACGAGTCGCCGCGCAGGTAGGAGAAACGGAGTCGTATTCACGTCAACATGTTCATGTGTTTACATTGACAGGCATCTGTTTTCCTCCAGGAGCAAACCAAAAACCTCGTCCGAACAGTTTAATTCCGTTTCTCTCCGTAACGTAGCCTACAGAAGAAAAAGGTGCCAGAGATGAAACGTTTTGGGACCAAAGCGGTCAAACCTGTCGGTGAACATTACCGCTCCCAGGCACGTATGGCTGTACGGCTGTACAGCAGAGATAAGACTTGGCTCAGCAGATGTGTTTATCCAAAGCTTTCTCAAGTGTTTACACCATAGATGCACAGTGATTTCAGTACTTTCATCATTACGGCAAAGAAATGGGAAGTAATATCTGGGGGTATTGGTATAACCTATTTACTCAAGTAGGCCTACTCGAATATTTTTTTTTCTTACAAAATCATGTTTTACTTAGGGTTTTTTTTGTAGGATTACATTTATGAAAAAAATGTATCTTTACTCAAGTATACATGTATACTGTTGGTCATACTCTTCATGTTAATAATAATGGTGTGCATTTATATAGAGCCTTTCAAGAAACCCAAAATGAGCAATGAAAATCCATTATTCATTCACTCCACAGACAAATGATAGTGGTAAGCTACTACTGTAGCCACAGCTGCCCTGGGGCAGACTGACAGAATCATGGCTGCCAGTCCGCACCAACGGCCTCTCCAACCACTACCGAACATTTATACACACTCATACCCAGTGCCATGGACACTGGAGGCAAGGTGGGTAAAGTGTCTTGCCCAGGGACACAACGGCAGGATGGCTGGGGAGAGCGGGATTTGAACCGCCAACCCTCTGGTTATTGGACAACCCACTCTACCTCCTGAGCCATTGCTGCCCACATTTCCCTCCTCTGTTCCATTTTTGCTGAGCACCAAGCTGGATGGCGGGAGGTTCCACTTTTTAAATGGTCTTTGGCATGACCTGGCCAGGACTTGAACCCCGACCTCCCGGTTGTGGGGCGGATGATCTACCCCTAGGCCACCACTCCGGTAACAGTTACTTTTGATTTCACCACTGGGGGATTATTTTATTCACAGAATATTCTCTCAAAAGTGTAACTATTGAGGAGGATACTAGAAGTATTATTGTAGTCAGGGCCGTTTCTAGCTCTTTGGGGGCCGATGCAAGACTGTGTTTGGATGACACTATTTTTGTAAAATGGTGGAGTTTGCATGTTCTCCCTGTGCTGCGTGGGTTTACTCCGGGGGCTCCGGTTTCCTCCCACAATCCAAAGACATGCATGTTAGGTTAATTGGCTGTTCTAAATTGTCCGTAGATATCTGTTTCCTACAGGCCCTTAGAATAGAGGGTTAGTATTAGTGAAAGCGCTTTGAGTGGTCTTTGTGACTAGAAAAGTGCTATATAAGTGCAGGTTAGTTAGTTAGTAAATGAGGAGGTGTTCAAAATTTTTAAAATGAAATGAAACAGGATCATTGGCTATTAGGGATGTTAATGATTAATTGACTTTCGATTAATTGCCAGTAAGAATTTAGTTGACTAAATTAAATTAGTTGTCAATTAATTGATAATGGGAGCTTATTCTACGAAATGTAGTGGTGTCACTATCCAGGCAGGGGCGTACGCAGTCACCCACTGGCGCATTTCAACCGAAAAAGCAGAAGAAGACGCTAAGTTCCCAGAGCACATGCGCTGTGCAGGGCAAAAAAAAATTCACCTTTCCAGGTTAGGAGAATCACAACAAGTTCCAATGACACGTTCCAATGTCCACCCACCTACTTCAAATCAACAGGGTGGATAGACGGACTGCAGCGAGGAAAAAGACAACACAAGTGCAAAAACCTATCCCTGCTGCCAGCAGACCAGACTCAAGTTCCTACTGAGGTAACAGACAAAAGAGGGAGCCCAGATCGTACTGGGTTTGTCTGGATTGCTGGGGTAGTTGTTATGTCTGGAATTAGGACAGTGGAGGCAGTAGCTGTACTGAACGATGGTTTTATTTACAGACACTGCTAACAGCACGTGTTACAGTAAAATAGCTGTTATGCTAACTGGGAGTAAGTACAGGTTGGTGTCAAGTTGTGGCGGAGTGCCAAAAAGACAGTCTTCTGCCATCAGTCCCCTAATATAGGCACGGCATGACAACGTCATCCGTGCCTGCGCCATCACGTCTGTGATGCTCATTGTTAATTTCGTTTAATGTTTATTTGAAAGGGACAATACATGCTAATGAACATTAATACAAATGTAAGTATGCCAGATTTAGCAGTACTGCTAATTTGCATCTGTAGTCCCCCGGCGGGTCACAAAAACACACAAACAAACAATCATACATGAGCAGAACAACTGCAGTGAAACTGTACAAAGTGAAAGAGTTAAGGTGTTACAAAACAAAATATTCAAATGTCACATGCGTGAAGTGCTGCGTATGTGTACACACACATGCACCCAAGCACCTCACAGCAACAACAGACAGCAACAAACAAGAGCCGGGGCGGCATGTGTGTGTGACACACGGGCACATATATATGCATCTGCTGCAGAGCAACCACTAGTTATGGGTACAGTTTTGGTTGTTTAAAAGACAATTTTTACAGTGTGTCTTAAAAGTGTTTAGTGTGGTACGTTCTGTGATTGCAGGTGGTATGTTATTCCAGATCTTGGTGCCCCTCACTGATAGCACAGATTGAGCAAATGTGGTGCGTCTGTGGGGGGGCCTCACAGTCTCCTCTGGTGATTGCTCTGGTGGTTGTACCGGTGACAGTTCTCTGTTTACATATTCTCCCGGGGGTGGGGTGGGGTGCATAGCCATTTAATATTTTATCGATTATTTGGGAGTTTGATCATTTTCAAAAGACAGAAGGTTGTATTTCTAGTAAATGTGACAGCAATGATATGTGGGATCTTTCTTGTCAAAGATTTTATGGCTTTTTTGTATAAAGAGAATATGGGAATATCTAACAGTACAGTGATAATATTTAACATGCAACAGATGAAGCAGCTCACAATTTATTTTCCTGTTAAAATGGTCTACCAGTGCATCTCAGTAAATTAGAACGTGAATTTTTTTTTTAATATAACTAAAAAAGATAAGTTTTGTGATATTGGTAATAGTTTTTAAAATAAATAAAAAACATGACATTTGTAATTTACTGAGCTGTACCAGCACATACAGTAGTACACACTATACAGTGCAAAATTTGTTAAACTACAAAAATGCCATTGTCTGTAGTAAAAAAAAATGCAAATGGTACAATAAATCATTGAGAAATATGATGTTCATGTTTTATTCAGTATATGAAAAAAACAGCAACTTTTTACAGTATATGTTAAAGATAGACCATATTGTGCCAAGGGAAATTCAGATTCTCAGGAAAAATGCCGCTTATCAATTAATCGTTAATCGATCGATAAGATGAATCAATTAATTAATTAATTGATAACTTGCATCCCTATTGGCTACATCAGTGTTTTTCAGACTTTTTGAGCCATGAAACCCTTTTTACATAAAAAAAAAATCCAATGGTACCCCATCAGCCAAAAATGTTATAAAAAAAATGACACATTGTATCCTATTAAGACATACTCGTAAAATGTAATGACAATTTAGTCTTGTAATTTGTTTATGCTTGGTATGAAATGTGAAATACATGCACATTTTCCCCAGGTGACGTGAATACAGGTGCATCTCACTAAATTAGAAAGTCATCAAAAAGTTCAATTCAAAAAAATTGAAACTCATATAGATTCATTACACACAGAGTGATATATTTCAAGTGTTTATTTCTTATTTTGATGATTATGGCTTACAGGTCATGAAAACCCCAAATTCAGGTTCTCAAAAAATTAGAATATTACATAAAATTAATTAGAATTTTTAATACAAATGTTGGCCAGTTAAGTATGTCCATGTATGCACTCAGTTCTTGGTCGGGGCTCTTTTTGCTTGAACTGAGCTTGCATGAATTACTGCATCAATGCAGGGTGGCATGGAGGCGATCAGCCTGTGGCACTACTGAGGTGTTATTGTAGCCCAGCTTGCTTTGATAGCAGCCTTCAGCTCATCTGCATTGTTGGGTCTGGTGCCTCTCATCTTCCTCTTGACAATACCCCACAGATTCTTTGCGGGATTTAGGTCAGGGGAGTTTGCTGGCCAGTCAAGCAGAGTGATACCTTTGTCAGAAAACCAGGTATTGGTACTTTTGGCAGTGTGGGAAGGTGCCAAGTCCTGCTGAAAAATGAAATCAGCGTCTCCATAAAGCTTGATGTCGATGTTGGGATGCAGTTTCTAGAATGGGTGGTGGCATTTTCCCAGCTGGTGTGCCCCTCTGGATGGTGTTGTGGGCCCGGGCATGGCAGTGTTCTTTTTGGGGATTTCTGTGTCCGGTGCAGAGCAGCTGCAGCGGTTGTGGGGGTGGCCCAGCAAGAAGAAGGATTGCATTCATAATGCCATCCACTAACGAAGAGCTACCACAAGCACTGAGGCGCAATGGCAAATTATTAGCAATTTTTTTTTTACCATTTAAGTGAAATTAGACAATTTCCTAGGGCACCAAAGCGATGTATCACAGCACCCTAGGGTGCTGTGGCACCCTGGTTGAAGAATCACTGATCTAGATGAATAGAAAAAAAATAAACTGTTACATAGAATAAAAATGTAACCAGCATCTGCATGAACATAGCAAATTTATGAGGGGAAAAAGTCACAAGTTTAGGAGAATAAATACAAATTTATGAGGGAAAAGTTGCAATTTTACAAGAAAATAGCAAAATTCTGAGGAAAAAGTTGCAAATTTACAAGAATTTTTTTTGCATTTATGCTTGGCATTGGTGCTTTAGTTTAGAACATTTATTTCGAACATGCAATACAAGAACAAAGAAGTGATTTTTTTTTAAATAAATTTTAGCCCATATCAAAAAACACCATTTACTGTCAGTCCGAAAAGGAGTAGGATATTATATATAATATAGTCATGTAACATGATATAGAAAGCGAAAAAGTGAGCCTCCTGTTGGCTTTGGACTAAGAGGGAGGCCAGATCACTGCCTATCTGCTCCTGGCTTCAAGGAGCAGATAGGCAGTGATCTGGCCAATCACTGCCGGCCCGCCATCTGGAGAGCGTAGTGGTTGAGGGCCGAAACGCTCAGTGAAGGTTGGTCACCGCCTGAAGAGATCTGCTTCTGGCTAAAGGCCAATGCTACCTAAATAGGTAACTGTAAAAATGCACTAAGTAGTGTATGTAACAAGTATAATGCCATGTGGGGGGCATTCTCTCTTTTATTTTATTTATTTATTTGATTTAAGCCCCTGGAATTCACTGATTTGAAAACTTGTAAGAAATGTCTATAACATATTCATGATAGAAGTCACTGCGTCTTTCATCATTTTAGTGAATTTATCATTTCATTAACATCAGAGATAAAATCTTTCTTCTGTTGTGGCTCAATAAGTATACTCATGATTTTCTTTTTATATAATTATATTTGAGGATACATGTTGACAGTTGATATTTTCCTCAGACAAATACATATGGGAAAAAACCTTAATCTGGCTAAAATAAAAATGCAAATTTAGAAATGAACAGAATCAATCAATCAGTCAAAACTTTATTTATATAGCACTTTTCATACAAAAGGTTGTAGCACAAAGTGCTTTACAAGTTAAAAATGACATTGTCGGTGGAAAACCAACTGGTTCTTATGAGGCACTGCAGTTGAACTGGTTCAGCACAAGCACCAGAACCGAACTAGCACTGGTTCTTATTTGGTGGAAATGAGGTAGATGTGAGACATGGCCGAGCGCCGAGGTTCCAGGTGTAGAAGCACCATCTTAGGGAGCTGTCATCACGAGGAAGCGCCAAGTCCACAGCTACAGGGACACCACCTCTGTGACCGCCCAAGACCAGTCATTGGGTGGGCCAGGGCAGTCACAGACCAGCGCCCCGCAGCCAGAACCAGGCAACCCCCTGTGGGAGGGCCCCCCATGAGGAAACACCGGAGCCAGGACAAGACAGCAAGATGATTAAAAACTTTCACTAATAAATAACAATAATAATGATAATAATAATAAGATACATAATTTGTTAGTAAAAAGATAATATACCCCCCCACATTTAAACTCAAACAGTTTAAAATGTAATAGTATTATACAGAAGTGTATGATAATAAAGTCTCAAATAAACAGGAAGGAGTTAAGTCCTAATATACAAGAAATTCAGATTTATGTGAAAAGAAATTGGGATTCATACAAAAAGTTTTAGATTACATGGAAAAATTGTAAATTTAAAAAAGTGGTTCACATTCCTGAGAAACGCCTCACAAATTGGCAAATGTAAAGGTATTACTACTCAAGAAAGTAGCTACTAATTGATTTGTCTAATCTTACTTGTATTTAAGTAACAAAATAATGTAATATTGCTTTTACTTTAGTATGATTTCTGGTTACTTTACCCGCTTAACACCTCTCATTTTTCTCACACTAATGCAGGAATTTATTTATTTGCTTTTACAACCTTTTCCATAGCTTGTTTGTGATGTAGCTGCCTGGGGATCTGAATTTTTTAAAACTGATTTATATCTTGATTCTCACTGTAAATTTTAGATACAGTAATGCAAAATAAATAACTTCTGAAAGTGGCATTTGTTGAAAGTAGTTGTTGCCTGCAATCATTGTGTTATGAAAGTTCTCCTTAAAGTTATGTACAAGTGATCATGATAGTCATCTCTTCTCATTTATTTCGTTTTTGATGCTGTTCATTGTCTTATTTCAGGGGTAGGCAACGTCTTCTATGGAAAGACCATTTTTGAGCAATTTTTGTCTCACAAAAATGCATGAAATAAAAAAAAAAATTAAACCTTAAAATGAAAGTAAACCAAAAGTTATTAAGTAGTTGTAAACGTGTAACTTTATTTGTTAAACCCCAGGGAGAGCTGCGGGCTGCAGACACTTTTTTTTAAACAATGACTTCTTTCATGACTTGATTTGAAATGTTTTGACACTACCATATCTTGATTTACAGCATATAAGCATACACAAGTAATGTGTAAATCCTGGTGATGAAATTGTTTTTGAAAGAATAACTTGGGCTCAAAGTTATTATTTTTTTTTTTTTCATTCAAAATATCTGGGCATTTATTCAGCTTGATGGTGAAACTTTCCACATAGCAATGACGGTCACATCACTTAAAGCAGAAGCTCTGTTGTTATCTTTCTGGGACTTCCTCCCTCTAAGGTTGCATAGAAAATAGTTCTCTCTTTTATAGAAATGAATAGCCTCCAAGAAGAAGGAAGCAGAAGAAGCAGACCAGTGGATGTTTTTAATACCTGAGGCCAAACCTTTTTCTCTCTAGTTTGTCACCAAGTGTCAGAAAATTATTAAAAAATTCTACAATAATGTTACTCAAAGATTGGAGGGGATTTGAATATTTCTCACTCAGCCAGTGCATAGTATCGATAAAAAAAAGGGGCAAGCTTAATCTGAACACCCATGATCTACGATCCCTCAGACGGCACTGCATTAAGAACTGTCATTTATCAATAGCTGATATAACCACATGGCCAAGAGAATACTTTAGCATACTTTTGTGAAGCATGACAGTGCACAGCTGTATTCACAAAGTTGACTTGAAACTTGACTGTGCTAAAAATAAGATTTATATTAAACATGTCCAGAAGTGCCATTAACTTCTCTGGGATGGACCATCACATAGTGGAAATGTGTATTATGGTCAGATGAATCAGTATTGCAGATCTTTTTTTCTTTTTCTTTTTTTTCTCTTTTGGACAAAATGGAAGTTTTTTGCTCTAAACCGATAAGCCAGACTGTTTTCAGCATCAACTCCAAAAGCCAGGATCTGCCATGGTATGGGGTTGTGTCAGTACACTTGACAATTTACATTTCATTAATGAAGACAAGCACACAGGTTTTACAGTAACGTATGCTGCCTTCAAGGCAACATCTTTTTCCAGGAATGTTGGTGCATTTTTCCACAAGACAAAACCAAACCACATTCTGCACACATAAAAGCAGGTACTGGTACTGCAGCCTATTGTTGACCAGACAAAATATAAAACATCTTGGATTTACACTGCAGTTAAATACAAGTCAAGTCAAAATAAATTTAAGAATCAGAGCATAAATGTATTGTATATGCATTTTTCATACTGTCCCAATTTTTCAGATTTTGAGGTTGTAATTTGAATGCTAAATAATGAATTATTGAAACTGTCATTGTTCAATATGCTGACAATTTAAAGCTGTTATGTGTAATATATATAAAAGAGATTCTGCGGTGCGACTATATGTGTGACAGAAACTTTGTCCTGCTAACTCGGAGTCCACTTGACCGTGGGCTCTCATCTCTTGCATAGTGATGCTACAATACCTGAAGGGTGCACCTGACATGGTTTCACTGACCGCTTGACCATAAAAGAGGTCAAAGGTGACCTTTTTTAACTGACTTTTACCGACAGAGGAGGCATCAAGCACACCTGACAAGATTGGTGGAGTTTAGGATCTGCGAGTCTCTCTCCATAATACAGACGTTGTGGACTGATGGGGAGATGGACCCATTACTGCTGTGTGCACAGAAATAAAAAGCAATGGCACGTTGCAGCCCCAATTTACAATGGATTTAAGCCAATCCACAAACCAAGCAGCTTGTATTTCTTACAGAAATAGGTCGTGATTAAACTTTAAGCTTGATGTGTTTATTGAGGTTTTGGTTTATTAAGGTTTATTGAGGATTTTTCCTTTTGCAACTTGCTGTAGTGCTTTAATGTTTTCATGTAAAGCACTTTGAATTGTCTTGTACACAAAATCCATCCATCCATCTTCTTCTGCTTAATCCTTTTCGGGTCGCGGGGGGGCTGGAGCCTATCCCAGCATCTTTGGGCGAGAGGCAGGGTACACCCTGGACAGATCGCCAGTCCATCGCAGGGCCAACACAGAGAGACAGACAACCATTCACTCTCACAGTCATACCCAAGGACAATTTAGAATCCCCAGTTTGATGCCAGTTAACCTAACGTGCATGTTTTTGGCATGTGGGAGGAAACCGGAGAAATCCCGGAGTAAACCCACGCAGACACGGGGAGAACATGTAAACTCCACGCAGATCACTGTTGGTTGGGGGCTGGGATCGAACCCAGGATCCCCCGGCCAAGGGTGAGTTGCTGTGCTGCCGCAGTGCTAACCACTCCGCCACTGCGCTGCCCATGTATGCAAAATGTGTTATACAAGTAAACTTGCCTTGCCTTTTGCAGTTGTCGTCACCATATACACCATGACATGAGCAGGGTGTGGCTTCACTGGAGTGAAAGCATCAGGAAGACATAGAGCTAGGCTGTAGAAAACATTTCAGTAATGCTTCTTGGAGAAGAAGGCTTAATTGGAACTAGCACTGAATTATTTGACTATTGACCTCATTTGTATAGCTGTAGGCCTGGGCTGTTCAATTATAAAATCAATTGGGCCACAATTTGAAATCGACATGTAACTGGGCCGCACATGTTCAGTGATCGGTTAAATATGACAAATTTAAAACCAACACAGATCAATATGACGAAAAATCCATACTTTTTATTCATTGTCTTGGTTTTAAATGTGCGCTTGGCACATGACAAAGGCACATCAAAAGTGCATAAAAACACAGTAACAGTGCTGGGGTTGAGCAGAACTTGAAGTAGTAGAAATAGTTTTCCTCGTGAACAACAATTAACTGAATAGAATGGGGGGGAATAAAATTCTGTAAATAACCATTTTGGTCACATCTTACTCGAGCATATCTCAAAGTGCATAAAAACTCAATGTGCACTGTTAGTAGCATTAACATTTGTTTCCCTTTTGAAATAAAATATACTACATCCTGGTCATAACTGACCTTGGCACATCACAAAGTCCATTTAAGTGAATAAAAAAGGAACTGTCAAACACTTCTGTGCACAACCCCTCCCCCCCAAGAAAAGCTTGATAACATTAACAAACATTGCACATCTACTATTGTGGTTTGTTTTATTTTAAGTCACCATATGTATGAGTAGGAACCTCTTTTTATAACTACACATTCCATTACACACACATATCAGTCCAGGCAGGGTTAAACAGAAGATTTTCTTCATCAATTTTATGCTTCAGAGTTGACAATGACATGTTTTAAGGTGCCTTCACCCCAAACATGAACGGGTGAATTTTTCACACGGTGCGATGACATTATAACTCAATGGAAACATGCAAATAAACATGAATTCACCATCTGAGTGAGTTGCAGACAGGCGGTTGTCTTTATAACTTCAGCTGTGTTCAACCTGCTGCTGAAATCCCCAAAATAACGTCATGCTTAGGTTTACATTGTCCGACGGGGGGCTCACCTGAAAAAGTTGTCCCTGTCTCCAAAACTTCACAAGATGATAGGCGTTTACATTGCTAGCCTGCTAGCCTTGTTAGCACGTCCGTGGCAGGAGTCCGTGGGTAAATGACGACATCCCGATTCAGCTGACGAGCTCCCAGTCCTTCTTTCTCCAGGTGAGTGTCAGCCTCATATTCAAACTAGTTTACTCTCCAATGTTGATACTTTTACTCTGACGGCAGAATCTCAAAGCTAGCGCTATCCCTTGGACGCAAATGCGCGATTTCGCGTGTGCTCGCCTCTTTCCATTGACTTTGTATGCATTTGTGCCGCCCGTTCACGTTTGGTGTAGGCTTGTTATCTTGCCACTAGCACTGTTAGCCACAGTCATACAGCCCACACTTCAAAACAAATGCACTGCATTGTGGGTTGATGGTTACTAGGCTACGCACAGTGTTGCATTTATGGTCTGTAGTAATTAATGGATTTCTGCAATTCTGTGAAATGTGTTGGCCTTTGCTTCTCTGGCTGAACCACAGAGTGGGCCGCAAGCGGGCCGCAAATTGAATACGCCTGCTGTAGGCTGTCAAAATTACAGAAGAAAGAATGAGGGCCATCATTTACAGGTTTCCTGCTGATGCCAGTCAGACGAAGAAACAGATCTCGGCACTGAAAAGAGCTGCAACTCTCTTAAACAAACAGAAACCAGTAAAAAACAGTCGAATATACAATGAACATTTTGTGGGAGGTAAGGATGTTTCTATGACATAATAGAGAATGGGCGCTGACGTCACTTCCGCAACGATTTGTGGGATAGATCCTCCATGTTGGGAGAGCAGGCGCAGCACCTGCAGCATGTAGAAGAACAGACGGAGGAGTAGCTATTAAAATGTTTGGGTTTTTTTAGGCTGTTGTGTTCTTCCTAAAATCAGAGATGATTCAGTATTGTCGTGTAGCAGCTCCCATGACCAGTGCACAAAAAAGAAATTAACCAACAGAATGTCATTCTACCGGTTCTGTGCTTGGAAGCAAAGAGAGGGAGAACAGATGAGCGAGCTAACAAGGAGACTTCTGATGGCCTGGGTGTCTGCAGTAAGTTGCAAAACAAATCGTCTTGACAACATCTCAGAGTCAAGAGTGTGCTCTCTCTACATTTTCACTCAGGTATGTACTCATTTCAAATCACGTTATAATATAAATACACCTGCTCTGGATAGCCATCAGGCTAACTAGCTGATTGTAACTGTATCTGTGTTGCATATACAGGTATGATTATTACATCAGTGCTCCCTGTGTATCAGACCCTTAGTGTTAAACTTTAACAGTTGATCTGCTCACAGCTACCATAGCTGGTGCTTTATGTTCTACACCAACAGGACTACAGACTTCACTGCACTTTATCATGGGGGTTGTTGAGCAAAAATGGTCCCCACTTTATGGTGATATATGTGTTATTTAACATGTTTTCATATACAGAATTAAATATTGTTTGATATAAATTATTACATCATGTTTCAGTTATCACAGGATGGTCTTTATGTATTTATATTTTTAAATGTAACATGTAAGTGATTGTATGTTAAAAGCATTAATCTTAAAACTTTTTGTTACTCTGTTTGTTTGGAGGCAAACCAGCATATGGAATGCAGACCGCATATCCAGACTTACTGTCAGTGGGGCCGTCACAGAGACACCACACCTTCAGTCCAGGACGCTGTCATGTATCCAGCCAGCCATCCATCCATCCATTTTCTACTGCTTTTCCGGAGGTCCAGGTTGCAGAGGCAGCAGCTCAAGCAGAGAAGCCCAAACTTCCTTCTCCCCGACCACCTGCTACAGCTCTTCAGAGAGGATACCAAGGCGTTCCCAGACCAGCTGGGAAACAGTCTCTCCAGCTCATTTGATATAAAGGACAGTGTGGGCTTTATGTGGGCTTGATGTCATTATTGTTCGTTTTGCCTAAATGAAATATCAAGATAGTGTAACGTTGGGGCCATGTTAAGTGAATTTCCCAGCATGCTTTGCCAGATGAAAACGTTATGTGTGTGTTAAATGTGTTATTTCTGAGTTATACTGCTGTGTCATTATAACTGCATTATGATGACCCAGCAGTGTTTAGCAGGATTAGGGCAAGATGTATCTGTGTGTGTAACCATGATTGAAACAGGGGTCTGGGAGAATGACCTCCCCTCCACTCTGTAGCACAGAGGCAGGTTGGGGGTTGGGGTGTGTGAAAAATAAATCAGGTTGATCACAGCCATCTGCTCCATTGTCTTTGTGTGAACCCTGCAAACGTCACACTGGTGTCAGAAGTGGGATGGAGCAGATGGATGCCAGGATCAGAATGGAGATCCAGCAGCTGGAGCAGTTCATTGCTTAGCTGATGATGGACGATGGGACCGAGACACCACCCCCGGGAGCCAGGAGCCGGGACGAACAAAGCGGCGGCGGACCTGACGGGGCCAGCGCACCCCGCCTTCTGTCTTTTTCAAGACAGAGCGGGCAGAGCAGAGCAAACCAGCCCCGCATTCCGCCCTTTTCAGGACAGGACGGGCTGGCGATCCCACGGCGATCGAGAGTGACGATCGATCAGGAGGCGGCCATCCCATCTGTTAGGCAGCGGGCCAAGATTGCCCGCTTCAACGGCGAGGCCACGTTGGATGACTACCTGACCCAGGTCGAGCTGGCCGCTGCGCTGAACGGCTGGTCACCAGAGGAAACCGCCGTGCAAGTCGCGCTGGCCTTGGAAGGGAGAGCTCTCTGCACGCTTTCTGATCTCCTGCCTGAGGAGCGCTACAGCTGGCCAGCGCTACAAGGGGCGCTCCAGAGACGATTTGGGAGAATGGTGGACGCTGAGCACGCCCAGGAACAGCTGACCCGCCGCCGTAGAAGCAACCAGGAAAGCCTAGGAACCTATGCTGCAGACATACGGCTGCTAACCCGGCGCAGCTACCCGGATTTCGCACCGGAGGCGGTAGAGAAGCTCGCCCTCCGGAGCTTCATCCAAGGTCTCCGCCCGGCCCAGCTCCAGAGCCACGTACGGATCCACGCCGCGAGCGACTGGGAGACTGCAGTGGCAGAAGCAGAGCGGGTGGAGCCGCTGATGAATCACACAGTTGAAGCGCCAACGCACAGACAGAGAACCTTCCAGGCCACGATGGAGAGCGAGGAGGAAGAGGAGGAATTACGGCAGACCACGGCGGCACGTCCCCGGAGAAGAACGGCCCTCGCCGGCGTTAAACTAGAGCGAGGTGGCGTGAACGGGAACAGGCCGCCTCCCGCAGATGTTTCCCCCGAGGAGCCGGCACCACGCGTGGGCCGAATTGGACACTCTCCAGGGATCTATCTACAGTGCAGCTTGGGGAAGACGTCGATCCGGGCCCTGATTGACACCGGCTCTACAATCTCCCTGGTTCGACCCGGTGTGCTGCCGGGCACAAACAAGACGGCCCCACGGGGGTGGGAACCCACCAAGCGCTGCGTCACCACGGCTACCGGTGAGCGCGCCAGACTGGGGGGGCGGAGAGTTTTGGTGGTGGGGGTGGCCGGTCAGAACATAAGACACCCGTTCTGGCTGGCTGACATCCAAGACCCCTGTATTATTGGACTAGACCTGCTCACAGCCTGGAACGCCAAGATCGACACCGCGGGACCGTCCCTCCAGCTGGGAAACCGGACCATCACGCTCCACAGCAGAACCCAGGGAAGGAACACGGGGGCCTGTGCGATCGAGGGATCGCCAAGACAAACCGGACCAGGCAGGCCACCGCGAGGACTGGACACGATGACATCACCAGCGCGGACAGAGGGAGCACGAACGCACACAAGGACAGCAAGGGGAGGGGTCAACGTGTCAGCAGAGACGCAGCAGGCGGTGGAGGAATTATTTCAGCGGAGCTGCAGCGGGCTGGACCCGGAACAGGGACGCCAGCTGCGGGAGCTATTGGACTGTTTTATGGGTGTTTTCGCCGCGAAGGATGAGGAATGCGGCCGGACCGGGTTGGTGCAGCACGAGATCGACACCGGTGAGGCCAGGCCGATTCGACTCCACCCACGCCGGCTGCCCTTTTCAAGGCGGGCAGCGGCGGAACAAAAAGTGCGAGAAATGCTGGAGGCAGATGTCATTGAGCCCTCCAGCAGCCCCTGGGCGGCGCCGGTGGTGCTGGTCAAGAAGAAGGACGGGTCGTGGCGGTTCTGTGTGGATTACCGACGCCTGAACGACGCCACCAGGAAAGATTCCTACCCCCTGCCCCGCATCGATGACGCACTGGACCACATCGCCGGCTCCAGCTGGTTCAGCTCGCTGGATCTACGCAGCGGCTATTGGCAGGTAGAGCTGTCACCTGAGGCCCGCCAGAAAACAGCCTTCTCCATCGGGCAGGGACTGTACCAGTTTAAAGTGATGCCGTTTGGACTCTGCAACGCTCCGGCCACCTTTGAGCGCTTGATGGAGCGAGTGCTGGCTCACGTGCCCCGGAGTCGCTGCGTTGTTTACCTGGATGACCTGCTGGTGCATGCAGCTGATTTTGACAGCGCCCTGTCAAATCTCCGAGAGGTGCTGGGAGCCATCCAACAGGCGGGGCTACGGTTACACCCTAAGAAATGCCACCTGTTCTGGCGGGAGACCACCTTTTTGGGCCACATCGTCAGCGCAGCGGGGGTCGCCACCGACCCGGAAAAAGTGGCAACAGTGAGAGACTGGCCAGTGCCGCGGAACGTTGGAGAACTGAGGAGTTTTCTTGGATTGGCCTCCTATTATAGGAGGTTTGTGAAAGACTTCGCCACCATCGCCAGCCCGCTGCATCAGCTGACGCAGAAAGGACGCGCGTTCCAGTGGAGTGACAGCTGTGCTGCTGCTTTCTCCCAGCTTCGCGCAGCGCTCATCAGAGCCCCCATCCTGCAGTATCCCGACCCGAACCGCCCTTTCATCTTGGACACGGACGCCAGCAACCAGGGCATCGGGGCGGTGCTATCCCAGGAGGGAGAGCATGGAGAGCAGGCAGTCGCTTACTTCAGTCGCACTCTCAGCAGAGCCGAGAGAAATTACTGTGTGACTCGCAGAGAGCTGCTGGCTGTCATTCAAGGACTGCGACACTTCCGCCCGTATGTGTACGGTGGGAGGTTCCAGCTCAGGACGGACCACGCTTCCCTGACCTGGTTGTTAAATTTCAAAGAACCGGATGGACAGTTGGCGAGGTGGCTGGAGGCACTGCAGGATTATAATTTCCAGATTGTGCATCGGGCAGGCCGCCTCCATGCCAACGCTGACGCGCTGTCTCGGCGCCCCTGCGCGACAGAGGAGTGTCGTCACTGCCAACGGGCTGAAGATCGGGACCAAACCGCCCCACGGGCTGCCGCTCTCCGAGCCGCTGCGAGCAGGAATAACGCAGCGATGCACAGCCCCTCCTCAGATGATCAGGCAGTTCTCCCCAGCGATGACGTCACAGAGGTTCTTGGCACGCAGCAGCTGCAGAGCGAGCAGGACAGAGACCCGGTCATTTCGCGGGTTCGGCAGTGGCTGGACGCAGGACAGCGGCCGGCCTGGGAGGTTGTGTCACCGCTGGACCCAGAGACTAAGGCCCTGCACTCCCAGTGGGCCAACCTCCGCTGCTACGAGGGCGTGGTGTATCGACAGTGGCACACTCCAGCTGGGCAGCGGCACGTCTGGAAACTGCTAGTTCCTCGTCGACTCCGGCCCAAAGTACTCCAGCTGGTTCATGGGGCGGTAGGAGCGGGCCACTTCGGAGTGACAAAGACGCTGCAGCGCCTTCGGGCCCGGTTCTACTGGCCCGGTTGTCATCAGGACGTGGAGCTCCACGTTCATCGCTGCGACACATGCACAGCTCAGAAGGGACCAACTCAGCGATCCCACGCTCCCCTGCAGCAGTACCGGGTGGGAGCACCGATGGAGCGAGTGGGAGTGGACATCCTGGGCCCTTTCCCGACCACGGACCGGGGGAACCGCTACGTGCTGGTCGCGATGGATTATTTCACTAAGTGGCCAGAGGCGTACGCGGTCCCGGATCAGAGCGCCGCTACGACGGCATCAAAGCTGGTGGATGAAATGTTCTGTCGGTTTGGCGCACCGGAGGAGCTGCACAGCGATCAGGGTCGGAACTTCGAGGCGGAGGTCTTCGGAGAGGTCTGCAAACGGCTGGGCATCCGGAAGACCCGGACCACCCCACTGCATCCACAGAGCGACGGCCTGGTCGAACGATTCAACCGGACCCTCACCACCCAGCTCGCTATCCTAGTGGACCAGCGACAGCGAGACTGGGACCTGCACCTGCCTTTTGTTTTGTGGGCGTACCGGACGGCAGCTCAGGAATCTACCCGGTGCACCCCTGCGGCGCTCATGTTTGGACGCGAGCTGCGCACACCGGTGGATTTGGTATTCGGTTGCCCCCCTGAGCCGGAGGTGGAGGGAAGACCTGGATTGGATTATTTTTTTTGTTTGAAAGAACGTCTCCACACGGTGCACGAGCTGGCTCGAGAGGCCCTGGCAGCGGCAGGGGGTCGGCAGAAGCGAGCGTACGACTCCCGCTGTCAGGGGAGGGACTTTGCACCGGGAGATCGAGTCTGGGTTTTCTGCCCTGAGAGGAAGAGAGGACGATCACCGAAGCTGGCGAGCCAGTGGTCGGGGCCATGCGTGGTCCTGGAGAGACTGTCAGATGTGGTGTACAGGGTGAGGCTTAGAAAAAGGGACCGGGTTGTGGTCCTTCATCGTGACCGTCTCGCCCCGTATCGGCCATCTGCACCGCTGGTGGACGAACCGGAGCTTCCATCCCGGCCCGATACCCCGACCGAGACCCAGATGGACACTAGGGGGCCTGTACGTGTTGGCCGCCGGCGCCGAAGACCGCCCCGACATCTGGATGAGTTTGTATTGGACTTTTAAATTGGACTTTAATTTTTCTGGGGACAGAAACCAGTCCGGGGGGGGGGGGGGCAGTGTAACGTTGGGGCCATGTTAAGTGAATTTCCCAGCATGCTTTGCCAGATGAAAACGTTATGTGTGTGTTAAATGTGTTATTTCTGAGTTATACTGCTGTGTCATTATAACTGCATTATGATGACCCAGCAGTGTTTAGCAGGATTAGGGCAAGATGTATCTGTGTGTGTAACCATGATTGAAACAGGGGTCTGGGAGAATGACCTCCCCTCCACTCTGTAGCACAGAGGCAGGTTGGGGGTTGGGGTGTGTGAAAAATAAATCAGGTTGATCACAGCCATCTGCTCCATTGTCTTTGTGTGAACCCTGCAAACGTCACAATATGTTAAATAAATTTTTGTATAACATGTAAGGTGTCTTCATTTTTCTTAGAATATTTGTGTATCTCAAGTTATATTGTGGAAAATACATTTTTGAAGAGCGTTAATTTTATATTTTTGATATTTGCCATCAAGTTATTTCAAGCCTTTGTAGCTCTGAATTTTGATAAGAAATTAGTTGTTTGAATTAAATTATGAATCGTGATAGTTAAACTTTGAGACAGTACATTTAAGATTAAATGACTGTACACAGGTGAACAGGTAATTCATTTTTATATAAGAATCAAAATATCAAGCCCAACATGAAAATATGCATTTCTTTTGTTTAAAAACAATGTCGAGTGAACAGGTACTGTGTAGTAAGTTATGAATGGGTGCTTGTGAATTGACAAAAATATAACAAAGTTTAATGAATGCACAGTGATAGGGAACAGAAATAAAAATTCACATATGCAAAAAGATGTAACTATGAATCTAGTGCAGTGTGCACACTCAGCATGTCCCACGGCTTTAATGGAGTTCATAACATTGATGGTGCAGGACCTAGAGAAACGGGGGACAATTTAGGATGTTAAGTATGCTCAGGTAAGTATAGAGGTTTCAGATCACAGTTCGAACAGGTTTACAAAATGATTACATGAGTTAAAAAAAAATGGCTAGCCCTAGACAGTTTTTTGCAAAAATCTGGACAGTGTATATTCTTAAGTTGAAAAAATGTTTATGCATACTCTGTAAGACATGAAGGTATATTTATCTATTTATTCTGTATTATTTTTGAATAAGACTACAGCATATTACAGTGATTTTTTTAATGTGTTTCATTTATTAAGTATGTTGGGTGCCAGATTTTTTTCCAGTGCTATAATTGTGTATATATTAATGCATCAGGTTTTTAATTCATGAAATAAACAATAAATATATCGTATCTGGTAATACTGTAATTGGTTCCTTATCCTACACAGATTGTATTTACATATTATCAATTTCAAAATATCAAATTATCAAAATATTTTATCAAATATGCTATTCAACAAGTGCTGGCCATTTTTTGCATAAAGCTGTATATCCAGAGAAATGTAAAGAGATACGGATAACAGTTATAACCAGGGTACTATAATAACTATACCCGGGTTAAAAAAGAGTGATAGATCACAAATATAACCTGGTATCCCTTGGGTGTCCCGTTTAGATTGCCAATGAAGCTCAGGAAATTTTAATTTAAAAAATGGGCTTAGCCAAAATTAGGAATGATTTTTTTTTAAAATGCAGTGCTAATGCTACAGCTAGATTTGCTAACATCTGTTATGGGAACAAACACAAAGACAAATAATTCATAACACAGCTTCTGGCATGTTTACTGCATCAGTGAAACACAAACATACTACAGTGCTACTCTCCCAACATGGCGGCCACAACAGGAAGTGACGTCAGAGTGCCATTCTCTATATGGCCTTGTATTCCAGTTCTAGCTTGATATTAAACATGCACTTGGGTATTTACTACACACTTTTGCAGATATCACTAGATTGTTAATAAAAATTAACATACTATTTCTGCTGTACTGATTTTTTTTAACGATATTATATACTGTATAAAATATTTGGATATGGAGACAGAGCTTACCTTGGCTGTAGTGAGTACCAGAGACTTATCACAATGTTGCCTTAAACCTACACCAAAACCAGCAAAGTGCTGGCAAGCATTTAGACTTGCATACTACCAGAATTTCTGCTGTGTAAAGTGATTTTGAGTTAATTAGGTAGTTGTCAATATCACGATAGAGCAGTTCCGGGATACGCCTTGACATGGTGTAAACAAACGATCTACCATGAGAAAAGAATCATGCTTCAGACCGTTCACGGATAATTTCTCAACACATTGACACTTGTGCAGTTTTTATCATGTGCCCAAGTGCACCTGATAAAAAAAAAATTGGGTCACACAACCCAATTTTACAAAGCTCTGCTGACTGGATCATGCTTAAATCTCATTTTAGTAATGCATTGGTGTGTATGGCATAGCCATAGCAACTTGAAAGTTTTCACTCCGGAGGACTCGGATAACCGCGGGAGGCCATGTGACTACAAAACCTCAATAGTTAGGATTAGGTATTAAAACCAGGGCTCTCAACGGTTATAGTATGTATAATGCGTCCCCCCCCCCCACTTTAAAATAGATGCAGCCTTATACAGTAGATTAAAAAAAATCATAAAATTTATTACCAAGGAGGACTTACAGATTGAAATACATCCCAAAGGACTAATAAAGGCTTATCTTATCTTAAAATGTTGCTTACCTTTGCTGAATGATGAAAAAAATCACTGTGGAGCAGCCAGTGTTTTAAATCTAATTTTGCCACTGCTGTTCAGCCAGCGGACATCACATTATGTCACAGTTTTTTCTTACTTGTAATCCTTTTGTAAAAGTTATGACTGGAGATTCCTTATCAAATATTCAAACCAGCTGTCAGTAAGTCAAATTTTTTTATTATCTACAATTACACAGTTTATTTATTTAACTCTCTTATTCTTTCAACTTAAAAAAAAATGAAATATTTCTTGCAGATGGAATCTGGTATTTATAGTTATAATCCAGTGTCCCTAGTAAAACTTCTGCTTGTCATCTATGTTACAACAGAAGTTTTCATACCTTTAGTGGACCCCGTGTGCACGCATGGCTGCTTCTGTGACATGTGGTGTGTGCATAGATGTTTTTCTCTGGGTATAAAAAAAAAAACATTGTCATGTGCACCAGGCCTTAATCCTCTCATTTGCACGCTGCTTTGAATGTGTCCTTGTATTGCCAAAACAGGTTTCTGCTGTGTTCAAATTGTGTCTTAGTTTATTAAATGAATAAGAGTGGAGAATAACTTTGCGATTGTTGCAACAGAGGAAAAAAGACAAGATAACAAAATGGTATGTACACCCACCGCCGCTGCTGTAATATAATAATGTAATTATTGGAGTTACAAATGTTCTGTGTCTGCTAACTTCCTCAATATTCTTTTAAATTTGTTGTTTATCCCACTCACTTTGGAAGTGCAGGAAATGTGAAGAACACAGTTGTCTTCTATTATAAATAATGTATTGTGGAGAAAGGAAGCAGGCGAGGCAAAGAGCTGGACAACACGTAAACTTTGTTCTTTCTCCAACATATCAGTACAGCTAAAGAGCTCCCGGGTCTCTGTGCATTCCTCTTTTATATCTTTAATGTCATGCATTGAGACCCGGAACTTCCGACCTTAATACATTGTTATTTAGAACAAAGACTGGTGTGGCACATTAACATCATAATGCTGGCGCCGCCCTCACACCCTTCTCTCTTCGAGCGGCTCCGGTGGTTCCTCCTCTTCCCAGGGGGTGCATAGTCCATACTGTCCCGTTTGAGACCCCCCGGTGGCACTTCCTCCCCCGGTCCATTGTTCTCCCTTATCCCAGCTGCTTTCTCTGGGTGGAGAATCCCCACACAGCCCCCCCACCCCCACCCCGAACACTCAGAAAGGGCACTAACCCCCCCGTCCTTTGGGCTTGAGTCAGCACCCATAGTGGCTGTAGCGGGGGGGGGGGCAATCCAGTCGAACCGCCCTGCTGGCGAGGTGTACAGGAGGGCACGTCAGTCTGTGGAGGGAAAAAGGGAGGGGGGGGAAACACATTAGCTTCGCGAGTGCAGGTCCCTGCCGAGGGACCACCAACTTGCGGGACCACCAACTTGTGGGACCACCAACTTGCGGAGCCACCAACAGTGGGCGTCTGCACCGGGGACCTTGTGCAAACACCACTTGCTCGTCTGTCAACACAAAAGCAGGCTTCAGCCTGTCGATGCAGACGGTCTCCATACGACCCCCCAAGTCTAACACAAAATGCTTCGCCCCAGGTTCCAACACCCTGAACAGTCTGTCGTACGGTGGGCGCAGCAGGGTCCGGTGCACATTGTGCCTGACAAAAACAAAACTGGCATTCTGCAAGCTTTTTGGGATGAAGGTGCGGGGAAAACAATGGTGAGCCGGGCCCATTACGTTAAAAGCCTCCATACTGTGCAAAAATTGCGTGGGTGGATCAGCCTCGGGTGTGGGGTTTTCTGGTAAAAACACTCCGGGGATCCGCAGCGGCTGAGAAGAAATGAGTTCTGCCGGGGAGGCTGCCAAATCCTCCTTAGGCACGGAGCGCAACCCTAAAAGAACCCAGGGCAGAAGGTCAACCCAATTTGTGTCCGTGAGCGAAGCTCTGAGCGCTGTTTTAAGCAACCTATGAAAACGCTTGCATAACCCATTAGCCTGGGGGTTGTATGCAGTAGTATGGTGAATTTTGACCCCCAGACTCTGGGCCATCACTGACCAGAGTTCAGAAACAAATTGTGGACCCCTGTTGGAAGTGATGTCCGATGGGGATCCGAAACGTGCATCCCAAGCCGACAAAAAAGCACGCGCTATTTCTGCAGACGTGGTAAAAGCCAGCAGGACCACTTCAGGCCATCCGCGTGGTGCAGTCCACGACTGTCAAAAGGTGCGTGAAACCTTGCAACGGCGGGAGGGGTCCCACCAAATCCACATGGACGTGATCGAACCTCCTAGCCGGGATTTGGAATGACTCAGGGGGAGCGCTGGTGTGCTTGTGCACTTTGGCCCGCTGGCACACGACGCAAGCTGCAACCCACTCTTTCACGTCCTTGCGCAAACGCGGCCAGACGAATTTCACCTCCACTAGCTTCACTGAAGCGCGCATGCCTGGGTGCGAAAGGGAGTGGACTGTCTCAAAAATGCGGTGGCGCCAAGAGCTTGAAACCACCAGGCACAGGAGGCCGGTGGAGACGTTGCAGAGCAAGGGGGGGGGGGCACCCTTCTTGCACCACCCTGCTCTCCAGCATTAACCCAGTAGGTGCCGACTGGAGCGCGCAAATATCCGCATCCCCGGCTTGCTCCGAGGCCATGGCAGGGAAATCTATCCCCATGTAGACCGGGGAGACGAACACACATGACATGCAGTCGGCCACAACATTGAGCTTACCGGCAACGTGTTGAATGTCGGTAGTAAACTCCGAAATCGTGGCAAAATGCCATTGCTGCCAGGCCGACCACAGTTCGAAGACCTTGGACATCGTGTACGTCAGCGTCTTATGGTCCATGAACGTGGTGAACTCGCGCCCCTCTAGCCAAAACTGGAAATGGCGCGTCGCCAGGTGGAGAGCCAGCAATTCTCTGTCGAATGTGCTGTATTTGCATTCGTTGTCGTGCAAAGTTCAACTGAAAAATGCAAGCGGCTGCCACGAACCTGAGATGTACTCCCCCACCACTCCCCCTATGGCAACATCCGACACGTTCGTAGTGAGCACTATCTGGGTGGGCTAGCAACGTGGCATCCGCCAGCGCTGTTTTGGCGTTTGTGACTCGCTCGGGAGTCCAGTCAATGGTTTCTGTGAGCTTCTTTTTTTTAAGCATAGCATACAACGGCTGCATCAGCTGGGCTGCCCGGGGAAGGAAACGGTTATAAAAATTAACCATTCCCAAAAACTCCTGTAGTTCTCTCATGGTCTGCAGATGCGGAAAGTCCGACACCGCGCGCACTTTATCTGGTAACGGAATCGCGCCCTCCAGCAAAATACAAGGGCACAAAAAACCAATCACTGGCACACCGAACTGGCACTTCGCCAGGTTAACTATCAGCCCGTGTGCTTCAAACCTCTGGAAAACTTTCTTGAGATGGGCAATGTGCTCTTCCTCGGACGCGCTAGAATCCCCACACCATGCCCCCACACTATGAGTTATTATGGATTTATCCATCCATCCATCCATCCATCTTCTACCGCTTTTCCGGAGGTCCGGGTCGCGGAGGCAGCAGTTCAAGCAGAGAAGCCCAGACTTCCCTCTCCCCCGCCACCTGCTCCAGCTCTTCAGAGAGGATACCAAGGATCCTGGAAGACATAGTCTCTCCACTGGGAGACATAGTCTCTCCACCGAGTCCTGGGTCTGCCCCGGGGTCTCCTCCCAGTGGGACATGCTTGAAACACCTCAAGTGGGAGGCGTCCAGGAGGCATCCTAATCAGATGCCCATACTACCTCAACTGACTCCTTTCAGTGTGGAGGAGCAGCGGTTCTACTCTGAGCCTCTCCCGGATGACTGAGCTCCTCACCCTATCTCTGAGGGTGAGTCCAGCAATCCTACGGAGAAAGCTCATTTCAGCCGCTTGTATCCGCAATCTTGTTCTTTCAGTTGTTACCCAAAGCTCATGACCATAGGTGAGAGTAGGAACGTAGATTGACTGATAAATCAACAGCTTTACCTTAGAACTCAGCTCCCTCTTCACCACAACAGACCGGTACAACGTCCGCATCACTGCAGATGCTGCTCCAATCCGTCTGTCGATCTCTCGCTCCATTTTCCCCTCACCCGTGAACAAGACCCCAAGATACTTAAACTCCTCCACTTGGGGCAGGAGCCTGTCCCCAACCCAGAGAGGACAAGGGTTATTATGGATTTAAATTTTTTAATTTTATTTGACCTTTATTTATACAGGGGAGTTCCGCTGAAAGGCAATCTCTCTTTTTCCAAGGACACCCTGTTCACACTCACACAGTTACACATTCACACGTAGAAGTGGCCCGGTACAACCACAGATTGACCTATGGCCACTGAGCAACGCCCGTGGAGCAATTGAGGTTAAGGGCCTTGCTCCAGAGCACCACAGTGGGGTTAATGAGGGTGGAGCAAACCCTGCTATGTTATCTATCCCAGATCTGATCTTGCCGGTCCAGGGATTGAACGAGCGACCTTCCGCTCACCAGTCCAAATGCCTAACCATTAGGCCACCACTGCCTGTTTGTAAATCACCCAGGAAGATGTCTTTTAATGAAGATCCATCCATCTATCAACCAAAACCTTTAAAGTGGATTCCAAAAAACCTCCCTTCCAACAAAAGCATTAAAAAATAAAACTATCATTGTCCAAGTCTGCAGAAAAAAAAACATCACAGAAAACAAAAAATTAACCACCATCCATATGAACATGGCAGATTTACGGGAAAAAAAGTAGCAGATTTATGAGGAGAAAAGTTGGTGTGAGTTTTTACTTTACAAGAAAAAGGGTAATTTGAATAAAAAATGCAAGTTTACGAGAAAAGTTTCAACTCTATCTGCAAATTTACAAGAAAAAGGCAAATTAGTGAAAACATTTTGCAAATTTATATGACACAAATTTAAGTGGCAAAAAAGTAAAATTTTTCAGACAAAAGCAGCAACTTTACAAGAAATGATAGCAAATTTGAGAAAATAATTTCACTACAGTTAAACAGTAGTCAAAATGAAAGGACATACAAGAGACACTATATCATGACTGAAGAATAAAGTAATGCATTAAGTAATGAGGTAAATAAATGTCAATTATGTGTTAAAAGCCTACATGCTATTATCAGCCCGTGGTGCATTTTATTTTGTGCAATAACAAACTAATATGAAAACATTAATACATGTTTAATGCTTTACATACCCTTGAAAATGTAGGAATACTGGAGCAATAACCCTGCTTGAATGCTACACAAAAACAACGCATTACCGACATTTGGAAATATCAACTTTTTAAGTTGCCCTGCCAAACTCTAGCCTTTATAAATGTTACACACTGCATTATGTAATGCTGACATTGTTGTAGGTACGGTGCTGTCTAGGAAAGGGACCAATTATGGAAGGCCATCCTATTCAAGACGTTGCCACGATGTGTAGTTACATTTCTGGAGAGGTGCATGTCAGGTCAACATAAGCTGTATATTCATTGCAGCCCAGCTGAGCTCTGGGAGGAGCAGAGGTTTGTCAACAGGTCCTTCATACCGCTGTTGTAGTATCATCAGGGTTAAACATTGCACCCATAATTACCGGACGGGTATTGCAGCTAGTTACTTAGAAGTAATGACTGGCAGGGTGTGCAATAAGAAAAGGAAGACATCACTTCCAGCTTTGCTCTAATATGTCTAACTCTTTTTTTTAAAATATATTTTAGGCTGTACCACACTTGAACGGACATGCTGTGACCCAAAATGGCCACAACCCACCAGGAGCGCCTCTACCTCAGCCACAATCTGAATCAGTGCCGCCTGCAACGACTGTCGAAAGGGAGCAGTGGGGTGGAAAGTATGAGTTCCTGCTGTCCTGTATCGGATATTGTGTGGGACTGGGGAATGTGTGGCGGTTTCCCTACCTTTGCTATCGCAACGGAGGAGGTGAGTGGGTCTGTAAGTGTGTTTGTTGTGTGTTACCTGTATTGAGTTGTAATACTCATTAAGTTAAGACACTCTTTGGCTGGCCCATGGGTGTGTCTGTCCTCCATGGCAGCCTCTGGAAGGTTGAAATACAACAAAAAAATTTTTTTTACAAATCCTTTAATTAGAGATGTTCTTTGCCTTTGATTAAACAGCAGAGATGCTTTTGTATTCCAGTCTTATGTAGTATGCATCTCTATCTGACTCAAACATGCTGAAGCTTGACTAAACCTAATCTAGAGATATGTTTCTGAGGTTTCCTTCCAGGGTCTGACATCAACATTTTTGCTTAGCATGCTTACGTCCTTTTTTTTTTAATTTAAAAAAAAAAAAGCATTCAGCTCTTTTTCTATCCAAAGGATGTACATAAAATTTATTATTTTAAAAATCTGCTGTTTTTTTTTATTATACTTGTATGTTGCACCCTTTTTTCATTTAAATGTATGAGTTTTTAATTGTAAATTTGCAAGTTTTCTATGTATGTTTGTGACTTTTTTTTTTCAAATTTGTGATTTTTTTTAAATGGTAAAAAAAAATACACAAAATTATGGCTTTTAAAAAAAGTGTTTTTTTTCTCATATATTCTATTTTTTCCTCACAAAATTGCATCTTATTTCACAAGTTTTGACTGTGGTTTCATAAATCTGCATCTTTTTTGTCATAAAAAAAAAATTAGCCACTTGCAAATTTATGGCTTTATTCTTAACAAATGTGTGAGTCTTTTTGTCTTAGATTTGTATGTTATTATTAACGGTAAATTGTGACTTTTTTCAGGTAAATTGGTGACTTTATCATAAATGTATTACTTTTTACTGAGACTACAATAACAAATTGTCTAACCTACCAAAGTGGCTAGAAGTGATGGAGCCACAGGATGCTGTCAGATTCCATCAGCGTGGTGTGTGGACAGATGCTAATGTCAAGCCCTGTTTCCATCATTTCCATTCCATCCATTTCATAGACTGTCCTGTCTCTAGAGGCCGTCTACATGGACTAAATAAGTCAATGCTTAAGTCTCTCCCAGCACCACCATCCATTCCTTTAGCTGCTCTGTTTCTCTTCTTCACAGGAGTCTTTCTCATCCCCTACTTCACCATGCTGTTTTTTACGGGCGTCCCACTTTTCCTGATGGAGCTAACTTTAGGCCAGTATAATGCAGCGGGTCCGATCACTGTATGGAAATGCTGCCCTATCCTCAAAGGTAATAGCACCCTTGGATTATGCTTTCTTTAACTGCACTCTTACATAACCTGCAATTCAGTGACATAGCCTTGCAAAACGTGAGACAGTCATGTTAAGGAAGTTAACATAAACAAATCAAATCTGTACGTTTTGGTCTGTAAGGCTTTTTATTCATTACCACCACCAAGGAGGTTATGTTTTTTTGTGCTATTTGTTTGCGAGCAGGACTATGTGAAAACTACTGACCTGATTTCAGTTTAATTTGGTCAAACGATAAAGCATGTACCTCTGAAAAACCCATGAGATTTTAGAATGAATCTTAATCAAAGGATGGATTTAGAGATTTTTTTTTCTCACTGTTTTAACATTGAACATTTTCTGAATTTTGCATGTATTATTGGTATTCATTATCTTTTGGTGTGTAGAATATGGCTTAGCATATATGGGTCTAGCATTTAACCAAAGGCAGAGGTACAGCGGATATAAAAAGTTTACACACCCCTGTTCAAATGCCAGGTTTTTGTGACAGTAAATGGCGTTCACTTATATAGCACTTTTTCTCATCTCTAGTTGACCAAAGCACTTTACAGATCCTGCTGTCCACCCATTCACACATACAATCACACACTAATGGTGGCGGAGCTACCATACACAGGCGCTGGCCTGACCCACCAGGAGCATCTGCGGGTTCAGTGTCTTACTCAAGGACACTTCGACATGCAGACTGCAGACAGAGCGGAAAATGAACCCCGACCCTCTGATCAGTAGTTGGCCGCACTACACCTGCGTCACAGCCGCGCCACAGCCGCCCCCCAAAAATGATATAAAAAAATGAGAACAAGATAAATCTTTTCAAAAATTTTTCCCCTATTAACGTGACCTATAACCTGTACAACCAAATTGAAAAGCAAACTGAAATCTTTTAGGGGGAAAAATTAAAAATAAAAAACTTACAATAACCTGTTTGCATAAATATACACACCCTGTTATAACTGGTGATGTGGCTGTGTTCAGAATTAACCAGTCGCATCCAAACTCATGTTAAATGGGAATCGGCACACACTTGCCACCATTTAAAGTACCTCTGATCAATCCCAAATAAAGTTCAGCTGTTCTAGTAGGGGGGCGGCGCGGTGGCGGAGTGGTTAGTTAGCACTGCGGCAGCACAGCAACTCACCCTTGGCCGGGGGATCCTGGGGTCGATCCCAGCCCCTGACCAACAGTGATCTGTGTGGAGTTTGCATGTTCTCCCCATGTCTGCGTGGGTTTACTCCGGGATTTCTCCTGTTTCCTCCCACATGCCAAAAATATGCAAGTTAGGTTAATTGGCATCAAACTGGGGATTCTAAATTGTCCTTAGATATGACTGTGAGAGTGAATGGTTGTCTGTCTCTCTGTGTTGGCCCTGCGATGGACTGGTGATCTGTCCAGGGTGTACCCTGCCTCTCGCCCAAAGATGCTGGGATAGGCTCCAGCACCCCCCCCCCCCCCGCAACCCGAAAAAAGGATTAAGCAGAAGAAGATAAATGAATGTTCTAGTAGGCTTTTCCTGACATTTCTGTAGTTGCGTCTTACAGCACAAACCATAGTCCGCAGAGAGCTTCCAAAGCATCAGAGGGATCTCATTGTTCAAAGGTCAGAAGAAGGGTACAAAAGAATTTCCAAGGCATTAAATATACCATGGAACAAAGTGAAGACGGTCATCATCAAGTGGAGAAAATATGGCACAACAGTGACATTGCCAAGAACTGGACGTCCCTCCAAAACTGATGAAAAGACAAGAAGAAAACTGGTCAGGGAGGCTGCCAAAAGGCTGATGGCAACATTGAAAGAGCTGCAGGAATTTCTGGCAAGTACTCGCTGTTTAATACATGTGACAACAGTCTCCCTTCTTCTTTATATGTCTGGGCTATGGAGTAGGGTGGCAAGACAGGCCTTATCTTATGAAGAAAAACATCTAAGCCTGGCAACATTTTGCAAAAACACATTTGAAATCACCCACACATGTGGGAAAATGTGCTATGGTCCGATGAAACCAAGGTTGAACTTTTTGGCCATAATTCCAAAAGGTATATTTGACACAAACACAACACTGCTCATCACCAAAAGAACACTATACCTACAGTGAAGCATGGTGGTGGCAGCATTATGCTTTGGGGCTGTTTTTCTTCAGCTGGAACTGGGGCCTTAGTCAAGGTGGAGGGAATTATGAACAGTTCCAAATACCAGTCAGTGTTGGCACAAAACCTTTAGACTTCTGCTAGAAAGCTGAAGATGAAGACGAGCTTCATCTTTCAGCATGACAATGACCCAAAGCGCACATCCAAATTAACAAAAGAATGTCTTCACCAGAAGAAGATTAAGGTTTTGGAATGGCCAGGCCAGAGTCCAGACCTGAATCTCATCGAACATCTGTGGGGTGATCTGAAGAGGGCTGTGCACAGGGGATGCCCTCGCAATCTGACAGATTTGGAGCGTTTTTGCAAAGAAGAGTGGGCAAATATTGCCACATCAAGATGTGACACGCTGATAGACTCCTACCCCAAAAGACTGAGTGCTGTAATAAAAGCCAAAGGTGCTGCAACGAAGTATTGGTTTAAAGGTGTGCATATTTATGCAACCTGATTATTGTAAGTTTATTTTTTATTTTTCCCCTTAAAATATTTCAGTTTGTTTTTCAGTTGGATTGTACAGGTTATAGGTCACATTAATGGTGAAAAAAGTTTTGAAATGATTTATCTTGGTCTAGGGCTGTCGCGGTAGAGGAATTTCTCCTGCGGTGACGGTGGACAGCTCAACACCGCGGTTTGTGGTGTTATTGCAAATGTTTTTAGGACCCTGTGGTCTCATAATTTAAACAGGGTTCATAACTTATGTGGAAAACAATGGAAGCTGTGAGAAACTCGCTGCAGCGCCGCTCTCAACTTTATGTGCGTGTGTGACAATTGTGCGGAGCTCCAGTCTTACGCATGAACTGCTGATTCTGTTAAAAAATAAAAAGATCATTTTCGTAAAGCAGTGGTGGGAAATCCAGTATTTCAACTACGGTGTGTATGGACTGGAGACTGCATGTCATGGCGGCCGCGGGGCCTTCATCAGTCCCGGCTGCGTGCACACCTGTCATCAATTCCCAGCGGACTATAAGAGCCAGACCTGCCAGCGACTCAGCACGGAGCCGTCTGTCAGCATCACAGAAACTCGTCCCACGTTCGCAGCCACAGTCTGACGCTACGCTTGACCAAGCTCTTCACGCCACGCCACATAAGCTACCTTCGCTCTTACCTTGCCAAGCTGTTCTCCCCTGTGCACAGGTGGATCCTCCAGGCAGCGGATCAACCCTTCCCGACGGCGGCTCAGCTACTCCCCGGCACCGGAGTCGTCCCTCCGCCTCACAACGCCGAGCAGCACACTCCCCTCCTGGCAGTCGCTCGCAGAGCAAGCAGAGGCTCAGCATCACCACCTGCAAGTAAGCAGCAGTCACTATTACATCCCCCGCTGCGGTGCAGTATTAATCCCTCTGCTTTGTCTCCCTAGGGTTGCCAGGCAGCAGCGGGACCTGCTCAGCTCCAGCACGTATTCAGCACAGCACACAATTGTACATACACGTACTCATAAAAAGGATGGCTCCCTGCGCCCATGCATTGACTTCAGGGGTCTCAATGATTTTTATTTTTTTTTATTTTTTTTTTTTTGTTACTTATTTGTACCCGTAGGTAGACTTGGTTTGCAGTCTGGTGACAAGCCACCGGCTGCTGGTCGCTGCATGCGCGAGCGCCCTAAACCTACATGTTTTTGGTATGCGGGAGGAAACCGGAGAAATCCCGGAGTAAACCCACGCAACACGGGGAGAACATGCAAACTCCACACAGCTCACTGTTGGTCGGGGGCAGGGATCGAACCCACGATCTCATGATCCCCGCGATACCCGGCCGAGGGTAAAACTGTGCTGCCACAGTGCTAAACCACTGCACCACCTTGCAGCCCATGATATCACGATAAAAGACAAGTACACGCTGCCCCTCATGAACTCGGCCTTCGACTCTCTCCAGGGGGCCTCTTGGTTCACCAAGTTGGATCTCCGGAACGCGTACCACCTCGTACGGATCAAGGAAGGTGATGAATGGAAGACGGGCTTCTGGACACCAAGCGGCCATTTTGAATATCTGGTGATGCCGTTTGAGTTGACCAACGCTCTGGCCGTCTTCCAGCGTCTCATCAACGACGTCCTCCGGGATTTCCTGGGCGCCTTCATTTTCGTGTACCTTTCGTGTACCTATTCTCATCTTCTCCCGGTCCCTGGAGGAACATCAGGTACACGTGAGGCGGGTCCTTCAGCAGCTCCTGGAGAATCAGCTGTATGTCAAGGCCGAGAAGTGCGAGTTCCATGTCAGGGAGACGTCCTTTTTGGGGTTCGTGGTCTTGCACAATCAGGTGCTTCCCGACCCAGCCAAGGTCAAGGCGGTGGTGGACTGGCCCACCCCCTCGTCCATGAAGCAACTGCAGGGATTTTTGGGGTTTGCTAACTTTTATCGTCGCTTTGTGCCCAAGTTTGGGATAATTGCTCACCCACTGACCAGTCTCACGTCCCCCAAGATCCCCTTCTGCTGGACCGAGGAGGCTGCTGCGGCATTCAAGAGACTCAAGGAAGAGTTTGCTTCGTCCTGTGTCCTGACGCAGGTGGATCCAAGTCTCCAGTGCCTGGTGGAGGTGAACGCTTCGGACTCCGGGGTGGGGGCAGTGCTCTCCCAACGCTCTCCGGTCAACGGTGTGATTCGGCCCTGCGCCTTCTTCTCTCGCCACCTACAGCCCGCTGAGAGGAACTACAGCATCGGTGACAGGGAATTGCTGGCGGTTAAGCTCGCCTTGGAGGAGTGGCGGCATTGGTTGGAGGGTGCTGCTCAGCCATTTGTCGTATGGACCGACCATAAAAACCTGGAATATCTGAGGACGGCAGAGTGATTGAATTCTCGTCAGGCCCACTGGTCCCTCTTCTTTGGTCGTTTCAATTTCACTATCCCTTACTGTCCCGGGAGCAAGAATCTGAAGCCAGACGCCCTCTCCAGGCAGTTCTCGGCGGAGACATCCGAGGATCCGGTGGAGACCATCTTCCCTCCGTCCTGCATTTGGGCGCCCTCGTGTGGGAGATCCGGGATAAGGTGATGAAGGCACAGGAGGCAGAGCCCGAACCGGGAGGTGGCCCTCCGGGGCGATTGTTCGTTCCCATGCCAGTCCGGGGCGAATTCATCCAGTGGGCCCACGCCTCGAAATTGGCATGCCATCCTGGGGTCTCTCGCACTGTCACACTTCTCCAAAGGGTGTTCTGGTGGCTGGGGCTGAGGAGGGATGTGAACAACTACATCCGGGCCTGCGCTCAGTGCGCCACCGGGAAGTCTTCCTCTTCTCCTCCGGCCGAACTGCTCCATCCCTTGCCGGTTCCTACCCGCCCGTGGTCGCACGTCGCCTTGGACTTTGTGACAGGCCTTCCTCCATCCAACCAGTTCACCACGATCCTGACCATCATCAATCGCTTCTCCAAGGCGGCCCACTTCGTTCCCCTTCGGGGGTTGCCAACGGCGCGGGAAACGGCGGACCTGCTGGTGCAGCATGTGGTTCGCCTCCACGGAATCCCCACGGACGTCGTCTCGGATCGGGGCCCCCAGTTTGTGTCCCAGGTTTGGAGGGCGTTCTGCCAAGCGTTGGGGTCGACGGCGGGCCTGTCATCGGGTTACCATCCCCAAAGTAATGGACGGTGCGAATGGGCGAATCAGGAGCTGGAGGCCGCCCTTCGCTGCGTCATTTCGTCCAGTTCCTCTTCTTGGAGCAGCTTCTTGCCTTGGATCGAATATGCCCACAACTCCACGGTGTCCTCGGCGACTGGGATGTCTCCCTTCAGGGCGTCGTTGGGGTACAACCCACTGCTGTTCCCTGAGGAGGAAAAGGAGGTAGCAGTGCCTTCTGTCCAAACCCATGTCAGGCGCTGCCGCCGGCTCTGGACCATCACCCGCAGGGCCCTCCTCAGGACCACGGAGCACAACATTAGGATGGCCATCCGCCACAGGAGACTGGCACCCGTGTACAAGGTGGGTCAGCAGGTTTGGCTCTTCACTCGTAACATTAATGTACCGGCTGAGAAACGCAGACTGACTAAGCGTTTCATTGGGCCTTTCCCCATTGTCCGCATAGTTAACCCTGTGTCTGTGCGCCTAGCTCTCCCCCCTTCCATGCGCATCTGTCCTACCTTTCATGTCTCCCAGGTGAAGCCCGTCGCTACCGATCCCCTCTGCCCGCCCCCTCGGCGTCCCCTCCTCCGAGGATGATCGATGACCACCCGGTGTGGGGGGTTACTGCCATCTTGGACGTCCGCTGGCGGGGTCGGGGCTTACAATATTTGGTGGATTGGGAAGGATTCGGCCCCGAACACAGGTCCTGGATTCACCCAGCGTTGATTCTTGATAAGCAGCTTATCCGCAACTTCCATCGGGCACATCCAGGTAGGATAGGACAGGTGCCTGGAGGCACCTCTAGAGGGGAAGGTACTGTCATGGCGGCCGCGGGGCCTTCATCAGTCCCGGCTGCGTGCACACCTGTCATCAATTCCTGGTGGACTATAAGAGCCAGACCTGCCAGCGACTCAGCACGGAGCCGTCTGTCAGCATCACAGAGACTCGTCCCGCGTTCGCACCCACAGTCTGACGCTACGCCTGACCAAGCTCTTCACACCATGCCACGTAAGCTACCTTCACTCTTACCTTGCCAAGCTGTTCTCCCCTGTGCACAGGTGGATCCTCCAGGCAGCGGATCAACCCTTCCCGGCGGCGGCTCAGCTCCTCCCCGGCACCGGAGTTGTCCCTCCGCCTCACGACGCCGAGCAGCACACTCCCTTCCTGGCAGTCGCTTGCAGAGCAAGCAGAGGCTCAGCATCGCCACCTGCAAGTAAGCAGCAGTCACTATTACATCCCCTGCTGCGGTGCAGTATTAATCCCTCTGCTTTGTCTCCCTAGGGTTGCCAGGCAGCAGCGGGACCTGCTCAGCTCCAGCACGCATTCAGCACAGCACACAATTGTACATACACGTACTCATACATTACACTTGGGTGAAATAAAAGGTTAATTGTACTTCTCGATTCTGTCTTCTGTCCCCTGGATCCAACCATCATGTCACTGCAGCGACATTCAGCTTATTTAAACAGGACAGTCTCCGTACAGGACCCTGCATGGCTCTTGTCTCTGTGATTTTGGGATTTTTGCCGGTGTCTGAAAAATCATGTTCAAACAAGCAATGCACTACATAGTAGTTGTTTCACTGTCTGAGCTCAGTTGTCAGGATCATAAGCACTCCGCTCAGAAGGAAATAACACGCTTTGTGCCCTTTCAGTACTCACTGTCATGGCTGTATTTAACAAGGAGTCCAAACGCTTCCTTCACTAACTGCCTGCTGGAGTCTGTATGGAGAGAGAGTGCCCCACACGGTGCTGATGCCGCCAGCACCCGATGCTGTGAAAGCTTCTACAGCACCGGGTGCTGCCGCCGTCATTACCAGGTGCAAACATGCTGTTGGCAATAAAGATACACTTAATTTATTTATTAATCAATAGGGACACATAAGTGAACAACGAGATTTAGCCACACACAAAAAAAGTGAGCGCCACGGTTGTTGCAGTTGCTCATTTTCCTCCATGGTAAGCTTGTCCATAGTGCGGTATTACGTAATTGTGGTTATCGCGACAGCCCTATCTTGGTCTCATTTTCTACATTGCAAAAAACATTTGAACAGAGGTGTGTAGACTTTTTATATCCAATATATGTGCTCTCTAAACACTTGTAGTTGCAATTATTTTTGCATGGGTTGGCCTAGTTATAGGGGACATTATTTTGTTGAATGTTTGGCTTCTCTTGAATATACTAAAAAGAAGTGAGACTTGCCTGGTGATGCTCAAAATGCACCCCCCTCCCCCCATAATTTAAAAAGAAATTTGTTTTTTTAGAATAGTTAATCAAAATGATTCCCAAATCTAATGTCTTTATTGTGTCAGATAATTTATGTAAAGACATGCTGAGGCTTTACAAAATGATTTTTTTTTTTTGCATTGTGCACCACAGACAAGCATATATGGTTTATCATATCTGAGGAAAAAACAGCTCTTTTAATGACCTGCCCCTTCAGTTCTGATTATTTAGAAGAGAGATTGGCAACTTCTAGACTGGAAAGAAGCATTTTAAGCAGTTTTTTTGCTCCCATAAAATCTTCATGGAACCACAATATATATTTGAGACTTAAAATGTATTAGTTTTCTGTTCTTAAATATGCTACTGCAACGTTGGCTTTAATAGTGTTGATAGAAAAGTATAGAGGAAGACAGAAAGAGTTGTACTGTGTCTTTGTCAGTCTAGAGAAAGCATGTGATATGGTATAAAGAGAGGAAATGTGGCACTGTATGAGGAAGTCAGGAGTGGCAGAGAAGTATGTGAGGCTGGTGCAGGACATGTATGATGACGGTGAGATGGTGGTGAGGTGTGCTGTAGGAGTAACAGATGGATTCAACGTGGGGGTGGGATTACATCAGGGATCGGCATTGCGCCCCTTCTTGTTCTGCCTTGGTGCAACAGAGGCATACGATAATCACTCGATGTGTCTGTGTGTGGTTGGTTGTGTGTGTCTGTCTGTCTGTCTGTTACCAGCTTTTCAGTGCGCCCTGTCAAAATCAAGTGGAACTAAAGGCTTGTATCATTATATTGCCATATTTTCTCAGCTTTTAATTTGCCAAAAATTTGACATAAGCCTTTGTTTTCAAAATAAACAAAAATTTAACTCACCATTTCTGTCAATGAAGCCACGAAAAAAGGTATTATGCCGGGTCACTAGAGGTCGGAGTGCCAATTTTTTAAAGCCCATCCACCACCACCACCTCCCCACCCCCTTCCCCTTCATGTTATGTCATGTGACTTACCCGGAAAATTACTGACAGCTCTGTAACACAACCATGCAGAACCTGTTAAGAACTGTCCTGCAGCCAAAAATACATTAAAGTATGTAAGCATAGTCTTAATTTTAGATTGGAGATGGAGTTTCTCTTGAAATTAACTGAAAGGGTTTTGATTTGACATGTTAATGCTGTTGTGATTGCTGATAAAATATGTACATTATTGTTTCTACAAGAACAGTTTCCATTGCTTGTAAAAGGCCACACATCACATCTTGCATAGCATGCTTTTAACAGTTATATACAGTAGTCTGCATCCTGATGTTGGAGACATTTTGTTTCTTTATTCAGGCATAGGAGTTGGGATGATCTGCGTGTCCTTTTTGGTGTGCCTCTACTATAATGTCATCATAGCATGGACGTTTTACTACCTTGGCAACTCCTTTTACTATCCCCTGCCTTGGTCATGTGACTTGTTGGCCAATGCCGCTTCCTGCAGCAGCAACAGCAGTACCAACAGCTCCACTGATAAACCCCTAAGCCCTACAGAGATTTTTTGGAAGTAAGTGCTTTCTTTGATTTACTTAAAAAAAAAATCTGGAATCAACTGGATTAGCATTCACAGTATTATACAAAAGCTGGGCACGCCTTAGTGATGCATCTTATGGGGATGAGGTAATCGGGCCCCACCAGTAATTTAAAACCTTAAACAGCAGTAGGAGTTTCAACTAATAATATCATGCAAGAAAGAAAAGTTTGGTGTCCTGGCTCTAAATTTCAATAGCCAAGACATCTTTGAAATAAAAATATGCTGCATGCTGTATTTCTACATGTGAAAGTTAATTTTTACACCAGAAATGGTTAAAATTTTTATGTATTTTCAGCTGCATACAGCCCTTGTTCAAACTGATTTGACACAAAATGAAGTTAGTACAGAGGAATTAACAGCTACACTTTTATACAGCATACATACATGATAGAAATATGGGTGTATAGGAAATATGGTACAAAATCAAATACAGTAACGTACTGGATGAATTTTAGTTTATGGCAATAAAAAGTTTGATACTGACAGAAAAGAAATGTAATTGGCAATCAAATACACTCACTTATTTTACTTATTGTCTCATAATGGTCTTAGTTAAACTCTTGTTTTATGTCATATTTAACATTTTAGTTAGAATCAACAGAGCAATTAAAAGCTGTACTGGCAGTCTAATAACAACTCCTATAAATCATCATGCATTTTTACTTTTAGTTTACACCCTATGTAAAATTGTGTGTCCATAGGTTTTAACCTTTAAAAAACGTGTATATCTTTATTTACTTTCTTTATTTACTTAAACTCTTTAAGAAACAAGCAGATTGCACTTTCTGAGTTTTTTGATGTCACAAACCATCAAGCCTTGCCTTCCATTCTGAGTTGGCAAAACAAACTCATCGGGACTTTCTCTTTACTTGTTACTGGTCCACTCAAAAACCTTTTACCCAATCAGATTAGGGATTCATTAATATTGACGGGTAGGCTGACAACTGACTGTTTCAGACAGGATTTTACAGGCAGTTATTTTTAAAAGCTATGAAACAACAGGTATGGTTTTTGGTCTTTAAAAACTACATATATATGTCCTTGAGGATGTAAAAACTTAAAACTGATCCTTCGAAAATGCACAATATGGCGCCTTTAAGCTTCATGGAAAGTGCAGTCGATATTTGCTATTACAGTGTTAAATTTGCATCAAAGGTTTTCCAAATAACAATTTAAGGACAAATCACATCATGGTCATTGTTAAATTGAGCCTACCAGTGTGACTGAATCATTTCCTCTGCTAATCTGTAATTGTATTTTTGTCTTGTAGCGAGCGTGTGCTGGGTGTCGTACACAGTGAGGGCCTTCATGACCCGGGCCCTGTGCGGTGGCAGCTAGCTCTGTGCCTCCTGGCAGCCTGGATCATCATCTTCCTGTGTATGCTCAAGGGCATCCGCAGCTCTGGCAAGGTGAGCCAGAACAATGTTTTTATTGTCAGCTCAGCCAAAGCACACATACACAAATGCTGCTGTATCTTGTTGTTCTAATTTCTGTCTGTGCTGTCTGTGTTTTCAGGTGGTTTATGTAACAGCAACCTTCCCATACATTGTGCTCATTGTTCTCATAATCAGAGGTGCCACGCTTGAGGGTTCTCTGCAGGGCGTTGCATTCTACCTCACACCAGACTGGAACCGGTTACGTAATGCACAGGTGGGTTTGATGGTGGACCAGCACATGCGCTGTAAGACTGAAGGGTTTGTAAAATCAACCCAATGATGCAACCTTTAAAAAATTATAGCAAGTATTTCTGTCTGAAATGTTGCAGGTGTGGAATGACGCAGCCTCACAGATCTTCTACTCACTGGGCATTGGAGTAGGAGGGCTGCTTTCTATGGCCTCTTACAATAAGTTTGACAACAATGTCATTAGGTGAGGTTGTGCTCAGTCACTTGCACTAATAGCACTGAAACTGTATTCCTGTCTACCCTAGTAAAAGCAGTCACACACACACACACAAATTAAATTCAGTGCAGAATTTTACATTTAGTTTATCACTCTTTCTATGTTTTGTCAGGGTGCTTTCACACCTACAGGCTTTAGTTCACTTAAACTGCATTCAGACCAGGATGGTCCGGGGGTCTCAGTTTGGCTAGGCGAGGAATGCTGAGAAGTTTCACACCTTTGTTTGGTTTGGTTTGCATTCACACTGCAGCGGACCAAACTGCCTGGACAACGTCACACAGTTACAACAGCTGCTCGTTTGGGGCGCTATAGCTAAAGCCACCACTGACCAGGAAGGAAAAAATCTCAGCGAAGAAGAAAAATCAGGCTCATCGATTGGCCAGGACCGAACACGGAAATCTGTTCCCTTCAGCTGGGTTGTTTGTCTGGTACAAACAAGGCATTTTTTAACTTTTCTCCTTGGCTTTCACCGGTAAAAGGATTTCTCGGATTCACGTGGTTGTCTTTATTGTTATTTTCAACCCAAAATGCGCTATGGTAAATGCCACTTCCTCTTCTCAGACTATGTGTTGCTATGGGTACACAAACGCCAAGGGGCACTTCCACTCTTTGGTCCGCTGGATAGTCCGTTTGCATTCACACTGCAAGCAAAGCGCACCCGACTTCATTTGCAAGTGAACCAAGACCCCCGTTTTCACTTGTTTGATGCGCACCAGAGTTCCAACGCACATTCAGACTGCACCAAACGAACCAAACTATCTGCAGATAGTCCTTTGGGTCCAGACCAAACAGTGGCTGTGTGAATGCGCCTTAAGTGTGTTTTCCTCCATTAGCGCACTACATTTCGTCTGGTGAGAACATGGTATCCGTGCATAGCTGTGCACCCAAACAATCGTCCCGAGTCCACCAAAAAGAGGTGGTCTTGATCCAAATCATCTGGCGAACTCTGGTGCAGTCCTCCAGGTGAGAAAGCCTACCAAACTAAAATGGAACCAATAGCTTGAAAATGCATGAATTGAGGGCCTTAGATTATTTTATTTTTTTTATTTTTTATTTTTTGTTACTTATTTGTACCCGTAGGTAGACTTGGTTTGCAGTCTGGTGACAAGCCTCCGGCTGCTGGTCGCTGCGTGCGCGAGCGCCCTAAACCTACATGATTATGAACTAATCTTAATTTCTTTCCAACACCTAATGCAGTGTTTTTATCCCCTACTAGCTGAAGACCAAAAGGGACAATTGTTGTGCACGAGTTCTGTAGGCACAGATGTACCCATGCACAGCAATGGCGTTATTTTATATTTTTAGACCAATTAAGAAGTGAAATTAGAAAATTTCTCATATGAACATTTCAGGAAACCCTGGTTGAAAAATGCCTAAAACATACCGCAGGAGAAATTGTGCACAAGCAGAGTTGTGAGGACATGCAGACTGGTGGGATGATTGTACAAACGCTCCTCTATCCACAGCACGCACTCAAAAAGCACTCGATAGCAAACGGACGGTTGTAAGGAGAATTCAGAGAGCTGCTGCACAATGCCACAACACTACAAAGCTCTGTGAGGAGTGCAATAAAAGTGTGAAATGCACTAAATAAAAAAAATGTGGAGTTTTAGCATTACACTGAAATCTGTGACCCTCACATTCCTGCACCTCATCACTTTATCTGCTTAAATAATTCCAACATCTAAATGAAAATTTTCGGGAGTGCTTTCTGCCTCTCACATTAATCTAGATACGTACATCTATTCTGATTTTTTTTTTTTTTAACCACAGATATGTAGGCAGTGGTCAACATCAGCTTATGTAGGTACATATTATAACTGATAACAGAGTTATGTAATAACTCTGGTAAGAAAAAAAACATCCAGTGTTTACTTTTCTTGTTCCCATGGCAAAAACATCGGCCCAGTAAGAAAAAGTTATTCTGTCTTGATATGATGTGACTTATTTTGATCTGTTTGGATTTTTCCCTGTTTGAAGGGGAGCCAAACCAAGGGGGAAATGATACAAAATAACAATCTCATCAACTGATTCAGACCAAAGCAAACAAACTTAGGTATGAAAACACTCTTAATTTCAGTGCCTTTGTAGAGAGAAGAATGAGCAGGTGAGGCAGTGGGCAGAGCAGACTTTATTACTCTCTCTAACATCAGTCAACAAGAAGAATAAACCCAGGTCGCTGGCATCTCTCTTTTATACCATACAAACTCGCCTCACAACCTGGGGGGTTCACATTACAATACATAGACTTACAATGACAGTTCCCTTTGTCACCCAGCCTGTCAGCGCATTATTATGCAACCCGGAGGAGAATGCATATTATCATGCATTCTTATGGAGAAAACCAAAGTCTGTCTTGCATATCCATTTAACAGCTTTTAAGCGTCTCCTCCTGTGCCATTCAGTCTGAGTGGAGAATTGCATTAACTAGGTCCCCCACACCTGTATCATTGAACAGTGTGGGACAAAATTTGTGATCTCTTCCTGGTATGCAAAACCCTTTTTTTTTTTTTTTCATCTAAATTCATTAGATGATAAATGAACACATTTAACCCTCAGCGACCCTTCAAATTTTAGTCACACTTATAGCACCAAGCACAAAAAATGTGTTTTCATAGCTATAAAAAAAATGCATTCAATTTATATCCTACTTTCATTGAGCTAATTATTTTCACCTACATCTAACCTAACTATTAATATCAAATGTTAATTAATTTTTAAAGATTTTAACCCTTTAAATGCCAGGTTTTTGTCATGATACCACTATGTTTTTAGATGGGGGGAATTTTCAATACACTACATATAAGTAAAGTTACAAATTTCACCCTATTGGCTTCTCTAGTTTGCATCATAATTGTTTTGATTTCAGGGACACTCTGGTTATCACCATAGGAAACTGCAGCACCAGTTTCTTTGCAGGATTTGCTATATTCTCCATCCTGGGTCACATGGCTTTCAGGAAAGGAGTGCCTGTAGGGGAGGTAGCCGATTCAGGTAGTTATTTTGAGTTCATAACACATACATCTTTTAACAGTTTATTATTTTTGTTGTCCAAATTTGACATTCGGTTTGTCTTCAGGTCCTGGGTTAGCCTTTGTTGCTTACCCAGAAGCCCTTGCTTTGCTGCCAGGCTCAACGTTCTGGGCCATTATGTTCTTCCTCATGCTCTTCATGCTGGGAGTTGATACTCTGGTAAAGTTACGCGTCACACAAATATTCGTATGCACAGAAATGCTACCTGTCTGCTGGAGGATTTTACTTATAAATATGACACCTTCTTCTTGATGCCTCCCAGTTTGGCAACATGGAGGGTATCTGCACAGCCGTGCTGGATGAATTTCCACACCTCAGACAGAACACACTGCACAAGTCCCTTTTCTTGGGTGCTTTGTGCTTCTTCTTTTACCTAATGGGTCTTCTCTTGGTAACTGATGTGAGTGTTTTTTGTTCTTTTTTCATGCAAAGTAGTATTTTAGGAAGACTCTAGTTGTGTTTGTTTGTTTAGAGTCACATTTCTCATCTTGCCTGTGCCCACATAGGGGGGGATTTACTGGTTCACCCTCATTGACTCCTTCAGCACTAGTTTTGGCCTCATCATCATCACCTTCTTCATGTGCATTGGCATCTCCTACTTCTATGGTATCACGTCAAACCCCTTACCCTCCACCACAATGGTTTTCTGTGCTATCTGCTTAATTTGTCTGTTGCACATACTGTACATTTAAATTCTCCTTTAATATGTTGAACATATTGTCTGCTTCCCCCTGTTTACCTTGCTGTATTCAGGGTTTTATTTCTTTATTTTATTTTTTTACTAATATGTGTCTCTTTATTCCCTCATTAACCAGGAGTGAAAAAGTTTAGTCATCACATTGTTGATATGATTTCCCACTGCCCTCCCTGGTGGACCAAAGTGCTGCTTTACTTCAAAGCATGCTGGCTCATCATCACTCCACTTCTTCTCCTTGTGAGTATACACATCTATCTGCCATCAGTGTGTGAATGGGTGACTAGCAGGATTTGTAAAGCACTTTGGTCATCCAGAGATGAGTAAAAAGCGCTATATAAGTGAATGCCATTTACCATTTATCTGTCTGTTTCCTCACACATTTGCTATGGTATCATTTCAATAAGCTTTTGCTATGTCACATTTATTTCCACCCAGAACTGCATTAATTTTCCTTGTATTGATGAGTTAATGTTGAAGATAATGGTTCACCACTATCCTTCTAGGTTTTAATGTGTTGGACAGTCCCTAACTTGGTTTTGGTAGTTTCACCAATCTCCGGAGCTGTCTTCTTTGTGTGTTAGAGCTCCTTTACACAGCACAGAGATCATTGAGAGACTGGGCCAATTTTTTTTTATCTTTGGGGTCATTTGGAAGATCCCTGTGTGTTTTGGACTGAATCAAAACTGTAGGGTGGGTTTAGCCAGTCCAAGCGGCCACTACCGGCCACTAAAGACACATCCTGACGCGTAGCAACATGAGAGACCAAAGCCAGTGTCCAACGTCCATTTATTAAAGTAAAGTTTCCAAAATATAACCAAAATACGAACCAATGCCAGTTTTCTTTCCTCCCATGTGTTGATGCATCAGGATGTGTCTTTAGCGACCGGTAGTGTCTGCTTGGACTGGCTAAACAGACCCTACATTAAGTCAGTGAAATGTTTGTCTCTAATTAACAGCACTTGTGTATGTTGCAACATTTCCTTAAATACCAAATGACCAACCAATCAAAGCAGGCTACCTAGTGGCTAAAATTAATAACAAAAAAATAAACAACTGCAAATGGCTCCTACAAAAACACTGAGGAGACCGTGGCGACTGTGGAGATCACTGAAGATCATTGATAGATCAATAAAAAGCACCAAGGTGCTGTGCCTTGGTGTCTGTGGCATGGTAGCATGGGTGGCTGTAAAAAAGTGGCACCCCGACCTCTACTGGCATAGTTATTACATTTCCTGTTTTCATGGCTGCATTGACAGAAATGGTAAGTTAAATTTGTGTTTATTTTGAAAACAAAGCCTTATCTCGCAACTCTGGCAAATTAAAAGTCGATAAAATAGACTTCCGGTTATGGCTGCCACGTAGGACGGACGTGTCTCGCTCTGCTCTGCTCCTGGAGAAAAAAATCGGCAAATAACTCTCTCATTTGGGACAGAACGTATCCCAGCATTTGGGCGAGGATATGTCGGCGAAGCCTAAGGCTGGAAAACCAGGAAAAGGAAAAAGCGAGCCGCCGAAACAGTCCAAATTAACGGACTTTCAGGTCTGTGACGCAGCAAACAAGGCTCCATATATGGCGGAGGAGGCTGGCGGCGGTGCGATTTCTGCGGGGAATGGCGCAGATGCGCTGATGGCTGCCATGAGTTCAATGAGAGCGGACTTTTCCTCTAGATTTGATGGGATTATGACAGCGCTGGAAGGAATAAGAAAGGAATTGGGTGACTGTGTAGAACGAACGGCGCAGATGGAGCTCCGTCTCGCTAGTGCTGAAGATGACGTCACCCGTCTTCAATTAAAGGTGCGCACTTTGGAAAAAAAAAATAAATCTCTGGAAGATAATATTTTGGATTTGGAATCTCGGTCGAGACAGAATAATTTGAGGCTGGTGGGTCTTCCAGAGGAATCAGAAGGTCGGGACGTATGTTCCTTTCTGGAAAAGTGGATTCCGGAGGTGCTGGGCAGCGAGGAGTTGCAATCAGCAGTGGTTCTGGAAAAAGCACATCGTATTGGCCCACGGAGAGATAAGGGACCGCCGAGGACCTTAATTATGAAGTTTCTTAGCAACAGAGACAGGATGAAGATCTTCAACGCTGCACGTGCTAAAGGAGAGATTAAACACCAGGACCAGCAGGTGCGGTTCTACCCAGATTTGGCCACAGGAATCCAGCAATTGAGGAAGCAGTTTGATCCCGTACGTAAGGAGCTGCGCAACCTTGGGATTCGTCATGGTGTAATCTATCCTGCGAGACTGCTGACCACGTATGAGGGCAGAACCCACATCTTCAAGACCCCAGAGGAGGCGCAGGAGTTCATCAAGAAGATCAAAGAAGAAGAAGAGACTGGTGGGAGCTAAGCATGAACAAAATATAAGGTAGAATAATTAAGCATTTGCACAGGCATCTGACTGACTTGAAGTAAATAGTAAGTTTACAAAATATAGATTGTATTATATATTAAAAAAAACAAAACAAACAAAAAAAAAAAAAACTATGATGTACAAAGTTGTTAAAAATTTTGGAGTTAAGTTGGAAAACTACAGAGGAGAGTTAATGTTACGTCATTAAAAGCAGTAGAGTTAGGGTGATTGGGAGGATGAAGAAGGAGTGGCTTAGGCTGTTCCCCGTGGGTGTGGAACGGTCGATGGCTATATCGGGAGACAGAATTTTTCTTTTGATTTTGGGGGGTTTGCCACAAGTGTGGGAAGGGGAAATTTGTTTGTGTGTAGTTTGTAGGATGAATGTTCAACCACTCATGTTTTTGCTTCTCTGTATGAGCATGTTTACACTGCAAGGTAATCCCAAACTCTCTATTGATCATGGACCAAAGTGTTAACCTTAATTTAACTTCATGGAATTGCAGAGGTCTACAAAATTTAAAAAAACTTAAACAAGTTATGAATAAAATAAAGGACATGGGTTCAAGAATTGTGTTTTTACAAGAAACTCATCTGATAGAGGAGGATGTTAAAAGAATTAGGAGTAGATGGCAGGGAAGTGTATTCACCTCTTCATTTTCATCCCGAGCCAGGGGAGTTATGACTCTCATACATAAATCAGTTCCTTTTCAAGTGAAAAATGTAATTGGAGACAAATTTGGAAGATATGTAATCATTCAAGGTTCTTTGCTATTAGAAAATATAAATCTTGTGAACTTATATGGTCCCAATATAGATGATCAGAAGTTCTTTGCTAATTTATTTCTCATCTTATCATCACTTACAGGGCAACATATAATAGCAGGGGATTTTAATTGTACATTGAATCCAGGTGTGGATAGATCAACAGGACTGGATTGTACGCACATTGGATGTAGGATGACTATTAATCATTTTATGAAAGAATTGAGATTGTTAGATATATGGAGAGAAATGAAACCACAAGTTAAAGCCTATTCTTGTTATTCCAGTTCCTACAAGACATTCTCACGTATTGATTATTTTTTGATTTCCACAGAATTAAGGTCCAAGATTCAAAACTGCTTTTATGATAACATCGTGATCTCTGATCATGCACCCTGTTGTCTAATATATGTAGATAAAAAATTGACAAAGGAATCAGGTAGATGGCAATTTCAGCATAAATGGCTTCAGGATGAGGAATTTGTCAAGTATATAGAAAAACAGATAGACGAGTTCTTTGACATCAATACTACACAAACATCAGCATGTGTAAAGTGGGAGGCTTTCAAAGCTTTTATTAGGGGACATATTATTAGTTATACAGGATCAAAATCTAAGAAGACTCGAGAGGAGAGAGCTAAATTGGAACATAAAATAAAAAATCTTCAGGAAAAAGTGTATGCAGGAAGTGACCCAAGGTTGGAGAATGAATTACTGATTTTGAGAGCTGAATACGACAAAAAATCAGCGAATAGAGCTGCCTCGAGTCTTCTAAGATTGAAACAATCTTTTTATGAACAAGGTGAAAAATCAGGAAAATTATTAGCATGGCAGATTAAACAATTGGAAATTAAAACACCAATTACCAGTATTATAAGTAAAGGACAGGTAGTTATAGATCCTTTAGAAATTAATAGAGCCTTTAGAGATTACTATGAAAAATTATATGATACCAAAAATGAACCTGATTTAACAAAACTAAATGGGTTTTTGAACGAACTATCTATACCGTGTATTCCAAATGAAAACAGGGAGATATTGGAGTCTAAAATTAGTCAAGAAGAAGTTGGGCTAGCCATTGATAATATGAAATCAGGAAAAAGTGCAGGACCAGATGGTCTTCCAGTTGACCTTTATAAAAAATTTAAGAATAAATTAATAAAACCTTTTTTGGAAATGGTTTTAGAAGCATTTCAAAATAATAATTTACCATCATACATAAATAATGCCTTAATTATACTGCTGCCAAAACCAGGTAAGCCCTCTAATAAATGTGAAAATATGAGACCAATAAGCCTATTAAACGCCGACCTTAAGATAATCTGTAAAATTTTAGCAAGACGAATACAAGAAATTTTACCAAATATTATTAATCGAGATCAGAATGGCTTTATAAAGGGTAGACAAGGCTTCCATAATGTAAGAAGACTATTTAATATTATTTATTTTAATAAAGAAGCACCGGATACAGCTCTCCTATCATTGGACGCCGAAAAGGCCTTTGATAGAGTTGAATGGCCCTTTCTTTTTGAAGTCCTACAAAGGTTTGGACTTGGAAATAATTTCATAAAATGGGTTCAAATAATATACAATAATGCTACAGCAGAAATCCTAACAAATAACAATATTTCAAAACCAATAAAAATCAATAGAGGATGTCGACAAGGCTGTCCACTTTCACCTTTACTGTTTACTATGGCAATTGAACCTTTAGCGATAGCGATACGTTTACATTCACAAATATATGGAATTAAAGTTGGACCAACAGAACATAAAATCTCCCTGTACGCCGATGACATAATTTTGTTTATGTCGAATCTAAAAAAATCAATTCCAACCTTGTTGAATTTAATAAAGAATTTTGGGGAAATATCAGGATATAAAATAAATAAAACTAAATCTTCAATATTAATGCTAAATGAGACCCAGAGAAATTACCCAGCCCCTGAGGTAAATCAATTCAATGTTGTAAATCAGTTTAAATATTTAGGAATCCAAATTATGCCTAAGCTAGAATCAGTCGCCAGTGTCAACTATGAAGCCTTAATGTCAGATATCAATGAGTTAACTCAGAGATGGATGTCACTACCAATGTCGATGATCGGGAGAATCAATATACTTAAAAGTAATATTTTACCTAAAATACTTTATTTATTTCAATACATTCCCTTATCACCACCTTTAGATCTATTCTCAAGAATAAAAAAAAAGTTAGTGGAATTTATATGGAACAACAGGAGGGCTAGATTACGTTTGTCTTTATTATATTTACCATTTGATCGTGGAGGTCTGAAATGTCCAAATTTTATGTTGTATTATTGGTCGGCACAACTGAGGTCTATGACATATTATTTTTCATCAAATGATCTCCCTCACTGGACTGAAATGGAATCATACAATTTACCTTTACCTCTTCCCATATTCATATACTCAGATTCGGCAAAAAAATTACAAAAACAAGTTAAAAATCCATTTGTAAAGCATATGATCAAAATATGGTGTGAAGCTAAAAACTATTTAAAAGAACCACAGTTATTGTCACAATTTAGTCCAATATGGGGTAATCAATATTTTAAACCAGGGAGAGCGGACGCTGTATTTAAAGTATGGAATTTAAAAGGGATACAAAAGATTCAGGATTTATATTTGCCATGTGCAGACAACATAATGTCTTTTGAAGAGCTGAGGATCAAATTTAATCTCAATAGAACACATTTTTTTAAATATCTTCAACTTAGAAACTTTATTCGATCAAATCAAAATAAAGCTCTCACTCGACCTATTTATTCATCCTTGGAAAAAATGATGATGAAAGATAGTAAAAGAAAGGGTATTATTTCAGAGTTTTATAACTCACTGACACTATCTTCAAGTGAAAATTCACTGAAAAGATTAAACTACTGGAAAGAAGATCTGCAAATTGAAATTTCAGAGGAACAATGGGAATTGGCTTGTACAGAAGCTCAAACCAAATCAATAAATGCATGCCTTAAATTGATACATTTCAAATGGTTAATGCGGATGTATGTTACACCGGAGGAGTTAAATAGATATAACAAAAATATACCAGATACATGCACAAAATGCATGGAAAGTAAAGGAACCCTATTTCATTGTTTATGGGAATGTAGATTAATAAGAATGTTTTGGGAAGAGGTGAGGGTAACAATTGAAAAAATAATCTCAAAACAAATCATATTGAATCCTAAACTGTTTTTGTTGGGTCTGTACCCAGAAAAGCATAATTTTAATAAAAGTGAAAGAACATTCATAGACCTCAGTTTGCTTAATGCCAAAAAATGTATTGCACTATTATGGAAAAAGACTCATAGACCAGATGTGACTCAGTGGTTAAGACAGATGTTAACAAACCTTCCATTAGAAAGAATAACATATATACTAAAATCAAAGGAAATTGTATTTGAGAATATATGGAGACCTTTTATTGATTATGTAAAAAATTTAAACATAACTCTTGAAGAAGAAGGTGAATGATGTGTGTGGACCTTGTAAATTCCAAACTGGTGAACATAATATGTATACTTATGTATTGGATTGTCTAGACTAAACAGAGGAGCATTGTTGAAGACTTGATTTTGTTGGTGGTTGTTGGTGTTTTTAGTGCATTTTTTTTTTTTTTTTGTAGTACTTTAGTGTTAGTGTTTGATTGTTTGTATCATGTTTGTTAAAAAAAAAAAAAAAAAAGGTTCAATAAAGATATTGTGGAAAAAAAAAAGTCGATAAAATATGGCGATACAATGATGTAAGCCTTTAGTTCCACTTAATTTTGACCGGGCGAGCTGAAACAGAGAGACGGACAGACAGACAGATACACAACCCCGCACAGCCACAAACAGATGCACAAACTGATTGCTGTATGCCTCTGTTTCACAGTTTCAAAATTGGCCAGATCTCTCAATAATCTCCACCCCTGTGTAAAGGTGGTATGACAGACCAGTATTTTGAGCCTTCTGAAACAGAGAAAATCTTTTTCACGACCACAGATGTTTCTTCAGGCATGGCTGTTTAAGAAATGAGAAGCTGCTCACTGCTTCAGTTAGGGTTTTAAAAAAAACTTGTTGCCAGCTGAAACATATTAATCACTGCAGTAAATACCCAATAGAAAGCTCTTACTTATTTCCTTGTTAAATCCAGGTGGTGACTAACCACTGTACCACCGTGCTGCCCCAAGTGGGAGTAGCACTGCAATACTTGATAAACTTATGGTAGTTCTGGTTTGTACCATTTGCATCACTTCCCCCATCATTATTTCTGCTGCTGTTGGTTAATCGTGTCTGAAGTTGAATTTCCTTTTCCAAACAAAAGGCCAACTGATATGCCAATTTGATGCTACCTACATTGTTATGCTTTTCTGTTAATAGCAATTTGATGACAAGTGAAACACTGTGTTGCCTCAGAACAGAACAGAATGATTATGTAACACGCTATGGTAGCCACTGAAAGCATTTAATATTCTAAAGAGAAGCTCAGATCGAATGTGTTGCCACTGAAGAGTTACTCAGTGATCTTCTGTCTTGTATACATGTAGTTGTAATTCTGTTGAGGTGAGACATAGCTCAACTAACTTCCCGTTGATTCTACAGTTAATCCTGATACGTATCTTCGTTGAGATGTACCAAACTTCACTTCAGTACGGCTCTTATGTGTACCCACTGTGGGGTAAGGCCTTGGGTGTGTGCATGGGCGCGACCTGCTGTCTACAGATCCTCATCTGGGGCATCGTGGCAATAAGCAGAGAAACTGGGACACTGAAAGAAGTCAGTATCGCCTCTCTGCCACTCACATCTCTGCTTTGGTTACTTTAACAATGCAGCTCAGACTGTTCTTACGTACAACTTTTTTCTTTTTTTTTGTAGCGTTTCAAAAAAGCAATTCAGCCTCTGAAGTCTTGGAGGGTAAATGGCTTGAACAACACCACCACAGCACAGGAGCATGTGGAGCCGGAGAGGGTGGAGGTTCCGTTTACAGTCACGCTCACAGATATGGACTTTAATGCCATGATGTGGGACATGGGAAGCCAGGCGTAACAAAACATAAGCGGTTAACACAGAATAATGAGCAGACCGTAAAGAGACCGAGGAGTTTCTTTTTTTCTTTGTGGCTGTGCCTCAGACTGTATCCTGCAGGAACAACTTCATTTATTTTATTTATTTACTATTTCTACAGATAGTATTTTTTCACATTGTGTAAGTTTACAAAGGTTTGGATCATCTTTATCTTATGTGTTGATACAGAGGATATTTTGGAAGAACATCTTTGGATTTTATTTATTACATTAGCACAGTGCAATAACCGGAGTGAAAATCTGCTGAGACCTGTTTTGATGTTCTTAAGTCAAAGGGAGGATTGATACAAAAGGCGCAGCATTGTTCTTTCCACTGTTGACCCTGCACTTTCACCGGCGGAACTGAAGAAATGACCACAAATCACCAGCCAGAGTTTGGACTACATTTAATGTGTTTTACTTTATAGGAAAAATAATGAAAGCATAATGCCAAACAACCTATTTTGAAGACTGCCTGTGTTTGAGTCATAGTTGACACAGATGTCTGGCCTGATCATTTGCATTTCAAATGAGCAGGTGTCAAATATTCCTTGGAAAATGTCTGAAAAATGTTTAAGAATATTTTATTATTGCTATGTTAACAACTAAATCCTTCTGTAGTATTATAGACCAATTTTGATCTAAGAGGAAAGTAAACTGAATCATCCGTAGTTATGTTTTTATAATTTTATTTACTTGAACTAGATTTTGACAGTACTTTGTCAGTTTCCTTTGTGCTGTTTGTTAATTCTTTTCAGGACGCATGGTTAGATGTATCCATTTAATTGCTTAACATTATATATTATGTTACTTCATTTTTCATTGTGGTCAAATTGATCAGGCTGCTTACAAATGTACAAATGTTAATGGGCATCAATACATTTTTTTAACTAAACTGTGTGCAAGAGGAGCCCAGTGACACAAATTTTTGTTCAGCTTTGTCTCATTTTCACATGGGGTTGCTGTTTGCAGTGTATTAACATCTGATACTGTGATGATTCGAATACACCAATCATAACATTATGACCACCTGCCTAATATTGTGTTGGTCCCGCTTTTTGCACCCATGACCTTCTAGTTGTGGGATGGATGCCCTTCCACTAGGCCACCGCTATGGCTCTACACCACTTCACAAATATGTGGGACATAATGAAAAGAATGATGTGAAGAATCATAAGAAGACACCAATGACATGAGACGGATCTCACCTAAACACACAAATCTCAATAATGTGGTGCATGTCTCTTGTTGAAGGCTGCCAAAGATATCGAGTTGGCTGGACTAAGTGATGAGGACATTTGCCTTTTTTACAGGATGTTAGCAAACTAGCTTGAGTTTGTTTCCTGTTGTCCCTTTAAATCAGAAAACCTGCCAAATATTTCACTTTGGAAATTCACAACAATGAACATTAAAAGCTATTCCCTTGTAAATCATCTTTTTTTAATTACAACTCTTACTTGAAAACTAATAACATTTTGTAGTTTGTTTTATTTTGTAATCAGATTTTTTTTTTTTAGCACATCTTGTTTACATTTTTATGTGTACTGAGCATAAAGACTATAAATGATATAGTGGGGACATGGTGTGGCAGGGGGCAGCAGTCCCGAGCTGACGGCCACCAACGGCTCCACCATCAGGACATTTGGTGAACGGACACTGACAATATGCTTACACTGACGCAAATTTCAGTGGAACTTTGTGGTAGCTGCATGTTCCGTCCCCATTTTAGGTGCAGATTTTTTATGTGCTTATGGGTTATTAGTTGATGTTGCTAATAGGAGATTAGTAGATGCTGTCTCTTTTGCCTCTCTACCCTGTACAGCTCGGGGAGTGGGGTCAACAACACTGGCTAACATTATAGCTCCAGGGGGTAAGTACCAACAGTTACTCGCTCTGTTCCCAGCACTCACGGTCCCGACGTTTTCTGCTATGATAACGAAACACAGGGTTGAATATTTTATAACTACACAAGGGTTACTGGTAATCGCATGACCTCGGCACCTGGATGCAGGTAAACTGGCCAGCACGTGCGAGGAGTTCACCAACTTAGAACGGTTGGGCATCGTCAAGCGCTCCAACAGCCCATGGGCATCCCCGCTACACATGGTGCCTAAAGCCAACGGGTCGTGGCAACCATGCGGCGATTTCCGGCGCTTGAACAATGCTACGGAACACAATCGCTATCCTATTCCACACATCCAGGATTTTTCCGTGCACCTGGCCGGGGTGCATATATTTTCCAAAGTGGATCTGGTCCGCGGTTACCACCAGGTCCAGGTGCGCGCTGAAGATGTTCCATAAACAGCGGTAATAACTCCTTTTGGCCTTTTTGAGTTTTTATGCATGCCGTTCGGATTAAAAGGCGCGGCGCAGACCTTCCAGAGGATGATGGATGCAGTGCTTCGCGACTTGCCCTTCATGTTTGTCTACTTAGACAACATTTTGGTAGCCAGCGTGTCGGAGGAGGAGCACATCGCTAATCTCAAGACAGTATGCCAGAAGTTGGAAGCGCACGGGTTGATAGTTAACCCGGCGAAGTGCCAGAGATTGACTTTTTGGGCCACCACATTTCACCGGAGGGCACGATCCCATTACCGGACAAGGTGTGCGCAATGTCGGATTTACCGCGTCCGCAGATTGTGAGGGCACTACAAGAGTTTTTGGGAATGGTTAATTTTTACAACTGTTTCCTTCCCCGAGCAGCCCAGCTGATGCAGCCGTTGTATGCCGTGCTTAAGAAAAAGAAGACTACAGAAAATATCGTCTGGACTCCGGAGCGAGACCAGGCTTTTACAAATGCCAAAGCAGTGTTGGCGGATGCCGCGTTGCTGGCCCACCCGGATCCATCTGCATGGGTAGCGCTCACCACGGATGTGTCTGATGTTGCCATAGGGGCAGTGGTGGAGCAGTGCATCTCAGGTTGATGGCAGCTGCTCGCATTTTTCAGCAGAACTTTGCACGACAACGGACACAAATACAGCACATTCGATAGAGAATTGCTGGCTCTCCACCTGGCGACGTGACATTTCCAGTTTTGGCTGGAGGGGGCGCGAGTTCACCGTGTTCGTAGACCATAAGCCCGCTGACGTACACCATGTCCAAGGTTTCCGAACCGTGGTTGGCCCGGCAGCAACGGCAGTTAGACACAATTTCGGAGTTTACAACCAACATTCAACACATTGCTGGTAAACAACATCGTGGCCGATTGCCTGTCGCACGTGTTAATCACCCCGGTCTACGTGGGAATAGATTTCCCTGCCATGGCCGTGGAGCAAGCCGGGAATGCGGACATTTGCGCATTCCAGTCTGTGCCCACAGGGTTAAGGCTGGAGAGCAGGGTGGTGCAAAAAGGGTGCCCTCCCTTGCTCTGCGACATCTCCATCGGCCGACCAAGCCCAATGGTTCTGAGCTCTTGGCACCATCGCATTTTCGAGTCAGTCCACTCCCTTTCGCACCCAAGAGTGCACACTTCAGTGACGCTAGTGGGGGAGAAATTCGTCGGGCCGTGCTTGCGCAAAGACGTGAAAGAGTGGGCTGCAGCTTGCGTCACATGCCAATGAGCCAAAATGCACAAGCACACCAGAGCTCCCCTCGAGCCATTCCAAATCCCAGCTCGGAGGTTCAACCACGTCCACGTGGATTTGGTGGGACCCCTCCCACCACTGCAAGGTTTCACACACCTTTTGACAGTGTCACGGGTGGCCCTCGCGAGCCACCATAAGACGCCACACCGTCACCAGAGAGTTGTGCAAGAGCTTTTATTAACAGTGAAGTATAATACACAAGCTGCTGAGGCAGTGACACACACAAGTCTACCCACACTGGGAGGCGTAAGGCTAAACAGCTCACTCACAGGTCCGCAGGAGGCGACGGTCAATCCACAGACAGACAAGGTAGGAAAACAGTCCAAGCATACGTAGCTCCGACGATAAGAGACGGCACTGCTGCAGGGATGCGGTCGCCAGCGTGGGTTTAAGAAGTCCATCACTAACGACCACAAATGCAGAACAGCTGTTCAGGACTTGACAGCTGAGCGGAAGCCTCTCCGAGCGCTGTCACAATAAGAGCTCGGAGAGCTAGGATAACAACGCTGCTGTCAAGCCCTGACAGGAATAGCCCGAGCACAAATGACATAGTGCTCGGGTCGTAACAGTAGCTCCCCCTCAAAAGATGGGCTCCGAACGTCTTGTAACACCCCAGCCCCCCCTCCCCCCCAACCACAGGGTGAGTGAATTGAGGAACAGGCAAGGAGGGAGCCAAACAAAACCCAACAAGACCCCAAACAAAAAAGGGAAAAGAAGAACACATCCCTCGACATATCCATCAAATTCCCCCCCAGAACAATGAGGAAAAAAGAAAAAAGGAAACAAGGCAGGAATACAATACAAGGGGTACAAACCATACAGAGCATAATACCTGACACCGAAAGCTTTCCCACAGAGACCACAGACAACCTGTCTAACACCAGAGTACATAACCCCACGTGGTGTAGAACTCAAGAGTAAAGATCTCTTCAAACAAAAACTTTAAAATGCCACAATCATACTCCCAAACCACCCCTGTACATGAGACCCAGCCACAATTAACCCCAAAACAACCTCAACACACGGTATCTATGGAAAAAAGGAAGTACGTGCTATAGCCCCTCAACAAGAACAGGGGAGGAAAACAAAAAACGAGAGCATGCTGAAAACAGACATGAGGCAATCTCAATTGCTCTAAATAAGCTTACATCATATGGTCCCAAACAGAAGACGATCGGGGGAGATCAAACACCCCAGGCAGAGCTCCGGCGACCTCCCTGCCTCCGATGGCCCATGGATAGTCACACAAAACAGTACATGGTCAGGCGGCCTGCCCCAGTCCCAGGCCCCAAGAAACAAGTCCTCCGGTGGCCGTACCAGGCCACCCAGTAGCAAACACAGTTTATTGGGTGACCAACCCAAGGCGCCAAACCCACAAAGCAGTTCCTCGGGTGGTCGACCCGCATCCCTCAGCCACCAGAACCGTGGAGGAATAGAGTGCGGCAGCCTGCCTTGCGAAGAAACGACATGAGAGCGCCAGCCTGCCAGAAAAAAACCTCCAACGGCCCCCAGCACTGACGACCCCAGCTGGTGGCTCCTGAGAGGGGAATAATCAAGACAATGGGTCCACATCACATCAGGTGGCAAAGGGTCTGCGGCTCCTCCACCGATCTCGGTCCAGACCGAAGCGATAGTCGCAGCTCCGCCTCTATCAGATCCCAATTGGATCACAGCTGCACCCGCGTCGGACCCCGATTGGGTCACCGCCGTACCAGCGTCCAACCCCGATTGGACCTCCTCGAAACCCGATTGGGTCACAGCCACACCTGCGTTGGACCCCGATTGGACCTTGTCGGACCCCGATTGGGTCGCAGCTGCACCTGCATCAGAACCCGATTGGACCTCGTCGGACCCTGATTGGGTCGCAGCCACACCTGCGTCAGACCCCGATTGGACCTCGTCGGACCCCGATTGGGCCGCAGCTGCACCTGCGTTGGACCCCCACTGGATCTCGTCGGACCCTGATTGGATCACAGCAGCACCTGCTTTGGGCCCCCACTGAATCTCGGCAGGCCCCGTTTGGGTCACCGCTGCACCCGCGTCGGACCCTGATTGGATCACAGCAGCACCTGCGTTGGGCCCCCACTGAATCTCGGCAGGCCCCGATTGGGTCACCGCTGCACCCGCATCGGACCCCGACTGGGTCTGGACGGACCCCGACTGGGTCACCGCTGCACCCGCGTCGGACCCCGACTGGATCACCTCAGTCCACGCGTCGGACCCCGACTGGGTCTGGACAGACCCCGACTGGGTCGGTACTGCACCGGCGACAACCTCCATCCCCGAACTTGGGACCTCCAGCCCCGCGACCTCGACAGACTCCAAACTGGTTAAGCTGTGGAGAGGCTCAGAGGACAGGAGAGGACCGGGATCAGTTTCACCGGCAGCGCCAGAGCCCAGCGAGACGAGCTCGGGCACAGCAGACGGCTGCCCCTCGCTTGCCTCCCCACGGGGCAGGCAAAAATGCTCTAACACACCACAAAGAAAAACAAAGAAGAGCACTTGCCTGCACTCGGGCTCTGGAGCCATCCAGGACTTCGTCGATCCAGGTTCAGGTAGAAGCTCGTCGTCGGGCTCCCACTCAGCTGCGTCGGGTTCCACAGCCGGCCTGATGGTTTCTGCAGCTGGATCCTCCCGCGCTGATGTCCACACCGATAACCCGCACGGCGTGGTGGCAGGGGACCCTCGACCCGCTGGCTCGGGCTGCTCTTCTGTGGAGACCTGGGGACGCTCGCTCGTCGGCTCGGGCTCCTCACCGCAGTCCGCTCTCCTCCTCTGCCCAAAACAAGGCTGCGGGGCCGGGGTAATTCCCAGAGTCGCAGGTCTCCCCCTCGTTCGACAGCGTGGATCTAACGCCAAGGTCCGCTCAGCAGGAGGAAACACAGAGGCAGCAGGTTCAGTACAAATAACTACAGCTGGAGGAGGAAACTCAGGGGGCTGCAAACCCCGAGCTTCACCCCAGGAGTCAGACAAGACAGATCACCATGATAAATAGGGAAGTGAATTTGAACTTGCCTGTCTCCCGGAGGGGAGATGGTGCCAGCTGTAGAAGACATTGCTCCTTCCCTCGCTCGCTGGGTGGTAAGAAAGGACCCATGGACGGAGCTCGCCGGTGCAGGACTCTAATCACACGCAGCAGCTGGAGAGAGCGTCGAGGACGAGGGAGCGGCAGCCGAAGCGGGCCGGACACAGCATGCTGACCGTACAGCAGGGGGTGGTGGCCCGAAAAAAGGGGCTGCGGGAATTCCCTCTTGAAGCGACGCCGAAGAGACAGCTGACTGGTTGAATGGGTCATTCCGGCGGCCCGGAACTGGATCCGGAACAGGAGCTTGCTGAAGATGTGCTTGGCCGCGGCGCCGACGCCTACGCCGGCCCCCAGATGGTGCGAACTCCAGAAATGGATCGAGGACAGGATCAGGATCCATAGGCCAAGAGCAGGAGTGCCTCTTCTCCTGCTTCTTGCTGTGCTCCGCCTCCAGCATAAGGAATATCTCGCGTTGCGCGGCGATATCTACCCTCCTCGCGTCGACTTCCGGGTGGTCGGCGTAGTGGGGAGAGAGATGACGAAGATCATCTTCAGCTGAGTCCAGGTACCAGTGTATGCCGTGATCGTAATCCAGGAGGGAAGCGGAGATGAGCATCATATCCACAACTTCCAGGATGCCCGTCAGCTCGTGGGTCGGACTCCGAGCGCGGCCCCTCCGCGACGGCATTCCTCACACACACCGTACCCAGACAGGGAAAGCGAATGTCCAAAAAAACCCTAACTCACTGGTGAAAGGTGTCTCGGGTTGGTGTCACCGTAAGCGCTGTTTTTTGGCAGCAGTGTATTGTCACGGGTGGCCCTCGCAAGCCACCATAAGACGCCACACCGTTACCAGAGAGTTGTGCAAGAGCTTTTATTAACAGTGAAGTATAATACACAAGCTGCTGAGGTAGTGACACACACAAGTCTACCCACACTGGGAGGCGTAAGGCTAAACAGCTCACTCACAGGTCCACAGGAGGCGACGGTCAATCCACAGACAGACAAGGTAGGAAAACAGTCCAAGCATACGTAGCTCCGACGATAAGAGACGACACTGCTGCAGGGATGCGGTCCCCAGCGTGGGTTTAAGAAGTCCATCACTAACGACCACAAATGCAGAACAACTGTTCAGGACTTGACAGCTGAGCGGAAGCCTCTCCGAGCGCTGTCACAATAAGAGCTCGGAGAGCTAGGATAACAACGCTGCTGTCAAGCCCTGACAGGAATAGCCCGAGCACAAATGACATAGTGCTCAGGTCGTAACAGACAGTCGTGGACCGCACCATGCTCTGGCCTGAAGTGGTCCCGCTGGCTTCTACCATGTCCACAGAAGTGGCGCGCACTTTTTTGTCAGCTTGGGTTGCACGTTTCGGATCTCCATCGGACATCACATCCGACGGGTCCACAATTTGTTTCTGAACTCTGGTCAGTGATGACCCAGAGCCTGGGGGTCAAAATTCACCGTACTACCGCGTACAACCCCCAGGCCAACGGGTTATGTGAGCGTTTTCATAGGTCGCTTAAAGCATCGCTCAGAGCTTCACTCACAGACACAAATTGGGTCGACCACCTGCCTTGGGTTCTTTTAGGGTTGCGCTCCGCACCTAAGGAGGAGTTTGCAGCCTCCCCGGCAGAACTCGTTTTTTTTCTCAGCCGCTGCGGATCCCCGGAGAGTTTTTACCGGAAAACCCCTCGCCCAAGGCTGATCCGCCCATGCAATTTTTACACAGTACGGAGGCTGTGAGCGTACCGGGCCCAGTCCACCATTGTTTTCCCTGCACATTCGTCCCAAAAAGCTTGCAGAAGGCTAGTTTTGTTTTGTCAAGCACGATGCGCACTGGACCGTCGGTCGCAGCTGCTACTGACTGCTGGACGGACTGTTCAGGGTGTTGGAACCGGGGGTGAAGTGTTTTGTGTTAGACTTGGGGGGGATGTAGGGAGACCGTCTGCATTGACAGGCTGAAGCCCGCTTTTGTGTTTTGCAGACGAGCAGGTGGTGTTGGCCAAAGCTCCCCGGCGCGGACGCCCACCGTTGGTGGCTCTGCAAGTTGGTGATCCCTCGGCAGGGACTGGCGCTCATGAAGCTGATGTGTTTTCTCCCCCTCCTCTTTTCCCTCCACAGACTGACGTGCCCTCCCGTACACCCCGCCAGCAGGGAGGTTCAACTGGATCGGCGACCCCCCACTACAGCCGCTATGGGCGCCAGCTCAAGCCCAAAGGAGGGGGGGTGGGGTTAGTGCCCTTTCTGGGTGTTCGGGGGGGGGAGTGCTGTGTGAAGGCATGTTGTTGGACTTCTCCACCCAGGGAACAATGGAGCGAAAGAGGAGGTGTCACCGGGGGGTATCAGACGGGACAGTAAGGACTATGCGCCCCCCGGGGAGAGGAGTAAATGCCGGGCCACTGGGAAGATGGTGTGAGAGTGGCACCGGCGTTGTATCATGTTAACGTGCCACACAGGCTTTGTTCTCGACATAATGTGTTATAGTCGGAAGCTCCGGGTCTCGATACATGGGAATAAAGATATAAAAGAGGGATGCACAGAGACCCGGGTAGATCTTTTTCTTTACTGTTTGTTGGAGAAAGAATAAAGTCTTGTGTCGTTCAGCTCATTGCCTCGCCTGCATCCTTTCTCCACAATATCAGAATTCCTTGTTATTGGAAAAATCTCTTCAAACAATAGTCAAAGAATCAGGCAGGATTAAAGTTTCAGTAAATTTAATTTGCACTGATCAATGGAGAACAGTAAGTAATACACTCAGAGTCGCCTTCGGAAAGTGTTCTGAATCACATGCACAACTTTCAGTCTTAAAGCATCTTGTTTTCTCAAAACTGTCCATGAGAGAATATCTGGTTCAGTCTGGTTCTTCCAAACTGTCTCCCTCCTTAGACATAATCACCACAGCACAAAATGTTTGCATGAGAACAACCAGATAAATGTCCAGCTGGTCGACCTTATACACATTTCACCCTCAGTACCTCCCTTTGGTACCTCAGACTCTGAGGTACCAAAAGATAAAGAATACAAAATTATTCCATCACCCCCCACCTTCCGATGCAATGCAAGGCATCATAAACGAAAAGTGATAGGTCATGGCATCTAAAACCCCATCTGGCAGCTATGTTAAGCTCCAGTGTATTGATGTGCAACAGACCCTAACTAGCTAGTGACGGGGAAAGTCTGCCATTGACCCTGCTGCCCCAGGCACTGGCTAACATTTAGTCCTTTAGGAGGAAAAATAGAACAGTAAAACTTATTAATTAATGGTAAAAGTAATTAGAGAAAAAACATTAAAATCAAATGATAAAGTACAGTAACCAGCAAAGCCAACCCCACAAAGAGATAGAGGCCGAGCCGGCTCGGCACTTGACAGCATAACAAGTGCTATCATTATCTAATGACCATCTGCCAACAGCAAAACCATTTCTGTAATTGGTCTCAGAAACACTTTAACAGTCCCATCTCTTATTATCTTCACTTCGGCTTTTCGGACCTTATTATCCTTTCCATGAAATGTCTTTACAATCCACCCCATGGGCCAGTCATTTCTGTGTGTTTGCCCATCCTTGAGTAAAACATCTCCAACATTGATGTTTGGTTTCTCATCAGGCCGTTTTCTTCGGCTCTGAAGAGTCACAAGGTACTCTTGTCTCAACTGTTTCAGAAAACTGTCCACAAGAGACTGCATTTGTTTCCACTGATGTGCATGGAGTTCTGGTGCAGCGAAGGTTCCCGATGGTGCTGTCAAGGTGTTAGTTTTTTGAGTCAGTAGCATTGCTGGAGTTAGGATGGTTGGATTGTCAGGATCTGTTGACACTGGCACAAGTGGTCTTGCATTCATCACTGCCATAACCTCTGCCATTAAAGTGTTCAGTACCTCATGTGTGAGCTGTAGTTTGTTTTTAAGAAGCATTGCATCCAAAATCCGTCTGGCAACCCCGATAAATCTTTCCCAGGATCCACCCATGTGTGATGCATGTGGAGGGTTAAAAAAAACATTTGCAACCCTTTTCTTGTAGGTAATTTGTTAATGCTGCGTCACTGTGGTCAATTTTCAGTTCTTTGCATGCACCAATAAAGTTTGTGCCCCTGTCAGATCACAGGAGCTGTGCGAGTCCCCAAATGGAGAAAAATCTTCTCAGAGCATTTATGAAACTGGACGTTGACATTGTTTCAATTAGTTCAATGTGCACAGTTCTTATCGACATGCATGTGAAAAGCACAGCCCATATGTTGCTGTCTGTGCTTTCTCCTCTTGTGTGTCATGTTGTCACTGACCACGGGCCAAATACATTGAGACCAGCACTGGTGAATGGTGGCATTGGTGAGAGTTTGTCACTTGGTAAATCTGACATCTTTTGAATATGCAACGTTTTTCTAAGTTTCCTACAGGTCACGCACTTGTGGATGACAGAAGACACAAGATGTTTGCCGCCTATGATCCAAAACCCAGATGCTCTAAGGCAGGGGTGTCAAACTTGTTCCATAGAGGGCCAAGACCCTGCATGTTTTACTTCCACCCAGTGTCTTCAGCAGGTGTTTTCACTGATCAGCAATCAGTCGGAAGAAATTCAGTAAAATCACCTGTTGAAGACACTGGGTGGAGGTAAAACCTGCAGGGTCTTGGCCCTCCATGGAATGAGTTTGACACCCATGCTCTAAGGGGTCCCTCTGTCATATGCTGATCTTGATGTGCTACCTTTTCAAGGTAGTATCTAATTAAAAGAACAGCAATGTGATGTGAACGAGGAATAATAAGAGGGTGCTTTTCCTCTTTTGTCAGGTTTGCTGGTGCCAAGCATCCTCCAACTCTAAGCAAACCATCCTCGTCAATGATTGGGCTTAATTTTTTCAGCCAACTTTGTTTCGGCAATGGATGCTTTGTTTTAATGCACTTGAGCTCTTCTTTAAAGGCTTCATGCTGCACTGTAGATATTATCAGGCATTTTGCTCGTGAAAGCTCATCAATAGTGCATGTGTTGTTGTAGCATTTCCATCCACTGTTTTTAGTTTTTCTGGACTTGTTCTTGTATGATGCTGCAACACGAATTAGTGAGCCAACTGTGCAGCACAGTTTCATCCAGTGAGAAAACTTTTCAAAGTGATGTGACTCCAAATGTCCATCAGACACTTTAGTAATGAATGTTTTAACATCAGGCCTGATTTCTGCATCTTCTTCTGGATCTATGAGTGAGAAGGGATCAGATTTCTGTGGTTCTGAATTGAGTTGTGTCAAGCACAGAGGTCCTTGGAATCAGTTTGTGAGCTTGAGTGCATCTGCTGCGATGGATCTTGTGGCAGTGTCTGCTGGGTTGTCACTGGTTGCTATGCAATGCCACTGTGGTGGAAGTGTGGACTTTCTGGTGCAGGTTACACAATTTGCCACATATGTGTAGAACCTTTTTGTGTTGTTGCGTATGTATCCAAGAACAATCTTACTGTCTGTATAAAATCTGACAGCATCCATTTCAGTGTCTATCTCATCTCTGATTAGTTTGTACATTTCAACAGCTAGAACAGCTGCACATAACTCCAATCTAGGGATGGTGTGTGCAGGGCGTGGTGCTATTTTAGATTTGCCCATAATGAAACCTGAGTGGCTCTGACCTTCATTGTTGATGGTTTTTAGGTATGCTACTGCTCCAATTGCCAAGGTTGATGCATCTGAGAAAATGCATAACTCTCTTTTCTGATCAGAAGACTGCAACAATGGTAAGTAGCACCTTGGTATCTGTAGGTCTTCTAGGTTTTTCAGGGAATCTTTCCATTTGTTCCACTCCTCTTCTCTTTCAGCAAGCAGTGGTTCATCCCAATCATTGTGTTCTGTTGACAGTTCACACAGAAGGTTTTTCCCCTGCATTGTGATAGGTGCCACAAACCCTAGAGGATCATACAGACTGTTGACTGTCACTAAGACTCCCCTTCGCGTGTAGGGCTTCTTGTCGGTGGACACCTGAAACATAAAACTGTCAGTTTCAAGATTCCAAAGCACTCCTAAACTGCACTGTAGTGGGAGCTCATCGAGTTTGAGATCTAAGTCCTTCAAGTCCTTTGCTCTTTCACTTGCTGGAAAGGCTTCCATGACTCTGTAGTCATTAGATGCTATTTTGTGCAATTTGAGATTGGATTGTGCTAACATCTTTTGAGCATTTGTCAGGATGTCAGCAGCTTCCTCTGGTATGGCTGTGGAGGCTAATCCATCATCTACATAGAAATGTCTCGTTATGAACTGTGTTGTGTCATGTCCATGCTCTTTCTCACCTTCAGCTGCAGCACGTCTCATGCAGTAAATAGCCACGGCTGGAGAAGGGCTATTACCAAACACGTGCACTTTCATTCTGTAGTCTCTTACTTCTTTGTCAAGGTTATTGTCCTCATACCATAGAAACCTGAGGTAGTCTGTTTGATCTTCTCTGACCACAAAACAGTAAAACATCTGTTGTATGTCTGCAGAAAATGCTAGGTTCAGGTTCAGGTTACTTTATTTGTACCCGTAGGTAGATTTGTTTTGCAGTCTGGTGACAACCATATTTACAAGCCACTAATTACATTCAACATAGACACAAACACAGGCACACATGAAGCTGACTATAAACATGATAAAAATACTCAAGGCTCCATCAAACAGGGTATAAAAAGACAAAGAGATGAGGGAGAAACCAGAGGTAAGAGAGAGGGGTCATATTAAAGTTAAAAGTTAAAAACTAGTCAGAGGTTAAAAAACTCAAAGGTCTAAAACCCAATAAAGTATTTAGAACCCAAGTGACATCATACAAAATAAGTAAATATAAAATATGTACAATATATTTTGATAGCTTGTTCAACTCTTTGACAGCAGCAGGGACAAAGCTGTTTATGTAGTGCTGGGTTTTACTTTTTGGGACAGCAAACCTCCATCTGGAGGGAAGAAGCTGAAAGTTGCAGTGCAAAGGGTGGGAGTCATCAATTAAAATGGAGGCAGCCATCCTCTGTACTTGTCTGGTGTACAGGGATGTCAGGCTCAGCTGTGACTCACCAAGCAAACGACTGGACCATCTAACTACCTGATCCAAGGATTTCCTCTGTTTCAGTTTTATCTGACCAAACCATGACACTAAAGAAAAGGATAAAACATTCAATAAAAGCCCGATAAAACATTGTCATTATGGTTCGGTCAATTTGGAAGCGTGCAAGTTTCCTCAAACAGTGCAAATTTTGCTGACCCTTTTTGCACACCCTTTCACAGTTCACTTCAAAGTTTAAATTACTATCAATAATTGTCCCAAGATATTTGTACAATTGTACACATTCGGTGGTCTGGCCTTTTAGTATGGTGACTTTGTGCCTGGGAGTTTTCCTCCTAAAGTCAATAATCATGTCTTTAGTTTTTGTCGTATTCAGCTGCAGGTAGGAATCCTCACACCAGTGAACAAAATCATCAACTACTGGGCCGTGGCCACTCTCACCATCCTGGAGGAGACTGACAATTGGCTATTGGCTATTGGCTCCTTCCTGAAATGTAGTAGGATGCCCACAAGTGACATAATTGGCTGACCCAGGGAACAGACACAAGCTCAACAGTAGGTTCAGTTATCTTTATTGTAATAGTGTTTGTGCGTGGGTGCATGTGTGTGTAGTGAATGTGGATGTGAGTGCGTGGATCCGTAGACTCGTAACAGCTGGGAGTGAGCAGAGCGCCGTGCAATCTGGCAACCCTATGAACAGAGCAGAGGGACAGTGTTTAGCGCAGTTCCACACTCCAGTGTACAAGTGAAGTAACTGAGGCTTACTGTTACAGCTGCAGTGGAGAACAAAGGTTGGCCCCAAGGCAATCCAGGAAAACAGCATCTGCCACACAACGCTGCTGACGAAGGTCGGTGCGAGGGAGAGAGGTAGGCGATGACCGCCACCTGGAGGAAAAGATTCCGCCGCCTGGGAGTTCTACCTGTGCACAGGGGATAATGCAGAACAGGTGAGTAGAATGGCGAGCTTACTTGGAGGTGAGGAAAATACTTCCAGGTTGAGGCTGCAGCGGCAGGGATGACGAGGGCAGAATGTTTGGCTGGAATGAAGAGCGAAGAGCTTCACGTAGCCAGGGAGACAGATGGCTCCGTGCCGGTCTATAGGCAGAGCAGGTTATATAGCCCATGAGTGATGGAGAGCAAGTGTGCGCGCAGCTGTAGAAGACAATGGCAGAGAGTGAGTCATCACAGTACTCCCCCCCCCCCCAAGAGGTGCCTCCTGGCACCTGATCCAGCCTACCTGGATGCGTCCGATGGAAATCCCTGATGAGTTGACTATCCAACACGAAGGATGGACACACCCAGGAGCGCCACTCAGGACCACACCCCTCCCAGTCCACCAGATACTGCAGGCTGCGACCCCAGCGGCGGACGTCCAGGATGGAATTGACCCTCCACGCTGGGCCGCTGTCAATCACCACTGGTGGAGGTGGAGACCTGGGAGGGGGACAGAGAAGGCTGGAGAAAAAAGGTTTAACCTGTGACACATGAAACGTAGGACAGATGCGGAGGGAGGGTGGGAGAGTCAGGCACACAGCCACAGGATTGATAATCCGCTCAATGGGAAATGGCCCAGTGAAGCACTGAGATAGTTTCCTATTCTCAGCCTTGAGGTTACTATGCTGTGTAGAAAGCCAAACTTGTTGACCCACCTGGTAGGATGGAGCCAGTCTCCTGCGGCGATTAGCTACCCTGGAGTTGCGCTCCGCCGTGCGTTGGAGCGCTGCCCGGACCGTCCTCCATATCCATCGACAGCATTTCAGATGGACCCGGACAGATGGTACGGCGATGTCCCCTTCCTCCTTGGGAAAAAGCAGGGGATTTTAACCCAGGGAGGCTTCAAAAGGTGACACGCCGATCGCCGACGACACCGTGGAGTTGTGGGCGTACTCGATCCACGGGAGGTGAGTGCTCCATGACGCAGGGTTGGAGGAGATGACGCAGCGCAGTGCAGCCTCCAGTTCTTGGTTGGCTCTCTCACACTGTCCATTGCTCTGTGGGTGGTAGCCGGAGGATAGGCTCACTGTGGCCCCCAGAGCATTACAGAACGATTTCCAAACTCGAGACACAAATTGGGGACCCCGGTCGGAGACGATGTCTGTGGGTATCCCATGTAGCCTCACCACATGTTGCACCAGCAAATCCGCTGTATCCTTCGCCGTGGGCAGCCCCTGCAGGGGGACGAAGTGGGCAGCCTTGGAGAAACGGTCCACTATAGTGAGAACAACAGTGTGATGATTAGATGGAGGAAGACCAGTAACAAAATCTAGTGCGATGTGAGACCTGGGTCTGCCGGGAGTAGGGAGAGGGTGGAGCAACCCCGCAGGAGGAGAGGATGGTGTCTTACTGGTAGCCCACTGAAGACAGGCCCGGACGTACACTACCGTTCAAACGTTTGGGGTCACCCAGACAATTATTTTGTGTTTTCCATGAAAAGTCACACTTATTTACCACCATGAGTTGTAAAATGAATAGAAAATATAGTCAAGACATTGACAAGGTTAGAAATAATGATTTGTATTTGAAGTAATAATTTTTTCCAGATACTCAACCTGCTCAAAGGAAGGTCAGTTTTAGAGCTTCTCTAACCAGCTAAACTGTTTTCAGCTGTGCTAACATGATTGCACAAGGATTTTCTAATCATCCATTAGCCTTCTGACGCAATGAGCAAACACATTGCACCATTAGAACACTGGAGTGATAGTTGCTGGAAATGGGCCTCTATACACCTATGTAGATATTGCACCAAAAACCAGACATTTGCAGCTAGAATAGTCATTTACCACATTAGCAATGTATATTAGATATTAGAGTGTATTTCTGATTAGTTTAAAGTTATCTTCATTGAAAAAAACAGTGTTTTTCTTTCAAAAATAAGGAAATTTCTAAGTGACCCCAAACTTTTGAACGGTAGTGTAGTTGGCGACATCCCTCCGGAGAGATGGCCACCAGAACGACCTCTGAAGGATCCTGATCGTGCGGAAGAGGGAACATACAATTTACCTGCTGGCCCCCCGCCTGGGTCCGGTTCAGCCTCCTGCACCCTCAAGACCTTTTCCTTAACGTCCCACGAGAGGGCGTCCACGATGCAAGATGACGGGAGGATGGGCTGATCGGGTGCCTCCGTCATGTCCGGAGCAAACTGCCTGGAAAGAGCATCTGGCTTGGTGTTCTTCGACCCGGGCCGGTAGGTGATGGTGAAATTAAAGCGCCCAAAAAACAGGGACCAGCAGGCCTGGCGGGCATTAAGGCGTCTGGCCGTCCTCAGGTACTCCAAGTTCTTATGGTCCGTCCAGACGACGAACAGCTGGGCAGCCCCCTCCAACCAGTGACGCCACTCCTCCAGCGCGAGTTTCACTGCCAGAAGCTCCCTGTCGCTGATATCATAGTTCCTCTCCGCCGGCGACAATCAGCAGGAAAAAAACGCACACGGCTGGACCACCCCATCCACCGGAGAGCGCTGGGAAAGCACAGCCCCCACCCCTGAGTCCGAGGCGTCCACCTCCACCAGACACTGAAGAGCAGGATCCACCTGCGTCAGGATGGGGGAGGAAGAGAACCGCTCCTTGAGGGCAGCAAATGCAGCAGCAGCCTCCTCAGTCCACCGGAAAACCGTCTTGGGGGAGGTGAGGTGGGTCAGGGGGAGAGCAATGACGCTGTAGTTGTTAATGAAGCGGCGGTAGAAATTAGCAAACCCCAGGAACTGTTGGAGCTGCTTCCTAGAAGGTGGGGGGCAATCCACCACCGCCTTCACCTTGCCGGGGTCTGGGATGACCTGGTTGTGAGAAATGATGAAACCAAGAAATGATGTCTTAGAAGTGTGAAACTCACATTTCTCGGCCTTCACATACAGTTTATTTTCCAAGAGCCGTTGCAGAACCCGCCTCACATGCACTTGATGTTCCTCCAATGATCGGGAGAAGATCAAGATGTCATCAAGATAAACGAAGATGAATAACCCCAGGAAATCATGTAGCACGTCATTAATCAAGCGTTGGAAGACGGCCGGAGCATTGGTCAGTCCAAACGGCATCACCAAATACTCAAAGTGCCCGCTTGGAGTCCAGAACCCAGTCTTCCATTCATCCCCCTCCCTGATCCGCACCAGATGGTACGCATTGCAGAGGTCCAGCTTGGTGAAGTAGGAGGCCCCCTGAAGGGAATCAAAGGCCGTGTCCATCAGAGGGAGGGTGTACTTATCCTTAATGGTGATGTTATTGAGGGCACGGAAATCGGTGCACGGCCTCAGGGAGCCATCCTTCTTCCCGACGGAAAAAACCCCCGCCCCCACCTCCGAAAATGACTGGCAGATGATGCCAGAGCTGAGGGACTCCTTAATATATGAATCCATAGCCTCCCGTTCCTGAGCAGACAGGCTGTAGAGGTGGCTCGCCGGCAGCGAGGCTCCAGCCCGGAGGTTGATGGCGCAGTCGTAGGGCCAGTGGGGAGGGAGAGACAATGCCTGAGATTTACTGAACACCGCCTCCAGGTCATGCTATTTGGGGGGACCCCAGTGAGATTGGGAGGAGGGGTGACGGGAGTAGCCAAGGGCTTGGAAGGTGAACATGCAGTGGACTGCAGACACGCACTTAGACAGAAAGGGCTCCAGGCATCCACATTACCAGTGCACCAGTCGATGGAGGGGTTATGGAGCCGGAGCCAGGGATAACCCAGAATAACTGGGGAGGCCGCGACCAGCAGGACGAAAAGGCTCAGGTCCTCCCGATGGTTCCCGGAAATGATGACAGGGATGGGGGCAGTTTGCTTAGACACTACCGTCAACGGGGCTTTGGATAGAGCAATGAGCCTCAGGGGTGTCTTCAGTGAACGGCAGGGAAGCCCCAGCCGGGTTGCCAGTTCCCCCGAGATGAAACTCTGCTCAGCTTCCGAGTCCACCAAGGCGTGTGTGCAATGTTCTGTTCGATTGTGCATGAACCTGATGGGTAAAAGACACTTGGAGAGGGGATTTAACAGGGGTGCGTCCGTGAGTCCCCCTACTGCGATGCACGGACTCCCTCTTTTGGCCGAACGGGGCAGGACGTAATATCATGTTCATCACTACCACAGTACATACACAGGCCAAGCTCTCTACGGCGCTGTCTTTCTGCCAAAGGTAATTTAGTTTGCCCCATTACCATAGGCTCTGATACTTCAGCCGACTCAACCGAAGGCAGGGCCCGTAAAGGTGACTGTGGGGAGCGGCGAAACTGGGCGCTCAAGCATCCAGACGTCTTCTGCTCGGCTGCCCGCTCCCTCAGCCTGTTGTCTAAACTAATAGCTAGGGAAATTAGCTCCGTTAGCCTCTCCGGCTTCTCTAAGCGGGCTAGCTCATCCCGCGGGCTTGGGCTCAGACTCCTAGTAAAGATGCTGCATAACGAGGCGTCTTCCCACCCCACCTCCACCGCCACCACCGAGAAATCGACAGCATAGTCCGCCACGGACCTGCCCCCCTGTCAAAGATTTAACAGCCAGGTGGTGAGCATATTATCTTGGTCGGAGTGGTCAAACACCTCGTTAAACTTGCTAACAAACTGGGTATAAGTAAGATTAGTGTAGCTAGGTCTAGCCATTACTGCATAAGCCCACGCAAGAGCCCGTCCTTCCAGTAAATTAGTAACATAGCCAATGCGGCTGTGATCGGTTGGGAAATCCCCAGGAACCCGCTGAAAGACAATCTCACACTGGAGAAGGAACCCCCGGGCCTCCCCTAGTTTACCATTAAACCGAGTGGGAGTGGGAACCAGTGTGAATCAGGCAAGGGAACCTGATTAGCTTGGCTAGGTGGAGAGCTAATGGGCGCCAGAGCGCTACTTGAAGCCGGAGGAAATGCCTGCTGTCCGGCCAGGCGATCCAATCGGCTGTTAATTTGGACCAGCTGATTAAGAATGACTTGCTTATTTAAAAGAACCACAGTTATTGTCACAATTTAGTCCAATATGGGGTAATCAATATTTTAAACCAGGGAGAGCGGACGCTGTATTTAAAGTATGGAATTTAAAAGGGATACAAAAGATTCAGGATTTATATTTGCCATGTGCAGACAACATAATGTCTTTTGAAGAGCTGAGGATCAAATTTAATCTCAATAGAACACATTTTTTTAAATATCTTCAACTTAGAAACTTTATTCGATCAAATCAAAATAAAGCTCTCACTCGACCTATTTATTCATCCTTGGAAAAAATGATGATGAAAGATAGTAAAAGAAAGGGTATTATTTCAGAGTTTTATAACTCATTGACACTATCTTCAAGTGAAAATTCACTGAAAAGATTAAACTACTGGAAAGAAGATCTGCAAATTGAAATTTCAGAGGAACAATGGGAATTGGCTTGTACAGAAGCTCAAACCAAATCAATAAATGCACGCCTTAAATTGATACATTTCAAATGGTTAATGCGGATGTATGTTACACCGGAGGAGTTAAATAGATATAACAAAAATATACCAGATACATGCACAAAATGCATGGAAAGTAAAGGAACCCTATTTCATTGTTTATGGGAATGTAGATTAATAAGAATGTTTTGGGAAGAGGTGAGGGTAACAATTGAAAAAATAATCTCAAAACAAATCATACTGAATCCTAAACTGTTTTTGTTGGGTCTGTACCCAGAAAAGCATAATTTTAATAAAAGTGAAAGAACATTCATAGACCTCAGTTTGCTTAATGCCAAAAAATGTATTGCACTATTATGGAAAAAGACTCATAGACCAGATGTGACTCAGTGGTTAAGACAGATGTTAACAAACCTTCCATTAGAAAGAATAACATATATACTGAAATCAAAGGAAATTGTGTTTGAGAATATATGGAGACCTTTTATTGATTATGTAAAAAATTTAAACATAACTCTTGAAGAAGAAGGTGAATGATGTGTGTGGACCTTGTAAATTCCAAACTGGTGAACATAATATGTATACTTATGTATTGGATTGTCTAGACTAAACAGAGGAGCATTGTTGAAGACTTGATTTTGTTGGTGGTTGTTGGTGTTTTTAGTGCATTTTTTTTCTTTGTAGTACTTTAGTGTTAGTGTTTGATTGTTTGTATTATGTTTGTTAAAAAAAAAAAAGGTTCAATAAAGATATTGTGGAAAAAAAGAATGACTTGCTGTTGGTAAGCTATTTGATCTACTTGAGCTTCTAAGTTGTTTACTTGGAGCATTAGCACGCTGTTCGCTGGGTCGTTTTGACGGAGCCATACTGACATAATTGGCTGACCCAGGGAACAGACACAAGCTCAACAGTAGGTTCAATGATCTTTATTGTAATAGTGTTTGTGTGTGGGTGCGTGTGTGTGTAGTGAATGTGGATGTGAGTGCGTGGATCCATAGACTCGTAAGAGCTGGGAGTGAGCAGAGCGCCGTGCAATCTGGCAACCCTATGAACAGAGCAGAGGCACAGTGTTAGCACAGTTCCACACTCCAGTGTACAAGTGAAGTAACTGAGGCTTACTGTTACAGCTGTGGTGGAGAACAAAGGTTGGCCCCAAGGCAATCCAGGAAGACAGCATCTGCCACACAACGCTGCTGAAGAAGGTTGGTGCGAGGGAGAGAGGTAGGCGATGACCGCCGCCTGGAGGAAAAGATTCCACCACCTGGGAGTTCTGCCTGTGCACAGGGGATAATGCAGAACAGGTGAGTAGAATGGCAAGCTTACTTGGAGGTGAGGAAAATCCTTCCAGGCTGAGGCCGCAGCGGCAGGGGTGAGGAGGGCTGAGTGTTTGGCTGGAATGAAGAGCGCAGAGCTTCACGTAGCCAGGGAGACAGACGGCTCCATGCTGGTCTACAGGCAGAGCAGGTTATATAGCCCGTGAGTGATGGGGAGGAGGTGTGCGCGCAGCTGTAGAAGATAATGGCAGAGAGCGAGTCATCATAACAAGACTGTTGTTTAGGTCAGGTCCTCTTAATAGTACTTTATTTAGGGATACTCCTTCAAATTCTGCACTTGAGTCAAACACCACTCTCAGCTGGTCGGGTTTTTGGGGGTGATATTTGCCAAATGATGTTAAGTACCAATGTTCTTTGTTTTCCTCTAAAAGAGGAGCAGCCTCTGCATGGTCATTGTCCAGCATTTTTTGAATGAACTCTGTGTACTGTCTTTTCATTTCAGGTTTCCTGTCCAGTGTTTTTCTGAGAGAATGAAGACGTTGTATTGCCTGTTCTCTGTTACTTGGGAGGTGTGGTCTGGGAGAACGAAATGGTAACGGTGCTACCCAGCTGTTCTCTGTATTTTGATATACTTCTTCATTCATAATGTCAATAAAAACTTGATCTTCTATTGACAGTACTGGTTTATCATCATCTTTTGTTTTATCGAAGACTGTGCTTCCTAAGTGGTCTGTGTCCCACTCACACTGCAAGGCATATGATGGTATGCTGTTGGTACATGAGGTAGAGCAGTCTGAAACCTCTCTGACAAGAAATGTGTTTGGACATGGACTAAGGAATGATGCACGGCCATTGTAGAGCACATGTGTCTTTAACACATTAACAGATGAAGGCATGAGTGCTGTCCCCAAACATGTTTCTCCCACAATAACCCATCCCAAGTCCAAGCATTGTGCATAGGGAGTACTGTAGGGTCCACTAATTTGTTCTCTCACCTTGTGTACCTGTAGGATGTCTCTTCCCAGTAGTAGGAGGATGTAAGCATGTTCATGTACAGTCTGTGATTTTTCTCAGCTGTGGATGCGTGAGTGCGGCCTTTGGAGATGGAATCTCCCTTCTGTCATCAGGGATCATGTCACACTCGATCAGGTTTGGAAGCTGGAGCTTTACTTTACCATCCATTGACTCTATCATGAAGTTTGAAGCTCTCTGTCCCCAAGTTGTAGTAGCTCCTGAACACATTTTCAGTGTATAAGGGTCAGAAGGTGTTAAACAGCTGGAAAAACTCTGATTTAGCAAGTGATTTGTTGCTTTGTTCATCGAGTACTGCATACATTTTTTTGGGCTTTCTCTCTGTGTCCTGCAGGATAAACTAACACAGGGCTAATTTTTGAGCATAAATGTGAGCTTTCTGCATCACCACAAATTTCTGTACATCTACGGTAGATGTGACTAGTGTGCTTTCATAATCATGTGACTCCCCGCCATGATCTGTCTCAGCTTCATGAGGTTCTATGGGAGGAGGAGAGGGGCCAGGATATAGCGCTGCTACATGTTAATCACTACTGCAGTCAGAACACTGGACTGGCTGTTTACAGTCTTTTGCCAGATGCTGAGTGGATCCACAACACTTAAAGCAAATACGATTCTCCTTCAAGAACAGTTTGCATTCTTCTATTGGTTTCGCTCTAAGCATTTTACATTTCTTTAATGGATGTGGCTTTCTGTGTATGGGACATTGTTTATCTGGGCTTTCCATTCTTTTGTCTGCGTGGTTACCTTTAGTTGCAGGGGAATCTGATGGAATGTCTGTTTTGTGGACACTGATGAGATGCTTACTGGTGAACTTGGGGCCTTTTCAACTCTGGTGTTCATGTGGGCAGGTGGAGAGAAACTAAAACTTGGGTCGTTTCTTATTTTAGCCTGTTGTCTGACGTAACTGGAAAAAAAGCTGAAAGGAGGGAAGGCAACCTTGTGTATTTCTTTGTATTTGGCACCTGCTACAATCCACTTCTCCTGTAGACTGTGGGGCAGTTTCTGTACAACAGGATTCACTCCATGGGCTGTATCCAGGTATGAGAGCTCAAGTAAGTATCCACCATCCTTTGCACATTCAATTTCCTGTAAAATATCATCAAGTTCTCTCAACGTGAGTGTGTCCTTGTTGCTGAGTTTGGGAAAATGTTCAATCTTTTTTAGCAGTGCATTTTCTATTTCAGGTGACCCATAACACTCTTCTAGCCTTTTCCAGACTAAGTTAAGGGCTGCAGTTGGGTTGAAGACATGTGCAGAGCGGATCCTCTTTGCTTGTCCTGCTGATTCTGTGCTGAGCCATTTTATCATCAAATCTAATTGCTCATGGTGTGAGAGACTGAGGTCTTTTATGGCATTCTGGAAAGATGCCTTCCATGCCCAATAATTTTCTGGGAGGTCATCAAACTGTAGGAGTCCTGTGATCAACATTTCCCTGCATGTGAGATATTTAGTCAGATCCTGAATACCTTGTGCTTCTGCGTAATGCGTTGCAGGGGCATAATAGGGTTGTAATGTTGGGGGATTAATTGTCTCTGTAGCTCCATGCTCCTCTTCAATGTTAATGCTGGCCTTATGCTTACCATCTACAGCATTAGATGGGATGAATGGTACATTTGTGGACATTTGAAACTGTTCACATTGGATCTTAGAGGAGGTAGCTGGATCAGTTTTGAAAGGAATTTCCTCAAAGTGCATATCAGAGTGTTTCTGTACATACTCAGATGTGCGTTGTGCTGAGCTAATTGGCAAGTCCATTAATACTTGACTAAGTTCACTCCTTGCACATTGCTCTGCTTCTTCATAGGCCGCGGCTTCAGCTTCTGCAGCTGCAGCAGCCTTCTGATAGTTCAGAATGTGCATATGTACTTCAAGATTAGTTTTCTGTTTGATGAGAGCTGCTTCTTTCTCTGAAAAAGCTAATTTAGCTTGTGCAGCATCTGCTTTATCGCTAGCTTTTATGGCTGAGGAGGTAGCTGAAGAAGCCTTGCTTGACTTAGAGCTACATGAATATAGCAAGCTACCTTGTACAGCTGTAGCCAAGGGAGTTTTATGTTCCGTCTCCATGGCCTCACTTCTGGGTTGGGGAGTTGGCTGGTACTGCTTTCCTGACCGGAGGCTCCTTTGCTGCTTGTTGTCTTGTTTTATTGTGCCCGCTGCGTCGTAGTCCTTTTACTTTACTGCCCTCCCACCGAGCTTCCTAGTTGTCAACTGGTAGACAGCAAGCTAACACGTGTGGTGCAGACTTCAATGATGACAAGATGTCTCCTTTTTTCTTGTTTATTGTTCCAACACCACAAGGAGCTTAACATGATGTACATTTGTCCTTACTGTAGAGGAGCTTGAAATAACGAGGCGATGTGATTCATAAACCAAAGTTTATTATCAGCTCCTCTAACAAGTCTCATCTAGGTGCAGCAGCAGAAGAAGTAAGAGAGCGAACACCTTCGGCTCTACGAACTTATACTCGCACATAACAAAAGACATGCATATCAAAAGCTGACATCCCTCATTATCTTAATCCCCCCATTGTCTTCGTACTCCTCCGCCTGGCCCTGGGGGGTCAGGGCAACCCATCCGGTCTCCACCGCAGTGCCTTGGATGCTCTTTAATCTTCACTGGCGGTTGAGACTCTTTGTCCTGTTCTGAGGTGTGAAGTCGCCTTACATATGTAATCACCAAACACTCTCACATGCTTAAACATATGTTGGTTATGGAATATATGATTAATATAGACCACAGCCCCCCCCACCCCCAAATGACTAAGAAAAGGACAATAGAAAAATTCACAGTTTAAGATAATTATCATGACATACTAACTGCTACACATCTTGCCACAGAAGAAACTTTCCAGCAGCCATGCTCCTAAGAGAGTTCAGTGGTAATCATAACAGCATAGTAAAATCACAAGTCAGTCCTAAACTGTTACAGCACAATTAGTGAACAACTGTTGAGTAGTTTGTTTCAGTCTCTGTGCCGTCTGGGTTTTAATCTTCTCCCAAATCTGCTGTGGGTCCGCTTGGGCGTCCTGCTGGGACCTTCCTGTAAGGAATCTGCAGCTTGGGAAGGAGAGTGATTATTTGTTCCCTGCAGGGGGGCTGAGTCTTTTCTCTTGGGGGGTCTACCCCGCCGAGGTGCTCTCGCCAACCGTGCAGGCTCGTCTCTCAACAAGAAGGCAGGTTTAAGTCTGTCAATGCTGACTGTTTCTTTTCTATCCCCAAAATCAAGCACAAAGTGTTTATCACCAGGTTCCAGCACTCTGAATGGCCCATCGTATGGTGGGCGGAAAGTTGGTTTTAAAGCTTCATGCCTAACAAAAACGAATTCAGCGTTTTTTAAAGTTTGGGGGACAAAAACCCGTGGAAAAGAGTGATGTGCCGGCCCGGGGAGAGAGTCCGGTCCGTTGCTGCCTAAAAACCTCGGGGCTGGAAAATGCCCTGGCTCTGGGTTCTCTGGTAAAAATTCACCTGGGAGCCTGAGAGGTTGTGCAAAAACTAATTCTGCTGGGGAGGCGTCTAGATCCTCTTTGGGCGCAGCACGCAACCCCAATAAAACCCAGGGAAGTTTATTTACCCAATTTGTATCCGTTAGTGAGGCTCTGAGGGCGGCCTTTAAAGATCTGTGAAAACGCTCGCATAACCCATTAGCCTGAGGGTGATAAGCGGTGGTGCGGTGAATTGTTGCCCCTAAGCTGCTGGACATGGCTGACCAAAGCTCTGAGACAAATTGAGGCCCCCTATCGGACGTGATGTCCGATGGGACGCTGAAACGTGCCACCCAGTTTGTCAAAAAAACGCGAGCGACTTCCTCCGCTGTGGTTGACGCCAGAGGGACTGCCTCGGGCCAGCGCGTGGTGCGGTCTATCATTGTTAACAGGTGTGTGAAACCTTGGGAGGAAGGTAGTGGTCCCACGAGGTCAACATGAACGTGGTCGAACCTTTTGGCAGGGATTCGAAAAGGCTCCAGAGGGGCTTTTGTGTGTTTGTGTACTTTGGCGCGCTGACAAGAAATGCAAGTCTTTGCCCATTCTTTTACGTTTTTGCGCAGGCCAGGCCACACAAACTTTTCGGCGACCATTTTAACTGAAGCGCGCACACCTGGGTGCGCGAGGGAGTGAATCGAGTCAAAAATACGGCGGCGCCATGCAGCTGGGACTAACGGGCGAGGTCGGCCGGTTGAGATGTCGCATATTAGGGGGGGCACACCGTCGCGTAGACCCCTTTTCTCCAGCCTTAACCCTGTTGGTCCAGACAGGAGTGTGCGCACGTCCGTGTCACTACTTTGTTCCTCTGCCATGGCTGCATAATCTATCCCTGCATGGATTGGGGCCGCGTATGTGTCCGCGTTGGTGAAGAGTTCCACGGCTGAGGTAGTATAATCTGTCTCTTCGTGCTCTGGCGATGTCACAGCGCGAGAGAGGCAGTCTGCTACCACGTTAAGTTTGCCTGCCACATGTCGAATGTCTGTGGTGAACTCTGAAATCACAGCTAGCTGTCTTTGTTGCCTGCCTGACCACGGTTTGGAAATTTTAGCCATAGCAAAGGTGAGCGGTTTGTGGTCTACAAAAGCCGTAAAACGCCGCCCCTCAAACCAAAACTGGAAGTGGCGGATGGATAAATGGAGCGCTAGTAGCTCTCTGTCAAAAGTGCTGTATTATATAGGGTAGAATATTTGAGCATTTAACTGATTAGAAGCATATAACAAGATTACAAAATATAGATTGTATTACATATTAAAAAAAAAAAAAAAATTTTTAAAAACTACAAAATTGCTATAAAATTTTGGAGTTAAATTGGAAAATTACAGAAGAGAGTTAATGTTACGTTATTAAAAGCAGTAGAGTTAGGGTGATTGGGAGGATGAAGAAGGAGTGGCTTTGGCTGATCCTCGTGGGTGTGGAACGGTCGATGGCTATATCGGGAGACGGAATTTTTCTTTTGTTTTTGGGGGGATTGCCACAAATGTGGGAAGGGGGAATTTGTTTGTGTGTAGTTTGTAGGGTGAATGTTCAACCACTCATTTTTTTGCTTTTCTGTTTGAGCCTGTTTACACTGCAAGGTAATCCCAAACTCCCTATTGATCATAAATCAAAGCGTTAATCTTAATTTAACTTCATGGAATTGCAGAGGTCTACAAAATTTAAAAAAACTTAAACAAGTTATGAATAAAATAAAAGACATGGGTTCAAAAATTGTGTTTTTACAAGAAACTCATCTAATAGAGGAGGATGTAAAAAGAATTAGGAGTAGATGGCAAGGAAATGTTTTCACCTCATCATTTTCATCCCGAGCCAGGGGAGTTATGACTCTCATACATAAATCAGTCCCATTTCAAGTGAAAAATGTAATTGGAGACAAATTTGGAAGATATGTAATCATTCAAGGATCTTTGCTATTAGAAAATATAAATTTGGTGAACTTATATGGTCCCAATATAGATGATCAAAAGTTCTTTGCTAATTTATTTCTTATCATCACTTACAGGGCAACATATAATAGCAGGGGATTTTAATTGTACATTGAATCCCGGTATAGATAGATCAACAGGACTGGACTGTACGCACAATGGATGTAGGATGACCATTAATCATTTTATGAAAGAATTGAAATTGATAGATATATGGAGAGAAATGAAACCACAAGTTAAAGCATACTCTTGTTATTCCAATACCTACAAGACATTTTCACGTATTGATTATTTTTTGATCTCCACAGAATTAAGGTCCAAGATTCAAAACTGTTTTTATGATAACATCGTGATCTCTGATCATGCACCCTGCTGTCTAATATATGTAGATAAGAAATTGACAAAGGAACCAGGTAGATGGCAATTTCAGCATAAATGGCTTCAGGATGAGGAATTTGTTAAATACATAGAAAAACAGATAGATGAGTTCTTTGACATCAATACTACACAAACATCAGCATGTGTAAAGTGGGAGGCTTTCAAAGCTTTTATTAGGGGACATATTATTAGTTATACAGGTTCAAAATCTAAGAAGACTCGAGAGGAGAGAGTCCAATTGGAACATAAAATAAAAATTCTTCAAGAAAGAGTATATGCAGGAAGAGATCCAAGGTTGGAGAACGAATTACTGATTTTGAGAGCTGAATATGACAAAAAATCAGCGAATAGAGCTGCCTCGAGTCTTCTAAGATTGAAACAATCTTTTTATGAACAAGGTGAAAAATCAGGAAAGTTATTGGCATGGCAGATTAAACAATTAGAATCTAAAACACCAATTACCAGTATTATAAGTAACGGACAGGTAGTTATAGATCCTTTAGAAATTAATAGAGCCTTTAGAGATTACTATGAAAAATTATATGATACCAAAAATGAATCTGACTTAACAAAACTACATGGGTTTTTGAACGAACTATTTATACCGTGTATTCCAAATGAAAATAGGGAGATACTGGAGTCTAAAATTAGTCAAGAAGAAGTTGGACTAGCCATTGATAATATGAAATCAGGAAAAAGTGCAGGACCAGATGGTCTTCCAGTTGACCTTTATAAAAAATTTAAGAATAAATTAACAAAACCTTTTTTGGAAATGGTTTTAGAAGCATTTCAAAATAGTAATTTACCATCATATATGAATAATGCCTTAATTATACTGTTGCCAAAACCAGGTAAGCCCTCTAATAAATGTGAAAATATGAGACCAATAAGCCTATTAAATGCCGACCTTAAGATAATCTGTAAAATTTTAGCAAGACGAATACAAGAAATTTTACCAAATATTATTAATCGAGATCAGAATGGCTTTATAAAGGGAAGACAAGGCTTCCATAATGTAAGAAGACTATTTAATATTATTTATTCTAATAAAGAAGCACCGGATACAGCTCTCTTATCACTGGATGCCGAAAAAGCCTTTGATAGAGTTGAATGGCCCTTTCTTTTTGAAGTCTTACAAAGGTTTGGACTTGGAAATAATTTCATAAAATGGGTTCAGATAATATATAATAATGCTACAGCAGAAATCCTAACAAATAACAATATTTCAAAATCAATAAAAATCAATAGAGGATGTCGACAAGGCTGTCCACTTTCACCTTTACTGTTTACTATGGCAATTGAACCTTTAGCGATGGCGATACGTCTACAGTCACAAATATATGGAATTAAAGTTGGACCAACAGAACATAAAATCTCCCTGTATGCCGATGACATAATTTTGTTTATGTCGAATCTTAAAAAATCAATTCCGACCTTGTTGAATTTAATAAAGAATTTTGGGGAAATATCAGGATATAAAATAAATAAAACTAAATCTTCAATATTAATGCTAAATGAGACCCAGAGAAATTACCCAGACCCTGAGGTAAATCAATTCAATGTTGTAAATCAGTTTAAATATTTAGGAATCCAAATTGTGCCTAAGCTAGAATCAATCGCCAGTGTCAATTATGAAGCCTTAATGACAGATATTGATGAGTTACTTCAGAGATGGATGTCACTACCAATGTCGATGATCGGGAGAATTAATATACTTAAAAGTAATATCTTACCTAAAATACTTTATTTATTTCAATACATTCCCTTACCACCACCTTTATTCTTATTTATTCTCAAGAATTAAAAAAAAGTTAGTGGAATTTATATGGAACAACAGGAGGGCTAGATTACGTCTGTCTTTATTATATTTACCATTTGATCGTGGAGGTCTGAAATGTCCAAATTTTATGTTGTATTATTGGTCGGCACAACTGAGGTCTATGACATATTATTTTTCATCAAATGATCTCCCTCACTGGACTGAAATGGAATCATACAATTTACCTTTACCTCTTCCCATATTCATATACTCAGATTCGGCAAAAAAATTACAAAAACAAGTTAAAAATCCATTTGTAAAGCATATGATCAAAATATGGTGTGAAGCTAAAAACTATTTAAAAGAACCACAGTTATTGTCACAATTTAGTCCAATATGGGGTAATCAATATTTTAAACCAGGGAGAGCGGACGCTGTATTTAAAGTATGGAATTTAAAAGGGATACAAAAGATTCAGGATTTATATTTGCCATGTGCAGAAAACATAATGTCTTTTGAAGAGCTGAGGATCAAATTTAATCTCAACAGAACACATTTTTTTAAATATCTTCAACTTAGAAACTTTATTCGATCAAATCAAAATAAAGCTCTCACTCGACCTATCTATTCATCCTTGGAAAAAATGTTGATGAAAGATAGTAAAAGAAAGGGTATTATTTCAGAGTTTTATAACTCATTGACACTATCTTCAAGTGAAAATTCACTGAAAAGATTAAACTACTGGAAAGAAGATCTGCAAACTGAAATTTCAGAGGAACAATGGGAATTGGCTTGTACAGAAGCTCAAACCAAATCAATAAATGTACGCCTTAAATTGATACATTTCAAATGGTTAATGCGGATGTATGTTACACCGGAGGAGTTAAATAGATATAACAAAAATATACCAGATACATGCACAAAATGCATGGAAAGTAAAGGAACCCTATTTCATTGTGTATGGGAATGTAGATTAATAAGAATGTTTTGGGAAGAGGTGAGGGTAACAATTGAAAAAATAATCTCAAAACAAATCATATTGAATCCTAAACTGTTTTTGTTGGGTCTGTACCCAGAAAAGCATAATTTTAATAAAAGTGAAAGAACATTCATAGACCTCAGTTTGCTTAATGCCAAAAAATGTATTGCACTATTATGGAAAAAGACTCATAGACCAGATGTGACTCAGTGGTTAAGACAGATGTTAACAAACCTTCCATTAGAAAGAATAACATATATACTGAAATCAAAGGAAATTGTGTTTGAGAATATATGGAGACCTTTTATTGATTATGTAAAAAATTTAAACATAACTCTTGAAGAAGAAGGTGAATGATGTGTGTGGACCTTGTAAATTCCAAACTGGTGAACATAATATGTATACTTATGTATTGGATTGTCTAGACTAAACAGAGGAGCATTGTTGAAGATTTGATTTTGTTGGTGGTTGTTGGTGTTTTTTAGTGCATTTTTTTTTTTTTTTGTAGTACTTTAGTGTTAGTGTTTGATTGTTTGTATCATGTTTGTTAAAAAAAAAAGGTTCAATAAAGATATTGTGGGAAAAAAAAAGTGCTGTATTTACGCTCAGTTTGGTTTAGCAATTTGCTGAAGAATGCCAAAGGTTGCCAGATTCCGCCGACGTGTTGTTCTACAACTGCCCCTATGGCCAGGTCTGAAGCGTCTGTGGTTAGCGCAATGCGGGCCGAGGGATCGGGGTGAACCAACAATGTGGCATTAGCTAGGGCGCTTTTTACTTCCGCGAAGGCGCGTTCGCGCTCCAGGGTCCATTCGACCGCGTTGGAAGGTTTTTGTTTTCTGAGCGCGTCATATAGGGGCTGCATGAGCTGAGCTGCGTGGGGGAGGAAGCGGTTGTAAAAATTAACCATGCCCAAAAATTCCTGCAGCGATTTGACCGTTTGTGGCCGTGGGAAACTTTTTACTGCGTGAACTTTGTCTGGAAGTGGGACTGCCCCCTTCGGAGAAACTCTGTGTCCTAAAAAATCAATTTGTGACACGCCAAATTTGCATTTGGCTGGATTGATTATTAACCCGTGCTCTTCTAGTCTCTGAAAAACCATAGTGAGATGCCGCTCGTGTTCTTCCTCAGACGAGCTGGCTACCAGCATATCGTCGAGGTAGACGAAAACAAAAGGGAGGTCGCGTAATACTGCATCCATCATCCGCTGAAAGGTTTGAGCAGCGCCTTTGAGGCCGAAAGGCATCCGCAAAAATTCAAAAAGACCGAAGGGGGTTATTACAGCTGTTTTAGGAATGTCCTCTGCTCGAACTGGGACTTGGTGATAACCGCGGACCAGGTCTATTTTTGAAAAAATGCGCGCACCCGCCAGATGTAGTGAAAAGTCTTGAATGTGAGGAATTGGGTAGCGGTCATGCGCTGTCGCATTGTTTAATCTGCGGTAATCGCCGCACGGCCTCCAAGAACCGTCGGATTTCGGGACCATGTGAAGTGGTGACGCCCAGGGGCTTTTTGAGCGTCTGATAATGCCTAATTTTTCAAGGGTGGTGAACTCATCCCGAGCTATGGCGAGCTTGGTCGCGTCTAAGCGCCGAGCTTTGGCGAATACGTGTGGGCCCGTTGTGGGAGTAAAGTGTTCGACCCCGTGTCTAGCCACTGTGGCTGAGAATTTGGGAATTGTGAGTGCTGGAAATTGGGTGAGGAGTTGATCAAACTTACCTCCTGCTGTGGTGACGCTAGCCTGCACGGGTGGTGGAGAAAGTCGAGCTGAGCAGGGAATAGAAGCAAAGGACAGTGCATTAACCAAGCGCCTGTTCGCTAGATCAACTAATAACCCATGTGCACACAAAAAATCTGCACCCAACAAGTTAAAACTCACCGCCGCTACAACAAATGTCCATCTGTAGTTGCGGCCGTGGATGCAGAGGGGCAGGCTCTTTTCGCCAAAAGTGTCGATGCTGGAGCCGTTGGCTGCCACCGCTCCATTGCCCCGGGGGCCCATGGCCCGGTCTGCTTGGGAGGGCATGACAAAACTTAGTTGAGCTCCCGTGTCGATAAGGAACCGCTTGCCGGTGTGTCCGTCCGTCACATATAAAAGCTTGCTTTTTTCGCCGAGAACCGCCGCTGTTAACGGCTCTCGGCTTCGGCGTTTTCCCGAAATTGTGAATTTGCAGGGGGGAACGCATTGGTAAGCCTTCTCGGCGAAGCGGTGGTGGTAATAACAAACGTCGCTCCGTCTGTTGCGTCCTGGCCGTGTCACTGTCACCGCGGGCTGATTCTGCTCGGTGATTTGTGGCTCCTCGTGGCTCCAGACATCAGCGTTGAGGTCTGCGGATGCTGCTGTGGGTGTCTGCTCCTTGCAGGCGTTGACGAGCCGTTGAGCTTCGTGAGCCAGCGTGCGGAAGTCTTGCTGGGTGCTGCATCGCATGTTGGCCAGCGTCCCTCTCATGTGTGGCGGCAGCGTACTGAGGAATATGAAATGGAAGAGGAAGTTGTCATTGTCCTCTTCTTTAAGTTGCAGCAAGTCCTCCATGAGGGCCTTGGGTCTGCCTCCTCTGTGGCCGTAGACCGCCAGGATCCTCTTGGCTCTCTCCTCGGCTGAGGGGACGTAATTTGCCACGATGGTCGCTTTCAGTTCTTTATATTTGTCCTGGGCCGGCGGCCGTTGGATTATGCTCCACGCACATCTTGAAGTGGCGGCGTTGAGTTTGGCGACGACGTGATAGAACTTTGTATCGTCAGCCGTGATGCCCGCAAGTGCAAACTGGGCTTCAGCTTGCTGAAACCACGAGGCGGGGTCTTCCTGCCAGAAGTCCGGCAGGTTGACGGTGACGGCGTTTGTGTGGACCGTCACTGATGTGTCCGCAGGGCGAGAGTGCCTTGCTTCGGCTCTCTCAGCGGCGCTGGTGCTCGGTTGAGCCCTCTCTATCACTTCTGCCATGGGGGAACGTCGTCCATCTGTTCCCCTGTCTGCATGGGCGCCGGCGTCTGCCTGGGTCGCCACAGATGAGTCGATCGCGGGGGAACGCCTCTGGTCCATTCTCGCGTCAGGGTCACCAGTGTAGAGGAGCTTGAAATAATGAGGCGATGTGATTCATAAACCAAAGTTTATTATCAGCTCCTCTAACAAGTCTCATCTAGGTGCAGCAGCAGAAGAAGTAAGAGAGCGAACACCTTCGGCTCTACGAACTTATACTCGCACATAACAAAAGACATGCATTTCAAAAGCTGACATCCCTCATTATCTTAATCCCCCCATTGTCTTCGTACTCCTCCGCCTGGCCCTGGGGGGTCAGGGCAACCCATCCAGTCTCCACCGCAGTGCTTTGGATGCTCTTTAATCTTCACTGGCGGTTGAGACTCTTTGTCCTGTTCTGAGGTGTGAAGTCGCCTTACATATGTAATCACCAAACACTCTCACATGCTTAAACATATGTTGGTTATGGAATATATGATTAATATAGACCACACTTACATTCGTTCTACATCCGTTCTGCATCCGTTCTACATCCATGTAAAACTGAAACAAATTGAAACATATATACGCCATTAATAATATAGTCACCATGTCTAGCTTGGCACAAGTCAACATTAACTCTGACCTAGCTTGTTCCCACTGTTAACACTGTTAACAACGAACTAAAAGGTAACTTAAAATGCACAAATGTAACTGTGCAGTTCTTATTATAATTATTAACATTCTCAAATTATATAGCATACTCACGGACTAATGATGTCCAAGGCGACAATAGTTAAAACAACATTCACAGCGTTTACACATCGGACTGATCCTCAAACTGCTCTTTCACTATATGGTTCACTGCGCATGTGTAACATTATTCTAATGGCTCTCTTCTGAAGCATAAAAACTGGATATATGTTTGTTTTATATGTATTTCCCTATACTTCAGTATAATATGCCATGTATGGGAGTACTAATGAATGATACAAAGTATATAGTGTGTGGGCAGCGCGGTGGAGGAGTGGTTAGCACTGCAGCAGCACAGCAACTCACCCTTGGCCGGGGATCCTGAGTTAGATCCCAGCACCCGACCAACAGTGATCTGTGTGGAGTTTGTATGTTCTCCCCGTGTCTGCATGGGTTTACCCCGGGATTTCTCCAGTTTTCTCCCACATGCCAAAAACATGCAAGTTAGGTCAATTGGCATCAAACTGGGGATTCTAAATTGTCCTTAGGTATGACTGTGAGAGTGAATGGTTGTCTGTCTCTCTGTGTTGGCCCTGCGATGGACTGGCGATCTCTCCAGGGTGTACCCTGCCTCTCACCTAAAGATGCTGGGATAGGCTCCAGCCCCCCCTCCCCCCTCCGCGACCCAAAAAGGATTAAGTAGAAGAAGATGGATGGATGGATGGATGATTCAGCAAATATTTCACTCTAAACAGTGTACCAGCTCAAAATAACCACTAGAGGGCGCCAAGCTCACTTACATGAAACAATGTAATGGGAACTACTCAATCAAAATATAAAGGCAGAATAATCAAGCCTTTTCTGCCTCAGGCGTCCACTCAGTTTTGTCCACCTGAGCCATGGATGTTTTGTAAATTAGATCAGATAAGGGTTGTACCTCAAATGAGTAATTTGCAATCCAAGAGCGACAATAATTTAAAGTACCCAGAAATGACATCATGTCTCTTTTTGTGATGGGTTTTGGTGCTGACAAAATGGCTTGTTTTCGAGCAAGATCAACATGTCTGCCTGTTGTTGACAAAATGTGCCCTAAATATTTGACCTTTTTTTTCCCCACAACTGTAATTTTTCCTTATTGGCTCTGTGACCTTGTTCTGCTAAAAATCGCAGTCAGGCAATGGTGTCTTGTTTGCATGTTTCTTCATCAGATGATGCCAGCAAGATGTCGTCAATGTAAAGGAGCAACTGGCTCCCATTAGGCGGAATAAACGGTGCCAAATTTGCTGACATTGCCTCTGAGAAAATAGTTGGTGATTCACAGTAACCTTGTGGTAACCTGGTGAATGTGTACCTTTTGTTTTCAAATGTGAATGCAAACCAAAACTGATTATCTGGATGTATTGGGATGCTGAAAAAAGCATTGCTGATGTCTATCACTGTAAACAAAAACAAAAACAAAAAAAACCTGCATGTGTGGTTGTAGATCATTTAACAAAATGTGTGGGTCAGGGACAGAAACGGCTCAGAATCACCTCCGGAAATTGTTCTGAATCACATACACAACTTTCAGTCTTTAAGCATCCTGTTATCTCAAAACTGTCCATGAGAGAATATCTGGTTCAGTCTGCTACTTCCAAATTATCTCCCTTCTCAAATATAATCATAACAGCACAAAACATTTGCATGAGAACAACCAAATAAATGTCCAGCTGGTCAACCTTGTTCACATTTCACCCAGACTCTGAGGTACCAAAAGATAAAGAATGCAAAATTATTCCATCACTTGTCATTTTTAAACATTTTCTATTTCTGTGCAGTGATATCTGTTATTTGTATAGCCAGTGCCAGTTTCTTCCTGCAATAATTCTGAAAATGCAAAATAAAGGTGGTCCTTGTAAGCGATGTGGCAGTGCGTCCATGAGCAAATATCCAGAACACTCATTCTATGCACATAGCAAAGTGGTGCATGATTGGTATGAGGATGGATGGCTTAGTGATGCAAACAATTTATAAACTGTTTCTAAAAGCTCGTGTGCAGAGCCACATGTACGTAGCTTATAACAAGTGGCTCCCATGGACTTTGACTTAAAAATGTAAACAGAACTCCAGCATTACAGGAAAAATGCACCAAATTCACACAAAAAAAAAACACTGACAAAAAAAATCAACTTCATGACAAAAAAATATATTAAGAACTTAGTCATTTTACAAAAAAAGGAAAATTTGAAAAAACAAACAGCATGTTCACGGGTTGTTGGGGTAATTTTACAATGAAAAAAAGCATAAATTTATAAGAAAACTGGAAAAAATATGAAAAGGTTGCGACTTCAAGAGGGAAAAATATTAAAGGAATTTGACAGAAAAGTTGCAGATTGAAGGAAAACGGCAAAATTACAAGAAAACAATTTTACAAGGAGAATTTATTTGTCCTACAGCCCCGGAGCAGAGAGGAATTCCGGCGCCAGTAATCCAGCTATTGATATGTGTGACTCTCATGTAAATGTCCATGCATTCCTTCTTGACTGTTATGCTAATATGCCATGCATGCACTGTCTGTATCTCAGTATAAAAGAGCTGTCTGTAATTGCCTCATTCTCTTTTTGATCACTCGCATTCTGACACCTAGAGACACAAGGCTCACTCCAGCGCGCTGCCACAGTGCTGGATGAGCCTCGTGATGGAGGAAGAATAAAGCACCCCTTTAACCTTCAGTTCTCCGTGTCCGTCTGCACTTATTTCGTTCCTCCACACTGGTGGAGGAACGAAAGAGGGGCAGCACGAAAGAAGGGCAGCACGGTGGCAGAGTGGTTAGCACTGTGGCAGCACAGCAACTTACCCTTGGCCGGGGGATCCTGGGTTCGATCCCAGCCCCCGACCAACAGTGATCTGTGTGGAGTTTGCATGTTCTCCCCATGTCTGCGTGGGTTTACTCCGGGATTTCTCTGGTTTCCTCCCACGTGCCAAAAACATGCAATTTAGGTTAATTGGCATCAAAACTGGGGATTCAAAATTGTCCTTAGGTATGACTGTGAGAGTGAATGGTTGTCTGTCTCTCTGTGTTGGCCCTGCAATGGACTGGCGATCTGTCCAGGGTGAACCCTGCCTCTCGCCCAAAGATGCTGGGATAGGCTCCAGCCCCCCCGCGACCCGAAAAGGATTAAGCGGAAGAAGATGGATGGATGGATGGATAGAATTTACAAAGAAGTCAAATTTTTTTTAATGAAAAGTGTCTAAATTAAAACAGCAAAGTCGGAAATGTACAAGAAAAAAAAAGCTGTAGTCTACTGTTGACGGATGTCAACAAGCCGGTTTATACTTAATTCATCTATTTTATCTATATTTTTTTCCTGCAGGGTTTGGTGACCCCTGGTCCAACCCAAATTGTGGAGACAGTGTGTGTCTGAATTTGACCACTAGAGGGCAATGGCTGCATTAAAGTAGAGTGTTGGTGTTGCACATTGAAAATAAGCTAAAGATTTTGGAGTTTCTTTTTTTACAATAGTTTCTCGTTTTAGACAGACGTTCTGATGTGGGCGACAGGTGAACACCGACCTAACCTTTATTCCATATTATACATCACCCCTCACCTTGTTTTAGAACAGCTGAAAACTTACTGGAACCGTGTTGCCAGATGTCGTGAGAATACTGTAACGTCGGGGGCGTGATAAGGCTGTGAAACCACAATACTAAGTAACTGTCTCCATGAAAATGAGACAAAACAAGGTGACTTCACTTTCCAGAAAGAAATGTGAACCATGTGATGTAAAACAAGCTTTCAAAAATTATCACCCACAACTGGGGCAAGCAACTATCGGGGGGAAAAAAAGGAACAAACTTGCGGAAAAATACTCAGAAGCGGCAACTAAATCACCGGATGTTGCGTTAGATTTTCCCGCGCTTTTGGTTCCACTGTTTAGCTTAGTTCGGTTGAGGGTTGTCACGTGATTTTTGCCTGCGGTTCGGGTGTATTGTTGCCACGGAGCTAGTGCACAGCTGGTAAACATTGTTCCGTGCCTTTAAAGAAACGTCCGTCCGTTTTTTTAAAATTTAAATTATATAATTTCGTTCTGCGTGTTAGCGGATAGCGACATGCCGCCAAAGAAGCGCGTCACTGGGAGTGCTCAGAGCAGAGAGCAGAAAAACAGCTGTGACAGAGCCTCTCCTGAAGCCGGCGAGAGTCCACAGTTATCGCCGAAAACGTAAGAAAAGTTCTTGTCCCACTGCCAGACAATATAACCGATCAGCAGTCAGTGAATTATAACATGTCACTGTATCAAAGTCATGTAAGTCCTGCTGGCTAGCATACCTGACTAGAGTGATCCTAGCTAACTGTTATAACCAAGTCAGGCCTTTCTTTAAAGCTAATACCGTCCTCCTAACCTTGCACAGTTACAACTTGTTAATGACAAATACAACATGAAATATAATGTAGTTATTACCTACAGATACACCATATGTTTGAGCCATACTCCTCCCATACTATGGCTACTGAGCTGCTGTCATGTGTGTTGTATGTTTTGACGCCTCAATCTCTGTATTTACTTGATTGATGAGATTCGGCCTTTATCCTCCCAAGGCACAGAGACAAGGATGCTGATTTTGTTTCCCTCTGTAAGACTCTTCGGGTGACAGATGTGGTCTGTGATCGTACCTGGAGGCTGTGGATAACTGTTCAAGAGTCCATGGATGAAGCAGCTGTATGTGTTATTTATATAATGTTGATGATCGTGCAGCTGTACATTTGATCCAACCATTGTTGCAGTTAGAATTGTTGTTACTTTTAAGATAATGGGTACTCTTGTAGAGGAGTACAGGACAACCACACTTGAGTAAAAGCACAAGTGCATCACCAGAAAATGACAAAATTGGTAGAAGTTATGGTCACCTATCATAATGATACTGCAGTAAAAGTCCCGAGTATCTCATGTGTACTGTACACTTAAGTATGAAAAGTAATTGAAGGATTAATATAAAAAAGACCTTTGTGGCAGGCCTATTCAGTTGGCATCCGGGTTCCCAATCTGGCCCTTTGATTGTTTATAATTACATGCATCTCTAACCACTTGTGGAAGTAGTTTGGAAAATAAGATTACAATCCATCCTCAGTGCTTTTGAGGGCATTTACACCTGTACTTACTGCTATCCCACTGCTACAAAAATGCATTTTAAAACAAGGTGAAAATGGGGCATCAGAGTTTCTTTAAACAAAAAGGTAAAGGCTAGACTAGCAGCATTTAGTTATATTTAGTTATTATCATATTACCTTTATTACTTTATTACCTTTTTACATCCGCTTTGCTTTTCTCTTGTTCTTTTCCCTTCTTTTTTAAATTATAAAATTATAGTTTATCTGAATTTTCTTTGAGTTGCTTGTCATTAACATTGTGAATATCACTTGCAAGGAAGTAAAAAAAATAAAAAACTAAAGAGAAGTAAGAGGAGTCGGGTGGGGCCAGCTCAGGAAGATTATGTCTCCTGTCATGAAAAACTTTGGGCATTGTTACAGTTGTAGTGTAGCCCTTTATAGGGCACTCATTAATATACTTGAATATTCAAAATTTCAACCCTAGACCATTATTGGCAGATACTCGAAGTTTCTTTCAATGAGTGTTATTATTATAATAACATTAGCATTGGTGATGGACAGGCTGACAGATGAGGTTAGGCAGGAGTCTCCGCGGACTATGATGTTTGCAGAAGACATTGTGATCTGTAGTGAGAGTAGGGAGCAGGTGGAAAAGAACCTGGAGAGGTGGAGGTATGCCTTGGAGAGAAGAGGAATGAAAGTCGTACATTCATGCAGACCCTCACCAACTACAGACTTCCACCTCAGACCTGTGCGGGCGACATCAAACTGCTTAACAACTTAAATGTCTTCTTTGGGCACTTTGAAGCACAAAACAGCACACCGGCACAGAAGAACACTCCTCCCCTAGACAAGCAGGCTATAAGTCTAGATCCGGCTAGCATGATGACACGCACAGAAATAATTGGACAGCAAAATATAGTTATCGGACACTAAACACATTTGATCAGCAAATTTTGTCTCCATCTATCCATCCATCCATCCATCCATGTTCTACCACTTAATACTTTTTGGGTCACGGGGGGGCTGGAGCCTATCCCAGCGTCTTTGGGCAAGAGGCAGGATACACCCTGGACAGATCGCCAGTCCATCGCAGGGCCAACACAGAGAGACAGACAACCATTCACTTACATTCATACGTAAGGACAATTTAGAATCCCCAGTTGCTGCCAATTAACTTAACCTGCATGTCTTTGGCCTGTGAGAGGAAACCAAAGTAGCTGGGGAGAACATGCAAACTCCACACAGAAGGGTTACTGATGGTCAGGGGGTGGGATTGAACCCACGATTGCCAAGGGTGGAATCGATCCCGTGACCTTCTTGCTGTGCTGCCACAGTGCTAACCACTGCGCCACCGAGACTACAGTATATATAGTCCACTATATCTAAATTCACTATATAGCAAATAGGGAGGGAGTGAGTGAGTGAACATTCCAAACAAAGCCAAAGCTTGGACAGCTTACAGCCTGACCTGATTATGGGCTTGGAGTCCAAAGGTCATAGTTAACATTCCATTTGCACTATTATTATAGAATGAGTAAAGCTAGGGTCCCAAACTTTGCAGACAGATTCACCCTGTATCCCTTTATGGTTCTTTTGATCGCAAGGACAAAGGTCAACGTCAATATTGCATGTAAACTATATCAACAATAAAGAACACTAGGGTCACCAAGCTTGATACACAGGTTCACCTTGAGACCGTGACCTCTGACTTCGGGGTTAGGCTCAAAAAGTCAGTGGTTGAGGGTAGCATTCCCTATGCCCTCTTACTGTAGAACATGTGAAGCTCTCTAGTGTCGCTGAAGTTGCTACAGATGTTCACACTGAGATCCTGACCTGCAGCTATAGTTATATACAACAACTTTTGTTGTATATTCATGGATGATAGGCTGATCATAATTTAGCTCTGCCCCAATAATTATTCAAAAATATGAAAACTGTTCTCCTTCAGTGACATATTGGGATCTTCAAGGAAAATGGAAGCGTGGGACATTGTCTCACCTCAGAGTGCTCTTGTTAAAAAGAATTTATGTCATTGCTAATACTGTTTTTGCATTCATTTCAGGGCAGTCAGCAGAGGCTGTGGGGTGCTTGTCTGTTTGTGATTGTGACAGACATGGATGTTGTCTATTTCACATTAACTCAGCTTCTGAAAGCAGTCAACTTGAGGTAAGAATTTTCACTGCATAAAATAATTGAATCGGTGAATTCAAAAGGGGCCCAAGTCCAAGAAATATGTTTTTGCAGGAAATCAAATAAATTGCATATCTCAAAGGTAGTCTATGCCAGATGGTTCATACTTTACTCAGATATAGCACAAGGCCATAGCTTAGAAATGCTATAATATGAAACATTTCACTTTTTTAATTTCAGAGGATTGGCAAACTAAAGTCCCTGAACTTGGGCCCTTCTTGAATTAAACAATAGGAACATATGAAAAGAAGCGCATAACATCTATTTCTCACATGTCGAAAACGTTTTTTTTTAATTATGCCATGTTTTGAACACCTTTTATGATCACTTTATATTCAAACTATTGTTTTGATAACTGCCAGCAAATGGGATTTTCATCTAAAAGTGGGCAGATTAACATAGAGGTCCATCTACTGGTAACTAATCGTCAAAGTCAGACTCATCTTCACGCCTAGCATCACAAACTGTTAAATTACTGAGGAACTGCTGAGCCTCTGGTGAAAGATATTTCGCCAATTTCTGAACATCCTTTACTTTAGCTGCCTTTACACCAAGTTGCTCGCTGTAGAGTGGCTCCTCTGGGTATGTAACAACCCTGCACGATGGCTTTAGAAGGCGGAATCTGGATGTGACCTGAGCAGACATATTTTCGGAAACTTCTATATCATTTCTGAAATTTGTACTGAATCGGAAGATCTTGTATTTGGTTACTGTGTACTTCTCTCCGTCTTTTCTGGTTGACTTTTTATAAAACTGACCAAGGTGGGACTTGAAGTCAAACATATCTGTACCTTTCATGGAGATAACCTCAAACTTTTCACCAATGATTTCATCCCATTTTTGATAAGTCTCGACTGTGTCGTGTCTTCGCTGTACTCTTTCTATGACCCCAAACTGCCTGTCACAAGGCAAGTAGCTATGGCCCCTGATTGGAAGGTGATGGGTGACTTCATCAAACCTTCCGTTTACCACCAGGGATGCTAAATACTGCACCATAGTGTGGTTGTGGTTTTGACCATGGCAGCCATCGGTGAAAATACCTAGATTCTTAACAGTGGAAGGTACATTAGTTTCTATAAAATGTTTAACACAGCTTATGACCTCGTTGACACCTCTATGGGCTTCTGTTTCTGGCCAGGTGTAGACCTTCATTTTACCAAGTTTGGCTGAATGTTTGTTTCTGGCCCATTCCTTTTCATTACGCCTTCTTTTTGGCCTGACCTCTTCATCACTTGATTCAAACTCGTGTTGCGTGGGCGCTGCCATCCTGGATGACTGGTGCTGCCACCTATGACTTTAAGTTTAATCCATGCAGGAAGGACCCAAGTCCTGGACTTGGGTCTCTCTTGCACTCAATGCATAAACAATGCTGTGAATAGTCAATGCATTAAAGTTGACTTGGGACGTTTTTGCACATAATCAGATAGCTTGTCTCTTAAAGTTCATTAAACATGTAATATCTGGGTTTTGAAAAAGTGTGGACTTGGGCCCTTTTGGAATTCACCGATTCAATTGTTCTTGGGGAACACTGAAAGTCAGCTGTGTGATGTTTCAGAGAAGTGTTCGTCAGCCAAAAAGCACTCATTTACACACTGTCTTGGAATGCTTTAGCTAAAATATAATGGTGATATTTCATCTATCCATCCATCCATGTTCTACCTCTTAATCCTTTTTGGGTTGCGGGGGGTGGTGGTGCTGGAGCCTATCCCAGCGTCTTTTGGCAAGAAGCAGGGTACACCCTGGACAGATCACCAGTCCATCACAGGGCCAACACAGAGAGACAGACAACCATTCACTCACTCTCACATTCATACCTAAGGACAATTTACAATCTCCAGTTGATGCCAATTAACCTAACACACATGTTTTTGGCCTGTGGGAGGAAACGGAGTACCCAGAGAAGACCCACGCAGACACGGGGAGGACATGCAAGCTCCACACAGAAGGGTCACTGATGGTCAGGGGGTAAGATCAAATTCACGATGGTCAGGGGTGGAATTGATCCCGTGACCTTCTTGCTGTGCTACCACAGTGCTAACCACTGTGCCACCAAGTTGCCCATAATGGTGATATTTCTTGCCTCAAATTATAATACATTTTATCTTTTTTTGGTTTGTGTGCCTCTGAGATACAATTCCTGTCAGATCAGGCACTGGTTTGCTTGCTACCAGATAACCATGAAAACCAGTACTACTTGTCTCATGGGTCAGGCCGTCGGCGACTCAACCGGAAACCCCACCCTTCCGAGGGCGTGGAGGGTGAAACTGGGCATCCTAGCAGAACTAAAAACAATATCTGTCACAGGTCTGTGGTGGACCACTCCCAGTTACACGGGGTGAGACTGGACATCCTGGCAGATAAACCCATCTGTCGCAAGGTCTGTGGTGGACTTTTGCCAGTCGGTGCATCGTGACATGCACTACACAAAGAGCTGAGATAAACAAACCTATCATCTGGTCAGTCACTGCAACAGATACTGGAGTCAGTTTGTCTTGGCCTGTCTTTGCCATTGATAATACCTTTATCTGCCAAGAATGTGCCACTAGTTCAGCAAAAGCTAGCGGTACTCAGATACTTTGCAAGCAGTTCATGAAATGGTCAGTCAGAAAGCAACTCATACTGGCTCATACGTTGCCCAGGTTAACAAGGTCAGAAGTTCCTGGCAGCGGAAGGCAAAGGACAGAGCTGTGTGGAGGAATCTGATCAGACCTAAATGAAACAGTCATTTTCCTCCCCGACAGACTGCTATGATGATGATGGATGATGATGCCTCTGAGATACTATAAATTGATGCTGTGAAATAACAACAAATTATGTTATTGTATTCCTAAATCTGCAACATTTCAGTGCATCAGTGAAAAACATTGCTGTAGTTCAGTGATAAACACTGTTAATTTACCAGAAGAAAAGCTCACACTTGCTGGTTGGCTCTTCCTTCTCCAGTCCATGTACCTGCATGTTGTATGTAGGTCTGACTGTATGTTAGATAAATGGATGGGTGGTTCATCATTTTAATTTTTTTAAAACAGTGTGAAAGACTTTATTTGTCTGGTGAGGAAGCTGGACGTGAACTTGGACACGATAAGCACCAAGGTTAATGGAGCCCTGACACGTTTGGAGAAGAAGTACGATGTGGTCCTGGCACTTTACCAGAGGTTTGAGAAGTGAGTGAACATGGAGTGCAGGAGCTTGATTTAATGTTAAAAAATATTTGTGGCAAAATTGTGTTTGATCAAGAAATTTGTTGTTTCAGAACATGCCAGAAAATCTTTGTTTTGACTTCTGATGGCAAGTAAGTTGAAGACTAACTCACCATCTGAGTAGAATAAAATTGTCACATTTTCTTTGTCTTTGTGCTAGTTAACTGTTTGCTTGTCTGCTGTATGTTGTACTGGTGCATCGTTAATTGCTCACTTTCTTATTTTTAAGGGAGAGAGAGACCATGCGAGCTTGCTGGACAATGTTTCTTTTGGCCAAAGGTAGGTTATGATTATTATCTCATTCTGGCAAAATAAGCTAGTGCAATAACGTGGTGTCCCATGTGTCCCTCCACATTTCATGGAAATCACTACTCCTTTTAGGCATTTGCCCTGATGCGCACCAAACTCACTCACAATAATCCTCAGGTACCGTACGTCTGCATCCAGGTTGTGCTCATGGTCAAAGTCAGGAAACCTGGGCACTTAGATAATTTCATGAAAATTGCTACTCCTTTTAGGCCAGTGAACGTCAACTGGTGGCCCGTGGGCCACATGTGGCCTGCCAGAGCTTTTGATCCAGCCCCTAGAATGTTTACAAGAAAAAAGCAGAAAATTTACAGGAGAAAGTGTCATTAAAATTTTAGGAGAAAAACCTTTCAAACTCAAGAATAAAATCACACTTCAAGTAGCTTTTTAAGTTATGGTATTTTATTACTCTTACCTAGCTAATTATTTGGGTCACTGCTATTATACTTGAGTAATTAATATCATAAAGTAGCACTGTTTTTACTTGGCTACAATATCTGACTACTGTACCCAGCTCTGAGTGTATAATTTCAGTGTGTGTGTGTGTGTGTGTGTGTGTGTGTGTGTGTGTGTTTAAGAGAAGTGTTTTGATATTTTTTTTTCAATAACCACATGATCAATAGATGCGTCTCAAAAGGTTAAAACCTACAAACCCCCCCCCCCCACAGTTTTTCAGTCTGTGACCCCTTAAACATAGAACGACAAGTTGGATCAAGCTGTCAATACACTTGACAGATTTGTTTTCATGTTTCTCCATCTTCTTCTTTTCATCCTTCCTTCCTCCTTAGTGATCACATCATGTGAATTGGAAAATATTTCTTTGTCTGTGCTGGAGTTGCGTTTTTTTCTCTTCAATATCAGTATTGTTGTGGTGATGCTTTTCATGTTCTGCGTCTGTGCAGGAAGGGCCCTGCAGATGGAGGATGACCTGGTCATATCGTTTCAGTTGCTCCTTTGCACTCTGGAGTTATTCATCAAGCGCTGTTCTCCGGACCTTCTGCAGCCTTTTTACAGTGAGCTTTGTTTTACTTTACTTTTTATACGCCAGTTGAAAGATGGGATGTATTATGGTGTGGTGATGTCCATTTGTCTGTCCGTTCGTCCATGTGAATTTGTCTGGCAAATTCCTCCCAAGTTTTTAAGCTAAGTCAGTTTAATTTCACACAGTGCTTGTACATGTATTGACAATGTGCACGTTGTAGGGCAGGGGTCAGCAGCCTTTACCACTCAAAGAGCCAGTTGGACCCGTTTCCCACAGAAAAGAAAACACTGGGAGCCACAAAAACCCTTTTGACACTTAAAATGAAATGACACTGCATATAACTTTTTTTTCCCTTTATGCTATGTATAAACAAACTATAATGTGTTGCAGTTATGAAATCAGGGAACTCCTGCAGAGAAAACAAAATTACATTTCTGCATGCAACAAAAACATTTTGAACTCTGAAAAAAAAAAAGACATTGGGTTGAAAGGAGAGTGCTATTTCTAGTACTGATGACTCCTGATCCTTCGAATTCCGCTGAAAACAATACCGAAAGCTCAGAATTCCAACACGAACCAGCGATGTGATTTGGGGTTGGGGAAATTATCTGAAAATTCAGCAGGGGGGTCTGGGGGACATAGTCCCCCAGCGGGGTCCGTGGCAGAGCCCCGGTGGGGTGGGGGTGGGGGCAAGGGGGGCAAAGCCCCCCGAAGCTCCTGGGTTTTTATGATTTTTAAGTACCAGAACTGTGCTTAAATGACATAAAACAAACAGCTGAATGCCACTTATTAATGTATAATATTGACTTATGTTCCAAGAAGATAGCATTCCTAAAATATTCCAACAAGCATTATCCATCACATGCTTTAACACTTGATCAAATCAAAATCAGTTAATTTTAGCTGTTCCATAATAGAAATAAAATTGCAACATACCATTACTTTTTATAATTTCAGCATTCATTTCAGATCACCAGTTTCAATCTCCATTGAGACTTGAGCAGTTCATTTTGCACAATCACTGATGTAGTCAAGTCTTAGAAATATTCAAAAGTTATGAGTCAATGTCCACTGTGCACTGTCAATTTCAAACTGTTCGGAATCATAAAAGGGGATGGTTAACTTTTATTACCATTTTCTCCCTCGCGCCAGCCCAGCTCATACAGCCGTTGTTCGCCGCCAGTAACAGAGAGTTAATGACTCTCCACCTGGCCATACCGATTTCTGGAAGTGGCCATACGCCACTTCCAGTCCTGCCTGAAAGGGCGCAGCTTCACTGCGTTCGTGGACCACAAGCCGCTAACGTACTTAACGTACTTTATCTTCCTGGAAGATAAAATAAAGCGGAATTCGGCGAATTAGCAGAAAATCACATCCCTGAGAACACGCCGCCATGAATCTTTGAAAAAGCATGCAACGAGCCATTTGATTGGTCCAATCGTTTGCAACTATCCAATCGCAGGGCTGTCAAGCTACTGCAATACAGTAGTAGCTTGAACACAACACATCCGGGTTATCGCGGGAGACGACTTCTGGGGAAGCGCCGAGCGCTTATGTAACCGTGTTGATTTTCGCTGACGGTGATTAAACTTTAACACGTTTTTTTTTTTTTGATTTTACAAGATCACCATAATCTTCAAATTTAGAATTACATTTTAAAAACTAATGAACTAAAATAAAATACATTTTAATTAAATACTCATTATTTATTTTCCAAAGCCACAGGGAGCCGCAGCAGAGGGATGAAAGAGCCGCATGTGGCTCCGGAGCCGCAGGTTGCCGACCCCTGTTGTAGGGGGTTCAGTGGTTTTCTGATATTTTCTTTAAATTTATTCCACTTTGAATTGTAGCCATTTGGTTTCCTTAAACTTGTTGCAATTACATGGTTATTAGTTTTATTACCGCTTCAGAGTATATATTACCGGAGTGGTGGACTGGTTGGTAGAGCATCCGCCCCACAACCGGGAGGTCATGGGTTCAAATTCCAGCCAGGTCATACCAGAGACCATATAAAAATGGTACTTTCCGCCTTTAGCTTGGTGCTCAGCATAATAGAACACACAGAGCTACCAGGGGACTGACACCCCCCCCCCCCCCCACCCCAGCGTAGCTTTCACTACTCACAGTAGCTGTGTGGCCTAGGGTCAGTGAAAAGGAGATAGGCGCCTCCCCATACACCACATGGTGTCCCACATGTTGTGGAAGGGATTAACTTAAACTAAAGAGTATATTGAATTTGTATTTGAGTTTTTGATTGAAAGTGCGCTAGTTCTACAAAAATAATAATGGCTATAGACTGGGGTGTAATGTACCGTGTAAGGTACTCTTGTTAGCTTTTTATCCCCCGCCAGTCAAAGCCCAAAGGGAGATTATGTTATGGGTCAGTCTGTCCGTCTGTCCCTTTTGGTCAGATTGTTTTGTAACTTGGTACCATGGTTTGATATACACTGATGATACGCATATTGCAATTTGGTTCTGATCGGATAATTTTTGCGGGAATTGTAGCAACTGACCTATGACCTTCTGCTTCACCTCACTTCATAGACAGTAACTGTCTTGTGAAATCAGCTCCTCCTACAGTTTTGTTTTGATTGTTTTGAAACTTGGTACCATGGTTTGAGATACTCTGATGATGTGCATATTGCAGTTTCACTCTCATTGGATGACCTTGAGGTCAAAGGTCAGGGGTTAGATTTTTCCCTAAATCTTCTAAACATAACTACTGAAAAAAATGATGTATGCTTTTCAAATCAATACAGGAGTTGTATCTAATACACATCTTGGATGTGTATTAGATACACACTCTCACCTAACTATGGGTTTGGGGTCAAGGGGTCAAAGGTCAAAGTTAACATTGCAGTTGCACTATGGTAATGGGAAATGCTAAATTTACTATTACTATAAAATGGGTAAAGCTAGGGCCACCAAACCTGGTATACAGATTCACCTTGGGATCCTGACCTCTAACTATGGGTTTGAGGTCAAAAGGTCAAAGGTTAAGGTTAACATTCCTTATGCCTTATTACTGTACAACACATAAAGCTAGGGCCACCAAACCTGGTACACAGGTTCACCTTGAAATCTTGACCTCTGACTATGGGTTTGGGGTCAAAATGTCAAAGGTCAAAGTTAGCATTCCATTTGTACTATTACTATAAAATGAGTAAAGCTAGGGCCACCAAACCTGGTCCACAGATTCATCTTGGGATCCTGGCCTCAGACTCATTGGTTTGGGGTCAGAAAGTCAAAGGTCAAGGTTAACATTCTCTATGCCTTATTACTGTATAACGAGTAAGTTAGGGTCACCAAACTTGGTACACAGGTTCACCCTGTGACCCTGAAGTGTGACTATGGTTTTGGGATCGCAAGGTCAAAGGTCAACATCAAAACAGCTTATAAACTATATCGCAACAACAAAGAAAGCTAGGGTCACCAAACTTGCAACACAGGTTCACCTTGAGATCCTGACCTCTTGACTATGGGTTTGGGGTGAAAAGGTCAAGGTTCACATTCCATTTGCACTATTACTATAAAACGAGTAAAGCTAGGACAACCAAACCTGGTCTACAGGTTCATCTTGGGATCTTGACCTCAGACTACGGGTTTGCGGTCAAAGGTCAAAGTTAACATTCCCTATGCCTTATTACTGTACAACGAGTAAGTTAGGGTCACCAAACTTGCTGCACAGCTTGGGATCCTGACGTCTGACTGGGTTTGGGCTTGAAAGGGCAAAGGTCAAGGTTTGCATTTCTTATGCCTTATTACTGTACAACGAGTAAAGCTAGGGCCACCAAATCTGGTAAACAGGTTCATCTTGGGATCCTGACCTCTGACTATGGGTTTTGGGTCAAAGGTCAAGGTTAACATTCCTTATGCCTTATTACTGTACACCGAGAAAAGTTAGGGTCAGCAAACTTGGTACACAGGTTCACCTTGGGATCCTGACTGCTGATTATGGGTTTGGGGTCAAAAGGTCAAAGGCCAAGGTTAACATTCCTTATGCCTTATTACTGTACAACGAGTAAAATTAGGGTCACCAAACTTGGTACACAGGTTCATCCCATGACTGTAGTTTTGGGATTGCAAGGTCAAAGGTCAACATCAAAATGCCTCATAAAGTATATCTCAACAACAAAGAAAGCTAGGGTCACTAAACCTGGTACACAGATTCACTCTGAGACCACAACCTCTGACTACAGGTTTGGGGTCAAAAGGTGAAAGGTCAAGGTTGGCACTCCCTATGATCTCTTACTATAGAATGTGTAAAGCTTTCTAGGGTCACCATACGGAGGCGGAGGATGTTGCACTAGCCTCAGAGTGCTCTTGTTATCATATTTATGGCATGACTTCGAGAAAAGTTGAAACTAGAAAAGCACTCAGAGAGTGCATACCTCCACCAAGGCTCCTTCAGTCCCTCATGGATCACTTCCAAAATGTAATGAGTTTGTTTTGGAGGATTCTTGCTAACACATTGTGAGAAGATAAGAACCTTGTTGGAAGTATGCGTTCTCAGATCATCACCAAAATGTTGTGGGTTCCTCTCTAGCCCAAGGACCACCTCTGGTAAAAAATTTCATCCAAATCCATACAGTAGTTTTTGTGTAATGCTGCTGCACAAATAAAAATGAGGTCCTTGGTGGAGATATGCACTCTCAGATCATCACCAAAATTTAATGGTTTCATCCTTGGGCCAAGGGCCACCTCGGGTGAAAATTTCATCAAAATCCATCCAGTAATTTTTGCGTAATCCTGCTAACAGTCAGACAGACAAACCACCCCGATTACATAACCTCCTTGGCGGAGGTAATCAAGAGCAAAACCTCACAAATTTTCAAGGATAAAGTAATTTATGAGGAAAAAATCTCAAAAGTTCTGGAAAAGAGAAATTTCAAGAATAGTTAGAAATAGACAAGAAAAATGTTGTGAATTTATAAGAAACTAGAGGGCCCAGGCAGTGGAGTCGCTGGCTGCCTGGGGCCTGAGGGCAGGCGTTGGCCTAGCTGGGGGGTAGGGGGTTGACGAGTCTGGGGATGTGGGCTCGCCGCGCCAGCCGCCTGGCGACCTGGCCTCCCTTGATTGGCCCTCCCGGGGCGGATGCCTGGCTTTCCTGGGGCTTGCTGACCTCGGACGTTTGTGCCCTGTGGGGTTGGTGGCTCTGCTTTGCCTGCTCGGGGTTCCCGGGGGGAGAGCTGCTGCGATCGGTTCCCCGCTTTGTATGTTTCCTGACAAACCACTCACGTGCACACACTTATTTTGCGCGCACTCTCATATATACGCACGCAGATGCACAAGTGTCTCTCCTTTAACAGGTGCAGAAACTAAACTCGTATTGAGACATCTTCGGTGGAAGAAACAGTTTGTCTTCTGTTTGTTTTAGTTGTTGGTTTGTTTGTCTTTTTGTCTGTTCCCCTCCCCTTTTTCCCCCCTCCACACACTTCCTTTCCCTCTTCCCCATCCTGTTGGGTCTTCCATGGGTAAAATAATTAAAATAAAGTATTAAAAGCCAGGAGGAGTTTACAACGATATACAGTACAAAGTTAGGTACTGTATAAGCTCTTCTTGGCAAAGTAAATCTGTTTTGGCACAGTAAGGATGACAGACCCCTGTTCTGCTTGCCTAGCTGCCTGACAGGACAAGGGGAAAAAAAAACCCAAACAAACAAACTAGAGGGCACTCAGAGAGCAAATACCTCCGCCAAGGCTCCGTGTCTCCCTCCCTTTGTCCTCCCCTCTGTCCCTTTGTCTGTCCATATCACCATCCATCTGTACATTGCAAGATAGGGCCTTGGCAGAGGTATGCAGTCACGGATCACCTCCAACATCTAGTGAGTTCATCTTTGGGCCAAGAACCACCTCTGGTGAAAATTTCATCCAAATCCATCCAGTTGTTTTGGAGTATTGCTGCTAACACTCTGTGAGAAGATAAGAGCCTTGGCGGAGGTATGCATTTTGAGATCATCACCAAAATCTAATCATGCGTTCAGTGTGCCATTACACACCTGTCCTAAAAATCTGAATGAAAGGTACTATTTAAATGCAATCCATTATTATTATTATTATTATTATTATTATTATTATTATTGTTATTAGCAGACAGAAACGACAGCAAAAACAATATGACCACATTATAGTAATAATCACAAGACTGTCATAATTGTATTGACTATACTTTGGGGCTGGGCAATTCCACCTTAAATCAACAGCATGGTTTATTGAATCTTTCAGGTCGGTTTTTGTTTTTTGTTTTTCTCTTCTGTTCTCCATTACAGTTTACTGATGAGGTTCATAATTATTAAGCAATATTACAGTGTAGTGTCATACCATTTTTTGCAGTTACCAGCTACAAATTCACACTGTTTGATGCAGCAAAGTTCAGCCTCCACCTCCTCCACCGCCACCTCTCATTTTTGTCTTTCTGCACCAGCTCCCTATGTCCCGCCCTTCCTTAATTTTGATTGGCTGCTTAGAAAGGTCTGACATTGACGAGTGCAGCTGTACAGTAGTCTGACAAGTTGAACTTTTTCCAGCCCTGAGCCCCGTGACAAAATGCGGCCACCGCTCAAAGCGTTTCAGTGCCAAGGACGCTCAGCACTGTAAACGCTGGACTACAAAGGGAATTAATAGAAAATAGTCGCCCACAGCAGGAAAAACGACTTTGGTGGACACGCCCCATAATACTTTTTTCTGCAGTGTTTGGTTGCCGGGGCTCATGGCCCTGTGGCGTGACCACGTACGTAACTGAGTGGACATGTCTTAAAGAGGCAGTACATGAAAAGCACCAGATTAATATATAAAATAATATTTAAATAATCTCTGCATCCACATCGTGATGCAAATCACCACCAAAATCTAATCATCTGTTCCCCATGCCATTACATATCTTTCCTGAAAATTTCATCAAAATCCATTTCATAACTTTTTGAGTTACGTTGCTCAAAGACAAACCAACCAACCAACCAACCAACAGACAAACCAACCAACACCACTAAAAACATCACCTCCATTCTCCCTTGGCGGAGGTAAAAATATTGCAAATGTTTAAGATGAAAATGCAAACTTAGAAAAAAAAATTGCAAGAGGGAATAAAAGACAAATTTACATAAAAAGTTACATATTTAAGAGAAAAATGTTCCTGTCTTTGCTTTATACTTGGCTCTTTTAACCATTATTTTAAGTCCCCACCGTACTTAATTGCTCTGTGCAGATTACTTAACGTGGCTGTTTCTGCAGCTAAGGTTGCCAACACCTGATCTGATAATGTATTTGTTATGTTAACTGTCCATGACTGTAGTGTAGGCCTGGGTGATGAATCAAAAAATAAACAAAACCAACATTCTAACCCTAAAACTGACTCCCCATTGTGTGTGTGTTCATGTACTGTCCCCTTATATATAGGGGCTTAAATGAATGCCTTATTAAACTCAGTATGAACTAGTGCTTTGTGACAGTGGATGGAGCACATATCTGATAGATGCTGGTATTTAATGCTAGTGTGCTGTACTTTGTACAAAGTGTCTGTGCAGAGTACAGCAACAGCTGCAGTTGCATTTAGGTCACCCTTTTTTCCTCAGATTTTTCCTAATAAAAACAAACACAAATGCTAGACTGTAAGATAATCAGTTGAAGCGATGTAGAGCTGCTTTAATGTTAGCAATAGTTGCTTCAGCTTCTCATTAGGAAATTTAAAAAATAAGGAACTGAATATGCTGTTTAAAAATGAAACTAAACTCTGCAGTGACTAAGGCTTTCAAAGTAAAAGCCAAGTCTTCACAATAAAAGCAACAAGATTTTCAATTATAAATTTATATCATTTCTATGATGGAATAAATAAAAGAAAGTAAAACTAAAGTACAGACATTTATAAATAATTTGGAAATAATTTCTACTGATTATATATTTATTGGAATACCACTGCATAAATGAATGAATGAATGAATGAAAATTTGAATCAAAAATCACTGTAAAAACTGGAACCAAAGTAAATTGTTCAGTTAAATGTGATATTGATTTGAGGTCAGATCGCCCAGTGCCACTGTAGTGTTTTCCGCAGAGTAAGCTTGTTCTTGTGGCAGTAGCAAGGTAGGTGTACATGTACAGTATGTACGCACACATATGTATGGGTACGCACACGCATACATGAAAACATGTCACTGCATGCTAAAAGAAATGCATGTACGCTTTCTTGTATATAAGTGTGTAGTTAAAATAAGTAACAGAGAAGTAATCAGCTTGTTCTTCAGCGAGTCTTTCATCAAGTGTAAGCTGTCTTAAACTGTAGCTATAGTTGATGTTTTTGTTCACATTTTCACCTTTGGGGAGTTGTGTCTCATTTCATAGGAAAATGAGTTCCAACCTGTAGTGCCTATCCAAAGCTGGATGAAAAGCTGGAACAAAATTATTTCTGTAACAATTAGTCTTACACCTTGGGACCATAGAAGGGCAGAGATAAAAATTTGCTATGCAAAGGGTGTGAGTCATAGTTTACAACAGAGCTGGCTGTCCGCTGTAATTGCTTGGTACTTTATATGGAGGTTCTAGGTTTAGCTGGGTCTCACCACTCTCCCAACCAGCCCATTTTACAATCTGAGCCAGGTCAGGTTACCAAACCATGATCTAAAGAAAAAGATTCAATCAAAGCACAATAAAACACTATCAGCAAGGTTTTATCAATGATTAAGAAAGTATATATTAAAAAATTTACTTGAGTAATATGTAATGCTGTCACTCTTGCCAATTTGTGAGGTTTTTCTCTAAAATTTTTGTCTATTTTCTAAGGAAAAAATCCTCATAAATTTGAAACTTATTTTTTTTTTGCTTATTTAAAATTTTTCTCATAAATTTATATTTTGTTCTTGTATTTTTTGATTTTTTTCTCTTGTAAATTCGAGACTTTGTTCTCATATTTGTGTGTGTGTGTGTGTTTTGTGAAGTTAAATTTTTCTTGCCACCTTTTTTCTTATGAATTTGCAACTTTTTTGTGGGCCAACCCATGGCAAAGTGGTCAATGTGGCATTGTGTACCATGTTGAACATGATGCTCACACAGGCAGCGTGGGTTTGAGTCCCGGTTTGGGCAGGCCGTCCAGCATGTCTGTCTCCCTTGCTCGCCACTCCTTTTCCAAATAAAGGCAAGTAAAAAAAAAAAAAAAAACAACAACCAGGAAATAATCTTTTAAAAAATTGAAACTTTTTTTTATAAATTTACAAATTTTCTTTTTAATTTTCAACTTTTTTCCTGTAGATTTGTGACTTCACAGTCACCAATTTGGGAACTTTTCCCCCCTAAATGTTTTAGTTTTAGAAAAATGAACTTTTAGCATTTACACTCTAATAAATTTCACATCATATAAAATTATAAATTTACTTAAATTGCTAAATATGCGGTAATTTTTTGTTGTTACATTATAGACAAGCACATTCCTAGCAGGTTTTCAAATCACTGAGATTAAAAGTTAACAAGAGCACCACCAAATGTACTTGAGTAAAATTGAAGGTTTTTCTTCATAAATGTACTTAAGTAAAAATAAAAAGTATCCTGCAATAAAACTATTCACAAACGTACACCGTTGTGAAAAAGTTACTCGAGTACTTGCACTTGATTAAATGTAACTAGTTACTACCCACCTCTGCTGAGCTTAGCAGCAAAAAAACCTTACTGGCCTAGGAGTAGCTGTTGGGTATGCACAAATCAGCATTGTTCTGAGGCAAACGAGTGCACCACGAGGCTTGGCTGTGTACCAAGTTTGATGACCATAGCTCTTCTGATAAAGTGGCTGCAGACCAAAACTGAGCTTTTATGACCTAGCGACCTTAGATCAGGGATGTCAAACTCATGCCATGAAGGGCCAAGACCAGGCCCAGAGAGTCGGGAGGATCCCCAGTGGGCCGGTCCACTACTGGGCCAGTGTTCCGGTGAGGGGGGGGGGGGGGGGAAGCAACTATCACTTTAATCCGATAACGTGCACATGACGTTTCACATTCTACAGCAGCAACACTGCACCACAGTCTCTGGATGCATGGAAATGGATGAAATAGATGTTCCTCCCCGGGAATTCCCCTCTTCCTACCGTAGTCAGTCAGTCCCTACAGTTCATCAGCAGCACTGCAACTCCTGTCTTGCTGAACTGATAAACATGGATGGGGAAAAAAGACCAGAAGGAGCAGAAAAGGCCAGAATTTTATTTTATTTTATTTTTTTTAAAAAGAGGGCTTTGGATAATGACGCTGCAAAATGTGCTAAACTAATAGATTCATTTTCAAAAGGCACGGAGGTGGCAACTAAAGGTAAAGACAGAGGATGGATGATGAAGCTGTAGGCCTAATTATCATGTGGTCAGCTGTTACCAAGCAAAAATGCCAAGAGAAATGAAATAATATTTGCCCCAGTAAAACATATCACAGAATTTTACTTAAAATTTTAATTTAAAATCAGAAGAAATGTTAATTTATGGCCAGTGTTTGCAGTAAAATAACAGTTTTACTAAATGTTTGTATAGCATCTGGGCAGCAAAAAACCCAGTCCCCTCCCCCAACCCCCCCCCCCCCCCCCCCCCCCACTCTGAAGTCTGTGAAAAACAGGCTGAGAAGCTCACTGACTCAGGAGCATAAAGAGAGCAGGGGTGTCTAATCATGTTCCATGGAGGGCCAAGACCCTGCAGGTTTTCTCTTCTACCCAGTCTCTTCAGCAGGTGTTTTCACTTATCAGCAATCAGTGGGAAGAAATTCAGTGGAATCTGCTGTTGAAGACACTGGTTGGAGGTAAAGCCTGCAGGGTCCTGGCCCTCCATGGCACATGATTGGACACCCCTGATTTAGAGGCTTTCTTGCTTATGAACACTGAAAAAGAAATTCTCATGTCTATAGACAATGAGACAGTGATCAACAAAGTAGCAGAAACCAGTTCACTGCTTAGGCCACTGCTGATGCCGTAGGCCCTAAAGGAGCACCTCAGCAGTGCAACAACAACAAAGCACCTTGTGACTGGCTGTTACGACTGAGATAATAGTTGCCATAGTTGTAGTCTTTTCAGTGTTCCTACTAAGATCAGAACTGTTACAAGCATTGTGGGCCCACTCGGGCTATGGGAAAGTCACATTAACCCAGTCAAAGGTTGATGTACCACCAAAATAATTGTGGAAACATTATTTTAAGGTAAAAATGTTACATAGCATTGCTCTAACCATTTTCAGTGCAGAGTGAAGGGGGATTTTGTTTTTTCAGTTTGTCAATTTTCTTCCAATTTTTCTTTATTGAAGAGGAATATTTAAGTTCTATATTAAACATGTCTTAATATTAATAATAAAAAACGACAGGAGAGAAATTGAACTGTTTTTATTTATCACTTCCCCCCCCCCCCCCAAAAAAAAAGGTGGGCCGGTCTTGGGCATGAAACTCCCGGGCTAAAAATTGGTCCCACTCCGGCCCTGGCCAAGACCCTGCAAGTTTTCTCTCCAACCAGCAAGTAAAGCAGGTGTTTTCACTGATCAGTAATCAGTGGGAAGGAATTCAGTGAACTCACCTACTGAAGAAAGAGGTTGGAAAGAAAACCTGTAGGGTCTTGGCCCTCCATGGCATGAGTTTGACATCCCTGCCTTAGACCTTTTGACCCCAAAAACACAGACACCAGTGCTAGTCCCAAGGCCAACCTGTGTACAAAGGATCCAGCCTCATTAGTTCTCGAATTAAAAGTGCGGACAGACATACAGAAGGATAAATGGAAGTGACAGCCTTACCTATGCCTTGACTCAGTTGTTGTGGGTAATGAAAATAAAGATTCCAATACCACTGATGCCCCTGGGGCAGTAGTGGCTCTGGAGACAGAGCAGGTCACCCAATAACTGGAAGGTTGGCAGTTCGAACCCTGCTCCCCCCAGCCACCCTGCTGTCATGTCCTTGGGTAAGACACTTTACCCACTTTGCCTCTAGTGTGTGAATGAATGTGTGGTGGTGGTTGGAGATGCTGTTGGCGCGGATTAGCAGCCACATTTCCGTCAATCCGCCAAAGCTACAGAGGTAGCTTACAACTTTTATTGTCTTTGATGTGAATGAATAATCAATTGACGGTAAAGTGCTTTTGTTGTCATGAAAAACACTATATAAATCCAATCCATTATTATATCATGATGAAGTAGGATTTTGTAACCTATATTTTGTTCTTTCAGAATCTGCCATTAGCAAAGTCCCGGGCCCCTCAACACGAACATCTCGTCGCAACCAGAGCAAAGCTAAATCCCGTCCTCCAGAACCAGAGGTTGATGTGCAGCTACTTGAAACCTTGAGCAAAGAGAACGAATGCAGTGCAGAGGAGGTCTCCATTTTCACATCTGTCATTATGCTAACACAGTTTAAATTCCTTTTTTTATGCTTTATGACCTTTATGCCATTTGTATTTGCAGGTGAAAAATGTATACCAGACCAGTTTCTTGGCTTTCCTGGATTCACTGGATCTTTCTAAAAGCTCAGATTTTCCTCAGGTAGGAAATGATTGTCAGACCACCTGCTCCACTGTTTGTTCCTCATCATTCTGGGTTTCCATTAGTTTATCTCTTCCTGCTCCCTGCTGCTTTTGTTTGCTAAACATTTGAGTGTGTGACAGATGTTGGTTGTTCTTATAGCCACTATTACATATTTGTTCTGACATACATGGTGTCAGGGGAATGTTTACTTAGGCAGGGGATCCTTTGTAGCGTGTCAGTATGTTGTAGAGGCAGATATGAAGACAGCGGTGACAGGATGCCACTGTTTGCTGACACTGACACACTTCTGAATGAGGACATACTTTAGTATTACATTACCCCAGTGACGGACAGATGGTGTGCATTATTTATCTCTCTTCTGTAAACAGTGTGTGGATATGGATCACTTTATTTATCTGAAATTGAGATTTTTGCCCAGACTACACCATGTTTATGTGAAACGGATCTGATCGCATAAGCTGTTATCACTCATGTTTAGACAGGTCCTGTATGAGTACAGCAGCGAGTCCAAATTTTGCATGCTTAGGTTTAATGTTAAGACCTCGCTGCAGATCTTACACTGTAATGCCGGCTTTCTCTTTAATTGCATATCTACTGTATGTCATTGTGCAAGTGGTTGCAGTAAAGTGCAGAGACATACAGCAGCAAATGTATTACTGCTGGTGTGCCAGTCTTTCTGTGCCAACAGCTGAGTTAAGGTCCGGGGGTGGGGGTGGGGGGGGGGACCGAGTTCAGCATCCTGATGGCCTGATGAACAAAGCTGTTTAGCAGTCTTGTGGAGCAGGCCCAGAGGCTCTGGTACCTTTTCCCTGAGGGCAGGGGACTGAAGAGAGAGTGTGAGGGGTGGGACGTGTCACCTGCCATGTTGATGGCTCTGTGGGTGAGGTAGATGTCCGAGAGGGGGGCAGAGGGGCACCGATGATCTTGCTGGCTGCTTTCACTGTGCATTGTAGTATCTTCCGGCAGGAGACAGTGTAGCTTCCATACCACACCGTGATGCAGCTGGTGAGGATGCTCTCAACGGTGCCTCGGTAGAATGAGCACATGATGGGGGGTGGGACTCGTGCTGTCCTCAGTTTGCGGAGGAAATGGAGGCGAGTTTGAGCTTTCTTGGCCAGTGATGTGGTGTTGTTGGACCAGGTGAGGTCTTCAGAGATGTGCATCCCCAGGAACTTGGTGATGCTCACCCTGTCCACAGCTGCTCCATCGATGATCAGAGGGGGATGCCGTGTGTGTCCCCTCCTGAAGTCGACCACGATCTCCTTGGTTTTTCCCACGTTCAGTAAGAGGTTATTGTCTTTACACCACTGAACCAGTTAGCTCACCTCTTTTCTGTAGTTGGCCTCCTCGTTGTTGGTGATGAGGCCCACCACCGTCGTGTCATCCGCAAACTTGATGATGTGGTTTTTGTTGTAGGCTAGTACACAGTCATGGGTCAGCAGGGTGAAGAGCAGCTGGCTGAGCACGCACCCTTGTGGGGCCCTTGTGCTCAGTATGATGGTTTTGGATGTGTTGCTGCCAACCCACACATTCTGTGGCCTCCCTGTGAGAAAGTCCAGCACCCAGTTACAGAGAGAGGTTTTGAGTCCCAAGTGTCTGAGTTTTCGTATCAGGTGCTGGGGGATGATTGTGTTGAATGCTGAACTGAAGTCCAAGAACAGCATTCACATATAGGAGTTCTTTGAGTGCAGGTGAGAGAGGGCTAGATAGAGAGCAGCAGCGATGGCATCTTCTGTGGATCTGTTTGACCTGTATGCAAACTGAGATGGGTCGTGGGAGGGAGGGAGGATGGACTTGATGTTCTGCATGACCACCCACTTGAAGCACTTCATTATGATGGGAATAAGTGCTACAGGCTGGTAATCGTTGTAGCTGGATGGGATGGGCTTCTTTGGGACTGGTGTTATGGTGGCAGTTTTGAAACGTGGGGACAACAGCTTGAGTCAGGGAGATGTTGAAGATGTCGACCAGGACATTCTTGAGCTCCTCTGCACAGTCCTTCAGAACGCGACCCGGTATGTTGTCTGATCCAGCTGCCTTGCGTGGGTTGATTCTGGAGAGGGTCCTCTTCACGCTAGCCGGATCCAGACTCATGGCCTGCTCGTCTGGAGGAGGAGTGGTCTTCTGTGCTGATGTGCTGTTTTCTGCTTCAAAGTGGCCGAAGAAGTCGTTTAGGTTGTTAAGCAATTAATGATAAATGTAAGAATATGTTTTGAACTTAAAATGTTGGGTGGCACAGCTTTATTTCAAGAGACCTTATCCTGTAATTTTTTCCAAGGTAAATGATGTCAACCATCAATATGAAGAGCACTACCTCAAGAGCAAAGATATTGATGGACGGATGTTTTTTGATGGAGATGAGACTGTTCTTCCACCGAAAATTGAGATGTAATTTCCTTTACTTAACAGTTTTTTCATGTTGTTTAAAATATGTTTAAGAAAAGTGTTTAATAATCTTCTCCTACACCTAGATCACAGGTAGAGGGAACACCAAAGAAGAACCAGCCAGAGGAAGACAGTGTAATTGTCCCTCCTCAGACGCCTATCAGGTTAATTGTAGTCAGACACTCATTTGCCGCCTCATCCCAAACCCATTCAGGAACTAGAAATACTACACAATAATAATGGAAATGTATGAAAGCCGAGAGCAGCTATTTTGTTTTGAGATCATGAGCACTTTCCCATCATAACACATTAATTTATCCCATTATCACAAGAAAACAGAATGAAAAAAGATGGTAGCCACTATGGCTGCTCACTGAGAAAATGTACTAATTATTAAGGAGTTATCAGATTAGAAATCTTATATTGATTTTTTTTTTTTTTCAAATAATGTTCAACCTCTTGAACTGGTAGTTTAATTTCAACCCTAGATCAGTTTAAATTGGACTTTAAATGTGCAACAGAATTAAATTTATTCTTGGTTGAAGATGAAAGCATTAATTTACAGAGAAGTTATAATTTAATCTTTTTAAGTGTTTGTTAATGTTTTTGACCTGTTCATTTGACATTTAATAATAACAATAATTTATTTAATTTATTACATACTTCATTACAGGCAATCTCAACATTTTATGTTGTCGCCACAATAGTTTCTACATTTCTGGTCGGATTCACTTCAAATTTATACATCTAATGAGGGGATCCATTTTTGGGGAGGGGGACTTACTATTTCCCAGTTGTTTTATGTTGATCACAGTTGTTAGTAGGGGTCTCTGATATGCAGATTCGTGGGGTATGTGAGCTTACTCACTAAGGTTCTTTCATTTTAAATGAGTTTGGTGCAACGGAATTTCAAGTTAACCCCTGATTTAATCTGGTTTACAGTTGAACCGTGTTAGTGCAGTCCAGCCTGAAGGGAAAATTAAGTCTGCTCTGAGAGTTTCTTTTGATTGAACCTTTTTGCTTTTTTCAGAGCTGCCATGAACTCTATTCAGCTGTTGAGAGGAGATCTTATCTCCTGTGGAGACCAACCATCCCCTAATCTGGTGACATATTTCAAAGTGGGTCTTAACACTTTTGCTTTGAATCAGAAGGTCTAATGAATTTGTACTTGAACTTGCACTTTGCTTAAACAGACACATTATTTTCTGTTTTTTTGTTCTACTTCCTCCTGTGGTCAGAATTGCACTGTTGACCCGACTCAGGATGTGCAGAAGCGTTTGGAGATGCTCGGACAGGTGTTCAGTCAAAGATTTGGACAGGCAGTTGGTCCACGCTGTGTAGTGTACGGCCGGCAGGTATGGATAACCATTCAAAATTAATAGCATCATCCATCTTCTTAACTTAATTATTATATTTTGAGTCAAATTTCTTTAATCTTTCAGAGATCTGCCCTTGGTGTCAGGCTGTATTACAGAGTAATGGAGGAAATGCTGAAATCGGTACGGTAACTTGTTCAATAGTTTATTAGTTTCACTGTAGATTTAAAAAGTTATACTTTACAGGAATTATATTTGACTGGATAATATTTTGGCCCATGATACATTTTCGTATCTGCCCTCCTCCCCCATACTTTAGGAAGAGAAGCGACTTTCTGTCCAGAATTTCAGGTATGATGGTTCATGTCTGTTTGTCTCCTCTTTCACTGGAACAGTGCAAGTGTGCGCATGCTTGATATTTTTTCATGTGATTTCCTTTTCAGTAAACTCCTCAATGACGCCACGTTCCACACGTCACTTCTTGCCTGTGCCCTGGAGGTTGTTATGGCAACATATGGTGGTGAGGCCTAAATTGTTCTACACTAATGTCTACATACTATATCCATGATATGAATAATATTGGATAATTTTTTTTTGCACAGAGGTGGGCAGAGTATCCAGACATTGTTCTCAAATAAAATGTGTTGCCTCATGAAATTAATTACTCAAGTATAAGAGAGTTGTCACAAAAAAGTTACTTGAGTAACAAGTAATGACTCTATTCTTGCCAAATTGTAGCTCATTCCATCCACATTTCAGGAAAATCGCTACTTCTCCTAGGCATTTACTCTGATGTTCACCAAACTCACACACAGTGATCCTCGGCTGGCTTTGTATCCAGGTTGTGGTCAATTCCAAAGGTCAGGAGATCGGATCACTTTCATCAGGCTGGAATGAGCTGCTCCGTAATTGATGGCCTGTCTTCCCCCCCCCCCACCCGCTACATTTGTTACCTTTTTCTCATAAATGTAGTTTCTTTTTTTTCCTTCTAAATTTTAGCCCTTTTATGTGTGAATTTTCCAATAATTTTCGTGTAAATTTGCAGTGTTTTCCTCAAATATTCTTTTTTTATATTACACATTTGTGGCTTTTCTTTTATATTTTCGACTTTACTGGTGTAAATTTGTCAACCCCCCCCCCCCCCCCCACACACACACACACACACAGACTTTCAGCTGCTCTTTATTCTGGGTCGTTACAGCGGATCTGTAATGATGCCGAGCACGGATCTGTTCCGCGCTCGGGTTTTTGTTATTCTTTTTCTGTGTATATATTTAGTTCTGTTCCTCTGTTGTTTGGGTTGTGCTTTTATTTTGACAGCGTTGTGACAGGAATTCTGGCTGTCAGTCTGTTCGCGGCCAGTCACAGCTGTCAGTGGTTTACTGATTGCTTTCACTTGACACCTGTTGATCTTTTGAGTTTAGTAGCACTATTTAAGCTGGCCAGCGAGGCTTATCCCTCGCTGCGTCCTCGCTTCACTCATGCTGGAGTCCCCTACCCTGACTCCAGTCCATTTTTCGGCAGAAGGTTTCGTTCTCGCCAGTAGTGTTATATTGAATCTGTGCTCTTATGTACTTGTTATCACTCCACTGGGTTTCATCCTTAGTTTTTGTATATCCGCCTCTTGAGGCGAGTGTTTGTATTTACTACTCTTTCTCATTAAATCACCAAACTCACTGCAGGCGAGTAGTGCCTCATTCATGCCCTGAAGGAGCCAAACATAACAGGATCATGGGTCTGCATATTTGATTTGGCAAGGATTTTATGCCTGAAGCCCTTTCTGATGCAACCCTTCCCATTTACCCAGGCTTGGGACTAGCACAAAGAGTACACTGGTTTTGTGCTTCCCCCTTTGGCTGTATTTATGCTGTGCACCAAGCTTGATGGTGGAAAGTACCATTTTTATGATCTTTGGTATGACTCAGCTAGGGCTTGAACCCACGACTGCCCAACTTTGAGGCAGATGCTCTACCACTAATTAACCACACCGTTTTTTTGTTTCTCACAAATTACTTGTTTCTTGTAAATGTGACACTGGTTTGTGACAAATTTGTGGCACTTAAATTTAAAACATTTCATTCATGAATTTGCAATTTTTTCTTGTTTATTTGCGACTTTAGTTTTGACAGTTTGGATGTTTTTCCTCTTAAATGTAACTCCAAAGTAAAGAAAATAAAAATTACATACATAGTAATAAATATTTACTGAGTCAAAATAGAACAGGGGTCACCAACTAAAACTGCAGGAGGCCCGATAAGTCGGTCCTTCTCCCCAGCTGAGGTCTGAACTAGGTGTGGGAATCTTTAGGCATCTCATGATTAGATTATGAGTCAGGGTTCCGATTTGATTTCAGAATGATTCTTGATGCATCTTGATGCATTTTTTTTTTCTATTCAGGATTTTTCCCTCCCACTGTGTGACAACTTAGTACTTTTAAAGAAAAGCATTTGCAAGGACCTATGAATTTACTTCTAATTTATTTTAATAAAACAAATAGAAGAGAAATGTGGCAAGTCACATGGACAAATTTATCTCTAAATGTGCTTTTATGAACTGCCATTCTTTCATGGACATTCTTTCAGAAGACCACAACTGTCTCCAGGCAGGCTAGTTTCATTTAACTTGCTTTCATACATTATTTTATTAAACTCATGTTTTAGCTGCTTTTAGTTCAGTATAATTTTTAACAACAAAAATATCTGATTCTTTGCTCAATTTCAAAGCAAACTTCTAATATAAAATTTAATACAGGAGAACACAAAGGGCCCTGTTAGGATGATCATCCGTGGACTTTTCTGCCAGACTTTCCGCCGTACGCCAGTGTTTTTGTTACTTTCTGTCAGTGCACTGACTGTTATTTTACGCTTTGCGTCACCTCACCAAATTAATAAAATAATAAACCGATTGCAATGTGAGACCACAAAACTACAACTCCCATAAGTACTGTGTTTTTTTTCTAATCAGTTTTCTTTTACTTTCTCTTCTTTTTTTCTGGTTAAAACAGGTAGTGTCCATTTATGATAAATTAATCAGCAACTAGTAATGACGTCGCACAGCACTGAAGGGGTGTCCCAATTTGTTAGGGGTAGGCGAAGGGGTAGGGGTACAAAGGAGAAATGGGACAGACCCAAATCTACTTGCACTTCACTCTCATATTGCAAGTATTTATACGTATATACTGTTTTACAGTATTTACTGTTCTTAATAAATAATTAAACTGACAGTGTTTCTCTTGCTATTTTTTATGTATGTATAAGGGTAATTCACATTAAAAAAGGTTGTAAATTTAGTTCAAGTAAATTTTGGCATGCCATCATCCAATTTGATCATATTAAACATAATTTTCCAACCACAAAATTGTGGCTAGTGAAAAGGCTGAATGGCTGGTAACTTTGGAAAAACACTAGCCACAGTGGCTGGTGAGCAAAAAAGTTTATGTCAAGTCCTGTGTGTGAACACACACACACAGAGGATATAAAAAGTCTACACACCCCTGTTCAAATGCCAGGTTTTTGTGGTGTAAAAAATGAGACCAAAAGAAATCATTTCAGAACTTTTTTTCCACCATTAATGTGACCTATAACCTGTCCAAACCAATTGAAAAACAAACTGAAATCTTTTAAGGGGAAAAATAAAAAACTTACAGTAACCTGGTTGCATAAATATGCACATCCTTAAACTGATACTTTATTGCAGCACCTTCGGCTTGTATTACAGCACTCAGTCTTTTTGGGTAGGAGTCTATCAGCGTGGCACATGTTGATGTGGCAATATTTGCCCACTTTTCTTTGCAAAAACACTCCAAATCTGTCAGATTGCAAGGGCATCCCCTGTGCATAGCCATCTTCAGATCACCCCGTAGATCAGATTCAGGTCTGGAATCTGGCTGGACCATTCCAAAACCTTAATCTTCTTCTGGTGAAGCCATTCTTTTGTTGGTTTGGGTGTGTGCTTTGGGTCACTGTTGTGCCGAAAGATGAAGTTCCTCTTCGTCTTCAGCTTTCTAGCAGAAGCCTGAACGTTTTGTGCCAGCATTGACTGGCATTTGGAACTGTTCATAATTCCCTCCACCTTGGCTAAGGCCCCAGTTCCAGCTGAAGAAAAACAGCCCCAAAGCATAATGCTGCCACCACCATGCTTCACTGACAAATTTAACTAGAAAAAGATAATTCTTAAGATTTAATGCTTAAAAAAATTATACCATAAAATTGCTGTAATTGCGTAGGTCTAATGGATAATTCAGCATGGAGAACACGAAGTGCGCGGGTGCGATGGGGAAGGGGAGGTGGCGCTGGCGGGGATCCGTGTTGCCACAAAGGACATCACTGGCACACGGGTAAAGCAGCATCGAAGACTCCCGTTAACTGGGCAGGCTGGGCTTGGTTTCCTGCACAGGACTGCGATCCGCCAGTTCAACTGCTGCTTCTCCAACTCCGGTGTCCGACTGGGCGCTCCACGATCCTTCGTGGGGAGACACGCTCAACCTGCTCGGTCAGTGGTAGACAGCCTGCTTTATTGTGGAGCGGAATGGCCAGATCAACTGCATATCATAGGCAGACACATATGCAACAACAAGACAACTAGACGAGAAAATGCCCAAATAATGAAATAAATCATTTTTAAGTATTTACGGACAAATGGGCAACACTGATGCAACAATTGCAGCCAAACAGGTCATTCTGCTGTGTATAAAAAAACATGCAAGTTAGGTTAATTGGAGACTCTAAAGTGGCCCTAGGTGTGAATGTGTGTGTGAATGGTGAAGGGATTGGCGCGTACCATGGCTGCCTCATCCATCCAGGTGGATGTACTGAATTTCCCTCTGGGGATCAGTAAAGTATACAAAATACAAATACAAAAAAACCCTAAATGTTTGGTGTTTTGTACTCATAATATTGCTAAAATATACTGTACAAGGATGCACTACAATGGGTCTCAAATATTTGTAAATGTGTCCTGTTATAGTACTGCCTGAGTTTATTGACGATAGACTATAAACTACACATATAACCTAAATTTTAAGTGACTGAACAACTCCCATTCTCCAAAGTGCAAGATACACTATTATGAATATAACTCATAAAAGATTACACAAATAAATGATCTGACAAAAAATTAAACATGCGGTTCTTAAACAGTGGCTAATATTGGATGTCCCATTCATTTTCAATTATTCTGTAATTAATATTCACACAATTAAATAAATCTCAGTTCAGTCCCTTTCATATTTGTCAAAGTCTAACATGTGTGATTGCCTACATATAGGCTACACCTCTGTTTTCCACTTTCAAGCACAGCCTACATTTGGGCCTGTAAAGCCTGACTGGGCTACCTGTTTCAGACAGGAATACTGGCTTTCTACGGGCATGCACTAGTTCATTAAAATGACTAAAGATACAGAACAGATTATTGTGTTATAAACAAGCACATTATTGGCCAGTTTTAAATCTGTGAAGTCAAAAGTAAGTCAGAGTTGCTTTTGATTTACTTGAGTAAAAGTACAGTTTTCTTGTACGAGTAAAAAGTTTCCTGTAATAAAATTAGCCAGCAAACTACAATATTTTTAACAATAGTAAATGTAACTTGTTGCTTTTCTGTGTGAGAGATGACAATATTTTGCTTTTCTCCACTTTATTAGAAAGCAGTTTTAAAAATGGAGCCTACAACAACGGAGGGGGTGATCCAGCCGAAACAGACTTGTGCTTCCCGTGGATATTAAACGTCTTCAACCTGGCCGCCTTTGACTTCTATAAAGTCATTGAGAGCTTCATCAAAGCTGACCCCACTCTGAGCAAAGATATTGTCAAACATCTGGAGAGCTGTGAGAACCTCATCATGGAGAGAATTGCTTGGAGGACGGTCAGTTTTGTCCCTTTATTCTTAAATGAAATACACAATATATATATAGGGCTGTGCGATATGATGATATATATCAGATCATGATAAAAAAAACATTGTTTGCCATGGTGATGGACAGGCTTACAGACGAAGTCAGGCAGGAGTCTCCACGGACTATGATGTTTGCAGATAACATTGTGATCTGTAGTGAGAATAGAGAGTAGGTAGAAGAGAACCTGGAGAGGTGGAGGTATGCTCTGGAGAGAAGAAGAATGAAAGTCAGTAGAAGCAAAACAGAATACATGAGAGGGAGGCAGGTGCAATGCTGAAGCTGGAAGGCATAGCATAGTGAAAGTAGATGAGTTTAAATACCTGGGGTCAACCATCCAAAGCAATGGAGAATGTACAAGAGAGGTGAAGAAGAGAGTGCAGGCAGTGTGGAGTGGGTGGAGATGAGTGTCAGGGGTGATTTGTGACAGAAGGGTAGCAACAAGAGTGAAAGGGAAGATTTACAAAATGGTAGTGAGACCTGCTATAATGTATGGTTTGGAGACGGTGGCGCTGACAAAAAGACAGGCAATGGAGCTGGAGGTGGCAGAGTTGAAGATGCTAAGATTTTCATTGGGAGTGACTAGGAGTGACAGGATTAGAAATGAGTGTATCAGAGGAACATCTCAGATTGAACGGTTTGGAGACAAAGTAAGAGAGGCAAGGCTTTGATGGTTTGGACATGTGCAGAGGAGGGATAGTGGATATATTGGACAAAGAATGTTGAAGATGGAGCTGCCACGTAGGAAGAAAAGAGGAAGACCACAGAGAAGACTCATGGATGTAGTGAAGGAGGACATGGAGAGGGTTGGTGTTACAGAGGAAGATGCAAGGGATAGGGTGACATGGAGACAGATGATCCGCTGTGACGACCCCTAAAGGGAGCAGCCAAAAGAAGAAGAAGAAGATATGAAAATGTCTATCGTTTCATAGAATACTGTATTGTTTATATCAGGGGTGTCAAACTCATTCCATGGAGGGCCAAGACCCTGCATGTTTTGCTTCTTCCCAGTGTCTTCAGCAGGTGTTTTCACTGATTAGCAATCAGTGGGAAGAAATTCAGTGAAATCACCTGTTGAAGACACTGGGTGGAGGTAAAACCTGCAGGGTCTTGGCCCTCCATCGAATGAGTTTGACACCTGTGGTTTATATCATTTTTTTTAAAATGCACATATCCCTGTTTCTTGAGCAAAGCTCCTCACATGTAACATTAACACCATGTCTAATTATAAAACGGCAAATGCTAAATGACAGTTCTAAGTTGTGCTAATTGGAAACATAATAGTGTATCAGACAGACCATCATTTCTTTGGTTTAAATTACTGCTGAGTTTCTTAGTTTTGTCTGAAAAAAAATTATTAAAGCTGCAAAAGTGCATGATGGTGGCATATACATGCAAAATAAATAATAAATTAAAACAGGTCAGAGGGGCAAGTTGGCTCTGAATGTAATTTATTTGATTTGTAATAATTTTAATTAGTCAAGTATTGATAATGAATAAAGTTAAAGTCATCACATGTATTTATTACATTACCTTTTATGTCTTTGATTTTCAGATCAGGACCAATTTGAAATATTTTTTACTAAGAAGCAAACAGGTTCAATCAGGCTAGAATAGCAGCCATCAGGCTGTGGATCTACACTTAAATTGTCACTGATTTAAACTAACAGCTAATTTATATCTGTAGATGGCAGTGATGGGTAATTTTCTCATTTTCAGACTTTTTTTTTAATGTTATTTGTTTTTTTTCCCCCTCTGACTCAGGAAATATTTAATTTACTGATGTTTGCTTTTTATTCAAATGATAGGATTTAGAAGAAAAACCTGAAATTTATGAGAATCAAGTCTCAAATGCACATTAAAAAACTATTCTATAACAACACTGCAAAATTATGAGGGGAAAAGGTGCAACTTAAAAAAAAGTAAAAAAAAAAAAAAAAAAGAGTTGGTCCTTTTTATGTGATTATCTAAACTGTAGAATTTACAGAAAATGTATAACGTGTTATAAGATGACTTACATCGTGATATGAAATTTTTGTCTTATCGCACAGCCCTACACGAATATGTGACATAAAAACATGATTGCAGTAAATATTCCTTCTAGAGCAATTGTTGGTGTATAAGGTGACTTAATGAAGCCCCAAAAATGCATTTGTTTTCTTTTAATATTATAGTATGTTATTAATCAATTTTTTTACTCATCACTTCATATGTATTCATTTAATGCAGAGAGACCAAAATTGAACCTCATTTTGAAAGGTCATTTTCTTGTTTCAGTAGAGAATTTTGCTCATCTAATCAAAACACCATTCTGCACTATAATGCAAAGTGACACACTCAGCAGGAAAGGCTTTTCCCACCAATAAAAGGCAGATTCTGCATTAATTATACAGTCATTATATCAGGGATGTGATTTTTCCACTAATTTGCGGAATTCCGCTTTTTTTATCTTCCAGGAAGATAAAGTACGTTAAGTACGTTAGCGGCTTGTGGTCCGTGAACGCAGTGAAGGTGCGCCCTTTCAGCCAGAACTGGAAGTGGCGTATGGCCAGGTGGAGAGCCAGTAACTCTCTGTCGAACACGCTGAATTTACGCTCACTGTCGTGCAAACACCTGCTAAAAAAGGTGAGCAGCCCACGCTGCCAAATATCAGGGACTATTTTAAAGCCGCACAAATTAAAACTTTAGTAGAGATATGTAACCCAGTCTACACTGCACAATGGAAGGAGATGGAATGCCAAATAACAAGTGACATCCCCCTACAGGTGATAATAGGGAACAATGCCTTACCTAAACTTTTGAATAACACTAACCCGTGGATAGAGACCCTGCTAAAAATTTGGTTTAAGATAGTCAGAGAGAATCGAACTAAAGAACCCTATCAATTTCTGCAATGGATTGCCTATGATCAAGACTTTACTCCTAATAAAACAGACACTAGATTTAAAAAGTGGAAAGAGAACGGACTGGTAAAATATTATGATTTTTTTAAAGGGCAAACTTTGAGAAGTTTTGAAGATTTGAAAAAACAAGGTCTAATAAATCAAGACCTTTACAGGTTCTTTCAGCTTAGACACCACATAAACAAAATGCTTATGCTTAAAAAGGAGGATTTGGAAAGGGCCCAGTCAGGTGTTCTGAAGGTCTTCTTAATGGCATATAAAGGGATCCCAGGGATCAGATACATTTCTAAAATATACCAAGGTCTTCAAGACTTAAAAGGAGACAACACATCATATAAAAGAGAGATAGGAAAAAGAGGGGAATTTCACTTTACAACTGGAAATATGGGAAAAGCTAAATAAACAACAATGGAAAAGTACCTCATCCCCGCAGTGGAGAGAATTTGGATGGAAAAATTTGGTAAGATTTTTCAGAACACCTGCACAAAACAAATTTACTCGTAAGGGGTTGAATTGTTGGCGCTTGTGTGGTGAAGAGACTGCAAATCATTTTCATGTGTTTTGGTCATGCCCAGTTATCCACAAATATTGGACCAATGTACAGACAATATTGGGGAAAATATTCAAAATAACAGTTCCCTTTTCTTTCGTAACTTTGTATTTGGGTTTACTACCGGAATCATTGGAAAGACGAGGAGAAAAATACTTATTCACTGTTTTAATATTGGCAAGTAAAAAAGCTCTTAACTAAAAAATGGATGTTGAAGGATTGTCCTACACCTGAAGATTGGATTAACGTGATTCAAGACACTTACTCGATGGAAAAGTTGACATTCGCACTGAGACAGGACATGGATGGGTTCTTGAACTTTTGGCAACCCTGGAACGCATATGTGTCTTCCATTAGATCTAATCTTTGACAAATACCATTTCAATAATGGCACCTCTCTTTGTTCCAACGCTACTCAGATGCTCTTTTATTTTTTTTTTTTGCTCTTTTGTTTTGTTTTTGGTTTTTCTTGTTTTTTTTTTTTGTTTTGTTTTTTGTTCTTTTTTTAACCTGTTGCACTCCGGTGTACCGTGGGCGGACACGTCTCTGCGTCCTAGGGCGCACGAGGGCGTCCTGCGTCCTAGGAGGCACTGAAAAAAAAAAAAAAGAAGCTGCATTTCCGTTCTTCCACTACAGACAGCCGCGAACAGAAAGCCAAAGGAGTGCTTTGATTGGTTTAGATGTGATTGACCTCTCATTCGACTAATAAGAGCCTTGAATTGGGTTTCTGAAACCTTGAAGAACCAATGACTGAAAACCTAGCAAGAAGGACCCGCCTACCAACGGTTGCGAATACAGCGAGCCAATTGAAGCACAGAAGTTCAAAAGCGTGCGTCCCTTGCAAAATCTGTTTTTTTTTTTTGTAACTTAGATTTTTATTCATTTTTCATCATATATAATGCATTCAGATCACATTCTACATTTAAAAAACAAAGGGGTTAGGGTAGGGAAAAATAAAAAAAAAATATAAAAATAAAAAAAAAAATAAAAGGGGGGGGCAAATGTTGGAGCATCAAGTTTTTAGTTTCCATCTCTTAATTCTTCTGGTTTTTTCAGTGTCTTTGGTTATTCTTTCAATTTCTGCCTCGTTGTTGCACTTTGTAGTGTGTCCATTTCCGCCATTTTTTCTCCCATATTCCTTCTTGCATTCTTCGTCGATATGTTAGTTTTTCCATCATACGTATGTCCTCAACAATGTCAGTCCATTGTTCTTGGTCAGGAAGAACTTCTGATCGCCATTTTTTTGTGATAGTTTTTTTACATGCAATCAACAAGATTTTAACTAGATATCTGTCCTCAGCCTGTATAACATTGTCTTTTTTAAGATCACATAAGTACATCAGGTTACAGTTCATTGGTATATTATATCCTAATATCCTCTGTATTGTCACATGCATAGATTTCCAAAATGATGATATTTTGTAGCATTTCCAAAACATATGTGAGTGGTCTGCATTTTGAGCCCCACATCCCCTCCAGCATAAAGATTGGGTATTTGTATATTTTCCTTGAATCTGTGGTGTAATGAAAAAGCGAATCAGGTTTTTCCATCCAAATTCCCTCCATGCCCTTGAATTTGTTGATGTGTGTTGTGTTTTCCATATTTCCTGCCAGCTTTCTTCTGTTATGTTTAAATTGAGCTCTTTCTCCCATTTCTCCTTTATATAGTTACTTGTATGATTGTTTGTCATAAGTTTCTGATATAGTTTTGAAATAATTCTTATTTTATTTCCTGCATATGAGCTTAAAATAAGTTGTATAATCTCGTTCACATCTGTTTGGAGGTTATGCCTAATCTTCTTCATATAGTAATCTCTCATCTGCAGATATCTGAAAAATTCCGATCTTTCTAATTTAAATTTTCTCCTGATATTTACAAAGCTCCCGAGATCTTTCTTTCCGATATTGCCCCATGCTGTGATTCCCTTGTTCACCAGATTTTTGTATCCCCTATCTTGTTTTGCCGGTTCAAACTGACTGTCAAATGCTACCCATTTCAATAGTTTTATGTCTTCCCTTATATTATATTTTTGTACTATTTTATACCACAGTTCTAAAGTAAATTTAGTGATTGGGTCTGTTTGTTTGATTTGCTTATATGCATCTTTATCCCCTATTATGCTTTGTACTGGGAGTCCCTCAATTTCCTTTTCCATTTCTTTCCATTTTGCCTCATATCCCTCGTCGCACCAACATATGATATATCTTATTTGTGCTGAGTAGTAATATTCCTTTAGACTCGGTAGGCCCATGCCTCCTTTCTCTTTTGGTAATTGGAGGGTTTTATATTTCACTCTTGGTTTTTTACCTCCCCAAACAAATCTCGATATCATCCTGTCCCACTTTGAGAATTGGGCATCTGGAATCTCTGTTGGTATAGCCTGGAAGAGGTAAAGTAATCTAGGTTGTATGCTGATTTTGACTGTCTCAATTTTTGAATTCAGATCCATATTTAAGATTGACCATCTATCAATATCTTTTTTTATTTCTTGTTCCAACCTATCATAGTTTGCTTTATATATTTTGCTTAGGTCTTTAGGTATGTTCACTCCAAGGTATTTTATTTCTTTTTGGTTCCAGTTTAGTTTGATCTTATCAGTTATCTGGTTTAGAGGGTTATAGTGGAATGTCAGTATTTGTGTTTTTGTTATGTTTATCTTGTATCCTGATAATTTTCCAAAATTTTCTATCAAGTTCATCATTTCCATTATTGATTTATCTGGTTGTTCAAGGTAAACTATAATATCGTCTGCAAATAGCCCAATCTTGTGTTCCGCCCCCTTTATTGTTACACCTTTTAATTTCTTATTTTGTCGTATCGCTTGAGCCAATGGTTCTATGAACAGAGCAAACAAGGTGGGCGATAAGCAGCATCCCTGCCTAGTTGATCTTTGTATATTTACTTTGTCTGTTAAGCTACCGTTTATCTTGATTCTTGCCACAGGTTCTTGATATAGCGTCCTTATGCATTGTACTGATTTTTCGTTAAATCCAAAGCGCTCCAGTACACTATATAGGAATTTCCAGTTAACCCTGTCAAATGCTTTTTCTGCGTCTAAACTCATTATTACTGCGCTTTTCTTTTCTTTATGTATTTGGTTAATTATATGTATTGTTCTCCTGATATTGTCATGTGTTTGGCGTCCCTCTATGAATCCAGTTTGATCATCTTCTATCAATTCCGTCAAGAATGTCTTTATTCGTTTACATATAATTGTTGTGTATATTTTATAATCTACATTTAATAAAGAGATTGGTCTATAGTTTCCGCATTGTTCTTTATCTTTCCCTGGTTTTAAAATAACTGAAATGATTGCTTCGTTCCATGATGGAGGTATTTTGTTGTTGTTCAGCGTCCAATTAAATGACTTTAGGAGTTGTGGCGTGAGTTCTTCTATAAACAGTTTATAAAACTCAGATGGGTATCCATCACTACCTGGTGATTTACCGTTTTTAAGTGACTTAATCACATCTCTGATCTCTTGTGTTGTTATTTCTGCTGTTAGTTTTTCATTTTGTTGATTTCCTATTGATGGCAAGTCCAATGTGTCTAGAAATTTTTTGATATCTTTGGTATTTGTTTCTTCAGGTTGCGAGTATAGTTCTTGGTAGAAATTATGGAAAATTTCTTCGATGTTTTCTGGGTTAACTGTGGTTTTATTTGTGGTGGGGTCTTTAATCTTGTATACATTATTCATTGTTTGTTGTTTTCTTAACCGTTTTGCCAGCAGTTTTGTGGCTTTTGGCCCCGTTTCATAATATTTTTGCTTTAGATATCTATTTTTCCTTTCAATTTCATCCATTTGTGTTTCTTTTATCTTTGTTTTTTCTTCTTTAATTTCTTGATATATTTTTGGATCATTTGTGCTTTGATGTTTACGTTCTAGTTCCCTCAGTCTCTCACATCTTTGTTCATACGCTTCCAGTTTAGTCTTATTTGCTTTTCCTGTTTCAACAATTAATTTACCCCTTAACACGGCTTTTAGTGTGTCCCATAGTATTGTTGGGTCCACTTCTTCATTGTCATTCTCTTGGATATATTCGTTTATGTTTATTTTTATTCTTTCTTTCATTTTCTCATCATTTAACAGTCCTACGTTAAGTTTCCATGTTGTTTGTCGTTTTCTATTGTTCAAATATATTTCCATGTATATAGGATTATGATCTGATATTTCTGCCCCTCCAATCCAACAATTTCTCACCCTGTGTCTGTCACCTTCATTCATAAGGAAGTAATCTATTCTAGAGTGTACTTTATGGACTGCTGAATAATGTGTATAGTCTTTTTCGAGTGGGTGCAGGTCCCTCCATATGTCTACCATACCCATTTCTGCCAGTGAGGTTCTTATGAACTTTGTTACATGTTTTTTTGTCTTCTTAACACTTGTTGTATCAACTTCATGATCCATGACAGCATTTAAGTCTCCTCCACAAATTAGGACTCCTTCACTGTGTGTTGCTATGAGATCAAACAGATGTTGAAAAAAACCCTTGTCACTTTCTGGTGGGGCATAGATGTTCACTAATGTAATCTGCATACCATCTATTCTTCCCTTTATTATTACATACCTGCCTTCTTTATCCTGGATTTCCTGTTCACTTTCAAATTGTATTTTGTTTGAGATTAGTATCATAACCCCCCTTTTTGCTCCTCCCTTAAATGAACTGTAGTAGGAGTTCTCATAGCCAAATCTCTTTAGTTTCACATGTTCTGTCTTGCTCAAATGTGTCTCTTGCATAAATATAATTTCAGCTTTTTCCTTCTTGAATTTTCTTATTATTCTTTCCCTTTTAACAGGTGAGTTCAGACCATTCACGTTTAATGTCATTATCTTAAGATTTATACCCATATTCATGTTTTTCCATTTTTTTAACTTGTGCTCCTAGCCCCTTTAACAACAAAAATAACACATATTTATATAAAAACACATTAAAAAATCTCGACCTCCGTACTTTGGGCCTTTCTTCTGCCCACTGGTCCCTGTTGGTGGGTGGGGGGTTTGTCTTCACAGAGTGAAGGGCCCTCCCTAGACTTCTAATTACTATCAAAGTAATAGTCATAAGTCTAGAAATGTCCAACAAATATCACTTAAACCTCTCCTAGCCGTCTGTTTCTCTTTTACCTTGTCTTCTTGGCCTTCATTTCTTCTGTGGCTTTCTTAATCTTTGTTATGATCTAGGCTTTCAGTAGAAAGCCTTGTAGCTTGTCCTGGGCCCGCTGCTCTACGTCTCTCCCCCTTCTTCCGCCGTTCACTCGCCTCCACTCCGTCTGTCGTGGTGCGTTCAGGGCCGCCGCTGCTCCAGCCGTCTCCTTCGGCACGCTCACCTCAAGGCCCCGCTCCATCATATCCCGCGCTGCCTCTTCGGCCGTGTTGTAGGTTCTTGTGCCTTCCTCCCAATGAATCCTCATTTTCGTTAGCGGCGTTTGGAATCTAATTTTTTTCTCTTTCAGCGTTTTTTTAATATTGGCATATTTCTTCCGCTGCTGCACGATTTCTGTCGGGTAGTCATGGTCAAAAAATACCTGTTTGTCGCCGATTCGTATCTTTTTTTTCCATGCTTGCGTCAGGATTCTTTCCTTTATGTCATATTTCACAAAGTTTACCACAACTGACCTGGGTGGAGAGTTTGTTTTCGGGTTCTGTGCCGGTGTTCTGTGCGCCCGTTGAATCTGCAGATCCGTTTCTCCGGGTATTTCCAGTTCTTTTTTTAAGAACTGATCCATGAATTTTGTCATCGAGTTGCCTTCAATGCCCTCCGGAATTCCAAAGATGCGCATATTGCTTCGTCGGGATCTGCTCTCCAAGTCGTTTATTTTCTCCTGCATCCTCTGCGTTTGCGTCGTCAGGGTCTGTAGTTGTTCGTTTGCCTCGCTTTTCCAATCTTCTACTTCCGAAATTCGGGTCTGCGCTTCTGTCATACACGCCCGCTGGGAGCGCAGCTCCTCCATGTTTTCCGTTAATTTACGCTCCATTTCTCTTCGGAGGTCCATGATTTCCTCCTTAATTTCTTTTTTCAGTTCCTCCTTAAGAGCCGCTAAATCCTGTTGTAGCTGTCGCTTGAATTCTCTTAACTCTTCACCCAAACTGGCGATGCCAGCGTTCATGTTGTCGAGTCTGGTGTCTTCCATTTTCTCTGCTGTAGACACCTCGTCTTTTTGGGCTTTGCGTACAGCGGTTTTTCCTGCGTTGTTGGAGAGGAATTCTTCAATTTTACCCTGTTTTTGTCCTTGTGCCCGGTTCCTTCGTGTTTTCATCCCTTAGTTTATTGATTCGTTTATGTCGAGTTGGCCATTTACCGATGATTTTTAATCCGGCTAGGGAGAGCTCTTTGTTTAAGTGTTATGTCTCTCCGCCATCTTCCCGGAAGTCCGCAAAATCTGTTTTGTGTAAGGCTGGGTGAAGAGAGACTGACTGCTGCAGCCGATAAAAAAAGTACCCTCAGGAAGAACCGCCACAAACCCAGCAGCACAGAGACCACCCACAAGTGCGACCTGTGTGACAGGGACTGCCATTCGCGCATCGGCCTGTTCAGCCACAGGCGATGCTGTCCCAGCAGAGTAGACGTTTAGGATTCTCTTCCATGGTCATCATAGACCTACGGAGGCCGACGACGAAGGCTGGGTGACACACACGAGTTCGCCAGTCTTTTTTTCTTACTACTTGTTATTTGTTTTGAAAAATCGTTCGCCAAAACTGCAATCATGGAAGCGCAAAACCGTAATAATGGAATTATGGTTTGACCGGGTCGCATGACCAGAACCACGAGTCCGTAACAAGCGGACCAGCATCATGTTCGTCTGACAATGAGGAAGAGAAGTTCGCCAGCGACACTGCTGTTGTGAACAGGTAAGTGTTATAAGCTAAATTATTCTTTATCCCTGAAAATTGTAATCAAAAATGACTTTTGACCGATCGGTAAATTACAACTGTGCGTAGTAGACCGCGGCGCACGAAGTCCGAAGTCCGTGTGCCGCGTCCGGACCGTGAACGCCCCCCCCCCCCCCCGCTACTCTTCTGTAGCGGATTGCAGATATATTGCAGATATTTCAGTACAACTGTGCGTAGTAGACCGCGGGGACTATGCGCTGCGGTCGCCACATCACCACATGACTGTTCCGTTATGTGGCGATGGGCGATGTCCGTCCTCTGTAGCGGGGGGTGGGGGGTGGGTGGGAGTTGTTATCTTCTGACATAATGCACGGCTCAGGAGACGCACACACACAGGCTTAGAGTAGTTCAAAGAGTTTATTAACAGCAGGGGTGAATGAGTGCGTGTCTGCGGGAAGTAAATGTGTTGGTGATGGTGTCTGCTCCAGGCACAGAGGCAGGTGACCGTACAGCCGAGCAACCCTATGGAGAGAGCACAGGGAGAGGGTGACGGGCATACACCAACACAGGAGGGATTTATGGCGAGAGAAGGACTTACTTGGTGGGTCAGGACAGCTGGCACAACAAGGGGGCGAAGCCCGGAAGACAGCCACCTGGAGAGCTCCGTACAGCAGCGAGGATTGGGCGATGGAGAGGAGATGTCCGCCGCTGGGGAATCCACCTGTGCACAGGGGAGAAGACTGAAGAAGACAGGTAAGCGATCTTCTTACCAAAATAGTGATGCTGAAGAGAGGTATGCTCACAACGGTGAGGGACGAAGTCTGACGGCTTCAGGCCGAGCCTCCGGGCGAGACGGCCTTTATCCCTCGCCGCTGATGATTGTCAGGTGCGTGAGCAGGTGGCGCCGCTGATGAATGGCGCAGCGTGACAGTACTCCCCCCTCTAGCAGCGCCTCCTGGCGATGGCTTATCCGGGTGCGCTCGGTGGAAGTCCGCGATGAGCGATGGGTCCAACACAAACGACGGGGGCACCCATTGTCGATGCTTGGGCCCATAGCCCTCCCAGTCCACCAAGTATTGCAACCCACGACCTCGGCGCCGGGAGTCCAGGATGGAGGAGACGGACCAGGCTGGATGGCCACCAATCATCCGGGGCGCGGGTTGCGCTGCAGGAGGAGGGCAAAGGGGGTCAGTGACTGCCAGTTTCACCTTCGACACATGGAAAGTGGGATGGATGCGGAGGGAGGGGGGAATAGCCACGCGCACAGCCACCGGGTTGATGATCCGGGTGATGGGAAAGGGACCCATGAATCGCTGTGCCAGCTTCCTCCTCTCGCCTTTTAATGTGACGTCCTGGGTAGACACATACACGAGTTGCCCAACTCTGTACGCCGGGGCAGGTCTTCTGTGCCGGTCCGCCACGGTCCTGTTGCGCTCCGCTGTGCGTAAAAGCGCATGACGCGCGGCAGCCCAGGTGGAGCGGAACTGCCTAAGGTGCGCCCTAACAGAGGGGACAGTTACCTCGTTCTCCTGCGCTGGAAACAGCGGGGGGTCGTAACCCAGGGACACCTTGAAGGGGGACATCCCCGTTGCAGAAGAGCGGGCGGTGTTGTGGGCATACTCCACCCAGGCGAGATGGTTGCTCCAGGACGTCGGCTTGGATCTAGTAACACAGCGGAGCGCAGCCTCCAGCTCCTGATTGGTCCTCTCACACTGCCCGTTAGACTGGGGGTGATGGCCGGAGGAGAGGCTCACCTTGGCTCCGATGGCGTTACAAAAAGATCTCCAAACCTCGGATGAAAATTGGGGACCCCGGTCCGAGACCACGTCCACCGGAATCCCGTGCAGCCTGACCACGTGTTGGACGAGGAGGCCCGCCGTCTCCAGGGCAGTAGGGAGACCTCGCAGGGGGATGAAGTGCGCCGCCTTGGAGAAACGGTCCACGATGGTCAGGACAGTGTCAAAGGAGTTGGAAACGGGGAGTCCGGTGACGAAATCCAGTGCGATGTGCGACCAGGGCCTGCCGGGGACGGGCAGAGGCTGGAGCAGACCCGCTGGGGGGGCATTTCCCGACTTGCTGGTGGCACAGATTGGGCAAGCCCGGGCGTAGCGGGCTGCATCCCTCCGCAGGCCCGGCCACCAAAAGGACCGTTGGAGGAGGCTGATCATCCGAGAGGTGCCGGGATGACAGGTGAGCCGGGAGGTGTGGAGCCAGTGGATGACCTCTCCTCGGACCGCAGATGGGACGAACAGTCTTCCCTCCGGTCCGCCGCCAGGATCAGGTTCCACCTCCTGCGCCTTCCGGATCTTGTCTTCAATGTCCCAAGAAATGGCACCGAGGACGCACGACCTGGGCAGGATAGTGTGGGGCGTCTCCTCAGCCTCCACGGGGGTGAACTGCCTAGAGAGGGCGTCAGGCAGGCCGTTTTTGGAGCCCGGCCTGAAGGTGATCGAGAAGCGGAACCTGGCGAAGAACAAAGACCAGCGCGCCTGGCGGGCATTCAGGCGCTTGGCAGATCGCAAGTATTCTAAATTCTTGTGGTCCGTCAGGACCACAAACGGCAGGTCCGCCCCCTCTAGCCAGTGGCGCCACTCCTGTAAGGCGAGTTTAATGGCCAGGAGCTCTCTGTCCCCCACATCGTAGTTCCTCTCCGCCGGGGACAGGCGCCGGGAGAAGAAGGCGCACGGTCGCTTGGCGCCATCGTCCGGTGATCGTTGGGATAACACTGCTCCCACTCCCGTGTCCGATGCGTCCACCTCCACAATGCACTGCAGCGCGGGGTCGACCTGGCGAAGGACCCGGGAGGAGGAGAACTCCGCCTTCAGCGCCTTAAAGGCAGCATCGACCTCTTCAGTCCACCGGAACGGGACCTTCGGGGACGTGAGGCGGGTCAGCGGTCCGACGATCCAGCTGAAATTCGGGACAAAGCGGCGGTAAAAATTGGCGAAGCCAACAAACTGTTGCACCTGCTTCTGGGATGCGGGAGTAGGCCACTCCACCACCGCCTTCACCTTCTCCGGGTCTGGGAGCACTTGGTCCTGGGCGATGATGAATCCCAGGAAGGATGTGGTCCTAGCGTAGAACTCGCATTTCTCAGCCTTCACGTACAGACGATTCTCCAGCAGTCTTCGGAGGACCCGCCTCACATGGACCTGGTGCTCATCTCTGGACCTGGAGAAGATCAGAATGTCGTCCAGGTAGACGAACACGAAAAGGCCGATGAAATCCCGGAGGACGTCATTGATGAGGCGCTGAAAGACGGCAGGAGCATTGGTCAACCCGAACGGCATGACGAGATACTCAAAGTGGCCGTTCGGGGTACGGAAGGCTGTTTTCCATTCATCTCCCTCCCGGATCCGGACGAGGTGGTAAGCGCTGCGTAGATCCAGCTTGGTAAACCAGGTCGCCCCCTGGAGGGAGTGGAAAGCAGTGTCCATGAGGGGCAGGGTGTAACGGTCCCTCTCAGTGATGTCATTAAGCGCTCGGTAGTCTATGCAGGGACGGAGGGAACCGTCCTTTTTCCCGACAAAGAAAAACCCTGCCCCCACGGGTGACGACGATGGGCGAATAATCCCAGCGCTCAGTGATTCCTTTAGGTACGTATTCATTGTCTCCCTCTCCGGCGCCGACAGGCTGTAGAGCCGACCAGATGGCAGGGGAGCCCCCTGGCGGAGATTGATGGCACAGTCATATGGTCGATGCAGGGGAAGAGACATAGCTTTCGATTTACTAAATACCATACCCAGGTCGTGAAATTCTGGAGGCACCAGTGACAGGTCCGGAGGTGCTGTATCCGCCACAGGGGGAGCCGCGGACGGGGAGCAGGCAGCGGACTGAAGGCAGGTGCCCACACAGAAGGTACTCCATGCCGATACCCCAGCGGACCTCCAGTCCAGGACAGGGTTGTGGAGGCGTAGCCAGGGATACCCCAGGATGACGGGCGACACAGAGTTGGGCAGGACGTAAAATACCATCTCCTCCCGGTGGTTCCCTGAGATGATGACTGGGACAGGCATGGTTTGGTGAGAAACTCTCCCAAGGGAGGCACGGGAGAGATGGACCAGGGAGATGGGGTGTTTTAATGCCTGACAGCGGATGCCCAATCGGGTTGCCAGGCCTTGTGAAATGAAGCTGCCCTCTGCGCCCGAATCCACCAGTGCGTGGGTGAGGTGCCCAGTGGGATTGTGGCAAAAACGGAGGGGCAGCTTTAATTGAGTGAGGGGACTTTGCCGATTGACGTCCGCGAGGCCCCCTACAGTGACTTGCGGACCCCGCCGTTTGGCTTTTGTGGGCAAAGCTCTACCGTGTGTTGACTGTCTCCGCAATACATGCAGAGACCCAACTCACGGCGGCGCTGTCTCTCTGCCGAGGAGAGCTTTGCCCAGCCCGTCACCATCGGCTCCGACTCCTCGGGGCACGATGGTGGCGGCGTCGCCAGGGGGCGAGCTTGGGGCAGGCGTAGCGGGACTCCTCGAGGGTGAGAAGCAGACGGCCTCCGTCCTGAGGAGCGCTCGCGCAGCCTGTTGTCCAAGCTGATTGCCAATGAGGTTAGCTCCGCTAACGTTCCGGGGATATCCCGTCCAGCCAGTTCATCCCTCAGATCACTATTGAGGCTGCGGAGAAACAGGCCGCAGAGGGAGCGCTCCTCCCAGCCCAGTTCCTCCGCCGCTACCCGGTATTCGATGGCATAATCCGCGGCCGACCGGTTTCCCTGCTGGAGAGCGAGAAGCCGATCGACCTGGACCGCCTCGGAACGGGAGTGATCAAACACCTCCAGGAAGCGCCTCACGAACTCGGCATAGGTGAGGGTGGCATAACTGGGTCTCGCCATAATAGCGTAGGCCCAAGTTAAAGCGCGCCCCTCCAGGAGGTTCCCTATGTAGCCGATTCGGCTGTGATCTGAGGGAAAGTCTCCGGGCACACGGTCAAACACGGACTCGCACTGCATCACAAACCCCCGCGCTCCGCCGAGCTTCCCGCTAAAGCGGGCGGGGGTCGGAATTGGTGTGAGTCGGGCCGGTGCCACTGGAGCTGGCTGGACGGCCACCGGAACAGCAGGAGCTGCGCCACCCTGAGGAGCCGGGGGGAACGGCTGCTGGGGGTCCAGGCGGTCCAATCGGCCAGTGATAATTACCAATTGATTCAGGATGACCTGCTGTTGATAAGCAATTTGATCCACTCTAGCCTCGAGAGTGGTAAGCCGGTGTGCGAGCCCGCCGTCCGCCGAGCCGCTCTGCTGAAGCCGTACTGACATAATGCACGGCTCAGGAGACGCACACACACAGGCTTAGAGTAGTTCAAAGAGTTTATTAACAGCAGGGGTGAATGAGTGCGTGTCTGCGGGAAGTAAATGTGTTGGTGATGGTGTCTGCTCCAGGCACAGAGGCAGGTGTACAGCCGAGCAACCCTATGGAGAGAGCACAGGGAGAGGGTGACGGGCATACACCAACACAGGAGGGATTTATGGCGAGAGAAGGACTTACTTGGTGGGTCAGGACAGCTGGCACAACAAGGGGGCGAAGCCCGGAAGACAGCCACCTGGAGAGCTCCGTACAGCAGCGAGGATTGGGCGATGGAGAGGAGATGTCCGCCGCTGGGGAATCCACCTGTGCACAGGGGAGAAGACTGAAGAAGACAGGTAAGCGATCTTCTTACCAAAATAGTGATGCTGAAGAGAGGTATGCTCACAACGGTGAGGGACGAAGTCTGACGGCTTCAGGTCGAGCCTCCGGGCGAGACGGCCTTTATCCCTCGCCGCTGATGATTGTCAGGTGCGTGAGCAGGTGGCGCCGCTGATGAATGGCGCGGCGTGACATCTTCTACATTACAGATATTTTAGAATATTTTTTAGTGCACTGTAGGTTATTTTTTCTTGTAAAAAAAAAAAGCCACACATTTTTTACGTGGCGTGCTTCTTTGTGTGTGGGGGCTTGTTTGTTCATTCATTCATTCATGAATGAATAAACAACCCCCCCCCACACACACACACAGCCCTGAGTGTCACCTTTCATTAGAGCCCAAGATGAAGCTTCTATATTGAATCATTCAAAAGTTACAGACGTTTTTCCAAACTGTGCCATTTGGCACAATTTGGCACAGTTCAAAAACGCCTGTGAACAACCTAAGAAAAAAGCTGTCTAATATATTCATTTTTTGTGGTATTGTTACAAAATTTTGGCCTCAGCTGGATAACACTTGGTTCTACATTTCTGTTGCATTTTCCAGCCCATATCTGACAGCTGTGTGTTATTTGCAAGCATTTGTATCCAAAAAAACACCCAGGCGAAATTTATTTTCTTCAAGTTCAGTATGTTTAGATGACTGTTACTCAGTGGCCGGAGCACTTAGAGAGATTATGACTGTTTTGCCAAAAAATGCAAAGTGTATTCTTTTAAATGAGACCAACCCCATGAAGATGCTGCAAAGGGTTGAAGAACAGCTTTTGATTTACTTTGGGTACGTTATTTTTTGGCGTTTTTAGGGAAATTGACCAGAGTGCAAGGGGTTAATTTCTCTTTTTCTTTCACTTAAAAAAAGGGTGTTGTAATAATTATTTTTCCAATGTTGTCAAAAAACAAAAAAAAGGGAACATGTGATGAAAATGTAAACAATGCTATGCTGTAATGACATGCAAACCCTTTACAAAAACTTAAAAAAAAAAAAAAGAAGGTGAGCGGCTGCCAAGAACCGGCAACGCATTGCTCAATGATGGCCCCTATAGCCATGTCCGAGGCGTCGGTAGTGAGCGCTATCCAAGCCACCGGGTCTGGGTGCGCCAGTAGTGCAGCGTTTGCCAGAGCTGTTTTAACCTCAGAGAACGCCTGCTCCCGCTCGGGAGTCCAGTCGACTCTGTCCGCCGGTTTCCGTTTCTTGAGTGCGGCGTACAACGGCTGTATGAGCTGGGCTGCACGGGGGAGGAAACGGTTATAAAAGTTAACCATCCCCAAAAACTCCTGCAGTGCCCTGATATTGATGTTGAGGAGAAAAAAATAGCAAAACAATTTAGTTAGATTACTTTTATGATTCCAAACAGTTTGAAATTGACAGTGCACAGTGGACATTGACTCATAACTTTTGAATATTTCTAAGACTTAGCTACATCAGTGATTGTGCAAAATGAACCGCTCAAGACTCAATGGAGATTGAAACTGGTGATCTGAAATGAATGCTGAAATTATAAAAAGTAATGGTATGTTGGAATGTTATGTCTATTATGGAATAGATAAAATTAACTGATTTTGATATGATCAAGTGTTAAAGCATGTGATGGATAATGCTTGTTGGAATATTTTAGGAATGCTATCTTCTTGGAACATAAGTCAATATTATACAGTAATAAGTGGCATTCAGCTGTTTGTTTTATGTCATTTAAGCACAGTTCTGGTACTTAAAAATCATAAAAACCCAGGAGCTTCAGGGGGCTTCGCCCCCCTTGCCCCCCCACCAGGGCTCTGCCCCGGACCCCGCTGGGGACTATGTCCCCCAGACCCCCTGCTAAATTTTCAGATAATTTCCCCAACCCCAAATCACATCCCTGTCATATGTTATGGCAGTGATTTACACAATGAACTATTGCTCTGATTCCTTAGATTGATTTTAAGCAGTTCAGTCCATTACAAATGCAGATTACATAAAGAGAAATTTACCATCCATCCATCCATCCATCTTCTACCGCTTTTCCGGAGGTCCGGGTCGCGGAGGCAGCAGTTCAAGCAGAGAAGCCCAGACTTCCCTCTCCCCAGCCACCTGCTCCAGCTCTTCAGAGGGGATACCAAGGCGTTCCCAGACTAGCTGGGAGACATAGTCTCTCCACCGAGTCCTGGGTCTGCCCCGGGGTCTCCTCCCAGTGGGACGTGCCTGAAACACCTCAAGTGGGAGACGTCCAGGAGGCATCCTAATCAGATGCCCATACCACCTCAACTGACTCCTTTCAATGTGGAGGAGCAGCGGTTCTACTCTGAGCCTCTCCCGGATGACTGAGCTCCTCACCCTATCTCTGAGGGTGAGTCCAGCAATCCTACGGAGAAAGCTCATTTCAGCCGCTTGTATCCGCGATCTCGTTCTTTCGGTCATTACCCAAAGCTCGTGACCATAGGTGAGAGTAGGAACGTAGATTGACTGGTAAATCGACAGCTTTGCCTTAGAACTAAGCTCCCTCTTCACCACAACAGACCGGTACAACGTCCGCATCACTGCAGATGCTGCTCCAATCCGTCTGTCGATCTCTCGCTCCATTTTCCCCTCACTCGTGAACAAGACCCCAAGATACTTAAACTCCTCCACTTGGGGCAGGAGCCTGTCCCCAACCCGGAGAGGACAATCCACCTTTTTCCGGCTGAGGACCATGGACTCGGACTTGGAGGTGCTGATTCTCATCCCAGCCGCTTCACACTCAGCGGCAAACCGTCCCAGCAAGAGCTGTAGGTCATTGCTGGATGAAGCCAACAGGACAACATCATCTGCAAACAACAGAGATGAGATCCTGTGGTCACCAAGTATGACACCCTCCATTCCCTGGCTGCGCCTAGAAATCCTGTCCATAAAAATTATGAACAGGACCGGTGACAAAGGGCAGCCCTGGCGGAGTCCAACTCTCACTGGGAATGACTCCGACCGAGTGTTGGCAATACGAACTAAACTCTCACAACGGTCGTACAGAGACCGAATAGCTCGTAACAACAAGCCCGATACCCCATACTCCCGAAGCACCCCCCACAAAAATCCACGAGGGACGCGGTCAAATGCCTTCTCCAAGTCCACAAAACACATGTAAACTGGTTGGGCAAACTCCCACGAACCCTCAAGAATTCTCGAGAGGGTAAAGAGCTGGTCCGATGTGCCACGGCCAGGACGAAAACCACATTGCTCCTCCTGAATCCGAGGTTCGACCAACGGCCGGACTCTCCTCTCCAGTACCTTGGCATAGACCTTCCCAGGGAGGCTGAGGAGTGTGATCCCTCTAAAGTTGGAGCACACCCTCCGGTCCCCTTTTTTGAAGAGAGGAACCACCACCCCGGTTTGCCATGCCACCCCGGTTTGCCATGCCCCCTCATGGATCGTCACCTTATCGTGGTGGGGGGGTTTGCGTGCCCCAGTGATCCCAGGAGCTATGTTGTCCGGGGCAATTTGCCTCTGATAGGGTCTCCCAAGACAAACTGGTCCTGGGTGAAGGGCCAGACTAAGAACGATCCAACAGACTCTCATGATAAATTGTATATCAAGGATTCAGTGTACCCCGCCCGGTATGGGGTTACCGGGGCCCCACCCTGGAGCCAGGCCTGGGGGAGGGGCTCGAAGGCTAGCGTCTGGTGGCCAGGTTTCCACCCATGGGACCCGGCCGGGCTCAGCCCGAAGGAGTTACATGGGTCCGCCCTCCAGTAGGTTCACCACCTGCAGGAGGGATCATGGAAGTCCGGTGCTATGTGGATTAGGTAGCAGTCAAAGGCGGAGACCTTGGCGGAGAAATTTACCATTTTGTGAAATACCCTGACTGTCCAGAACAGTCACACGCTCTAATAATTTATTGGATGTTAGCCTTTATCAACATGCATTGGCCGTGGTGTCATTTTAAGATAAGATAAGATAAGCCTTTATTAGTCCCACAATGGGGAAATTCCAGGATTGCAACAGCAAAGGGATAGCAACACTCAGAGCAACAATCAGAAGGCAAGAAAAAAACAACATCTAGTAAACATATGTCCATAATACTATAAATGTATATATATATAGACACACAGTGCAGAGCATTATGGCTGGTGAATGTGCAGCAGAAAGTCTAAGCTCTCTCTCCGCGGATGCAGCGGGCCAGCTGGAAGTGTTTGGGCATGATGGTGACCCCCTTAGCGAAGAAGAGACCCACCAGGTGGGCCTCGCAGGTCTCCTGCAGAGCCATAACGGCGAAGCTCAGGAAACGCAGGACGATCTTGAAGTCCTGAGCGATCTCCCTCACCAGGCGCTGGACGGGCAGCTTACGGATGAGCAGCTCCGTGGATTTCTGGCAGCGACGGATCTCTCTCAGAGCCACGGGCCTGTGACGGCGAGGCCTCTTCACTCTGCCGGTGGCCAGAGCGCCTCTCCGAGCAGCCCTGGTGGCTAGCTGTCTCCGGGCGGGGGGGGGGGGGGGGGGGGGGGCTTCTTCCTCCAGTAGATTTTACGGGCGGTCTGCTTGGTTCTTGCCATCGCTCTTTATTATTCTGTCTTATATTTCTTTCACGCCGCCTAAACTCCAGCCCGGCACCCGCATCGTTTTCGCTACAGCTCCCGGTATGTCGAGTTTCCCATTAGCACCGGGCGGCGGCCAAGTGCTAGCTAGCACTAGCTCCTCCCCGCTGTAACGTCTCCCGCTGCAAACCGTGGCTCCGTCCGCCGACCCGGGAGACCCCCGGGGCGATCCGTGCGTTTTGATAAGCTTGTGCACCCTCAGAACATTTACTTTAGTTCAGAGTTGTATCAGTCCCTCCGGGATTTCGTGATGTTGCGATTCCACTAATTCACACAAAATCAGTGATTTGCCGCATCTTTTTCACAACCTTGCAACTTTGTCCAATTATTGTAACTCTCCCACAATTTTGGCCAATCCTCGTCAACTTCCACCAGTTTCACCAATCAAATTTGTCCCCGAGTAGTGCTCAAACACTCAGTCTAACTAATCAAATGCATCGCTGCATCGCGCTGACTTCTGTGTTTACAGTGAATATTAATGGAACACATCAGCAAAAAACAGTAGGTGATTTAAAAAAAAAAAAAAGTCACCTGCAAGTTTTCCTATATCATCCCTTCCTCCATCTCCCCCGGCCTGCCCGGCCCTCCATCCTGACTGTGTGCACAAAGTGCCAGGTTTGTGTTGGAAAAAGTCCGCCTGCCTGAAAAGCAGGCCGTTGCGAGAGCGCAGATGAGGAGAGACACCGTAAAACCACAAACAAATGAGCAAATCTAACACTACAGCCAATGTTGTACATTTTATACAGCTTTAGATGTAAAATCATTACTACATCTTGTCAATGAGCTTTCAAGTTTTGAATCTCCGGTCTGGACATGGACCAGCATGTGTCCCCGGCAAACCCCCAAGGAGAAAGATGAGTATCTGATGAGACAGGTGTGTGTCAAGACACGCAGCAGATAGACAGGTAGGAGTCAGGCATGGAAAGAGAGAGAATATTCAGTAATTTTTTTCAGAAGAACACAAGACTTCGATAGACAATACAGAGCAACAGAACAATTTTTTTTTTTTCCTCTGCACCCGGTATCAAGTAGGGAGTTTTCATATGGAGTAATCTATACATGTATTCAATGGAATTTAACTGTTGTAATGGATGTTGTGTTAAAGTCTGTATTTGCTATTGCACAGAAGAGTTTTTCTGTATAGCAGAAGTTTCTGCTTAATTTACAAATCAGTTTAATAAGAAATTTGTGACAATCCTGTGTTTTTCTTGTGACGTTATATAGAATATCATTGCAGTAAACTATGGAGAAAAAAAAACATCTGCTTTAAAATTTATAATTCTTCGCACAACTTTTAGTGCAAAAAAAAACCCTCTCAAAACATTGCAACTTTTTAAAAAAGCTCCCTCAAATCTAGGCTTTTTGGGCCGCAACAATCATAAAAACATCCTGCGAGATCCTGGAGATACTGATCAATTTCTCTCCAAGATCTTGTGTTGATCAGAGTGGATGGTGAAGATGATGGTTCTTCACTATCCTTACAGGTTTTAATAATTCAGTGGACCTTTTGTTGGGGATAGGCAGTGCCAAATACTGTTTGCAAATTGCTGAATAAAGCAGTTGTTGATTTTCATAAATGTTCCATCACTGAATGCTGCTGCTCCACCGCCTGATAATTGTCTGTTTGTGTGGCTTTGGGAGAAGTAGTAGATGAGTGGGTTCAGGCAACAGTTAAAACTTGCCAAAGTAATCATTATGGGGTGCACTGCCTTTGTCACCCTGGCCAGCCCACAATAAGGCATCAGCTTCACCTGTGTGAGGGTGTAGCCCAGCAGGTTGACGTGGTAGGGGAGGAAGCACAGCAGGAAAACACCCAGCACTAAATAAATGACCCTGAGAGTGTGCTGATGGTGTCGATGGTTGCTGCGGCAGCGGCGTCTCGACCGGCTGAGTGCACTTAGCACTTTGCAGTAGCTGTAGAAGAGTAGCAGCGTGGGCAGCAGGAATGACCCAAGCACTAAGCCTAAGAAAACCAGGATGATGGTGTGGTGGTGCCGTGAGGAAGGGTCCAGCAGACAGGGCTGGTTTTGGTTTGTGGCTAATGAGCGCAGCAAAGGCAGGCTCACACTGAGCCCCAGTACCTGGACCCAGATCACGCCGCTTACCACCTGTGCAGCACGCAGCCTGCGGAGTGTTGATGCCAGGGGGTGTACCACGGCCAAGTAACGATCCACAGCAATGCACACAAGGAAGAAGATGCCCCCGTACATGCTGAGGTATTTGACAGTGAATGTGAGCTGGCAGTAGGCCACCCCAGGAGTCCAACTGGATGAGTTTCCCGTATTTGTGGACAAATCTCGCATCTTAGTATGGTAATAGTAGATTCTCAGAGGCAGTGAGAACACAAATAACAAATCTGTGATTGACAGGCTAATCACGTAAACAGAGGTGCTGTTCATTTTGCAGCGAGAAAGACACAGCCTGTGCAGAACCAGGGCGTTGGTGGCCAGACCCAGCAGGAAGATAACACTGTAGGAGACTTGGTAGAAGGTGAAGCGGTAGTTTGTATCCAAAGTGCAGTTACTCAAAGGTGTGATAGACTTGGATGTCAAATCACTCATATTCCACCACTTAAATAGCTGTGATGCTCTCCAGTCTGGGGAGGTCTAGTTTCATTGCCGTAAGGGTGTGATCAAAGAGAAGAATGTGTTCAGTAGCTTCTGCTGGAGCAAATGAACCTGCTGCAAGTTAAAGTTAAGACAAGAACAATTTCAGGTTTTTTATGCATTGTAAATTGCTTTCAGGACACAAGCACACAGCTATGAGTATAATAATATGTAAACAGAACTACAGTCATGTGAAAAAATTAGGACACCCTGCATAAGCCTGTGTGTGTGTTTTTTTTTAAACATATTTGGACATATGGATATTTAATATCAATGTTAAAAAATACTGGGAGAGTCATGGAATACAACTAAACAATTAAAATTGGATTAAAGACTTTTTTCAAATTTTCTGTAAAATGTAATTCTAAACAAATAGTGAGGAATAAATTAGGACACCCCCCCATCTTTTTTGGACAGCCCCACATTCATTCCCACTTAAATTGGCTAAAATAAATGTTAAAAAATGCAAATAAAAACAAGGTAAGACACAGATATGTGAACATTTCTTAATAAAGAACTGAATATTTAAAGGGGTGTCCAGATTTTTTCACATGACTGTATGCTTCTTATAGAAAAGACCCGATTCTGCTAATAAGGTTTTGACAGCTGCTCTTTACAGCTCTCATAAAAAAAAAGGCAAACATTAGATGTCATTACATGCAATCAGGAAATCATAGTCCCCCTATTTAAAATATTGAAATGCTGAATACACCTTTACAGAATCTCATTAAGTTTATCATTTGTTGGCATTGCCTCAGTTAATATACGGTTTAACATTTTACAGGCAGGGTAAGTAAGCACTTTTTAATTAAACTTTTAATAGCCATCACAGTTAAGCCTCCTCTGGCACCAGTTGTCCAAATATTTGGTCCAGATAAAAACTAAATGTATTACAGTCACAAAATGATAATTGATCTGAAACAGTACTGAATAATTAGAGATTCCACTGTTATCTGACCATGATATGATGTATAAGCAACTGTATGCCACCATGTATTGTAATTTCTAATTATTTAAAAATAATTTCTAAATCTGTTAAATTAAATGACAGACTCCTTTCAAATGATGCAGTTGAATCAGATATTCCATAGGGACTTAGATGCAACTAAATGCAACATTTTTGTGGCTAAGCACAGTGCATGTTTTACTTTTTATTTGGTTACTTGATTATAAATGCTAAAACACAACATAAAATATGAAGTTTAATCATCATGGACCATCCTCAGATTTTTTTAAAAGAGATTGCTTAATTCATTGCATACTTTTGTTTGATAATAATTTTACACATCGTAGGTGTATTTAAATGTTAATGACTCACCAGTAGCAGCAAGTTTTTTCGCCTGTCAGCCCGTGTTAGCAGCTAGATGATATTTAAAGATGCTCGAATGGTTCTTGTGCTGCTGACCGGAGTCGGTCACGCCTACACACTGGTCAGGGTCTCTCACAGTCTTTTGTATCCTCTCTCTCTCACTTATCTCTTGATTTTTGACCTCCACCCCTTCTTCTCATTCAAGTTCTTGTGATTTATTACTGTGTGATTTTTGTTCGTCTTTTTTTTTAACCCACTCATTGCTAAGTGCATTCATGTCCAAACTGTGGCTCAGGGGCCAAAGGTGGTTCTCAGGTGATTCTTATGTGGCCCATGGCAAATTATAATTAAAAAAATAAAATAAAATTGAATATCAGCCATGGCAATAATTTGCACATCATGTTTGATGCACTTGTTAATTTCAGCACAATGTTTGTACTATTATTCTAAAAGGTGGTATTTTTTTCCCCACACAAGTTTTGGATAAGTGTGTTTGACTTGAAAAGGATATATCCTTCCATCCATCTTCTTCCAGTGACAAAAAAAATGTTAGAAGACATTATGAAATGGGATACTGGCCCTACAGTTTGTGTGCACTGGTGTAAAATGAAGTCAAAAACTCAAGCAGGTAGCAACTAGCATGCTAGCTCAACAGCAGCATTTTTCATGCTAACAGAAAAAAGTAATACATCTACAGTGGATATAAAAAGTTTACACACCCCTGTTCAAATGCCAGGTAAGATAAATACCAAGATAAATCATTACAAAACTTTTTCCACCATTAATGTGACCTATAACCTGTACAACCCAATTGAAATACAAACTGAAATCTTTTAAGGGGAAAAATAAAAAAAAAAATTACAATAACCTGGTTGAATAAATATGCACACCCTTAAACTAATACTTTGTTGCAGCACCTTTGGCTTTTATTACAGCACTCAGTCTTTTTGGGTAGGAGTCTATCAGGGTAGCACTTCTTGATGTGACAATATTTGCCCATTCTTCTTCGCAAAAACGCTCCAAATCTGTCAGATTGCGACCGCATCTCCTGTGCACAGCCCTCTTCAGATCACACCACAGATGTTCGGTCGGATTCAGATCTAGACTCTGGCTGGGCCATTCCAAAACCTTAATCTTCTTCTGGTGAAGCCATTCTTTTGTTGGTTTGGGTGTGTGCTTTGGGTCATTGTCGTGCTGAAAGATGAAGTTCCTCTTTGTCTTCAGCTTTCTAGCAGAAGCCTGAAGGTTTTGTGCCAACACTGACTGGTATTTGGAACTGTTCATAATTCCCTCCACCTTGGCTAAGGCCCCAGTTCCAGCTGAAGAAAAATACCCCCCAAAGCATGATGCTGCCTCTACCACCATGCTTCACTGTAGGTATGGTGTTCTTTTGGTGATGAGCAGTGTTGTGTTTGTGCCAAATATACCTTTTGGAATTATGGCCAAAAAGTTCAACCTTGGTTTCATCGGACCATAACACATTTTTCCACATGTGTTTGGGTGATTTCAAATGTGTTTTTGCATAATGTAGCCAGGCTTGGATGTTTTTCTTCGTAAGATAAGTCTTGTGGCTTGCCACGCTAGACAGGAGATTGTTGTCACATGTACGTGCCAGAAATTCCTGCTGCTCCTTCAATGTTGCCGTCGACCTCTTGGCAGCCTCCCTGACCAGTTTTCTTCTCGTCTTTTTATCAATTTTGGAGGGACGTCCAGTTCTTGGTAATGTCACTGTTGTGCCATATTTTCTCCACTTGATGGTGACTGTCTTCATTGTGTTCCATGGTATATTTACTGCCTTGGAAATTCTTTTGTACCCTTCTCCTGACTGATACCTTTGAACACCGAGATCCCTCTGATGCTTTGGAAGCTCTCTGTGGACCATGGCTTGTGCTGTAAGATGTGACTACAGAAATGTCAGGAAAAGCCTACTAGAACAGCTGAACTTTATTTGGGGTTAATCAGAGGCACTTTAAATGGAGGCAGGTGTGTGCTGACTCCCATTTAACATGAGTTTGAATGTAATTGGTTAATTCTGAACACAGCCACATCCTCAGTTATAACAGGGTGTGCATATTTATGCAACCAGGTTATTGTAAGTTTTTTATTTTTAATTTTTTGCCTTAAATGATTTCAGTTTGTTTTTCAATTGAATTGTACAGGTTATAGGTCACATTAATGGTGGAAAAAGTTTTGAAATGATTTATCTTGGTCTTATTTTTTTACATCACAAAAACCTGGCATTTGAACAGGGGTGTGTAGACTTTTTATATCCACTGTACCTGCCAGACACAAAATCTTTCTGAGAGTTTGACTTCATCTAACAGTACCTTATTAAAACCACCAGGATAATGTGGCCAGATGAAATTCAGGACTTTGTTAACATTAGTATGTCTAGAAGCATGCACATTGACCAATTTAGTGAGAACATGTCAGCTAAATAAAAGGTGAACTGGATTGTATTTTCATGAAAACAATAATAAAAAAAACATCGACAAAATGTTCAGAAAGGTGTAGAATTAAGGCCTGTGTATTCTTGGAAAAAAATAATATATTGATGGAAAAAAATACTTAAAATTTTTTTACAGGTCTGAAATAATCATAATATTTACATCTGAGTAGCTGAATGATGAAACTCCATTGGCCAGTAACATGGATACGTATATGATTATAATACACTAGAGAGGGCATGGCTAACATTTTCATGGCAAACAGAGGTGCCATATTCTGTAGGTAATTTTGATGGTTGACTTTCTTATCTATGAGTGGTTGACAGCACCTGCAGCATTATGATAACAGGATAAACAAACAATTGTTCATTGTATTTATTGTAAACTTGGGTTATTCTACTTTAAAAAGTTAGTGTTTGGGCTGCCTTAAAATTTTAAGTTGACCGAACTTGGGTTTGTGTTTTATGTGTCTTTACCACTTATCTTCTCAAGTTGAGTCAACTTAAAATTTTAAGGCAGCCCTAACACTAACTTTTTTAAGTTGAGACAACTTTATTTATTTATTTATTTTTACAATGTATGGAATATGACTAGCGTAGTGGCCAGCCATGTCCGAGTGTTTATCTATGGCCGGTAAAGATGTCACAGCTGGTCACAGCCAATAGCATAACTGGGTTAATGCAGGGATGGCAATTTTCCGCCGATCTGCGGATTTCCGCCGATTTATTTTCAAATTGATCATTTCTGTGACTCGTCTAAATCCGTTGAGAAAATTTTAGGGGGGGTAAGGTACCTTATTGTTACCGATTTTAGCGAAAATCAACACGATTACATAAGCGCTCGGTGCTTCCCCGGGTCAAGTCTTCCGTGATAACCCGGATGTTATGTACTCAAGCTACTGCTGTATTGTAAACGGCCCTGCGATTGGATAGTTGCAAACGATTGAACCAATCAAATGGCTTGTTGTATGCTTTGTCAAAAATTCATGGCAGCGTGTTCGTGTTGGAATTCTGAGCTTTCGGTATCGTTTTCAGCGGAATTATGAGATTTTTATCGAAGGATCAGGAGTCATCGGTGCTAGAAACAGACAAAAGTGTCAAAAATAAGTTCCGATGGAATTGGCTTGAGAGAAAAGTGATGGTAAAGGTGAAAATTGGCTCAAAGTTCGACGAGGTAACAGAAACACTCGGACAATTTCTGAAGAAACCAGACGTGGCCGGAAAAGCTTTTTGTGTGTATTGTAAAGACTTGATTAACTATGGATCGCGTGGATGTGTGGCGCTGTCAGACCACGCATCAAAAGTGAAGAAACATGCCGACTACCTTAGAAGTGACTTGGTGACCAGTGTAAATAGTGTAATAAACTCTTATAGAACTGTTAAATATGTTGGACTAAAGACAGTGAGACAACATTGAAGAAAAAGCAAGTTAACTTTTCATTAAATTTAATGATTTATCTAAGTCTAGTGTTTCATTTTTTTATCATTTTTTTTTTCAGTCTAAATTACTTCTGTTGTACTGAAAACCTCTCAGCTTCAGGGGGGCTGTGCCCCCCTGGCCTCCCCATAAGTCAATTGACCAAATTAGATTTCAGCTGAAATCAGAATTTCCTGTTGCTATCCCTGTTAATGTCACGTGTCTCTACCAACCAGTTGGTGCAAGAGTAAGTGTGACGCCTACTGGCCAGGAGGTCAGAATGTTGTCTCCACACCTTTAAAGGGCCTATATCATGCAAAATCGACTTTTTTGAGCTTTTAAGCATGTTATAATGTTAATTCCTCACCAAAAACACCCCCAAAGTGGTATTTTGCTCCATTCACGCATCTCTGAGTATTCCTCCTCTACCCTGCTCTCTGAGCTGCTGCTCCGCCCTGTCCCTGATAATGACTGGGTCCCCACGTTCATACGTATGAACATGGGTGAGCCGCCCACTCCAGGAAGTGCCTGTGCTGCCAGCACCGCCCCCAGGCTAACGCATACACCCACTTTCTCCGCGCAGCAAACGTAGCGGTGATCGGCAAAACTCTTTCACTTTAGCATTGACGCTGTGAAGAAGTAGTTCCTCTCACACCTAATCTGCTCAGTGACAGCAACTGTTTGCTTTTTTACCTAAGACATTGTCTTCTAAGTGGCGTAAATGTGTCTTTGGCTGTGAGAGATTTAGGAGTTTGTTCAGCCTTCCTGAAGAAGAGCCTACTCGTCAGAAATGGTCAAAATAGACCAGAATGCAGAGGCTAAAATCGTAATATTAAACGTGATTAACCATACACTACATAAGAATAATATTATAGGCTAAAATAATAACAGGAGGCTAAAGAGTTCAACATGCTCATCCATCTTTTCTAAAGTTTACTGTAGATTTTGTTTTCGTGGGCGGAACCCATCTAGTAACGCATCTTACTTCCGGGCTCGTGAAAATAACTCATATTTCATAAGAAATTCATTCTCCAGTGTACCAAAGGTAATATACTATCACATACATGCATATAGTTTACTCTGAAAGGCGTAAAATAGCATGATATAAGCCCTTTAAATGAGCATGTGTCAGACAGCACTTGTACGTTTGATTTTGTTTTTTACTTGGTTGTTGGTGACAGCATCACAGTTGCAAGAGATACCCCGAACCTTTGGAGACTGCTGCTTGTAATACTCTTCACAGCCCCAAATGACCTATGTTTTTCTGTATGCGGTCTCCAGCAAAAAAAACTTTAGACACCACTAGCTTAGATGAATATTTAAAAGCCTTTATGATATCTGAAGATTTATAAATGTTAAACTTTTTTTTCACCAAGCCTTAGTTTTTGGCACAGATTGTTTCATTGAATTCATTTTACAGCTCTTTGTTATAAAGGTGCACAAATGATTAGAGTTAATCATTAACTATATTTAACAGCATTACTGAAAGAAAGTCCTGTAAACTGTCATTTTACCTACAAAGTTCCATTACATAATTTCTAGTAAAATTGTATACTGTAGCTCTGTTGATATACAGTACAGTATACAGTAAATTGTTAATGTGTAATTTGTACCATTCTGTTTAATATTGCTTAGCTTTTTGTGTGATTTCAATTCTGGAGGCAAACCACTTTGTCATGCTGAATACTTGTGTGTCACAACCTCAGCAGGCATGTTGTTGCTCGCTTCCTTTGGTTTGGCATGCATGGAGCGCTGTGGCGGTGATGAGTCTGCCTGTGTCGGTGCAGAGCCTCGGGCCAAGCCGTTCAACAGGAATGCAGTAGTGCTGAGTCTTGCAGCACGTAACGCTTTACAAGTGGTAGCAAATATTTCACATCCATTTATGTTCCACCAAGTTCCATTTGCACCATGAACTGTGTCTTCACATGTCTGTCAGGCCATGGTATTTTTAGTTGCAAAATCTCTCTTACAAACATGATTTAAGGTCTATCTTATTCCTTTTTGTTACTTAAGAAAAATGTATAGAAGAGGCTTTCATGTGTCTTTTCAAGTTTGATCTTTTTTTTTTTTTTTACTTAACAGTAATTAATGATCTTATCAGCATTTTAAAGTTGAGGGACAAATTGCACATTTATAATCCAGCTACAGCACATGTATCTGTATTGTTTGTAGTCTTATGAATAATCAGGCTAAACAATGGTTTAGTTGCACCCATGAGTGAGGCGTGACACATTTCTACTGTAGAACATGTCATAACATTGTTTTAGACACACATTAGACACACACACACTTGCATAGACATTTCCCTTATAGTAAATTGTTTAATTCACTTAGGTAGAAATTATGATAAAACACAGTGCACTATAAGGTCATAATAAATAAAAGGCACACTTTGAAACTGCACAGGACAATACACTGATAGTAATTATTATAATACTGGATCAGCATCACCAAAAACAGAATTATTATAAAGAAAAGTCTGCTGTAAAGGTGTTTGGTTTTTTTTTTTTTGTCACGTTTGCAGCGCCTTATGTCATTCACATTATAAACTGACCACCTTGTAAGTGAAGAGTTTTCTGAAGTATGGCACTAAATTTCATTCAAACACACCCAGATCAAACTCCTTCTCTTTGTCTTGGTCCTCTCCGGTTATCACTGAACAGAGATCAATGTCTTAAGTTCAAGTCTAAAGTCTATGAGATGTCTGATAGACAGGAGTGCCTCCTTAGTAACCATTTTGTTTGTGTTGTTTCTGCTTCTGACTTCGTCCTCCTATTCAAGTCCAGTTTCACCACCCTTACCGAGTCTGTACTCATGCCACGCAGTACGTTTGTCATTAGATTGTTGACTCATAATTATTGATATTACCCCTCAGACTCTTCAGGGTCAGACTCTTAGGTGTTGTGCTTGGGCTGCTTTGTGAGCTATCTGTGTGTAGTCTCTCTAGCAGCTGGACGCCTTTGTTCCACACTGTTGATTTTCGTTTGATGGAGCTTTTGATTGCCTCCGAAGTGAAGTAGTAAATGACTGGGTCAAAGCAGCAGTTTGTCACTGCTATGCACAGAGCAATAGGATAGATGGTTCTGACCACATTCTCCGCATAGCATCCCTTCAGGATTTTGGTGCGCATCAGGGTATAAAAAATGAGATTAATATTGTAAGGAATGAAACAGAAGCAGAAGATGAGCAGATGCACCAAGACCATCCTCAGTATTTTTGTCTTGTTAAGGTTCCCACCACGGCTGAGTGTTTGCGGGTTCTTCAGTGTCCGTAGCACCATGGTGGTGCAGAAGACATTGACCATCAGAGGGATGATGAAGCCAACAGTCTCAATAAACATTACCACCCAGGATAGCTCAAACTTCCACTGTGCCCTTGAGTAGTTTTCAAAGCAGTACGTTGTTGAGTTGTTGGTGTTGTTTGGCGAAGTGGTGTCCAAAAGGAACCCAGTGGGTACACTTCCAGAAAGAACCATCACCCACACTGCAAAGCATGCCAGTGTGGCGTTCCTCTTGTTGCGAATTGTCTGTGACCGGAAGGGATACACGATGGCCAGGAAACGGTCGATACTGATGCAGGTGAGGAAGAGGATGCTGCCATACATGTTGGTGTAGAAGAGGGCCACAGAAATCTTGCAGAGCTCGTCTCCAAATATCCACTCTTCCTTGACGAAGTACACAATCCGAAAAGGCAGGCTGAGGACAAAAAGAGAGTCTGAGACAACAAGGTTCATCATGAAAGTTGTTGTCTCGTTGCGCAGCTTCAGCGTACAGCAGAAAATGTATACAGCCACCGTGTTGAACAGCAGTCCAACCACAAACACAAGACTGAAAACTGTGCTGTAGAGAGGGTACTTGAAGTCATCAGTCCGGTTACAGTGTGAATGTGTGGATAGATAGACTGTGGAGTCAGACATTTTTACTCTCCTCAAAAATAGTTCTCCTTAGCAGTCAAACTTGGCAGTTCATCTCCAGAATCCCAAAATTTGAAGAGTGCTCAGTTTGTGTGATTCTAGTTGTGAAATATAAGGGAAAAATATACAGCAGTTCCACAGCAGTGCTTTTATTGGCAGTCCAAGTCCTTTTGAATAATTCTCTTTTTGTTGAAGTGGGACATCAGTTAATCCTCATCTAATTTGAGTTTTCAATCTTTTCGATAGTCCTTTACCACAGAAATATTTGTCCTGTTAGAGAGGTGGCTCATGTGTTTCCCCTCAGCTCTGTGAACAGATGAGTAGTTCTCAGGTTCCCCCGTGTTCTTGCTGCAGCCCTCAGGGTGATCGTTACTCTGCTGCTGCTGATTCGTAAATCTGAAACCTCACAGTAGCCTCCAAGTCAAAGGCTGAGACACAAAGAACATGGGGAGGAGCTCTACCAGGGCCAAAGTCCTCCCTCAGCTGAACTGTTGTTCCATAAATAATACATTTAGATTATAGCATTAATAAGATACTATAATGAGGAACTAGTGAGAAATTCTTTTTTTTTTACAATTTCTGCTTCTAAATTGAGGATTTCCTTTTATCGGGTACTCAAAAGTTAAAACATTTTGTATATTTAGCAGTTTGTTTTTTTCCCCTCTACTTAAAAATTGCATCATATTTTAATTTGCAGCTATCCTTCATATGAAATGCGAAAAAAATCCCTTTAAATGTCTGACTACTAATCAGTGATCCTCCCAAATGACAGTACATGTCACTTAATACTGTTTATGCAATTAAATTGCTTTTGAAGCATTGGTGACATCAATAGGGTGTGCCACATGTGAGCAGATGTACCAGTAACGTAACATGTCTATACATGCTGTCGCTACTTGAACCGCTGAGTGGTAAACCACTCCCCTCTACCCTGTGTTCTCACTTCTGATTTTGACTTTGGTATGCGTGATGATACTCCTGATTCTCTTTCCACTGCAGTTTTAACAGTTGTTTTTTCTTCAGTCAGTTGTGTGAATGGCTAGCACATTAAGTGTGTGCAGATGTGAGTTTTGCTGTGTTTGTATTGCAGTGAGAGATAGAAATTGTTACTTGCTTTCAGTTTGAGAGGCTTTTTTTGAATTGCTACAGCTGGAGAGGAAACTGTGGGGTGTGCCTGCACAAACAAAGTTAGCAGGTGTGTTATGACTCCACAGATATAATTTAGCTCTTGTATGTAAAGCAAGGGAAATTTTACTCATGTAAATTATTTAACTTTTTTTTTTGATATAATATCCAGTTCTTTGGACCCAGATGCCGAGTTGATGATAGAGGTCAGAGGAATGGCCAGACGCATTTGAGTTGACAGAATAGCAACAGTAACTCAAATAACCACTCATTACAACCAAGGTATACAGAAGAGTCCCTCTGAAGACGTGTTACTGTAACGCCACTACTTTTGCAGTAATGTGCTGTGTAAAAATTACTGTTTAAAAATTCAGCAATGCATTACAGTTGCTGAAATTTGATCAGATGCGTTACTCACGTTACTCATTTTATTAATATGGATAGATATTTTTAGCACAAATAAATATAAACTGATCCTACATGGCTGAGCTGACACAGCCATCAGTCTCCTCCGTGGGTCAGTTTCCTGTCCTGCCCCAGTTCATGCCGCAACCCGATGGGAAGCAAAGCCGTGGCGTGGCGACTTCTCATATCGAGCCCTGATCACCTGTTGTCCAAGCGATGAGTAGCCCCCAACAGCTCCTACTTCTGTGGTTAAACATGAGTATTTTTAGAGCAAGAAGCTGCATTTAATGTCCACAGTTGTGTAAATTTTTTCTTACCGGACAGAGAAAAATTGACTGTGATTTGTTGCAGAAGAGAACAGCTTAAGGTGAACTTTCATTTATCTGTGCTTTCTGTTTTATCTTATTTATTTACATGCTGTTGTGATATGCAACTATTTCATGGAAGTAAATCCTCTAAATATGCATTTTTTAATGGGCTGGTCCAGAGGTGTCAAACATATGGCTTGTGGGCCAAAAATCCAACATTTTCTCTGTGAATTTACAGCTTTATTTCTAGTGAATTTCTGACTTTTTACTGATTACAATAGTTTGTGTAAATCTGAGATATTTTTTCTCTGTAAGATGAGACTTTTTTTTGTCATCAGTTTTCTTTTTCTTCTTTTTTCTGATGAGAACAAGGGGCCCTTGATCTTGCTATGTGTGCAAGAGGGTTTAAGAATGCATTTAAAAGTAACATGAAAGTTACTTTTCCAAGTAACTAGTACTTTAATCATGCAGTAACTGGTAAGTAACTCAGTAACTTTTGAAAAGAAGTAACTAGTAACTGTAGCTAGTTACTTTTTTATAGTAACTTGCCCAACACTACTGAAGACACAACACATCAACCTTTGAAACAGAAGGGTTACAGCAGCAGAAGCCCTCAACTGGTGGGTATTCTGTTTTAGCTAAGAACATGAAACTGAGGCTACGGTTCACAAAGGCTCAACAAAATTAGTCAATAGAAGACTCAAACTGTTTTTTGCTGCAACATTCAAATGGCAGTCAGAACTTGGCATAAACAACATGAAAGAATGGATGCATGCACCAAGTATGATTTATTTACTTAAGTAAACCTGATTGTGATGGTGTGAAATATAAAAGACACTTGAGGTTATTTTTAGAGAAAACTAAGCAATTTGTTGAGGAGGAGCAGGACATCTGTAATATAATTTATTTGATAATGTTGACTTTAAAAATGTTCAATTACAATTTGCAATCATGATCAGATTTTCTTTTTTTTCCTTTCTTTTCATTTGTTTCTCTGAGATCCACGGTGGTGAACCTGAGGGTTAGCAGTCAGAGCAGCTGTAAAGATAATAGACAGATAAATAGATAGATTGTGGCCCCACATATGTGACCTACTTTGTGACTGATGTAAGGCCTCACATTTTAGATCAGAACAAAGACAGAGCTTCCTTGGAGATAACAGGAAGCTGCGAGGATGTTAGCTTTGGTATGCAGGGCTTGAGACTGTGGGGGTGATATTAGAGGATTAGAGAGGAGATGCATTGTTACTGGCGATTATAATGCAATGTGACCTGGTGTGTGACCTGCAATGTGACGGCCGCAGCAGCGGAACTCGGTGCGACGACCGGCGATGACAGGGGGCCAGGGGCAGCGGTAGCAGACCCACTGACGACGGCGGCGGCGGGAGCCAGGGAACGCGGAGGAGACGTCCTTTGTTTCTACCATCGCCGCTTCGCAGAGAGGGCACGCAAATGTGTACCACCGTGCCAGTTCAAGCATTCGGGAAACGCCAAGACCGGGGGTCTGTAGCAGCCGCGGCCCTCGGGGAGGAGAACAAGCTGCTCTACTTGTTGGACGCACGCTCGGGGAGGCATTTCCTCGTGGACACAGGCTCCCAGTTGAGTTTCATCACACCTTCCTATGCGGACAGGCTAGCAGGTTCCAGAGGTCCCGGGGTGGCAGCAGCGAACGGCTTGGAGATTAAGCCCTTTGGTGAGAAGACTCTGCTTCTGTCTCTACACGGCCGTACATTTGAGTGGACTTTTGTTATAGCAGCAGTGAGTTTCAATATGTTGGGGGCTGATTTTTTGTGCTCATATGGTTTGTTGGTTGATCTCGCTAACAGGCGCCTGGTTAATGCATTTTCTTTTGATTCTATTCCCTGTACAGCGCGAGTGGCCCCACCAACAGCACAAGCCAACGTCACAGCTGCAAGCGTTAAGTTCCACACACTGCTTACTCAGTTCCCAGCACTCACGGTCCCCACATTTTCGGCAACCGTCGCTAGACACGGGGTGGAACATTTTATTACCACTACCGGACCGCCCGTTTTTGCAAAAGCTCGGCGCTTGGACGCAGCTAAACTGGCCATAGCGCGCGAGGAGTTCGCCAACCTGGAGAGGTTGGGCATTATCAGGCGTTCAGACAGTCTGTGGGCTTCCCCGCTACACATGGTCCCGAAGGCTGACGGATCATGGTGACCTTGCGGGGATTTCCGCAGGTTAAACAACGCTACAGCGCACGACCGCTACCCAATCCCGCATATCCAAGATTTTTCCGTTCATTTGGCAGGGGCTCGTGTTTTTTCTAAGATAGATTTGGTCCGCGGTTACCACCAAGTCCCAGTGCGCGCTGAGGACATACCCAAAACAGCAGTAATAAGTCCATTTGGCCTATTCGAGTTTTTGCGCATGCCATTCGGGCTCAAAGGGGCTGCACAGACGTTCCAACGCATGATGGACGCGGTGCTTCGCAATCTCCCTTTCGTGTTCGTCTACTTGGACGATATTTTGGTAGCCAGCGCGTCCGAAGACTAACACGAAAACCACCTGGCCACAGTTTTCCGGAGGTTGGGAGATCACGGGTTAATAATCAACCCAGCGAAGTGTCAGTTCGGGGTGGCGCAGATTGATTTTTTAGGACACCGCGTCTCCCCCGAAGGAGCGGTTCCGCTTCCTGACAAAGTGTGCGCGGTAGCAGATTTTCCCTGGCCGCAGACGGTCAGGGCGTTACAGGAGTTTTTGGGAATGGTGAATTTTTATAACCGCTTTCTCCCCCGCGCGGCGCAACTCATGCAGCCGCTGTATGCCGCGCTCAAAAAAACAGAAACCCGTGGATAAGGTCGAGTGGTCCCTGGAGCGGGACCAAGCGTTCTCGGAGGTAAAAGCAGCCTTAGCAAAGGCTGTGTTGTTGGCACACCCAGACCCAACGGCCCGCATAGCGCTCACTACTGACGCATCAGATGTGGCCATAGGGGCGGTCGTGGAGCAGCATGTCGCCGGGGTTTGGCAGCCCCTCGCCTTTTTCAGCAGGACCTTGCGCGATAGCGAACGTAAATACAGCGCGTTTGACAGGGAGCTGCTGGCTCTCCATTTGGCCATCCGCCACTTTCAGTTCTGGCTGGAAGGACGCCGTTTCACCGCGTTCGTTGACCACAAGCCGCTAACATTCGCGATGGCCAAGGTTTCCGAACCTTGGTCAGGCCAGCAGCAGAGACAGCTGGCCGCGATCTCAGAGTTTACCACTGATATTCAGCATGTGGCGGGTAAACTGAATGTAGTGACAGATTGCCTCTCGCGCGCCGTGGCGGCCCCCGTCAGCGTAGGAATAGATTACGCAGCCATGGCCGCGGAGCAGGTTAGTGACGCGGATGTGTGTGCGCTCCAGTCTGGACCAACAGGGTTAAGGCTGGAGAACAGGGTGCTGCAAGACGGTATGCCCCCCCCTAATCTGCGATGTCTCCACTGGACGGCCGCGTCCAGTAGTACCGGCCGTGTGGCGCCGCCGCGTTTTTGACTCGATTCATTCTTTGGCGCACCCGGGAGTGCGCGCGTCGGTCAAAATGGTAGGAGAGAAATTTGTGTGGCCGAGTCTTCACAAACAAGTTAAAGAGTGGGCAGCAGCCTGCACGGCGTGTCAACGAGCCAAAGTACACAGGCACACGAGGGCTCCTTTGGAGCTGTTTCACATTCCGGCCAAGAGGTTCGATCACGTTCATGTAGACCTTGTGGGACCCCTTCCGCCGTCACAGGGGTGCACACACCTTCTGACAATGGTGGACCGCACCACACGCTGGCCTGAAGTGGTTCCGCTGGCATCAACCACGGCAGAGGAGGTAGCGCACGCGTTTTTAACAGCTTGGGTGGCACGTTTCGGAGTTCCGTCGGACGTTACGTCCGACAGAGGCCTTCAATTTGTGTCCGAACTTTGGTCGACAATGGCCCGCAGCCTGGGTGTCACAATTCACCGCACAACCGCGTACAATCCGCAGGCTAACGGGTTATGCGAACGTTTTCATAGGTCATTGAAAGTGGCGCTCAGAGTGTCACTGACGGATGCAAATTGGGTAGACAAGTTACCGTGGATTTTATTGGGGTTGCGTTCTGCGCCTAAAGAGGACTTAGAAGCCTCCCCAGCGGAGCTCGTGTTTGCGCAACCACTTCGGCTGCCTGGGGAGTTTCTCCCAGATAACCCCGAGCCAGACACCTCTCCGTCTCAGCTGTTGCGGAGTAACATAGAATCAAGCACGCTGCCCGGCCCCGTGCACCACAGTTTTCCACGCGTTTTTGTGCCTAAAGCTTTGAAGAACGCAGAGTTTGTTTTTGTCAGACACGATGCCCATCGACCCCTGCTGCGACCACCTTATGACGGACCCTTCAGAGTGCTGGAAACAGGGGACAAGCAGTTTTTGCTAGATTTGGGGGGTAGGAAAGAAAAAGTTGGCATAAACAGACTCAAACCCGCTTTTGTGGTGGCGGATGAGCAAGTGCTGTTGGCAAGGGTCCCGCGGCGAGGTAGACCCCCACGGGGAGCTTCACAGAGTAATGTTTCCCCAGAACACCCGCAGGTACTGACAAAAGGTTTCCACCCCCAGACGGCAAACCCCCAGCGTGACAGCGCCGCGGAGACGTCGAATTCCGGCTACAGCAGATACGGCAGGAGACTGAAGCCTAGACAGCATGCGGACTGATGTGTATGGATTCTATCACAGTATGCATGCTGTTATTCTCTTGTTTGTTCTAAAATGTTTGGGGGGGGGGTGTGGCCCCACATATGTGACCTACGTTGTGACTGATGTAAGGCCTCACATTTTAGATCAGAACAAAGACAGAGCTTCCTTGGAGATAACAGGAAGCTGCAAGGATGTTAGCTTTGGTATGCAGGGCTTGAGACTGTGGGGGTGATATTAGAGGATTAGAGAGGAGATGCATTGTTACTGGCGATTATAATGCAATGTGACCTGTGATGCAATGAGACTTGTGAACTGTGAGAGTCCTGGTATTTAAGGACGAGAGTTCCCTGTAATGTTCTCTTTCTTCTTTGAGATGTTGGTGAATGTGAATAAAGCAGCCTTGAGAGAAATCTGTCTCATCATTTTCACATTCCCACAAGATGTACTTTATTGATCCCAAACTGGGAAATTGCAGTGTAACAGCAGCATGACAGTAGACAACCAAACGACAGAAACAGCACAGCAGACAAAGGGATTACCCATGGAAAGAAAAACCACTAAAAAAAAAGCCTATCTACATCATAGATGAATAGATGGTGACCCGTATAGACAGATTTTATTTAGCGAATGCAAAGTCCTTAAGCCAAGCAGTTGCCTCCTGGTTTGCTGTATGGAGGGTGTGTAATCCTCCTTCCAGTCTTTGGAGCGGGCAAGCCTCTATGATGTGTTCCATAGTTTGCTCCTCTCCACATGCGCACAGTGGGCTAGGGCTACTGCCCCATCTGTGAAGGCTGGCCAAGCAGGGGCCATGTCCAGTCCTGAAGCGATTGAGTGTAGACCACTGTCTCCTTGGGAGGTTGGTGCCCGGGACCAGTTGGTTGGGGTTTATCACCAGCTGTTTGTTTGGGACCTCCTTGGTCTCCCATTCCTCTTGCCAAGCTGTCTGGATGGTAAAGTCAGCTGGGGGAGGGTTTTTCCAAATCGGCCGTCTGGATGAAAGTCGGGCAGTGGGTGGGGTGTAGATATCTGCATGGATTGGTAAGTGAGGAAAATCTTTAACTTTTTGGAGCATCCTTTGAGTTAATGCTGCTCGCCGGCTGTGTGGAGGGGCTATGTTTGACAGTACAGAGAGCCAGGGGAGTGGTGTTGAGCGGATTGTTCCAGTTATAGTTCTCATGGTTGAGTTGAGCTGGGTGTCTACATGGTGTGTGTAAGATGACCTGGACCAGACAGGGGCACAATATTCTGCTACAGAGTATGAAAGGGCCAGTGCTGAGGTGCGCAGGGTGGAGACTGCCGCCCCCCATTTTGCACCAGCGAGCTTGCAGAGCAGGTTGTTTCGTACTTTCACCTTAGCAGCCGTCCCCTTTAGATGTTCCTTGAAGGATAAGGTCCTATCAAGGGTCACTCCAAGATAAGTTGGATTTGGGGCATGCTTAAGCTTGAGTCCGCTCTGGTGGATGTTTAGTTCTCTGGCAGCTTTTGCATTGTGGAGATGAAATACACTGGAGACGGTTTTTGCTGGGCTTGGTTTTAGGCGCCAGATTTTGCAGAACTGGTCCAGTTTAGCAAGATCTTCCGTGAGCACCCGTTCCAGTGGTTCAAAGTCTGGTGCTTGGAATGCCAAACAGATGTCGTCTGCATAGATGAATTTGCGGGATTTTGTAGTAGGCAGGTCGTTTATGTAGAGTTTGAACAGAGTTGGAGCTAGAACTGAGCCTTGTGGGAGTCCGTTTTTCTGCATTCTCCATGCACTTGTGTTCTGACTGAGGTGGACTCTGAACCTTCGGTTGGTCAGCAGGGTTTTTATAATTGCTGTTGCCCAAGCAGGGATCGCCTTTATAAGTTTCAGGAGGAGGCCTTTGTACCAGACCGTATCATAGGCGGCTGTAAGATCGAGAAACACAGCCCCTGTCTTCAGTCTGCTCTCAAAGCCATTTTCAATGAAGGTGGTTAGGGCCACTACTTGTTCTCCTGTACTGCGGTCCTTGCGGAAACCTGCTTGATCCACACTTAGAATATCCTCTATTTCTGGGGAAATGTGTTGCAGTATTAGGCGCTCCATGATTTTGTAAGGAACGCTGAGTAGGGAGATTGGGCGGTAGCTTGCTGGTAGTTTGTGGTCTTTGCCAGGTTTTGGGATGGCAATGACCTTTGCTGTCCGCCATTTCTTTGGGATCGAGTTCGTTTGTGTGATCCTTGTGTAGAATTGTGTCAACCAGGTTAGGGCTCGGGGGCCAAGATTTTTCATGAATTCTGGGAAGATGTTATCGTATCCTGCTGCCTTTCCACATTTCAGGCCCTGTAGGACTTTCTCCAGTTCAGCAGCCTCGAAGGGTTCAGGGTTCGTTTCCTCTACAGGCATTTTTTGGTGTTTTTTTAGCTCAGTTGTAACTGCTCTTCTGGTGTCTTTGTCTTGGGGTGCTTTGGCGATAGTCAGTAGGTGGGATGCAACTTGGTTGGGTGTGACGGATGCTCGGCTTTGGCTAGGGGGCTTCTGTGCAGCTCCTAGGCAACGGATGAGGCTCCAACATTTCCTGCTAGAGTGGGTAAAGCTCCGGTCAGCAACTGTCTCCTCCCATTTCTTTCGCCGGGCTGTATTTAGCGATTCAATGAGATGGTCTGCTATCTCTGGGTCCCCTGATGTTTGATAGGATTGTAGGAGGGCAGCACTTTCTCCGTCCAAACATGGGACATAGAGGGGTCGGTAGCCTCGTGGGATTGCAGTATGGGCAGCCTTGAAGATTGCGCTGCAGAAGCGGTTGTATGCTTCATCTACAGTGATGGTGTGGAGTGGGATGGTAACAACGATAGACAGATGAATCATACCCGCTGTACAATGCAAGATTATCAGGAGCAGAGGAAGATGTGAGGTACCAATTAGACTGTAAGGTGCAGTATGGCAGCATAGTTACAACCAGAGTACAACATCAGAGTGAGTTATTGTACAGTGAAATGGCATGTCCCAGGAAAGATTTTCCTGTACCTAACCATTCGACAGCGAAGCTGTAGCTGTCTGCTGGAGTTGGTGCTCCGCTGTCTGTCCAGTGTGTGGTGGAGGGGGTGAGCCGGATTGTCCATGATGGATTGCAGTTTATTTAGTGTCCTTGTCTCCACCACAGTCTCAAAGGTCTCCGGCCTGAGACCAATTACAGAGCCAGCCCTCTTGATAATCTTGTCTGTTGGTGTCGCTGGCTCTGATACTGCTACCCCAACAGACAGCAAGCAAAGAAGATGGCGCTGGCAACAGTGGTCTGGTAGAAAGCTCCAGCGTTCCTGCTGCACACATTGAAGGATCTCAGCTTCCTCAGGAAGTAGAGTCTGCTCATCCCCTTCTTGTGCACGGCATCGGTGTTGGATCGCCAGTCCAGCCCATTTCTGATCATGACACCCAGGTATTTGAAGTCCTCAACCACCTCCATATCCTCCCCCCTAATCTGCAATGGCTGAGGAGGTGTCCTCTTCTTCCAGAAGTCAATCACCTTCTCTCTGGTCTTGCTGACATTCAGTCTCAGGTGATTCTGCTCTGTCCACTCCACAAATCTGTCTACCAGTGCCCTGTACTCCCCCCTCCTCTCCCCCTCTTATACACCCAACAACAGCTAAGTCGTCAGAGAATTTCTTCAGGTGGCATGACTCAGTGTTGTACTGAAAGTCAGTGGTGTATAAAGTAAAGAAAAAAGGAGAGCACACAGTCCCCTGTGGAGCTCCTGTATCACTAACCACCACGTCAGACAAGATACTGCCCAGCCGGACAAACTGTGGCCTGCCTGTCAGGTAGTCAGTAATCCAGGAGATCACAGAGCTGTTGACCCTCATCACCCGCAACTTCTCACTGAGCAGCAGTGGCTGGATGGTGTTAAAGGCACTGGAGAAATTAAAGAACGTGATTCTCACAGTGTCTCCTCCACCATCCAGGTGCAGATGGGCTCGTTGCAGCAGGTAGATGACAGCGTGACAGCGATTACAGGCTTGAAGCTACAGTAAATTACATTATGCAATAGTTAGTTCCAACCGAGCAATTTGATTGGACAATAGGGATTCCAGGAGTTACTAATCCAGGATAATTGGACTCTGTTTCACTGGATATGTATCACTCTGCTTCAGAGGTGTTCATGTACATAACTGTTAATTACTAGCACTAATTTGCTGTCAATTAACTCTCAGTGACAATTGCAATACTGTGTTGAATACCTTGATTTCCACAGTGAGGTGCTGTTTGAAAAGATTTTTTTTACCTGACCTGGAAGTCCCACCCTTTTGAAAAAAGCTTTATTCAGCAACTTGTAGTCTGCCCTTGTAGTGAAGCTATTTCACGTCTGTTTTGTTTTTTTTTTTAAATGCAGTGCTAGAGTTGGATTTATTGTCTCAATTAACAAAACATAATGCCTTTGTGGTGATGGGACTCTTGGATTTGTCTGAAAATACAAAGAAAAGCAAGCGAAGTGTGCTAAATTGCTAACTACTAGCCACCAGCTAGCTACTGGCATTGGCTACGTTTTGATCTCAGGTCTTCTGCAGTACCGACTAAACAGGTATATGTTTTATAAACACGTTACTTTTGCACTTGACAATATTTAATTTGTTTAAATGTGTGTGAAATGACAATAGATGTCTTCATGCTGATTGAGATGTTTCGTAACAGTTACTGGCTACATTTAGAAGGAACTATTTTTTTCTCAGCTGCGCATAATAACTGGTTAAACAAACAAATCATAATATTTTGTCCAGTATTGCTGTCATTTAATAAATTGTGCTTGCAGAACTGTTGTATAAAAGCAATATTACACTCGGTCTTACGGTATCATGAATATACTAACTATGGGTATGATATGCAGAGGGCATTAGAGTATCACACCCGCAGTTACTATCATCATATTATAATGCAAGAAATCTCTGTGTGTTCCACGCATATCTCCTGAACTGTTCATCTGACTGGCCTCAGATTTTATATGCGCTGTGCTGAGGTTACAAGGGTGTGTATCCCCAAATTTCAGCCTTCCTCGATATGCGGAAGTTTAGGAGGGGAAATGTTTAATGAACGTCCATAGGGGAGCTATGGATGTTTATAGCTATGACATCATAGATGCACAGATGTGTGATGTCATAGATCAAAGGCAGGCATCGCCATGGTTACCGTTGCCATGGTAACAGTAACTTTCTACGGGCATGCAGAAATACTTGGCTGTACTTGGTTTCTACGGGCATGCACAGGTATGCACTAGTATTCATCGAATGCGGAGAGCATTAGAGTATCACACCTAGTTACTATATTCATTGAACGAGGAGGGCATTAGAGTATCGCGCCCGCAGTTACTGTATTCATTGAATGCGGAGGGCATTAGAGTATCACACCCGTAGTTACTATATTAATTGATACTGTACTCCCTGTCTTGTAATATTGCTTAAATATTGCATGTTTACTCCATCCATCCATCTTCTACTGCTTTTCCGGAGGTCCGGGTTGCAGAGGCAGCAGTTCAAGCAGAGAAGCCCAGACTTCCCTCTCCCCAGCCACCTGCTCCAGTTCTTCAGAGAGGATACCAAGGTGTTCCCAGACCAGCTGGGAGACATCAAGTGGGAGGTGTCCAGGAGGCATCCTGATCAGATGCCCAAACCACCTCAACTGGCTCCTTTCAATGTCGAGGAGCAGCAGGTCTACTCTGAGCCTCTCTCAGATGTCTGAGCTCCTCACCCTATCTCTAAGGGTGAATCCAGCAATCTTATGGAGAAAGCTCATTTCAGCCGCTTGTATCCACAATCTCATTCTTTTGGTCATTGCCCATAGTTCATGACCATAGGTGAGGGTAGGAATGTAGATTGACCGGTAAATCGGCAGCTTTGCTTTAGAGCTCAGATCCCTCTTCACTATGACAGACCGGTACAATGTCCGCATCACTGCAGATGCTGCTCCAATCCATCTGTCAATCTCTCACTCCCTCTTCCCCTCACTCTTGAATAAGACCCTGCGATACTTAAACTCCTCCACTGGGGGTAGGAGCTTGTTCTGAACCCGGAGAGAACAATCCACCTTTTTCTGGCTGAGGACCATGGACTCGGACTTGGAGGTGCTGATTCTCATCCCAGCCGCTTCACACTCAGCAGCAAACCGCGCCAGTAAGACCTGTAGGTTATTGTTGGATGAAGCCAACAGGACGACATCATCTGCAAACAGCAGAGATGAGATCCTGTGGTCACCAAGCAGGACACCCTCCATTCCTTGGCTGCGCCTATAAATCCTGTCCATAAAAATTATGAACAGGATTTGTGACTGTTAGAAAAATTCTTTGAAACCTTCAGTCAGAAACCAGGCTGGATCAGAGTTTCAGCAATTTTAATTACACTGGCCAGTGGAGAACAATACAATAATAGTCTCAGAGCCTGTTCGCGCACCGTTCTGACTCAAACACACACCAGTCAGTTCCTTAAGCCCTTCGTTACCTGGAGGGGCAATTGTCCATCATGATTGGTCCAGTACATTTGGTCAAAACTTGGTGTACACATTATCTTTTTCTCAGGAACCATGACGCTCACTTAGTACCAGTCACACGGGAGCCACACAACATGAACTAAAAACAAGAGGATAACTAATGCAGCTGCATCTTTGACACTTTTACACAGACTCTGAGACAAAGCAATTCACAAATATAAGACAAATATGAAATTTTTCTATCATTCTCCCCCCTTTGTTGCCATGCAAGGCATCAAAAAAAAATAGTTTATGGCTTCTAAAACCCCATCTGGCAGCTATGCTAAGCTCCAATGCATTTGCGTGCAACAGATCCTAACTAGCTAACAGCGGGGAAAGTCCGCCATCGGCCCTGCTACCCCAGGCACCAGCTAAATGTTTTAGTCCTTTAGGAGGAGAAATAGAATAATAAAACTCATTAATCAAAAAAGAAAATCATCGGGGGACTTCCGGGAAGATGGCGGAGAGGCATAACGCTTAAACAGAGAGCTCTCCCTAGTCGGATTAAAAATCTTTGGTAAATGACCAACTCGACATAAATAGATCAATAAACCAAGGGATGAAAACACGAAGAACCCGGGCACACGGACAAAAGCAGGGTAAAACTAAAGAATCCCTCTTCAACAACGCTGGAGAAATCGCTGAACACGAGGCCCAAAAAAACGAGGTGACTACAACAGAGAAAATGGAGGACGCCAACCTCGATGTTATGAACACTGGCTTTGCCAATATAAGTAAGGACATAAAAGACTTCAAGCGACAACTCCAACAGGATTTATCGGCTCTTAAGGAAGAACTGAAAAAAGGGATGAAGGAGGAAATTATGGGTCTCCGAAAAGAAATGGACCGCAAGCTAGCAGAAACCATGGAGGAACTGCGCACTCAACGGGCATGTATGGCAGAAGCACAGGCTCGAATATCAGATTTGGAAGACTGGAAGACCCAGGCAAGCGAGCTGCTGCAGACCCTGACGGCACAAACACAGAGGATGCAGGAAAAAATAACCAACCTGGAGAGCAGGTCCAGGCGGAGCAATATACGCATCTTTGAGATTCCGGAGGGCACTGAAGGCAACTCGATGACGAAATTCATAGATCAATTCTTAAAAAAAGAGCTTGAGCTGCCCGATGAAACAGACCTGCAGATCCAACGAGCGCACAGAGCCTTGGCACAGAACCCGAACTCAAACTCTACACCCAGGTCAGTTGTGGTAAACTTTTTAAAATACGACGTAAAGGAAAGAATCCTGACACAAGCGTGGAAAAAAAAGATACGAGTTGGCGACAAACAGATATTCTTTGACCATGACTACCCGACAGAAATTGTGCAGCAGCGAAAGAAATATGCCAACATAAAAAAAAAATGCTGAAAGAGAAAAAAATTAGATTTCAAACGCCGCTAACGAAGATGAGAATTCATTGGGAGGACGGCGTGAAAACCTACAACACGGCCAGAGAGGCAGTGCGGGACATGACGGAGCGAGGCTTTGTGCTGAGCGTACCCGAGGAAGCGGCTGGAGCAGCGGCGGCACAGAGCGCATCGAGACAGCCGGAGTGGAGGCGAGTGAGCGGCAGAGGGCAGGGGACGGACGTGGCGCACCGAGCCCAAGAAAAACTGCAAGGCTTTCAACGGAAAGCCTAGATTATAACAAAGATTAAGAAGGGCACAGAAGAAATGAAGGCCAAGAAGACAAGGTAAAAGAGAAACAAATGGCTAAGAGAGGTTAAAGTGATTTTTGTTGGACATTTCTAGACTAATGACTATTACTTGGATAGTAACTACAGGTCTAGGGAGGGCCCCTCACTTGGTGAGGACATTCCCTCCACCCACCAACAGGGACCAGTGGGCAGAAGAAAGGCCCAAAGTACGGAGGTCAAGATTCGTTAATGTGTTTTTGTACATATATGTGTTAGTTTTGTTGTTAAAGGGGTTAGGAGCACAAGTTAAAAAAATGGAAAAACATGAATATGGTTAAAAATCTTAAGATAATGACATTAAACGTGAATGGTCTGAACTCACCTGTTAAAAGGGAAAGAATAATAAGAAAATTCAAGAAGGAAAAAGCCGAAATTATATTTATGCAAGAGACACATTTGAACAAGACAGAACATGAGAAACTAAAGAGATTTGGCTATAAGAACTCCTACTACAGTTCATTTAAGGGAGGAACTAAAAGGGAGGTTATGATACTAATTTCAAATAAAATACAATTTGAATGTGAACAAGAAATCCAGGATAAAGAAGGCTGATATGTAATAATAAAGGGAAGAATAGATGGTATGCAGATCACATTAGTGAACATCTATGCCCCACCAGAAAGTGACAAGGGTTTTTTTCAACAACTGTTTGATCTCATAGCAACACACAGTGAAGGAGTCCTAATTTGTGGAGGAGACTTAAATGCTGTCATGGATCATGAAGTTGACACAACAAGTGTTAAGAAGACAAAAAAAACATGTAACAAAGTTCATAAAAACCTCACTGGCAGAAATGGGTATGGTAGACATATGGAGGGACCTGCACCCACTCAAAAAAGACTATATGCGGCGGCATGAAATAAAGCAACGTTGATGAAGGTTTTAAGCAGGTTTATTAAGTCATACCGCCGTCACAGGATCCCTGCTCCGGGCTGCTCACGCTTGGCACGGAGCGGATCCTCAGGCTCTCAGAGAAGAGACACAACGTGTGTGTGTCCAGCAGCAGCAGTTGCAGAAGTGAGAGTGAGAGAGTGAGCATGGATTTCAGTGCAGCATATATACCCAACTCAGACAATACATCAAAGGGTATTCCCAGCAGTTGGTATGATCAAAGAGATTGCAGAACAGGCATGAGACATTTGCATTTGAGAGACATACATAACAATAGGCAGATTTGCTAGCCTCTGCTCCAGGTGCAGGACAAAGAGGTTACAAGGCACATCTACATATTGATCTCAGTCTCTAGGTCACAGTAAGGACAGGACGCATGAACACTATACATGAATGGCACATTACATCACAATACATGAATGGCACATTATATCACAATACATGCATGGCACATTACATCACAATACATGAATGGCACATTACATCACAATACATGAATGGCACATTACATCTCAGTAGTGCAACGGGAAAAACCAAGAGAAGCGAGCTGACTGTCCTTAATCTGTTGTGGGGGTTAACCGAACCGCCACATATACACATTATTCAGCAGTCCATAAAGTACACTCTAGAATAGATTACTTCCTTATGAATGAAGGTGACAGACACAGGGTGAGAAATTGTCGGATTGGAGGGGCAGAAATATCAGATCATAATCCTATATACATGGAAATATATTTAAACAATAGAAAACGACAAACAACATGGAAACTTAATGTAGGACTATTAAATGATGAGAAAATGAAAGAAAGAATAAAGGTAAACATAAATGATTATATCGAGGAGAATGATAATGGAGAAGTGGACCCAACAATACTATGGGATGCACTAAAAGCCGTGTTAAGAGGTAAATTAATTGTTGAATCAGGAAAAGCAAAAAAGTCTAAACTGGAATCATATGAACAAAGATGTGAGAGACTGAGGGAATTAGAACGTAAACATCAAAACACAAATGACCCAAAAATATATCAAGAAATTAAGGAAGAAAAAATAAAGATAAAAGAAATACAAATAGATGAAATTGAAAGGAAAAATAGATATTTAAAACAAAAATATTATGAAACGGGGCCAAAGGCCACAAAACTGCTGGCAAAACGGTTAAGAAAACAACAAACAATGAATAATGTATATAAGATTAAGGACCCCATCACAAATAAAACCACAGTTACCCCAGAAAACATCGAAGAAATATTCCATAAATTCTATCAAGAACTATACTCGCAACCTGAAGAGACAAATGTTAAGGATATTAAAAAATTTCTATGCACATTGGACTTGCCATCAATAGGAAACCCACAAAATGAAAAGCTAACAGCAGAAATAACAATACAAGAGATTAAAGATGTGATTAAGTCACTAAAAAATGGTAAATCACCAGGTAGTGATGGATACCCATCTGAGTTTTATAAACTGTTTATAGAAGAACTCACGCCACAGCTCCTTAAGTCATTTAATTGGACATTAAACAACAACAAAATACCTCCATCATGGAACGAAGCCATTATTTCAGTTATTTTAAAGCCAGGGAAAGATAGGGAACAATGTGGAAACTATAGGCCAAACTCTTTATTAAATGTGGATTATAAAATATATACAACAATTATCTGTAAACAAATAAAGACATTCTTGACGGAATTGATAGAGGATGATCAAACTGGTTTCATAGAGGGACGCCAAACACATGATAATATCAGGAGAACAATACACATAATTAATCAAATGCATAAAGAAAAGAAAAGCGCAGTAATAATGAGTTTAGACACAGAAAAAGCATTTGATAGGGTTAATTGGATGTTCCTATATAATGTGCTGGAATGCTTTGGATTTAACAAAAAGTCAGTGCAATGCATAAAGACACTGTATCAAAAACCTGTGGCAAGAATCAAGATAAACGGTAGCTTAACAGACAAAGTAAATATACAAAGATCAACTAGGCAGGGATGCTGCCTATCGCCCACCTTGTTTGCTCTGTTCATAGAGCCACTGGCTCAAGCGATGCGACAAAATAAGAAATTAAAAGGTGTAACAATAAAGGGAGCAGAACACAAGATTGGGCTATTTGCAGACGATATTATAGTTTACCTTGAACAACCAGATGAATCAATAATGGAAATGATGGACTTGATAGAAAATTTTGGAAAATTATCAGGATACAAGATAAACATAACAAAAACACAAATACTGACATTCCACTATAACCCTTTAAACCAGATAACTGATAACATCAAACTAAACTGGAAACAAAAAGAAATAAAATACCTTGGAGTGAACATACCTAAAGATTTAAGCAAAATCTATAAAGCAAACTATGATAGGTTAGAACAAGAAATAAAGATATCGATAGATGGTCAATCTTAAATATGGATCTGAATTCAAAAATTAAGACAGTCAAAATCAGCATTAGGGATGGGCATAATTTACCGATTAACCGATAATTGATCATTAAGAATTTCACCGAGGAAGTTCATTTTCGTCGACAAACCGTTTTTTTTTTAAAAACAATCCGAGGTTATTAGGCCTATGCACGGCCGTCCTCAAACAATGCAATGGCAAAATTTGGGCACCAGGGGGCAACATTACACCATCGCCGTACCCCGGCGTGCCTCAGTTGATACATACGAGCTTCCGTAGGGCAATCGCCAAATCATGAAGCGGTTACGGCGAAGTGTTGCGTGGGACCATTTCAGTTTAAAAAATGACCAGGTGTACTGCAATCACTGCAATGCAGCATACAAATATACCTCATCGACAGGGTCCATGGAACACCCTTATTACGCGAAGAAACCGCCAACAGTGGTTGCGCGCTGAGTAATGGCGGTCGTGAAGATTCTTTTTTTTTTTTTCAGAAACTTTATTGAGAAGGTCATGAAGATTCGGTAGAAGACACACACGTGTGTGTGTGTAAGTGTACATACATACGTAGATGTAAATAAAGTGTACATAAATATGTTTTTAGAACTCTTTTATTCTTATAACAAGATACGTAACTCAAGATGAAAATGATTTACGTCTCGGCCAATCAGCTTGCGGGGTGAAACGTCTCGGCCAATCAGCTTGCGAGATTCCTGAGCGAGCCAACATGACAACAGCGAACAGAGAGAGAGGTGGATTTGAGTTGTGCAGCTCTCCGTGCATCTGATGTTCTAATGTAGTCTACCTGCCTTGTTACGTACCTAAAAATGTTAATGATTAACCGATTATTAATCATTAATTCTCCCGACGATCAGTGAAGAAAATTTCACCGAATGCCCATCCCTAATCAGCATACAATCTAGACTGCTTTACTTCTTCCAAGCACTACCAACAGAGATTCCTGGTGCCCAGTTCTCAAAGTGGGACAGGATGATATCGAGATTTGTTTGGGGAGGTAAAAAGCCAAGAGTGAAATATAGAATTCTCCAATTACCAAAAGAGAAAGGAGGCATGGGCCTACCGAGTCTAAAGGAATATTACTACTCAGCACAAATAAGATATATCATATGGTGGTGCGACGGAGGATACGAGGCAAAATGGAAAGAAATGGAAAAGGAAATTGAGGGACTCCCAGTACAAAGCATAATAGGGGATAAGGATGCATATAAGCAAATCAAACAAATAGACCCAATCACTAAATTTACTTTGGAACTGTGGTATAAAATAGTACAAAAGTATAATATAAAGAAGGACATAAAACTATTGAAATGGGTAGCATTTGACAGTCAGTTTGAACCGGCAAAGCAAGATAAGGTATACAAAAATCTGGTGAACAAGGGAATCACAGCATGGGGCAATATGGGAAAAAAAGATTTCGGGAGTTTTGTAAACATGAGAAGAAAATTTAAACTAGAAAAATCTGAATTCTTCAGATATCTGATGTTTCAGATGTCTGATGTTTCCCTTCTAAACATGCTTCCCATGTTTAGAAGGGAAACATCTGGAGTCGTTTTGGTGCCCTCCAAGAATGGATTTAAAGCCTATGTATGGAAATTATGAACACAGGATTGCAAGAGCTGTAAATTCTATGCTCTGAGTGATCTGTGTTATCAGACCTTGAATTCGGTGCCCTGTTGATTTTTTTCCTCCTGGATTAAGACAAAACAGAAGATTGTGCTTCTCTTCATAAACATTCTGGTGGGCTGCAATCTGAACTCTCAAGGACAGTGACTGGCTCAGGAAATTTCCATCTGCCATGCCTCAAGGACATGCTTCCGAGTTTCAGACACTAAGACATAACATCTCGGCTGGGAGAGATTTGCTGCCTCCAGTAACTGATAAACACCCACCTGCATTCAACATACACGAACACACTGATTCACATATACTGAATTACATCCATTCATTCACTGATCCTCTCTGACTTTTGGTTCTGTTGTCTGCTAAATGTGCATTGAGGTTTTTTTTTTCCTGCAATCAAAATTTCGCTCACTTACTGAGCACCATTTTGATAAAACATGTTTTTTTCTCTCGCCTACTGTGTCATATCCCTTCCCTTTTTCTTTCTTCATGACTGGTGCCTAGCGGCTGCCCCGGCCTTGGATGCACTCTGCAGAGCGTGCCCAAATGCCAAGTCACGTTTCGTTACCTTGTATTCCTACATGTGTAATGACAATAAAGTTGAATCTCATCATCTCATATCTGCAGATGAGAGATTATTATATGAGGAAGATTAGGCATGATCTCCACACAGGTGTGAGCGAGATTATACAATTCATTTTAAGCTCGTATGCAGGAAATAAAATAAGAATTATTTCAAAGCTATATCAGAAACTTACGGCAAACAAACATTCAAGTAACTATATAAAGGAGAAATGGGAGAAAGAACTAAATTTAAACATAACAGAAGAAAACTGGCAAGAAATATGGAAAACACAACACACATCAACAAGTTCAAGGACATGGAGGGAATTTGGATGGAAAAACCTGATTCGCTATTTCATTACACCACAGATCCAAAGAAAATATACAAATACCCAATCTATATGCTGGAGGGGCTGTGGGGCTCAAAATGCAGACCACTCGCATATGTTTTGGAAATGCTGCAAAATCTCATCATTCTGGAAATCTATATAAGTGACAATACAGAGGATATTAGGATATAATATACCAATGAACTGTAACTTGATGTATTTATGTGATCTTAAAAGAGACAATGTAATACAGGCTGAGGACAGATATTTAGTTAAAATCTTGCTGATTGCATGTAAAAAAAACAATCACAAGAAAATGGCGGTCAGAAGTTCTTCCTGACCAAGAGCAATGGACAGACATTGTTGAGGATATACGTTTAATGGAAAAACTAACATATCGACAAAGAATGCAAGAAAGACAATATGAAAAAAAATGGTGGAAATGGACACACTACAAAGTGCAACAACGAGACAGAAATTGAAAGAATAACCAAAGACACTGGAAAAACCAGAAGAATTAAGAGATGGAAACTAAAAACTTGATGCTCCAACATTTGTCCCCCCCTTTTTTTTCTTCTTCTAGCTCCTTTTTTTTAAAATATAGAGACTGTGATCTGAATGTAATATGTATGATAAAAAAGGAATAAAAATCAAAGTTACAAAAAAAAAAAAGAAAAATCATCAATGGTAAAAACAGTGAGAAACAGAATGAGGATAAAAAAAATAGGATTTAATGAGGGTATATGTGTGTTATAGTTATGTCATTGCAGCTCAGATAAAATAAACAAAGGATAAAAGAAAACAATATAAAACAAGGCAATAAGCATAATAATAAAATGTAATGATAAGATGTAAAAACAAAAATAAGAATGACATAAAAGCAAAATAAAAGTAAAAATAATGTTTCAAACTTTACATCATGATCATGCAACTCCTTTAGGTTTTCTGCATGTCAGTCATACTTTTACTCTGTACTTGGGTCATGGAGAGACACCTTGAGCCCACGCTGTTTGTTCATCATTGCCACCATCCCCGGCAATTACTCCATGGTACATCACTAAATTAACATGAATAAGTCTCATCATCATGTTACGGATGCAGGGAATGATACAAGAAAAAGCCAAAAATAATACCACAAAAATCATTAACAAGTTCATGATGAGACCTCTCCATCAAGAGAATAACCAACTTAACCAGGTATGTTCATCAGTGACATTGTCCCTGGCCATAGCAGCTTCAAAGCAGTGAAATGCTGTATGGCTGGGCAATCACGTGACCATCTGCATCATTTTCAGGGATAAAAGTACAACAATAATCTCCTACAATTATACACATGCCCCCTTGGGCAGCTGTTATTTGATCAAAAACCATTCTATTTTGAGCCAACATAAGGCTAAAAACTGTTCCTCATGTATACCAGAAAAAGCAGATAAAGAAAAATTCCCAGCTAGTCTGGGAACGCCTTGGTATCCCCTCTGAAGAGCTGGAGCAGGTGGCTGGGGAGAGGGAAGTCTGGGCTTCTCTGCTTGAACTGCTGCCTCCGCGACCCGGACCTCCGGAAAAGCGGTAGAAGATGGATGGATGGATGGATGGAGTGTAGTTTATAATTAGTTGTTTCGATCCATAAGGTGTTCTTAGCCACTTCCACCAAAGGGAACAAGGAGTTAAGTACCTCCTGCCCCATGGTTTCTAACTTGAATTCTTCCAGCACATCTGTGCCCCAGATGGGATCATGTGGTGCATGGAGACATCTCTTTTCATCCTGCCCACCTCTCCTGCTGACAATATAATGGTATGGTCAGTCACAACTACGGGGGCACACATCCCTCCCCAATTCATGGGCAGGTGTGAGTAGGCACGATGGCCACACCGCCACCAACTCCCTGTCACCATATGCGTGCCATGCTTGTAAGAATCACAAATGGCAGCACTACAGAGCTCCTGCAGGGTGACATTTCCTTCCAGGCTTCTAGACCGACATCATCATCATAATGTAGCGGCCGGAAGGGTCGGGGCACTCTGAACAACTTGCTGCCACACTGTGCGATTTTCGAAAGGAAAATCTAGACTGACAAAAAAGATCTTCAGGACAACTTTTGCCCACTACGTTGGTCCAGCAGGTAGTTACAGGGGGGAGACACACTATGCACCATTGCACACCTAGAAAGCAGTAAGTTGCCGAGAGAGACGTTTCCACATCCTTTTAGACAAAAGGAGAAATTCCCCGGCGAAATTAACCTTGCCTTCACTAAGTGAGGAGTGTCATCGTGTCTCCAGTCAGTGGAGTCATTAGCAATGTGACAGGTGTGATTCAAAGTAATGCTTGCTGTACTATTTCTATACATAGCCTCTTGCAAGAAACAAACAGCTTCTGATAGTTCCATTAGTTTAGCAGTGACAGATATTTTTTTTCCACAATATCTTTATTGAACCTTTTTTTTTAACAAACATGACACAAACAATCAAACACTAACACTAAAGAACTACAAAAAAAAATGCACTAAAAACACCAACAACCACCAACAAAATCAAGTCTTCAACAATGCTCCTCTGTTTAGTCTAGACAATCCATTACATAAGTATTATGTTCACCAGTTTGGAATTTACAAGGTCCACACACATCATTCACCTTCTTCTTCAAGAGTTATGTTTAAATTTTTTACATAATCAATAAAAGGTCTCCATATATTCTCAAACACAATTTCCTTTGATTTCAGTATGTATGTATGTTATTCTTTCTAATGGAAGGTTTGTTAACATCTGTCTTAACCACTGAGTCACATCTGGTCTATGAGTCTTTTTCCACATTAGTGCAGTACATTTTTTGGCATTAAGCAAACTGAGGTCTATGAATGTTTTTTCACTTTTATTAAAGTTATGCTTTTCTGGGTACAGACCCAGCAAAAACAGTTTAGGATTCAATATGATTTGTTTTGAAATTATTTTTTCAATTGTTACCCTCACCTCTTCCCAAAACATTCTAATTTTTCTACATTCCCATACACAATGAAATAGGGTTCCTTTACATTCCATGCATTTTGTGCACGTATCTGGTATGTTTTTGTTATATCTATTTAACTCCTCCGGTGTAACATACATTCGCATTAACCATTTAAAATGTATCAATTTAAGACGTACATTTATTGATTTGGTTTGAGCTTCTGTACAAGCCAATTCCCATTGTTCCTCCGAAATTTCAGTTTGCAGATCTTCTTTCCAGTAGTTTAATCTTTTCTATGAGTTTTCACTTGAGGATAGTGTCAATGAGTTATAAAACTCTGAAATAATACCCTTTCTTTTACTATCTTTCATCAACATTTTTTCCAAGGATGAGTAAATAGGTCGAGTGAGAGCTTTATTTTGATTTGATCGAATAAAGTTCCTAAGTTGAAGATATTTAAAAAAAATGTGTTCTATTAAGATTAAATTTGATCCTCAGCTCTTCAAAAGACATTATGTTATCTGCACATGGCAGATATAAATCTTGAATCTTTTGAATCCCTTTTAAATTCCATACTTTAAATACAGCATCCGCTCTCCCTGGTTTAAAATATTGATTACCCCATATTGGGCTAAATTGTGACAATAAGTGTGGTTCTTTTAAATAGTTTTTAGTTTCACACCATATTTTGATCATATGCTTTACAAATGGATTTTTAACTTGTTTTTGTAATTTTTTTGCCGAATCTGAGTATATGAATATGGGAAGAGGTAAAGGTAAATTGTATGATTCCATTTCAGTCCAGTGAGGGAGATCATTTGATGAAAAATAATATGTCATAGACCTCAGTTGTGCCGACCAATAATACAACATAAAATTTGGACATTTCAGACCTCCACGATCAAATGGTAAATATAATAAAGACAGACGTAATCTAGCCCTCCTATTGTTCCATATAAATTCCACTAACTTTTTTTTAATTCTTGAGAATAAATCTAAAGGTGGTGGTAAGGGAATGTATTGAAATAAATAAAGTGTTTTAGGTAAGATATTACTTTTAAGTATATTGATTCTCCCGATCATCGACATTGGTAGTGACATCCATCTCTGAAGTAACTCATTAATATCTGTCATTAAGGCTTCATAGTTGACACTGGCGACTGATTCAAGCTTAGGCACAATTTGGATTCCTAAATATTTAAACTGATTTACAACATTGAATTGATTTACCTCAGGGGCTGGGTGATTTCTCTGGGTCTCATTTAGCATTAATATTGAAGATTTAGTTTTATTTATTTTATATCCTGATATTTCCTCAAAATTCTTTATTAAATTCAACAAGGTCGGAATTGATTTTTTAAAATTCGACATAAACAAAATTATGTCATCGGCATACAGGGAGATTTTATGTTCTGTTGGTCCAACTTTAATTCCATATATTTGTGAATGTAAACGTATCGCCATCGCTAAAGGTTCAATTGCCATAGTAAACAGTAAAGGTGAAAGTGGACAGCCTTGTCAACATCCTCTATTGATTTTTATTGATTTTGAGATATTGCTGTTTGTTAGGATTTCTGCTGTAGCATTATTGTATATTATCTGAACCCATTTTATGAAATTATTTCCAAGTCCAAACCTTTGTAAGACTTCAAAAAGAAAGAGCCATTCGACTCTATCAAAGGCCTTTTCGGCGTCCAATGATAGGAGAGCTGTATCTGGTGCTTCTTTATTAGAATAAATAATATTAAATAGTCTTCTTACATTATGGAAGCCTTGTCTTCCCTTTATAAAGCCATTCTGATCTCGATTAATAATATTTGGTAAAATTTCTTGTATTTGTCTTGCTAAAATTTTACAGATTATCTTAAGGTCAGCATTTAATAGGCTAATTGGTCTCATATTTTCACATTTATTAGAGGGTTTACCTGGTTTTGGCAACAGTATAATTAAGGCATTATTCATGTATGATGGTAAATTACTATTTTGAAATGCTTCTAAAACCATTTCCAAAAAAGGTTTTATTAATTTATTCTTAAATTTTTTATAAAGGTCAACTGGAAGACCATCTGGTCCTGCACTTTTTCCTGATTTCATATTATCAATGGCTAGCCCAACTTCTTCTTGACTAATTTTAGACTCCAGTATCTCCCTGTTTTCATTTGGAATACACGGTATAGATAGTTCGTTCAAAAACCCATTTAGTTTTGTTAAGTCAGATTCATTTTTGGTATCATATAATTTTTCATAGTAATCTCTAAAGGCTCTATTAATTTCTAAAGGATCTATAACTACCTGTCCATTACTTATAATACTGGTAATTGGTGTTTTAAATTCTAATTGTTTAATCTGCCATGCCAATAATTTTCCTGATTTTTCACCTTGTTCATAAAAAGATTGTTTCAATCTTAGAAGACTCGAGGCAGCTCTATTCGCTGATTTTTTGTCATATTCAGCTCTCAAAATCAGTAATTCGTTCTCCAACCTTGGATCACTTCCTGCATACACTTTTTCTTGAAGAATTTTTATTTTATGTTCCAATTGGACTCTCTCCTCTCGAGTCTTCTTAGATTTTGAACCTGTATAACTAATAATATGTCCCCTAATAAAAGCTTTGAAAGCCTCCCACTTTACACATGCTGATGTTTGTGTAGTATTGATGTCAAAGAACTCATCTATCTGTTTTTCTATGTACTTAACAAATTCCTCATCCTGAAGCCATTTATGCTGAAATTGCCATCTACCTGGTTCCTTTGTCAATTTCTTATCTACATATATTAGACAGCAGGGTGCATGATCAGAGATCACAATGTTATCATAAAAGCAGTTTTGAATCTTGGACCTTAATTCTGTGGAGATCAAAAAATAATCAGTACGTGAGAATGTCTTGTAGGTATTGGAATAACAAGAGTAGGTTTTAATTTGTGGTTTCATTTCTCTCCATATATCTAGCAATCTCAATTCTTTCATAAAATGATTAATGGTCATCCTACATCCATTGTGCGTACAGTCCAGTCCTGTTGATCTATCTATATCGGGGTTCAATGTACAATTAAAATCCCCTGCTATTATATGTTGCCCTGCAAGTGATGATAAGATAAGAAATAAATTAGCAAAGAACTTTTGATCATCTATATTGGGACCATATAAGTTCACCAAATTTATATTTTCTAATAGCAAAGATCCTTGAATGATTAAATATCTTCCAAATTTGTCTCCAATTACATTTTTCACTTGAAATGGGACTGATTTATGTATGAGAGTCATAACTCCCCTGGCTCGGGATGAAAATGATGAGGTGAAGACACTTCCTTGCCATACTCCTAATTCTTTTTACATCCTCCTCTATTAGATGAGTTTCTTGTAAAAACACAATTTTTGAACCCATGTCTTTTATTTTATTCATAACTTGTTTAAGTTTTTTTAAATTTTGTAGACCTCTGCAATTCCATGAAGTTAAATTAAGATTAACGCTTTGGTTTATGATCAATAGGGAGTTTGGGATTACCTTGCAGTGTAAACATGCTCATACAGAGAAGCAAAAACATGAGTGGCTGGACATTCATCCTACAAACTACACACAAACAAATTCCCCCTTCCCACATTTGTGGTAATCCCCCCAAAATCAAAAGAAAAATTCCGTCTCCCGATATAGCCATCGACCGCTCCACACCCACGAGGATCAGCCAAAGCCACTCCTTCTTCATCCTCCCAATCACCCTAACTCTACTGCTTTAATGACGTAACATTAACTCTCTTCTGTAGTTTTCCAACTTAACTCCAAAATTTTTAGCAACTTTGTACATCATAGAGTTTTGTTTTTTTTTTTTTTAATATATAGTACAATCTATATTTTGTAAACTTGCTATTTGCTTCAAATCAGTTAGATGCCTGTGCAAATGCTTAAATATTCTACCTTATATTTTGTTCATGCTTAGCTCCCACCAGTTTCTTCTTGGATCTTCTTGATGAACTCCTGCGCCTCCTCAGGGGTCTTGAAGATGTGTGTTCTGCCCCCATACGTAGTCAACAGTCTCGCAGGATAAATTACACCATGATGAATCCCAAGGTTGCGCAGCTCTTTACGTACGGGATCAAACTGCTTCCTCAATTGTTGGATTCCTGTGGCCAAATCTGGGTAGAACTGCACCTGTTGGTCCTGGTGTTTAATCTCTCCTTTGGCTCGCGCAGCGTTGGAGATCTTCATCCTGTCTCTGTTGCTGAGGAACTTCATAATAAGCGTCCTCGGTGGTCCCTTACCTCTCCGTGGGCCGATTCGGGGTGCGCTTTCCAGAACGACTGCTGATTGCAGCTCTGCGCTGCCCAGCGCCTCCGGAATCCACTTTTCCAAAAAGGAACATGGGTCCCGACCTTCGGTTTCTTCCGGTAGACCCACCAGCCTCAAGTTGTTCCGTCTCGACCGGGACTCCAAATCCAGGACATTATCTTCCAGACATTTATTTTTTTTTTCCAAAGTGCGCACCTTTAATTGAAGACCGATGACGTCATCCTCAGCACTGGAGACACGAAGCTTCACCTGCGCCATTCGTTCTACACAGTCACCCAATTCTTTTCTCATTCCTTCCAACGCTGCCATAATCCCATCAAATTTAGCGGAAAAGTCTGCTCTCATTGAACTAATGGCTGCTAGCACTGCACCTGTGCCGTTGCCCGCAGTTACCGCACCGCTGCTAGCTTCCTCCGCCATATATGGAGCTTTATCTGCTGCGTCACAGACGTGAAAGTCCGTTAATTTGGACTGTTTCGGCGGCTCGCTTTTTCCTCTACCTGGTTTTCCAGCCTTAGGCTTCACCGACATATCCTCACCCAAACGCTGGGATACGTTCTGTCTCAAATGAGAGAGTTATTTGCCAGTTTTTTTCTCTAGGAGCAGAGCAGAGTGATACGTGTCCTTCTCACGTGGCAGCCATAACCGGAAGTCGCAGTGACAGATATTTTACCAGCTGAGAGTGGGAGCAAAGCACACACATAGCAATTTGAACGATTAGCTGATTTGGCTGTGTAATTAGCATATTTCCACCACACATGACCAGCATAAACAGGATCCTCATGACCTGGACCTTCTAGCTAGTCATGGTGTGTGTGAGTAATGTATCTAGCTCTACGATAGATGGGTAATGATGTCCCCAAAAATAACCAAAACAGAAGTGTCACCACAAGGATGATGACGATGAAAAAACAGGTGTACCATTCACATCCTTCAGTTGCCAACCTTCTCTCTCTGGCATTTTGTCTCTCCATGATAAACAACAGAAAAAAAAACCAGTTAAACAGTCACTTGTTGAGGATCCCCCTTTTTTTTGTGATGTAGTTTGCAATAGGGATTAAAATAAAACAGTCTTGCTGAGGGAATGGGGATTACTTAGTTTCTTGCTGGGGGTTTTGTATGTGGTAAAGTTTACAATGTGTCAAATGCACCCAGGAGTCACGCTCTTCAATTTTCATGGCTGTTGGTATCCCCAGGATGTCTTTGTGTGGTCCTTGCCAGGGAGCATCAACCCAGTTTTTCTTTTTGATGACTTTGATAAGGACCAGATCCCCCGGCTTAGCCAAGATGGGTGCTTCCCCGTGGTCCCTTCTGGGAAGAGCAGCATGAACATTATCTGTCAGTCAACATTCTTTGCATGTAATCAGCTAAGCACACATCCTCATCACCTGGATTAAATGGCCTTAATGGTGGGAGTAGGTAGGGTTTGCCATACATTATTTCAAATGGGGATAACCCCCCCTTTGGTGGGAACTATCCTCATGTAAAACAAAACTAAGGGTAGGCAATATATCCAATTTTGTCATTTCTGCCATTGTTTTTCTAAGCCTTTCTTTAATGGTTTTATTTACGCGTTCCACCAATCCTGCAGATTGTGGATGGTAAGCTGAATGTTTTTTTAGGTTAAGATAAGATAAGATAAGATAAGCCTTTATTAGTCCCACAACGGGGAAATTCCAGGATTGCAACAGCACAGGGATAGCAACACTCAGAGCAACAATCAGAAGGCAAGAAAAAAAACAAGCAAGCAAGAGCAGCTAATATACTGTACATATGTACATATTACTATAAAATATATATATACACACACACACACAGACACACAGTGCAGAGCATTGTAGCTGGATGGAATAAATATATGAATATATAAACACACAGTGCAGAGCATTGTAGCTAGATGGAATAAATATGTAAATATATAAACACCCACAGTACGGAGCATTGCAGCTAGGTGGAATAAATATGTAAGTATATAAACACACACAGTGCGGAGCAATGTAGCTAGATGGAATAATATGTAGATATATAAAAACACAGTGCGGAGCATTGTAGCTAGATGGAATAAATATATAGATATATAAATATAAACACACCCAGTGCTGAGCATTGTAGCTAGATGGAATAAATATGTAAATATATAAACACACACAGTGCAGAGCATTGTTGCTAGATGGGATGAAACAGCATAACCATCTACTTAGTTATCCTACATGGTATGATTATGTGCCCATACATATTCTCACCCTCCATAGCGACCGGTATTTTCCTAGTTGTATGCCGGAGGGGACCATTGTGTAAGTCTATTGCATCTTTTGCATTCAAAAAACTATTAGTTTGTTACGTCTTTTTGCTATCTCTGCGAGCAGCCCTGCTTAGGTTGTACAGTCTGACAGCCGTTGGTAGGAAGGACCTACGAAACCTCTCGGTTGTGCACCTGGGATGATGTAGTCTGCTGCTAAATGAGCTCCTCAGTGCATTCAGTATGTCCTGCATAGGGTGGAACTCGGACTCCAGCAGAGATGACAGTTTAGCCACCGTCCTTCTCTCTCCTATCTCCTCCACCGGATCAAGGCGCTGCCCCAGGACAGAGCTAGCTTTCTTTAATCAGTTTGTTCAGTCTCTTCCTATCGGCTGCAGTAATGCCACTGCCCCAGCAGACCACTCCAAAAGTGATGGCTGATGCCACCACCGTGTCATAGAATGACTTCAGCAGCGCCCCTTGTACACCAAAAGACCTGAGTCTCCTCAGCAGGAACAGCCTGCGCTGTCCCTTCTTGTAGAGTGCGTCAGTATTGTGTGACCAGTCTAGTTTATTGTTCAGATGAACACCCAGGTACTTATAGGATGTCACCATCTCGATGTCTGTTCCCTGTATATTAACTGGTGCTGTGAGGGGCTGCCCATGCCTGCGGCAGTCCACCACCAGCTCCTTAGTTTTCCTTGTGTTGATCTGGAGGCAGTTCCGATGGCACCAGTCCACAAAGTCCTGGATAAGCCCTCTGTACTCAGCTTCATCTCCATTGGAGATGAGGCCAACGATCGCAGAGTCATCAGAGAACTTCTGTAGATGGCAGTGTGTTGTGTTGTGTGAGAAGTCCGCAGTATAAAGAGTGAACAGGAAGGGAGCCAGCACCGTTCCCTGGGGGGCCCCCGTGCTACTGATGATCTTGTCGGACACACAGTCCCGGATTCTCACAAACTGAGGTCGGTTCGTGAGGTAGTCCAGGATCCATGATGACAGGTGCTGGTCCACCCCTGCGCGCAGCAGCTTGTCCTTCAGGATCATCGGTTGGATGGTGTTGAAAGCACTGGAGAAGTCAAAGAACATGATCCTCACCATATTCCCGGCCTTCTCCAGGTGGGACAGAGAACGGTGAAGGAGGAAGATCACCGCATCCTCCACTCCAATGCCATGCTGGTAGGCGAACTGGAGTGGATCCATCGCTGGTTCCACCAGGGGGCGGAGGTGAGCAAGGAGCAGTCTCTCCAGGGTCTTCATCAAGTGGGACGTCAAGGCCACCGGTCTGTAGCTGTTCAGGTCTTTGGGGTGGGAAGTTTTTGGTACAGGTACCACACAAGATGTTTTCCACAGCTGTGGTACCCTCCCCAGCTACAGGCTCAGGTTGAAGATGTACGTCACAATCCCACACAGCTGGTCTGCACAGGACTTGAGGAGCTTTGCGCTGATGCCGTCCGGTCCCGACGCCTTCCTCGCCTTGATCTTCCTCAGCTCCGTCCTCACCTGGGTCCTGGTCAGGGTCAGGATGGGGGGCTGTGTGTTGGGAGTGGGGGGGTGTTGGTGGAGTGGGGAGTGGGCAGCAGGACTTGATTTCTTTAGAGGCAGCAGTGGTTGTTGTGCAGTCAGGGGGGAGGGCGGTTGGTCAAACCTGTTGAAAAACAGATTCAGGTTGTTCGCCCACTCCCTGCCCCCCGTGGCCTGGGGGGAGGTATTCTGGAGCCCAGAGATGGTTTTGAGGTTTCTCCAGACCCCGCTGATGTCGCTCTGTTGCAACTTGTCCTCCATCTTCTTCCTGAAGCTGTCCTTGCCTTCTCTGATCTTTCTCCTCAGCTCCCTCTGTACGGACTTCAACATCTCCCTGTTCCCCGACCTGAAGATCCTCTTCTTCTCTCTCAGAAGTGTTTTAATCTCAGGGTTGATCCAGGGTTTGTTGTTTGAGCAACACCGTATGGTCTTGGTGGGAACGGATTTGTCCACACAGAAGCTGAGGTAGACCGTGAAGGTGTGAATGAGGCCATCGATGTCCTCACCATGTGGATCGCAGAGCTGCTTCCAGGCGGTGGCTTCAAAACAGCCTTTTAGAGTGTCCATTGTCTCCTCAGACCATAACTCCACTGTGCGCATGGCCGGTCGTTGTCTGTGCACTAGGGGTTTGTACACCGGCCGGAGATGAACCAAGTTGTGATCCGATCTCCCGAGTGGGGGGAGTTGTGATGAGGTGTACGCCTCCTTAGTGTTTGCGTAGAATAAGTCCAGTGTTTTATTGTCTCTAGTGTGGCATGTGACATACTGGGTGAACGTGGGTAGAATGGGAGACAGTGAAACATGGTTGAAATCGCCTGAGATGAGGAGAAGAGCATCTGGGTGTTCTGTCTGCAGCCTGCTGGTTACTGAATGGATGACGTCACGTGCTGTCCCAGCGTTCGCCGTCGGATTTGCATAAACAACAATGCAGATCACGTGTGAGTGTTCTCTCGGGAGATATGTAGGCCTCATGCTAACAGCTAGCAACTCAATGTCTTTGCTGCAGTGTCGTTGTTTAACAGTGATATGTCCCGGTCTGCACCAGTTGTTGTTAACATACATTATCACTCCACCGCCCCTTGCTTTGCCACTGTCTGGTGTTCGGTCAGCCCGTATCATGTGGAAACCCTCCAGCTCAATGTTAGCATCTGCTGCTAGTTCAGTTAGCCACGTCTCAGAAAACAAAAGGAGAGAGCACTCCCGGTATGTGCTATCATAACGGCAGATAGCCGCTAGCTCATCTACCTTTCCCAGTATAGAGCGTACATTTCCCATGACAACAGATGGAAGGGAGGGTCTGTACCTTATATTTTTTGTCCTCCGCCTTACTCCAGCCCAGCAGCCGCGGCGTTTTCGCCTCAGTTCTCTCGGTATGTCGAGTTTTTCCAATGGGACCGGGTGGCGGTTGAATGCTAGCAGCTCTTCCCTGCTGTATCGTATCCTGCTATAAACAGTGGCTCCGTCCACCGGCTCAGGAGACATTTGGGACGATCTGTGTGTCCGTGATATAAATGGAGTGAAAAAAAGACGGATCAAAAAGAGAGAGGAAGGGAAAAAGACTCGGAATCGAGCCGCTGTTGCAAAAGGCAGCCGACTCGTGTAGTGCCGGGAGAAAAAAAAAAAAAAAATGATGGTTAATGTTGAGTGCTGTGCCTAAATGTGATATAATTTCATTTACAAAATGTGTTCCATTATCTGAGTAAATCTTTTCATGTATTCCAAATCTGGGCACAATTTCTGCTAACAGTTTCTTTGCTACTGTAGCAGCATTTGGGTGAGTGCAATGGAAGACTTCTGTCCATTTGGTAAACATGTCACAAATAACCAAACAGTATTTTTTGCCTTCACATTTATTTAACTCAATAAAATCCATGCAAATGTTTTGAAATGGATAGGCTGATGCAGGAAAGGTGCCCTTTTCAGGCCTTAACCCTTTGAGTCTGTAGAATTTTTGGCAGGAAAATGCAGAGTTTGACCTCAAATTTTCAAATGACAATAGCTTCAGAACGGTAATAGTTAGAGGCAAAGTCCCAATTACAAAAATGTTGCAGAGGAACCCATGTGTCTGCCAAGTGAACTTGCATCCATGCATAGCGCATAATTGGACCTAATTTGCATATTGCAACAATCCAAATTTTATTATAACACTATAGCTTCAGAATGATTCTAGTTAGATGCACAGTCCCAGTTACACAAGTGTTGCAGAGGTACCCAAGTGTCTGCCAGGTGAACTTGCATCCATGCATTGTGCGTAATTGTACCTAATTTGCATATTGCGACAATCCAAATTTTACAACACTACAGCTCCAGAACGGTAATAGTTAGATGCAAAGTCCCAATTACAAAAATGTTGCAGAGGAACCCAATTGTCTGCCAAGTGAACTTGCATCCATGCATTGTGCATAATTGGACCTAATTTGCATATTGCAACAATCCAAATTTTATTATAACACTATAGCTTCAGAATTACAGTTAGATGCAAAGTCCCAATTATAAAAGTGTTGCAGAGGTACCCAAGTGTCTGCCAGGTGAACTTGCATCCATGCATTGTGCATAATTGGACCTAATTACCGCTCCAGAAAAGCGGTAGAAGATGGATGGAAGGATGGATGGATAATTTTTGTTTCACACACTGTCACCACATGGTCCTTTTGTCCTATCATTGACAAAATTACTAAAAATCATTCAAAACAAAAACAGTTTTGGTGTCACACTGTCACCACATGGCCTTTTGTCCCTTCATTTGTCCCTTCATCTTCTACCGCTCCGGAAAAGTGGTAGAAGATGGATGGATGGACAATTTTTGTTTCACACACTGTCACCACATAGCCTTTTGTCCCATCATTGACAAAATTACTAAAAATCATTAAAAAAAACCCCACAAATCTCATGGCACATTTGTTTCACACTAAACTAAAATGAAGCAAATGGTTGAAGATTTGATTTTGCTGGTGGTTGTTGGTGTTTTTAGTGCATCCTTTTTTTTTTTTTTTTTTTTTTTTTGTAGTACTTTAGTGTTAGTGTTTGATTGTTTGTATCATGTTTGTTAAAAAAAAAAAAAAGGTTCAATAAAGATATTGTGGAAAAAAAAAAATGAAGCAAATGAAACACAGTTTATGCAACAAATATGTACCTGTTTGGTTTCATCGGTCACAAGCGTCCAGAATTCCGGAGTCCAAAAAAGCGACATAAAATCAATGGCGGGCGCAGATGACAGGTCCTTCTCTCCATGATATCCAACTGGCTGTTCAGATGCTTTCAGCCACAGCTGATAAACTTTTTCATCTCTAAGAAGCTGCCAGCCGTCAATGCCCAAACTTCCTGCTGCATCGCCACTACCTATTGTCCTGCCACCGCGCACACGTGGCGCACGTTGATGCGCACCGGCTGTGCGCTCTTGCCCAGCCAAACGTCACCCACGGGCTGCTCTGAACCTTTTCTCCGCGACCACGGTTTGGCAAAGCAGAACAATCTGCAGACGAGGCTCCTGTGCCATTTTGGGCACGGCTGGACACAGAAATTGCAACTGCAGCGTCGTGCACAAGATGTCCGTCTCCACTTTCACAAGAACTGCTTGCACCATTGTCGGAAGGCACATAATCGGAGCTGGACTCTAACTCAGATGACGAACTAGGGCTAAACTCTTCCTCTGAACCAGGAGCGGTGAATACCAGCGCTAAAACCTCTTCAGCTGAGAGCGTCTTCCTCGCCATCCTGTCTCCTCCGTGTCAAACAGCAGAATGAAAGGGGGCGTGCTTCAAACCCTGATTTGACCTACTTATTGAATTGGACTGTTTCCAGTTCTTGCAGTAAGTGAAAAGCCACACCTCTCAGCCACCAAGTGGTGTTAAAAGGTTTGTACATTTCACACTCTATTCAGCTGTACAGGCTTTGTTTGGACTTATCAGCTGACAGGCGCAGAAGTGCACCATACACACTCAAAGGGTTAAGTTCCCTTAAGCATTTTCTTCTTACAAAATTGAGTAGCAAATTTTTTAAGTAGCAAATTTTAGATTGAGTAGCAAATTATATTTACTAATCATACATTATTAATTATTTTACTAATCATACCTCCCTTTGATACATGGGAAGCCCCATGTAGCAGAGTGGAGGCCTGCTGAAACAGTTTGCGTGTCATGTGATAAGTTTTTTGTCAGTATTCAAAGAAGTGATGCTGTAGCGTGGTTTCCTATATAACCTTGTGCAGCTGCTTTTGCGGTATTGTCAGCAAGTATTTTTCCTTAGAGATTCGATCTGTGCTATTAATGTGTGCGGCACATTTGTGTATGGCTAATTTAGATGGAAGTTTTACACCGTCTAACAGTTTTAAAATGAGGTCATTGTAATCATGCCTCTTTGCTTCCACTGTTGTGTAAAGTGATGGATGGTAGAGAATGCATACTGACTTTACTGCCCTCCCATCGAGTTTCCCAGTTATCGACTGGTAGACAGCAAGCTAACACGTGTGGTGCAGGGCTCAATGACGACAAGATGCTTCCTTTTATCTCGTTTATTGAAGCTACCCCACAAGGAACTCAACGTGATGTACACTCGTCTTTTTGGTTTTACATCCGTTTACAGTCGTTCCTACATCCGTGTAAAACTGCAACAAAGTAGACATATACACGCCGTCAATGATATGGTCACCGTGTTTAGCTTAGCACATGTTAGCATTAGCTCTAACTTAGCTGGTAACAATGTTGGCAACGGACTAGACAGTCGCTTAAAATACACCAATGCAACCGTGCAGTTCTCATTGTAGCTGTTAACACTGTCAAACCATGTAGGATACTCACGGACTAATGATGTCCAAGGCGTCAATAATTAAACAACATTCACAGCGTTCGTACATTGGGTGAAGCTCTGACCGGTCTCCCGTTATATCATTACTGTGCATGGGCAACACTTTGTGTATCAGTTCAAAACGATGCTTTCACTACACCACTAGAGGGAACCAAACTCACTTACATGAAATGCTGTAATGGGAACTGCCCAACTTAATTCATGGAGGCAGCATACTCCCCGTCTGGTGCAATAACATTGTACCACTATTTAGCCTTACAACATTTCAAACGACAGTGCATAACAATGTTAACCATATCATTATCTATTATTCCCCATCTGCTATCAGTAAAACCATTTCTGTAATTGGTCTCAGAAACACTTTAACAGTCCCATCTCTTATTATCTTCACCTCCGCTTTTCGTACTTTATGGTCCTTTCCGTGAAATGTCTTCACAATCCGCCCCATGGGCCAGTCATTTCTGTGTGTTTGCCCATCCTTGAGCAAAACGACATCTCCAACATTGATGTTTGGTTTCTCATCAGTCCATTTTCTTCGGCTCTGAAGAGTCACAAGATACTCTTGTCTCCATTGTTTCCAAAAACTATCCGCAAGAGCCTGCACTTGTTTCCACTGACATGCATGAAGTTCTGGTGCAGCGAAAGTTCCCAATGGTGCTGTCAAGGGGTTGGTTTTTGGGTCAGTAGCATTGCTGGGGTTAGGATGGTTGGATTGTCAGGATCTGTTGAGACCGGCACGAGTGGTCTTGCATTCAATACTGCCATAACCTCCGCCATTAAGGTGCTCAGTACCTCATGCGTGAGCCGTAGTTTGTTCTTGAAAAGTAGTGCATCTAAAATCCGCCTTGCAACTCCAATGAGTCTTTCCCAGGATCCACCCATGTGTGATGCATGGGGTGGGTTAAAAAAACATTTACAACCCTTTTCTTGTAGGTAACTCGTTAATGCTGCGTCACTGCGCTCAATTCTCAGTTCCTCACATGCCCCGATAAAGTTTGTGCCCCTATCAGATCGCAGAAGCTGTGCGGGTCCCCGAATGGAGAAGAATCTTCTCAGAGCATTTATGAAACTGGACGTTGACATTGATTCAATCAGTTCGATGTGCACAGCTCTTGTTGACATGCATGTGAAAAGTAGAGCCCATCTGTTGCTGTCTGCGCTTCCTCCTCTTGTGCGTCGTGTTGTCACTGACCACGGACCAAATACGTCGAGACCAACGCTGGTGAACGGTGGCATCGGTGAGAGCCTGTCACTTGGTAAATCCGACATCTTTTGGATTTGCAGTGTCTTTCTCAGTTTCCTGCAGGTCACGCACTTGTGGGTGGCAGAAGACACAAGACGTTTGCCGCCTATGATCCAAAACCCAGATGCTCTAAGGGCTCCCTCTGTCATGTGTCGGCCTTGATGCGCTACCTTTTCATGGTAGTATCTGATTAAAAGAACAGCGATGTGGTGTGAACGAGGGATAATGAGGGGGTGTTTTTCTTCTTTTGCCAGGTTTGCTGGTGCCAAGCGTCCTCCGACTCTAAGCAGACCATCCTCGTCAATGATTGGGTTTAATTTTTTCAACCAACTTTGTTTCGGCAGTGGGTGTTTTGTTTCAACACACTTGAACTCTTCATTAAAGACTTCATGTTGCACTGTAGATATTATTAGGCATTTTGCTCGTGAAAGTTCGTTGATAGTGCACGCACTGTTATAACATTTCCACCCACTGTTTTTGGTTTGCCCGGACTTGCTCTTGTATGAAGCTGCGACATGAATGAGTGATCCAACTGTGCGGCACTGTTTCATCCAGTGTGAGAACCTTTCAAAGTGGTGTGACCCCAAATGTCCAACAGACACCTCAGTAACGAATGTTTTTACATCAGGCCTGATTTCTGCATCTTCCTCTGGACTTATGAGTGAGAAGGGGTCAGATTGCTGTGGTTCTGCATCGGGTTGAGTCAAAAACAGAGGTCCTTGGAACCAGTTTGTGAGCTTGAGTGCATGTGCCGCAATGTATCTTGTGGCAGTGTCCGCTGGGTTGTCGCTGGTTGCTATGTAATACCACTGTGACGGAAGTGTTGACTTTCTGATGCGGGTTACACGGTTTGCCACATATGTGTAGAACCTTTTTGTGTTATTGTTTATGTATCCGAGAACAATCTTACTGTCTGTATAAAACCTGACAGCATCCATTGCAGTGTCTATCTCATCCCTGATCAGCTCGTACATCTCAACAGCTAGAACAGCTGCACATAACTCCAAACGAGGGATGGTGTGTGCAGGGCGTGGTGCTATTTTAGATTTACCCATAATGAACCCTGAGTGGCACTGACCTTCATCGTTGGTGGTTCTCAGATATGCTACTGCTCCTATTGCCATGGTTGATGCATCTGAGAAAATGCATAACTCTGTTTTTCGAACAGAATGCTGCGACAATGGCAAGTAGCACCTTGGTATCTGTAGGTCTTCTAGGTCTTTCAGGGAATCTTTCCATTTGTTCCATTCCTCTTCTCTCTCAGCGGGAAGTGGTTCATCCCAGTCGCCATGTTCTGTTGACAGTTCACGCAGGAGGTTCTTCCCCTGCATCGTGATAGGCGCCACAAACCCCAGAGGATCATACAGGCTGTTGACCGTCGCTAAGACTCCCCTTCGTGTGTAGGGCTTCCTGTCGATGGACACCTGAAACATAAAACTGTCAGTTTCAAGATTCCAAAGCACTCCTAAACTGCGCTGTAGTGGGAGCTCGTCACGTTTGAGATCTAAGTCTTTTAAGTCCTTTGCTCTTTCATTCACCGGAAAGGCTTCCATGACCCTGTAGTCATTAGATGCTATTTTGGGTAATTTGAGATTGGATTGTGCTAACATCTTTTGTGCGTTTGTCAGGATGTCAACAGCTTCTTCTGGTGTGGCTGTGGAGGCTAATCCATCATCTACATAGAAATGTCTCATTATGAACTGTGTTGTGTCATGTCCATGGTCTTTCTCACCTTCAGCAGCAGCACGTCTCATGCAGTAAATGGCCACGGCTGGAGAAGGGCTGTTGCCGAACACGTGCACTTTCATTCTGTAGTCTCTTACTTCTTTGTCGAGATCATTATCCTCATACCATAGGAACCTGAGGTAGTCTCTATGATCTTCTCTGACCACAAAACAGTAAAACATCTGTTGCACATCTACAGAAAATGCTATTGGCTCTTTCCTGAAACATAGTAGGACGCCCACAAGTCTGTTGTTTAGGTCAGGTCCTCTTAATAGTACCTTATTTAGAGATACTCCTCCGAATTCCGCACTCGCGTCAAACATCACTCTCAGTTGGTCGGGTTTTTGGGGGTGATATATGCCAAACGACGGTAAGTACCAATGTTCTTTGTTCTTCTCTAAAGGAGGAGCAGCCTCTGCATGGTTGTTGTCCAGCATCTTTTGGACGAACTCTGTGTACTGTCTTTTCATTTCAGGTTTTCTGTCCAGTGTTTTTCTGAGAGAATGAAGACGTTGCATTGCCTGTTCTCTGTTGCTTGGAAGGTGTGGTCTGGGAGAACGAAATGGTAGCGGTGCTACCCAGCTGTTCTCTGCATTTTGATGTACTTCTTTGTTCATGATGTCAATAAAAACCTGATCTTCTATTAACAGCGCTGGTTTATCGTTGTCCTTAGTTTTATCAAAGACTGTGTTTCCCAAGTGGTCTGTGTCTCTCTCACCCTGCAAGGCATATGATAGTATGCTGTTGGGGCGTGAGGTAGAGCAACCTGAAACCTCTTTGACAAGAAATGTGTTTGGGCATGGGCTGAGGAATGATGCACGACCATTGTAGAGCACATGTGTCTTTAGCACGTTAACGGTCGAAGGCTTGTGTGTTGTCCCCAAACACGTTTCTCCCACAATAACCCATCCCAAGTCCAAGCGCTGTGCATAGGGAGTACTGTGGGGCCCATTTATTTGTTCTCTCACCTTGTGTACCTGTAGGATGTCTCTTCCCAGCAGTAGGAGGATGGGAGCTTGTTCATCTACAGGTGGAATCTTGTCTGCAACTTTTCTCAGGTGTGGATGCACAAGTGCGGCCTTTGGAGATGGAATCTCCCTCCTTTCATCGGGGATCATGTCACACTCGATCAAGTTTGGAAGCTGGAGCTGTACTTTTCCATCCATTGGTTCTATCATGAAGTTTGAAGCTCTCCGCCCCCAAACCGTAGTAGCCCCTGAACACGTTTTCAGTGTGTAAGGGTCGGAAGGTGCTCTAATGTTGAACAGCTGGAAAAACTCTGATTTAGCGAGTGATCTGTTGCTTTGTTCATCGAGCACTGCATACATTTTCTGGGCTTCTTCTGTGTCCTGCAGGATAAACTAACACAGGGCTAATTTTTGAGCAGGATCGTGGGTTTTCTGCATTAACGCAAACTTCTGTGCATCTAAATGTGACCAGTGTGCACTCATAATCATGGGACTCCCCGCCATGATCCGTCTCAGCTTCCTGAGGTTCCATGGGAGGAGGAGAGGGGCCGGGATGTAGTGCTGCTACATGTCTATCACTACTGCAGTCAGAGCACTGGATCGACTGTTTGCAGTCTTTTGCCAGATGCTGAGTGGACCCACAACCCTTAAAGCAGATGTGATTGTCTCTCATGAACAGTTTGCGTTCTTCTATTGGTTTTGCTCTAAACGTTTTACATTTCTTTAATGGGTGTGGCTTTCTGTGTATGGGACATTGTTTAACCGGGCTTTCTGTTCTTTGATGTGTGTAGTTACCTTTAGCTGCGGGTGAAGCTGGTGGGATGTCCATTTTATGGACACTGATGAGGTGCTTGCTGGCGAACTTGGGGGGCCTTTTCAACTCTGGTGTTCATGTGGGCCGGTGGAGAGAAACTGAAACTTGGGTCGTTTCTTATTGTGGCCTGTTGTCTGACGTAACTGGAAAAAAAGCTGAAAGGAGGAAAAGCGACTTTGTGTGTTTCTTTGTATTTGGCGCCTGCTGCAATCCATTTCTCCTGTAGGCTGTAGGGCAGTTTCTCTACAACAGGATTCACTCCACAGGCTGTATCCAGGTATGCGAGCTCAGGTAGGTATCCGCCATCCTTTGCACATTCAATTTCCTGTAGAACGTCACCAAGTTCTCTCAGCTTGAGTGCATCTTTGCACTCAAGCTGAGTGAACTCAAGCTTATATGCACTCAACCTGCAACTCAACCTGCAACTCAACCTGCACTTATATAGGGCTTGAGTGAACTCAAGCCCTATATAAGTGCAGGTTAGTTAGTTAGTTAGTTAATCTTTGTTGCTGATTTTGGGAAAATGATCAAGCTTTTTTAACAGTGCGTTTTCTGTTGCTTCGGGTGACCCATAACACTCTTCTAGCCTTTCCCAGACTAAGTTGAGGGCTGCTTTTGGGTTGAAGACATGTGCAGAGCGGATCCTCTTTGCTTGTTCTGCTGATTCTGTGCCAAGCCATTTTATCATCAACTCCAATTGCTCGTGGTGTGAGAGGCTGAGGTCTTGTATGGCGTTCTGGAAAGATGCCTTCCATGCCCAATAATTCTCTGGGAGGTCATCAAACTGTAGGAGTCCCGTGCTCAACATTTCCCGGCGCGTAAGGTATTTGGTCAGATCCTGAATGCCTTGTGCTTCCGTGTAATGTGTTGCGGGGGCATAATAGGGTCGTAACGTTGGGGGATTAATTGCCTCTGCAGCTCCATGCTCCTCCTTCATGTTGACACTGACCCTACTCTTACCATCTACAGCATTAGATGAGATGAATGGTGCATTTGTGGCCATTTCCAGCTGTTCACACTGGATCTTAGAGGGGGTGGCTGGATTAGTTTTAAGTGGAATTTCCTCAAAGCGCACATCAAAGTGTTCCTGTACATACTCAGATGTGCGTTGTGCTGAGCCAACTGGCAAGTCCATTAATGCTTGACTGAATTCACTTCTTGCACATTGCTCTGCTTCTTCATAGGCTGCAGCTTCAGCTTCTGCAGCTGCAGCAGCCTTCTGATGGTTCAAAATGTGCATTTGTGCTTCAAGATTAGCTTTCTGCGTAATGAGGGCTGCTTCTTTCTCTGAATAAGCTAATTTAGCCCGTGCAGCATCTGCTTTGGCTCTAGCTCTTATGGCTGAGGAGGTAGCTGAAGAAGCCTTGCTTGACTTGGAGCTACGTGAATATAACGAGCTACCTTGTACAGCTGTAGCCAAGGGAGCTGTGTGATCGGTCTCCATAACTTCACTTCTGAGTTGGGGAGTTGGCTGGTGCTGCTCTCCTGCCCTGAGGCTCATTTGCTGCTTGTTGTTTGTTTATTGGGCCCGCCGCGCTGTAGTCCTTTTACTTTACTGCCCTCCCATCGAGTTTCCCAGTTATCGACTGGTAGACAGCAAGCTAACACGTGTGGTGCAGGCCTCAATGACGACAAGATGCTTCCTTTTATCTCGTTTATTGAAGCTACCCCACAAGGAACTCAACGTGATGTACACTCGTCTTTTTGGTTTTACATCCGTTTACATTCGTTCCTACATCCGTGTAAAACTGCAACAAAGTAGACATATACACGCCGTCAATGATATGGTCACCGTGTTTAGCTTAGCACATGTTAGCATTAGCTCTAACTTAGCTGGTAATAATGTTGGCAACGGACTAGACAGTCGCTTAAAATACACCAATGCGGGGACTTCCGGGAAGATGGTGGAGAGACATAATGCTTAAACAGAGAGCTCTCCCTAGCCGGATTAAAAATCATCGGTAAATGGTCAACTCGACATAAGCGGATCAATAAACTAAGGGATGAAAACACGAAGGAGCCGGGCACAAGGACAAAAGCAGGGTAAAATTAAAGAATTCCTCTTCAACAACGCAGGAGAAATCGCTGAACACGAGGCCCAAAAAAACGAGGTGACTGCAGCAGAGAAAATGGAGGATGCCAGGCTCGATAACATGAACACTGGCTTCACCAGTTTGGGTAAAGAGTTGAAAGACTTCAAGTGGCAGCTACAACAGGATTTAGCGGCTCTTAAGGAGGAGCTGAAAAAAGAGATTAAGGAGGAAATTATGGGCCTCCGAAGAGAAATGGAGCGCAAGCTAGCAGAAAACATGGAGGAGCTGCGCTCTCAGCGGACGTGTATGACAGAAGCACAGGCCCGAATATCGGAGCTGGAAGATTGGAAGAGCGAGGCAAGCGAGCAGCTACAGACCCTGACGGCACAAACGCAGAGGATGCAGGAGAAAATAACCAACCTGGAGAGCAGGTCCAGACGGAGCAATATACGCATCTTCGGGATCCCGGAGGGCATTGAAGGCAACTTGATGACGAAATTCATGGATCAGTTCTTAAAAAAAGAGCTGGAGCTGCCCGGTGAAGCGGATCTGCAGATTCAACGAGCGCACAGAGCCTCGGCACAGAACCCGAAACCAAACTCTCCACCCAGGTCAGTTGTGGTCAACTTTCTGAAATATGATGTAAAGGAAAGAATCCTGACACAAGCTTGGAAAAAAAAGATACGAATCGGCGACAAGCAGATATTCTTTGATCATGACTACCCGACAGAAATTGTGCAGCAGCGAAAGAAATATGCCAACATTAAAAAAACGCTGAAAGAGAAAAAAATTAGATTCCAAACGCCGCTAACGAAGATGAGGATTCATTGGGAGGACGGCGTGAAGACATACAACACAGCCAGAGAGGCAGCGCGGGACATGACGGAGCAAGGCTTTGTGGTGAGCATGCCGGAGGAAGCGGCTGGAGCAGCGGCGGCACTGAACGCATCACGACAGCCGGAGTGGAGGCGAGTGAGCGGCAGAAGACGGGAGGAGACGTGGAGCAGCGGGCCCAGGAAAAACTGCAAGGCTTTCAACTGAAAGCCTAGATTGTAACAAAGATTAAGAAAGACACAGAAGAAATGAAGGCCAAGAAGACAAGGTAAAAGAGAAACAGACGGCTAGGAGAGGTTTAAGTGATATTTGTTGGACATTTCTAGACTAATGACTATTACTTGGATAGTAAATATAGGTCTAGGGAGGGCCCCTCACTCGGTGAGGACATTCCCTCCACCCACCAACAGGGACCAGTGGGCAGAAGAAAGGCCCAAAGTACGGAGGTCGAGATCTTTTAATGTGTTTTTATATAAATATGTGTTATTTTTGTTGTTAAAGGGGCTAGGAGCACAAGTTAAAAAAATGGAAAAACATGAATATGGGTACAAATCTTAAGATAATGACACTAAACGTGAATGGTCTGAACTCACCTGTTAAAAGGGAAAGAATAATAAGAAAATTCAAGAAGGAAAAAGCCGAAATTATATTTATGCAAGAGACACATTTGAGCAAGACAGAACATGTGAAACTAAAGAGATTTGGCTATAAGAACTCCTACTACAGTTCATTTAAGGGAGGAACTAAAAGGGGGGTTATGATACTAATTTCAAACAAAATACAATTTGAATGTGAACAAGAAATCCAGGATAAAGAAGGCAGGTATGTAATAATAAAGGGAAGAATAGATGGTATGCAGATCACATTAGTGAACATCTACGCCCCACCAGAAAGTGACAAGGGTTTTTTTCAACATCTGTTTGATCTCATAGCAACACACAGTGAAGGAGTCCTAATTTGTGGAGGAGACTTAAATGCTGTCATGGATCATGAAGTTGACACAACAAGTGTTAAGAAGACAAAAAAACATGTAACAAAGTTCATAAGAACCTCACTGGAAGAAATGGGTATGGTAGACATATGGAGGGACCTGCACCCACTCGAAAAAGACTATACACATTATTCAGCAGTCCATAAAGTACACTCTAGAATAGATTACTTCCTTATGAATGAAGGTGACAGACACAGGGTGAGAAATTGTCGGATTGGAGGGGCAGAAATATCAGATCATAATCCTAAATACATGGAAATATATTTAAACAAATAGAAAACGACAAACAACATGGAAACTTAATGTAGGACTGTTAAATGATGAGAAAATGAAAGAAAGAATAAAAGTAAACATAAACGAGTATATCCAAGAGAATGACAATGAAGAAGTGGACCCAACAATACTGTGGGATGCACTAAAAGCCGTGTTAAGAGGCAAATTAATTGTTGAAACAGGAAAAGCAAATAAGTCTAAACTGGAAACATATGAACAAAGATGTGAGAGACTGAGGGAATTAGAACGTAAACATCAAAGCACAAATGACCCAAAAATATATCAAGAAATTAAAGAAGAAAAAATAAAGATAAAAGAAACACAAATAGATGAAATTGAAAGGAAAAATAGATATCTAAAGCAAAAATATTATGAAACGGGACCAAAAGCCACAAAACTGCTGGCAAAACGGTTAAGAAAACAACAAACAATGAATAATGTGTATAAGATTAAAGACCCCATCACAAATAAAACCACAGTTAACCCAGAAAACATCGAAGAAATATTCCATAATTTCTATCAAGAACTATACTCGCAACCTGAAGAAACAAATACTAAAGATATTAAAAAATTTCTATGCACATTGGACTTGCCATCAATAGGAAATCAACAAAATGAAAAGCTAACAGCAGAAATAACAACACAAGAGATTAGAGATGTGATTAAGTCACTTAAAAACAGTAAATCACCAGGTAGTGATGGATACCTGTCTGAGTTTTATAAACTGTTTATAGAAGAACTCACGCCACAGCTCCTAAAGTCATTTAATTGGACGTTGAACAACAACAAAATACCTCCGTCATGGAACGAAGCCATTATTTCAGTTATTTTAAAGCCAGGGAAAGATAGAGAACAATGCGGAAACTATAGACCAATCTCTTTATTAAATGTGGATTATAAAATATATACAACAATTATATGTAAACGAATAAAGACATTCTTGACGGAATTGATAGAAGATGATCAAACTGGTTTCATAGAGGGACGCCAAACACATGACAATATCAGGAGAACAATACACATACCTGCCAGCTACTCCGGTTTTGCCGTAATGGTTCCGGTTTTCAAGACCCCATTCCGGGTTACGGATTTATTAATCAAAATTACGGTTTTTCACTAAAAATTCAGTCAAAAATTTTAAATCATAAAAAAAAAACACGAAAGCAATTCCAAACACGAGATCGCTAGGAATCGTATCTAAATTTAGAACAAAGGCAATCGGCACTGCTTCCTGTAGGTGTATTGCGCATGTGCGAGAGGTCTGAGCCCTTGGTGCGCCCTTTCAGTCAGAACTGGAAGTGGCGTATGGCCAGGTGGAGAGCCATTAACTCTCTGTCGAACACGCTGTATTTACGCTCACTGTCATGCAAAGACCTGCTAAAAAAGGTGAGCGGCTGCCAAGAACCGGCGACGCATTGCTCTACGACGGCCCCATGGCTATGTCTGAGGCGTCGGTAGTGAGCGTTATCCGAGCCACCGGGTCTTGGTGCGCCAGTAGTGCAGCGTTTGCCAGAGCTGTTTTAACCTCAGAACGCCTGCTCCCGTCCAGTCGACTCTGTCCGCCGGTTTCCGTTTCTTGAGTGCGGCGTACAACGGCTGTATGAGCTGGGCTGCACGGGGGAGGAAACGATTATAAAAGTTAACCATCCCTAAAAACTCCTGCAGCGCCCTGGCATTGATGTTGAGGAGAAAAAAATAGCAAAACAATTTAGTTACATTACTTTTATGATTCCAAACAGTTTGAAATTGATAGTGCACAGTGGACATTGACTCATAACTTTTGAATATTTCTAAGACTTGGCTACATCAGTGATTGTGCAAAATGAACTGCTCAAGACTCAATGGAGATTGAAACTGGTGATCTGAAATGAATGCTGAAATTATAAAAAGTAATAGTATGAATGAATTTTATTTCTATTATGGAACAGATAAAATTAACTGACTTTGATTTGATCAAGTGTTCAAGCATGTGATGGATAATGCTTGTTGGAATATTTTAGGAATGCTATCTTCTTGGAACAGAAGTCAATATTATACAGTAATAAGTGGCATTCAGCTGTTTGTTTTATGTCATTTAAGCACAGTTCTGGTACTTAAAAATCATAAAAACCCAGGAGCTTTGGGGGGCTTCGCCCCCCTTGCCCCCCCCCCCCCCCACCAGGGCTCTGCCACGTACCTCGCTGGGGGACTGTGTCCCCCAGACCCCCTGCTAAATTTTCAGAAAATTTCCCCAACCCCAAATCACATCCCTGGAGCCATTGTTTCCATTTGGAATCGCGAAGGAATTAGGTCAGCATTGTATGCATTTTTATCATGGAATCTGCCGGAGAAAAATCACAAAAGAGCGTGAAAAACAAATGAAAATTACAGTCTTTTCGTGAGGAATACTCCAAAGCATTTCCAGGAATTATTATTCACTCAAGAAAGGGTGAAAATTATGCCAACTGCACTTTGTGTAGACGAGATTTTTCGGTCGGACATGGAGGAATCAGCGATGTGAAAGACCACTTGGGAACGAAAAAACACAAGTCGAATGCCAATGACACCAGCGGCAAACTTTCTATGTTCTTCGTAAGTAAAATAGAAACATGATGATTGAAGAAATATGAGGTTGTTAGACACATTTTAACTTGATTTAATGCTAATATTTGTTTGGCCCCCCTGAACCCCCCACCAGGGCTTTGTCCTGGACCTACCAGGGTATGCGGTCCCTGGACCCCGGCTAGCTACTAGGCTTTTCAGGTTTGAAAGTTGAAGAAATATGAGGTTGTTAGCTACATTTAACTAGATTTAATGCTAATATTTGTTTGGCAAATATTAGCATTATTATTATTAGCATTATTAGCATTAGCATTACGGCCCCTGGACCCCGGCTAGCTACTAGGCTTTTCAGGTTTGAAAAGTTGGCAGGTATGAATACATATAATTAATCAAATACATAAAGAAAAGAAAAGCGCAGTAATAATGAGTTTAGACGCAGAAAAAGCATTTGACAGGGTTAACTGGAAATTCCTATATAGTGTGCTGGAACGCTTTGGATTTAACGAAAAATCGGTACAATGCATAAGGACGCTGTATCAAGAACCTGTGGCAAGAATCAAGATAAACGGTAGCTTAACAGACAAAGTAAATATACAAAGATCAACTAGGCAGGGATGCTGCTTATCACCCACCTTGTTTGCTCTGTTCATAGAGCCACTGGCTCAAGCGATACGACAAAATAAGAAATTAAAAGGTGTAACAATAAAGGGAGCGGAACACAAGATTGGGCTATTTGCAGACGATATTATAGTTTACCTTGAACAACCAGATGAATCAATAATGGAAATGATGAACTTGATAGAAAATTTTGGAAAATTATCAGGATACAAGATAAACATAACAAAAACACAAATACTGACATTCCACTATAACCCTTTAAACCAGATAACTGATAAGATCAAACTAAACTGGAAACAAAAAGAAATAAAATACCTTGGAGTGAACATACCTAAAGATCTAAGCAAAATCTATAAAGCAAACTATGATAGGTTGGAACAAGAAATAAAAAAAGATATTGATAGATGGTCAATCTTAAATATGGATCTGAATTCAAAAATTGAGACAGTCAAAATCAGCATACAACCTAGATTACTTTACCTCTTCCAGGCTCTACCAACAGAGATTCCAGGTGCCCAGTTCTCAAAGTGGGACAGGATGATATCGAGATTTGTTTGGGGAGGTAAAAAGCCAAGAGTGAAATATAAAACTCTCCAGTTACCAAAAGAGAAAGGAGGCATGGGCCTACCGAGTCTAAAGGAATATTACTACTCAGCACAAATAAGATATATCATATGTTGGTGCGACGAAGGATATGAGGCAAAATGGAAAGAAATGGAAAAGGAAATTGAGGGATTCCCAGTACAAAGCATAATAGGAGATAAAGATGCATATAAGCAAATCAAACAAATAGACCCAATCACTAAATTTACTTTGGAACTGTGGTATAAAATAGTACAAAAGTATAATATAAAGGAAGACATAAAACTATTGAAATGGGTAGCATTTGACAGTCAGTTTGAACCGGCAAAACAAGATAGGGGATACAAAAATCTGGTGAACAAGGGAATCACAGCATGGGGCAATATCGGGAAAAAAGATCTCGGGAGCTTTGTAAACATCAAAAGAAAATTTAAACTAGAAAGATCGGAATTCTTCAAATATCTGCAGATGAGAGACTATTATATGAAGAAGATTAGGCATAACCTCCAAACAGATGTGAGCGAGATTATACAATTCATTTTAAGTTCATATGCAGGGAGAGGACTTCCGGGAAGATGGCGGAGAGACATAACACTTAAACAAAGAGCTCTCCCTAGCCGGATTAAAAATCATCGGTAAATGGCCAACTCGACATAAACGAATCAATAAACTAAGGGATGAAAACACGAAGGAACCGGGCACAAGGACAAAAACAGGGTAAAATTGAAGAATTCCTCTCCAACAACGCAGGAAAAACCGCTGTACGCAAAGCCCAAAAAAACGAGATGTCTACAGCAGAGAAAATGGAGGACACCAGACTCGACAACATGAACGCTGGCATCGCCAGTTTGGGTGAAGAGTTAAGAGAATTCAAGCGACAGCTACAACAGGATTTAGCGGCTCTTAAGGAGGAACTGAAAAAAGAAATTAAGGAGGAAATCATGGACCTCCGAAGAGAAATGGAGCGTAAATTAACGGAAAACATGGAGGAGCTGCGCTGCCAGCGGGCGTGTATGACAGAAGCGCAGACCCGAATTTCGGAACTAGAAGATTGGAAAAGCGAAGCAAACAAACAACTACAGACCCTGACGACGCAAACGCAGAGGATGCAGGAGAAAATAAACGACTTGGAGAGCAGATCCCGACGAAGCAATATGCGCATCTTTGGAATTCCGGAGGGCATTGAAGGCAACTCGATGACAAAATTCATGGATCAGTTCTTAAAAAAAGAACTGGAAATACCCGGAGAAACGGATCTGCAGATTCCAACGGGCGCACAGAACACCGGCACAGAACCCGAAAACAAACTCTCCACCCAGGTCAGTTGTGGTAAACTTTGTGAAATATGACATAAAGGAAAGAATCCTGACGCAAGCATGGAAAAAAAAGATACGAATCGGCGACAAACAGGTATTTTTTGACCATGACTACCCGACAGAAATCGTGCAGCAGCGGAAGAAATATGCCAACATTAAAAAAACGCTGAAAGAGAAAAAAATTAGATTCCAAACGCCGCTAACGAAAATGAGGATTCATTGGGAGGAAGGCACAAGAACCTACAACACGGCCGAAGAGGCAGCGCGGGATATAATGGAGCGGGGCCTTGAGGTGAGCGTGCCGAAGGAGACGGCTGGAGCAGCGGCGGCCCTGAACGCACCATGACAGACGGAGTGGAGACGAGTGAACGGCGGAAGAAGGGGGAGAGACGTAGAGCAGCGGGCCCAGGACAAGCTACAAGGCTGTCAACTGAAAGCCTAGATCATAACAAAGATTAAGAAAGGCACAGAAGAAATGAAGGCCAAGAAGACAAGGTAAAAGAGAAACAGACAGCTAGGAGAGGTTTAAGTGATATTTGTTGGACATTTCTAGACTTATGACTATTACTTTGATAGTAATTAGAAGTCTAGGGAGGGCCCTTCACTCTGTGAAGACAAACCCCCCACCCACCAACAGGGACCAGTGGGCAGAAGAAAGGCCCAAAGTACAGAGGTCGAGTTTTTTTAATGTGTTTTTATATAAATATGTGTTATTTTTGTTGTTAAAGGGGCTAGGAGCACAAGTTAAAAAAATGGAAAAACATGAATATGGGTAAAAATCTTAAGATAATGACACTAAACGTGAATGGTCTGAACTCACCTGTTAAAAGGGAAAGAATAATAAGAAAATTCAAGAAGGAAAAAGCTGAAATTATATTTATGCAAGAGACACATTTGAGCAAGGCAGAACATGTGAAACTAAAGAGATTTGGCTATAAGAACTCCTACTACAGTTCATTTAAGGGAGGAGCAAAAAGGGGGGTTATGATACTAATCTCAAACAAAATACAATTTGAAAGTGAACAGGAAATCCAGGATAAAGAAGGCAGGTATGTAATAATAAAGGGAAGAATAGATGGTATGCAGATTACATTAGTGAACATCTATGCCCCACCAGAAAGTGACAAGGGTTTTTTTCAACATCTGTTTGATCTCATAGCAACACACAGTGAAGGAGTCCTAATTTGTGGAGGAGACTTAAATGCTGTCATGGATCATGAAGTTGACACAACAAGTGTTAAGAAGACAAAAAAACATGTAACAAAGTTCATAAGAACCTCACTGGCAGAAATGGGTATGGTAGACATATGGATGGACCTACACCCACTCGAAAAAGACTATACACATTATTCAGCAGTCCATAAAGTACACTCTAGAATAGATTACTTCCTTATGAATGAAGGTGACAGACACAGGGTGAGAAATTGTTGGATTGGAGGGGCAGAAATATCAGATCATAACCCTATATACATGGAAATATATTTAAACAATAGAAAACGACAAACAACATGGAAACTTAACGTAGGACTGTTAAATGATGAGAAAATGAAAGAAAGAATAAAAATAAACATAAACGAATATATCCAAGAGAATGACAATGAAGAAGTGGACCCAACAATACTATGGGACGCACTAAAAGCCGTGTTAAGGGGTAAATTAATTGTTGAAACAGGAAAAGCAAATAAGACTAAACTGGAAGCGTATGAACAAAGATGTGAGAGACTGAGGGAATTAGAACGTAAACATCAAAGCACAAATGATCCAAAAATATATCAAGAAATTAAAGAAGAAAAAACAAAGATAAAAGAAACACAAATGGATGAAATTGAAAGGAAAAATAGATATCTAAAGCAAAAATATTATGAAACGGGGCCAAAAGCCACAAAACTGCTGGCAAAACGGTTAAGAAAACAACAAACAATGAATAATGTATACAAGATTAAAGACCCCACCACAAATAAAACCACAGTTAACCCAGAAAACATCGAAGAAATTTTCCATAATTTCTACCAAGAACTATACTCGCAACCTGAAGAAACAAATACTAAAGATATCAAAAAATTTCTAGACACATTGGACTTGCCATCAATAGGAAATCAACAAAATGAAAAACTAACAGCAGAAATAACAACACAAGAGATCAGAGATGTGATTAAGTCACTTAAAAATGGTAAATCACCAGGTAGTGATGGATACCCATCTGAGTTTTATAAACTGTTTATAGAAGAACTCATGCCACAACTCCTAAAGTCATTTAATTGGACGCTGAACAACAACAAAATACCTCCATCATGGAACGAAGCAATCATTTCAGTTATTTTAAAACCAGGGAAAGATAAAGAACAATGCGGAAACTATAGACCAATCTCTTTATTAAATGTAGATTATAAAATATACACAACAATTATATGTAAACGAATAAAGACATTCTTGACGGAATTGATAGAAGATGATCAAACTGGATTCATAGAGGGACGCCAAACATATGACAATATCAGGAGAACAATACATATAATTAACCAAATACATAAAGAAAAGAAAAGCGCAGTAATAATGAGTTTAGACGCAGAAAAAGCATATATCATATGTTGGTGCGACGAGGGATATGAGGCAAAATGGAAAGAAATGGAAAAGGAAATTGAGGGACTCCCAGTACAAAGCATAATAGGGGATAAAGATGCATATAAGCAAATCAAACAAATAGACCCAATCACTAAATTTACTTTAGAACTGTGGTATAAAATAGTACAAAAATATAATATAAGGGAAGACATAAAACTATTGAAATGGGTAGCATTTGACAGTCAGTTTGAACCGGCAAAACAAGATAGGGGATACAAAAATCTGGTGAACAAGGGAATCACAGCATGGGGCAATATCGGAAAAAAAGATCTCGGGAGCTTTGTAAATATCAGGAGAAAATTTAAATTAGAAAGATCGGAATTTTTCAGATATCTGCAGATGAGAGATTACTATATGAAGAAGATTAGGCATAACCTCCAAACAGATGTGAACGAGATTATACAACTTATTTTAAGCTCATATGCAGGAAATAAAATAAGAATTATTTCAAAACTATATCAGAAACTTATGACAAACAATCATACAAGTAACTATATAAAGGAGAAATGGGAGAAAGAGCTCAATTTAAACATAACAGAAGAAAGCTGGCAGGAAATATGGAAAACACAACACACATCAACAAATTCAAGGGCATGGAGGGAATTTGGATGGAAAAACCTGATTCGCTTTTTCATTACACCACAGATTCAAGGAAAATATACAAATACCCAATCTTTATGCTGGAGGGGATGTGGGGCTCAAAATGCAGACCACTCACATATGTTTTGGAAATGCTACAAAATATCATCATTTTGGAAATCTATGCATGTGACAATACAGAGGATATTAGGATATAATATACCAATGAACTGTAACCTGATGTACTTATGTGATCTTAAAAAAGACAGTGTTATACAGGCTGAGGACAGATATCTAGTTAAAATCTTGTTGATTGCATGTAAAAAAAACTATCACAAAAAAATGGCGATCAGAAGTTCTTCCTGACCAAGAACAATGGACTGACATTGTTGAGGACATACGTATGATGGAAAAACTAACATATCGACGAAGAATGCAAGAAGGAATATGGGAGAAAAAATGGCGGAAATGGACACACTACAAAGTGCAACAACGAGGCAGAAATTGAAAGAATAACCAAAGACACTGAAAAAACCAGAAGAATTAAGAGATGGAAACTAAAAACTTGATGCTCCAACATTTGTCCCCCCCCCCCTTTTATTTTTTATATTTTTTTTTATTTTTTTTTTTTTATTTTTTTTTTTATTTATTTTTTTTTTCTCTTTTTCCCTACCCTAACCCCTTTGTTTTTTAAATGTAGAATGTGATCTGAATGCATTATATATGATGAAAAATGAATAAAAATCTAAGTTACAAAAAAAAAAAAAAAAAAAAAGTTCATATGCAGGAAATAAAATAAGAATTAAACCTGCAAGCAGGTGTGAACGGGCCTTCGCCCCCCCGCGCGACCGCGGAACCCGCCGCCCGTCCTCCCTCGCTTTGAACAGTACCTGCTGGCCATTTACTCCAATCGACTTCTTCCACGCAGCATTAGGTGGAGGTGCCATAGTCATTGTGCCCAAAAACAATGTCTCCAAACTTTCAGTCATGTCCGTCTGCTGAAGTTGCTCCACTCTCATTTCAGGACAACACCTCACATCACCAGTAAATATACAGGGAACAGACATTGAGATGGTGACATCCTATAAGTACCTGGGTGTTCATCTGAACAATAAACTAGACTGGTCACACTATACTGACGCACTGTACAAGAAGGGACAGCGCAGGCTGTTCCTACTGAGTAGACTCGGGTCTTTTGGTGTACAAGGGGCGCTGCTGAAGACATTGTATGACACGGTGGTCTGCTGGGGCAGTGGCATTATGGCAGCCGATAGGAAGACTGAACAAACAGATGAAGAAAGCTAGCTCTGTCCTGGGGTAGCGCGTTGTGCCAGTGGAGGAGATAGGAGAGAGAAGGACGGTGGCTAAACTGTCATCTCTGCTGGAGTCCGAGTTCCACCCTATGCAGGACATACTGAACGCACGGTGGAGTTCATTTAGCAGCAGACTACATCATCCTAGGTGCACAACTGAGAGGTTTCGCAGGTCCTTCCTCCCAACGACTGTCAGACTGTACATCCTAAGTAGGGCTGCTCTTAGAGATAGGCTAAAGACGTGACAACCTAATAGTTTTGAATGCAAAAGACATACAATGGTCCCCTCCAGCATACAATTAGGAAAATACCGGTCGCAGCAGGTACAAACGCAAATCTTTGTGACAGGCTCACCTTTCTGTGATTTTGGTGTGTGGACAACAAAAAGTTGTGTTGTTTTACGCGTCAAACCAGATTCTGACCTGTGGGAGCAAACACTTTTACCAGTTACGCAGAACTTTTTTTCTAAAGCTGTCCTACCTGAGCTTGTTGCCCGTCACTTTACTGACTCTGACCCCACAACACAAGAGGAAAGCTGCAGCAGATAAACCCACCCAGAAGGCCAAAAGACGACGTCTAACTGCATTACAGCCAGGTCCCACACACAATCCCAGAAGACAGGCACAGAACACAGCAGAAGTGTGGTGGACTTGCAGGCAGCCAGAAGAGCTGGATGACATGGTTGCCTGTGATAACCAAAACTGAAAGTCAGTGTTTCCATTTAGGATGTGGGGGACTCTGAAGCACCAAGCCCACAGCAGCCGTGGTTTTGTGACATGCGCATTAGAGTAGTGCTGTATCATGAGACAGTTATGCGCTATAACATGGTAGAACAATGATACATGTCGATCTTGCATGTCAATTTATATACTTGTATTGTGTCATGGTTATGGTTACACTTTTCCATCTTTGAAATAAAGTGCTGGAGTTTGTAAGCCATTGTGTACTTTATTCCAAATGTTGTTACAAAGCAAGCAAGTGTATTTATATAGCACATGTTGTCTGCTTATGTCCAAAAGGTGTGCAATATGTTCAAGAGGCAAATTAATCTGCAAATGTATGTTAGTTAAAAGGAGAATTTGAAATTGGGATTTTTTTTCTGTCTTTGTTAGGCTGGGTAAAAATTGCATCAGCAGAGCCATTAAACTGAAAGATGGAAGCCCAGTGTAGTATTTCACCTTTGAGTGATTATCTTTGAGGAAATTGTCATCCAGAGTATTTCTGGAGAGCTCTCCCTTTAACTTTCTGTTCTCCTCTTGGAAGAGTAAAAATTCTTTAAGTCTACAGTGACACTTGCTGTAGTTCTGTCGCTCTTGTGCATTGTCCTCTGGAGCATCATCAGCCTGACAGATCTGTGCTGCTTCATCAGATGTCGTCTCCTCCATCTCAGCCAGAGGTGTGGTGTCATCTGTTGCCGATCAGGACAATAAACAACTGTAGTTAATATATTTTGTAATCAAAAGGAATCCCAAGACACATTTTAGAAAGAAAAACATAGGTGAAATAAAAAAAGATGACCTGAAGGAGCTACATTATCCATCTCAGTCACGTGGCCATTGATCTTGGAGGTCTGTGCTGGGAGGATCACTTGCATGCCCTGCTGATTCTTTTTGTCATAATCTTGTCCATCTGCATAAGCGGTTAAACCTGTCAGGAGTGGCAGCTGGAAGCTCTGCATGCCTAAGGTTTAGCGAAGGTGCCCAGTCAGGATCACAGTCTAGCATTTCATAAGCTGGTCTGCTGTTAAAGCAAAGGAAAAATTAAGAAAATACTTTGGAGTAAAACAAATTAAACCTGCTCACACAGGTGTGTGAGTTGGAACTTTTTCTAGCTACTCTGATATCGGAGTGTCTTTAGCTTAGCTCTTTTTAGCTTAGCACTACTGATGTAGGGTAAAAGCTATGACCAAGCAAGTCTTAACCACAACACAAGCAAGTTTTAACAACAGACGTACACCATAAATTATAACGTACCTTTATAAAAATGCTTTGAGCACACCACCATCGATACAGGTGCGTGTTTGAAAGTTACGTTGGGTCTTCTGACTGCTGCAATCCAGGCCAGGCATCGCCTCTTCGTTACATCCGAAACGTGAGCTGTGCTGTTCTTCTTCCAGGCTGGAAAAATTAAGAAAATACTTTGGAGTAAAACAAATTAAACCCGCTCACACAGGTGTGTGAGTGGGAACTTTTTCTAGCTACTCTGATATCAGAGTCTCTTTAGCTTAGCTCTGTTTAGCTTAGCACTACTGATGTAGGGTAAAAGCTATGACCAAGCAAGTCTTAACCATAACACAAGCAAGTTTTAACAACAGACGTACACCATAAATCATAACGTACCTTTATAAAAATGCTTTGAGCACACCACCATCGATACAGGTGCGTGTTTGAAAGTTACGTTGGGTCTTCTGACTGCTGCAATCCAGGCCAGGCGTCGCCTCTTCGTTACATCCGAAACGTGAGCTGTGCTTTTCTTCTTCCAGGCTGGAAAACGAAAAAAGCCTAATCCGTGGTTTATCTTTTCTCCACGGCAGTTGTGAGAACGACTATTACAGTTTACAACACAGCAAGACTCCCCCATGTCTGCTTTGTGACGATGTCTCCAGCTTTTACGTGATCTCAGCGAACGGTTCCGAGCGTACCCAGAATGCAGTTGGTGAATTCTATGGACACTACGTCATAATGGCCGAATCAATACTGTTTAAAACCTTTTTTTAAGTGTTGCAAATTGCGGTTTACGGAGTCTAAAATCTTGCAAATTGTGGTTTGACGATTATACAGAAGATGTTACGCCATGATCCAAAAGTGGCCTGTAGTCTGTTGATGTCACATGCGGACTTCACTTCCCAGAATGCATTGTGTGTTTGTCACATGGGCATGCTTGCGAACATAATGTTTAAAACATTTTTTTAATAAATTAAAAGTTGTTAAGAGTGGTAAATTTGTTAGCAGCAAACTAATGTGCAGAAGTCACAATTTAATAACAGGTGAGAATTTATGTGAAAAAATGGCAAAGAAGCACAAGTAGCATATGCTTTTAAGTGTGGACAGATTTCCAAACATTTCACAACCTAAACTATTGTCTGTCACGTGGGCAGACTGTCAGTGGCTCAGGGACTGTTCAGGGTGGGACTATTATCCACTGTCAAATATTTAGTGAAAATCAGACAAAGATTGTCCAAGATACAACTTTCCGAAATGTCATGGCGTGTAGTCAAGCGTCGCCATGTTGTCATGGCAACACTTCCCTGTAAGTTATGTGTTGTCCACCTATATTGGACTACATATGACAGTGACCTCAACATATGTTGAAAAACTGAGACGTCCAAGACCTTCCCACCCCTCCCCATAAGCTCACGGATTGAATGGCGAGGAGGGCGTGTCTATGTTAACACGTTTGATGTTATACTATTGTTGATGTTCAGTTATTATCATGGCTGTGTTCTGATGAATCTCTGAAAATTTCACATCATTCTGGCCAGCCGTGCGTGAGTAATAAATAAAACAGTTTTCAGCAATTTTTTCGTTATCCACTATGTGGCGCTATATCTTTTGTCCGGTATTTTGATGTCATTGTGTCCGGTGTGGCACTATTTTCCTTCATGGAAATTTTTGTGGACATCGGACAAGAGTTGCCCGAGTTACAGGTGTTTGAAGTTGTAAGGGGAGGAGTCAAACTTCGCCATGGCGCCATGGCAAACCTTCCTTATCAGTTATGTGTTGTCCACCCATATTGAAGTATATGTGACAGTAACCTAAACCTATGTTTCAAATTTCATGACTCCAGGACATTCCCACCCCTCCCCATAAGCTCACAGATTGACTGGCGAGGAGGGCGTGTCCATGGTAACACGTTTGATGTCATACTAATATTGATATTCAGTTATGATCATGGCTGTGTTCTGATCAATCTCTGAAAATTTCACGTCATTCTGGCCAGCTGCGTGTGAGTAATAAATAAAACAGTTTTTAGCAATTCTTTCATTAACCACTATGTGGCGCTATATTGGTTGTCAGGTGTTTTGAGGTCATTGCGTCCGTGGTGGCACTATTTTCCTTCATGTAAAGTTTTGTGGACATCAAACAAGTTTTGGCCGAGTTACAGGTGGTTGAATTTGTAAGGGGAGGAGTCAAACTTCGCCATGGCGCCCTGGCCACGCCTTTTGAGATTTTGACTTAATTTATATAACTTTTAATGGGCAATGCCTGTAGATGCCCCCATGTAAAAATGAGCTCAATTGGATCAGGTCCCTAGGACAAGTGCGTTAAAATGCGAGGTGTGACTTTTTTCCGAATTGGAGGTGGGGCGACTTTGAGGCAAGATGGCGGCCTTCCTGTTGGCGGTGGGTATGGGCCACAATGATGTTTTTTGCATGTCTTGAGGTGATTCACACCTCACCCAAATTTGATGTGTCTACGGCAAAGTTTATGGTCTCCAGTCTCCATAGACCTTGAAAATTTGTGTACGTTTTGCCCCACCCACAAAAATGAGGGGTGGGGGGGAACATATCTTTTCCAGTTTATCGAATTTTTTGCCCGGTCAGAGGGGTTTGCCAAAAAAAATCGCGTTTTGGTTAACGTTCAGAGGGTGAAAAATGTGATCATTTAGGCAGAATAATAATAATAATTAAACCTGCAGGCAGGTGTAAACGGGCCTTCGCCCCCCCCGCGCGACCACGGAACCCGCCGCCCGTCCTCCCTCGCTTTGAACAGTACCTGCTGGCCATTTACTCCAATCGACTTTTTCCACGCAGCATTAGGTGGAGGTGCCATAGTCATTGTGCCCAAAAACAATGTCTCCAAACTTTCAGTCATGTCCCTCTGCTGAAGTTGCTCCACTGTCATTTCAGGACAACACCTCACATCACCAGTAAATATACAGGGAACAGACACTGAGATGGTGACATCCTATAAGTACCTGGGTGTTCATCTGAACAATGAACTAGACTGGTCACACTATACTGACGCACTCTACAAGATGGGACAGCGCAGGCTGTTCCTACTGAGGAGACTCAGGTCTTTTGGTGTACAAGGGGCGCTGCTGAAGACATTCTATGACACGGTGGTGGCATCAGCCATCACTTTTGGAGTGGTCTGCTGGGGCAGTGGCATTATGGCAGCCGATAGGAAGAGACTGAACAAACAGATCAAGAAAGCTAGCTCTGTCCTGGGGTAGCGCGTTGTCCCAGTGGAGGAGATAGGAGAGAGAAGGACGGTGGCTAAACTGTCATCTCTGCTGGAGTCCAAGTTCCACCCTATGCAGGACATACTGAACGCACGGTGGAGTTCATTTAGCAGCAGACTACATCATCCTAGGTGCACAACCGAGAGGTTTCGCAGGTCCTTCCTCCCAACGGCTGTCAGACTGTACAACCTAAGTAGGGCTGCTGTTAGAGATAGGCTAAAGACGTGACAACCTAATAGTTTTGAATGCAAAAGACATACAATGGTCCCCTCCAGCATACAATTAGGAAAATACCGGTCGCTATGGAGGGTGAGAATATGTATGGGTACATAATCATACCATATAGGATAACTAAGTAGACGGTTGTGCTGTTTCATCCCATCTAGCAACAATGCTCTGCACTGTGTGTGTATATACAGTATATTTACGTATTTATTCCATCTAGCTACAATGCTCCGTACTGGGTGTTTATATATCTACATATTATTCTATCTAGCTACAATGCTCCGCACTGTGTGTGTTGAAGCACGCTGGTCAGCATGGAAACAGTTCTGTACTATCTACATGTACTGTCAATCAGCCCTAGTGATTCCTTCATGTATTTTTTTTTTTTCTGCTAGTGAGAGAAAAAGAGAGAAAAAAATTTTCAGCAATTCTTCCTTTTAAAAAGTAGGGGCGCTAAAACTTTTGTTTGTTATTTTTATATAAACATGTTTGGTGCAGGACTAATATCAATCGTCAAAAATTTAGTGCAAATTGTTGCAAGTTTGCCCCATGTATAAATGTCCATTTCTGAAATGCAATGAGTGGGTTTCCATGGCAACTGTGCTTTTCGCAGGAAGAAAGTGACTTCCACCAAAGGTAGTCCAATGCACTCTGAGGAACCACTGAAAAGGTGATGTCATTGTGACTACTGGTCTTTGTGCAAAATTAGAAACAATTTTGTGCAGTACCTCATGTCAGCAGTAGGTGTGGGTGTGACAGTTTTGTGAATATTGATATACAGACACGTTCAGAGTGGGATCAGTATGATTTGTGCAAAGATTTTTTCCAAATCAGGCGAGAATTGTCTGAGCTGTAACTGTCATGTTTTGTTTGGTGAGAAAGCCACTGAAGAACGGCAGTTGCCATGGAATCAGTTCTGTACTATGTGCATGTACTATCAATGAGCCCAAGTCATTCCTTCATGTAATTTTGTTAAGCTGGTGAGAGAAAATTTAAAAAAAAACAGTCGTCAGTAATTTTTCCTTTAATCATTAGGGGGCGCTATGAGTTTTGTTTATTATTTGTATTTAGCAGCAGACTACATCATCCTAGGTGCACAACCGAGAGGTTTCGCAGGTCCTTCCTCCCAACAGCTGTCAGACTGTACAACCTAAGCAGGGCTGCTCTTAGAGATAGCCTCAAGACGTGACAACCTAATAGTTTTGAATGCTAAAGACTTATACAATGGTCCCCTCCGGCATACAATTAGGAAAATACCAGTCGCTATGGAGGGTGAGAATATGTATGGGTACATAATCATACCATATAGGATAACTAAGTAGACGGTTGTGCTGTTTCATCCCATCTAGCAACAATGCTCTGCACTGTGTGTGTGTTTATATATTTACATATTTATTCCATCTAGCTACAATGCTCCGCACTGGGTGTTTATACATCTACATATTATTCTATCTAGCTACAATGCTCCGCACTGTGTGTGTTGAAGCACGCTGGTCGGCATGGAAACAGTTCTGTACTATCTACATGTACTGTCAATCAGCCCTAGTGATTCCTTCATGTATTTTTTTTTCTGCTGGTGAGAGAAAAAGAGAGAAAAAAATTTTCAGCAATTCTTCCTTTTAAAAAGTAGGGGCGCTAAAACTTTTGTTTGTTATTTTTATATAAACATGTTTGGTGCAGGACTAATATCAATCGTCAAAAATTTAGTGCAAATTGTTGCAAGTTTGCCCCATGTATAAATGTCCGTTACTGAAATGCAATGAGTGGGTTTCCATGGCAACTGTGCTTATCGCAGGAAGAAAGTGACTTCCACCAAAGGTAGTCCAATGCACTCTGAGGAACCACTGAAAAGGTCATGTCATCGTGACTACTGGTCTTTGTGCAAAATTAGAAACAATTTTGTGCAGTACCTCATGTCAGCAGTAGGTGTGGGTGTGACAGTTTTGTGAATATTGATATACAGACACGTTCAGAGTGGGATCAGTATGATTTGTGCAAAGATTTTTCCAAATCAGGCGAGAATTGTCTGAGCTGTAACTGTCATGTTTTGTTTGGTGAGAAAGCCACTGAAGAACGGCAGTTGCCATGGAATCAGTTCTGTACTATGTGCATGTACTATCAATGAGCCCAAGTCATTCCTTCATGTAATTTTGTTAAGCTGGTGAGAGAAAATTTAAAAAAAAAACAGTCGTCAGTAATTTTTCCTTTAATCATTAGGGGGCGCTATGAGTTTTGTTTATTATTTGTATATAGACGAGTTTGTGGAAGGGAGAATATTGATCGTATAAAATTTGTTGCAAATTTTACAAAGTTTGTCCATTTTACAAGGGTCTAATGTTGTTACCACTAGGCGGCGCTAAAACTTTTGTTATTTTATATAGAAGTGTTCAGGGTGGGACTCTTATCGATTGTCGAAAATTTGATGTAAATCAGAAAAAGTTTGTCCAAGATACAACTTTCTGAAATTTAATGGCGAGTACTCAACCGTTGCAATGTTGCCATGGCAACACTTCCCTGTAAGTTATGTGTTGTCCACTGATATTGGACTACATATGACAGTGACCTCAACATATGTTGAAAAATTTAGACCTCCAAGACCTTCCCACACCTCCCCATATGCTCATTTATTGAATGGCGAGGAGGGCGTGTCCATGTTAACACGTTTGATGTTATACTATTGTTGATGTTGAGTTATTATCATGGCTGTGTTCTGATGAATCTCAGAAAATTTCACATCATTCTGCCCAGCCGCTTGTGAGTAATAAATGAAACAGTTTTCAGCAATTCTTTCATTAACCACTATGTGGCGCTACATCGGTTGTCAGGTATTTTGAGGTCATTGCGTTCGGGGTGGGACTATTTTCCTTCATGGAAAGTTATGTGGACATGGGACCAGTTTTGGCCGAGTTACAGGTGGTTGAATTTGTAAGGGGAGGAGTCAAACTTCGCCATGGCGCCCTGGCAACACTTCCTTGTCAGTTATGTGTTGTCCACCCATATTGTACTATATGTGACAGTAACCTAAACCTATGTTCCAAATTTCATGACTCCAGGACGTTCCCACCCCTCCCCAGAAGGTCACGCATTGAATGGCGAGAAGGGCGTGTCCATGTTAACATGTTTGATGTCATACTAATGTTGATGTTCAGTTATGATCAGGGCTGTGTTCTGATGAATCTCAGAAAATTTCACATCATTCTGCCCAGCCACTTGTGAGTAATAAATAAAACAGTTTTCAGCAATTCTTTCGTTAACCACTATGTGGCGCTATATCGGTTGTCAGGTGTTTTAAGGTCATTGCGTCCGGGGTGGCACTATTTTCCTTCATGTAAAGTTTTGTGGACATCGGACAAGTTTTGGGCGAGTTACAGGTGGTTGGATTTGTAAGGGGAGGAGTCAAACTTCGCCATGGCGCCCTGGCCACGCCTTTTGAGATTTTGACTCAATTTATATAACTTTTAATGGGCAATGCCTGTAGATGCCCCCATGTAAAAATGAGCTCAGTTGGATCTGGTCCCTAGGACAAGTGCGTTAAAATGCGAGGTGTGACTTTTTTCCAAATTGGAGGTGGGGCGACTTTGAGGCAAGATGGCGGCCTTCCTGTTGACGGTGGGTATGGGCCACAATGATGTTTTTTGCATGTCTTGAGGTGATTCACACCTCACCCAAATTTGATGTGTCTACGGCAAAGTTTATGGTCTCCAGTCTCCATAGACCTTGTACGTTTGACCCCACCCACAAAAATGAGGGGTGGGGGGGCACATATCTTTTCCAGTTTATCGAATTTTTTGCCCGGTCAGAGGGGTTTGCCAAAAAAAATCGCGTTTTGGTTAACGTTCAGAGGGTGAAAAATGCGATCATTTAGGCAGAATAATAGAGAAAAAAAATAACAAAAAATAATAAATAAACGTGAGCGGATACAATAGGGCTTTCGCCGACTGACGTTGTCAGTGGCTCAGGCCCTAATTATTTCAAAGCTATATCAGAAACTTATGGCAAACAATCATTCAAGTAACTATATAAAGGAGAAATGGGAGAAAGAGCTAAATTTAAACATAACAGAAGAAAGCTGGCAGGAATTATGGAAAACACAACACACATCAACAAATTCAAGGACATGGAGGGAATTTGGATGGAAAAACCTGATCCGCTTTTTCATTACACCACAGATTCAAGGAAAATATACAAATACCCAATCTTTATGCTGGAGGGGATGTGGGGCTCAAAATGCAGACCACTCACATATGTTTTGGAAATGCTGCAAAATCTCATCATTCTGGAAATCTATACATGTGACAATACAGAGGATATTAGGATATAATATACCAATGAACTGTAACCTGATGTACTTATGTGATCTTAAAAGAGACAATGTAATACAGGCTGAGGACAGATATCTAGTTAAAATCTTGTTGATTGCATGTAAAAAAACAATCACAAAAAAATGGCGATCAGAAGTTCTTCCTGACCAAGAGCAATGGACTGACATTGTTGAGGACATACGTATGATGGAAAAACTAACATATCGACAAAGAATGCAAGAAGGACTATGGGGGGAAAAAAATGGCGGAAATGGACACACTACAAAGTGCAACAACGAGACAGAAATTGAAAGAATAACCAAAGACGCTGGAAAAACTAGAAGAATTAAGAGATGGAAACTAAAAACTTGATGCTCCAACATTTGTCCCCCCCCTTTTTTTTCTTTCTTACTCTAGCCCCTTTGTTTTTAAATGTAGACTGTGATCTGAATGCAATATATATGATGAAAAATGAATAAAAATCTAAGCTACAAAAAAAAAAAGTACACCAATGCAACCGTGCAGTTCTCATTGTAGCTGTTAACACTGTCAAACCATGTAGGATACTCACGGACTAATGATGTCCAAGGTGCCAATAATTAAACAACATTCACAGCGTTCGTACATTGGGTGAAGCTCTGACCGGTCTCCCGTTATATCATTACTGCGCATGTGCAACACTTTGTGTATCAGTTCAAAACGATGCTTTCACTACACCACTAGAGGGAACCAAACTCACTTACATGAAATGCTGTAATGGGAACTGCCCAACTTAATTCATGGAGGCGGCATACTGACTGTCAGTATACACTGTAAGTGCTTTCCCTTGGCCTAATTTACAAATTAATTGTGTTACCATGCAACATTCAATGGTTAGATGAGGCTGTGATAATAGCACTTTCATGCATGCAAGGTGTCTGGATGGTGAGAAGACTGGTATTGTACTTTGTGACAAGGTGACTGATGTCTATTACTGTGAAATATTCCATTTGTGGTTGTAGGTTGTTCAACAAAGTGTGTTTGTTGGGGACTGAAACAGCTCTTGGGATAACTGCTTTGTTTACTGCCTGAAGGTCCTGGATTACTATCCATCCGGAAGATGGTCCAGCCTTCCTCACAGGAAACAAAGGTATCTTACATGGAGAATTTGGGGATGGTATAGTAACACCTGCTGCTTTCAGGTCCTCTATGACCGGTTTAATGCCTTCCTGGGCTTCAGGACGTTGAGGATACTGTCTTTGGTAAGGCTTATAATGAGATTTAGCATGTATTTTAACCAATTCTGCATTTTTATTAAGCCTACATCTGCTTTTCTTGTTGACCACAGAGAATTTGGAATTTGTAAGTGCATGTTCCTTTCCTTCTGTTAATGTAAAAAGTGATCACATGGGTGAGTTGGGAACATCAATGTGGACTTCTTTCTGCACTGTAGTCACCCAGTTCAAAGGCAGCAAGTAGGTGTCCAGCTTTGAGGAATATTGAACTCTTGGATCAGGAGTTTGTTTCCAAGATTGACCACATTCCTCTGCTGTTGTTACAAAGCGTCCAACATCCTTCAGTGCATGTTTTTGGGTTTGATTAGTGGGATGTGGGGCGCCTCCCAGTGTTTAAAAAGTCTGTTGTCTTTATCACATAACGCAACAGATGCTCCCACATAGCCACTTGGAGACCAGTACAAATTTTTAATCACCAGTCTGGAAGATGGATTTGCAAGAAATGTTTTTTCATAATTTGGATCTGGACTGCTCAGATGTCTGTCATACATACTGCAACAATATTGGTCTGTGGCCTGCTGTGTAGTAGGGATATTGGACTTAAAATATTGCACAGCTTTCGTGTGCAGGTCCAATGTCACCGAGCTTGGTCCGGCCGAAACCAAACGCAGTGAATAGCAGTACCCTGGCACATCGAAATCCTGCAATACATTTACTCCTGTCACATGTGGAAAATGTGATGTTATACCGTTCTCCTTTGGGAAACTTTGTTGGAATGTCCTGAACCTGCAGTGTCACTTCAGGTAAGCACTGCATTGTTCACATCAAGTCAAAGTCAGGTAAATGGATGTCTGTTACGTCAGTGTTAGCGTCAACAGTTATACTTAGCTTCGGTGCGGTCAGTCAGGTGGTTGGCCCGTGAGGTTCCCCCCCACCCCTGCACCGCTGCTGGTATCCAAGACATTGCCTCCACCAGTGGCCCTTTTGTCCACATTGATGACAAACGTCATGTTCCCCTTGCCGCAGCCAGCTCGTCCCACGCCTCCCTCCATTCCCCCTCCACCACTGGGGTCCCGTTCCGGTGCCACCCTGAAAAATAGAATTGGGGGGGGGGGTCGACAGTCACACAAACAGGAGTTGGTTTTTCTCTTACTTTTTTCTTTCCTTTCCTCCTCTATTATCTCTGCATGTTTGGCATAAATTAACACATCGCCAAATGTAATCAGCCAGGTGTGGGTGCATGTTTTGCAAAAAGGCACTTTTCAAATGCTGCCAATAAGGTTCTACACCTGAATCGTTAGCAGCCTTAGTTAAATCAGAATTCCCATTAAACCTCTTGTAACCTGGTTCTATAAGCTTCAGCACTTTCATCGTTACCTTGTTTGTGATTTAGATCATCCCATATAACCTGTATTTAAAGTTCAGTCATAGAATATTATTCTGTGACATTTTTCCATTATCTTCAGTTTTATTGATCATATTGATGGTGAGTGTGGCGTGAACATGTGTGCACATCTGCTTAACTCTTGGGCGCCCCGGTGTGGCTACTCCAGGTAGAGGGGTGGAGATGAGCGGAGGCGAGGTGACGTCAGCCACAGCTTCCCCAGCCTGGAGTTCTGTGAGATCGGGGTATGTGACATGATTGCTTGACCCAGGAGACAGACACTGACTCGAGTAGGCCGTTTAGACAATTATTTATTAAATCAGGAATGTGATGTGTGTGAAGGTGTGAGTGAGTGTGATGCTGAGGAGCCGCTGGGGCTGAGCGAGTCCCGCCGCGACCTGGCAACCTTGCAGGTGACGCTGGAAGACTCTTGCTGGCTCTGCGGCTCACTGTGGCTCGGTGTAAGTGACACTTGGTGCTGCGGTGAGGTGGAGGTGTCCCGAGAAGGAGGAGAGGCTCCGTTATTTGGGGAGACAAGTCCGCCGCCAGGGAGGTCCACCTGTGCACAGGGGATAACACTTTGACAAGGTAAGATATTCTGATTCTTACGTGACGAGGCTTGACGAGGATGCGTCGTGGATGCTCTGGCAAGAGGATTAATCCGTGACGCGTTGCGTGGTGAAGTAGGCAGACAACTCCGTGCTGAGCTATCAGTGACGCCGGCTTTTAAGGTCTGCTGATGATTGGCGGCAGGTGTGTGCGCAGCCGAAGCTGATGACGGCCCAGCAGCCGCCATGACAGTATGGGCTGAACAGTGGGGGAGCACGGAGGAGGAGGAGCAGAAGCACAGCCCCCTGCCCCCACGCCAGACTCATCATGCAGCATAGAAGAGATAGAGCACATATTAGTCAAATCTTTTCCCTTCCTTTTACCATGGTCAATTTTTCAGATTTATCATCAGATTTTGATTTTACCGTCCAAGTCCAGTCCAAGTCAGCCTGTCGCCCCCCTTTTTTTCCCCATCTGAAGCCACTGTTATCCCTCAGTTGGAGAGATAATGCAACTGTGAGCTAGAGAATACAATTACACTGCAAAAGTCAAATGCAAGTCAAATGAAATGAGCTAATGCTGTTTACCTGCCTTCAGGCATCCCAAACAAAAGAAAAATAAAATTTTCTTGCTCTGCTGGCAGATAATTTTACTTAAAATAAGCAAAAAATTGTGGCAATTGATAATGTTAGTTAAAAAATAAAAATATTTGCCAGCGAAACAAGATTGCATTGCTTAATACAAGTAACTATCATAAAGGCAGCAGAAAACCACACAAAAACTGCACAATAAAAGAAATTACTGCCAAAACTATCTTGAGATAAAAAGCAGGCATCTAATACCTTCCATCTTGCCAAAATCCCCAGTTCAGTGTGGCCTTATTACAGCTTCAGCACAAAACAAGTTAGTCCTTTCACACATGCACACACATACAATAGCAAGCCCAAATGAGCACACACAGGTTAGTAAGCAATCCCAAAGCCACTTATAATAAGCAGATCTGGCAACCCAAGGTTCTCATCGTCAGTCATCTTCTGCCGCTCTGAAAACATTCATTTTTTTCCCATCTTTGTCACTTACCAATCTTCTGTGCACACATTTGCCGTTTCCCATGAAACAACAATCTCATTATTGTCCTTTTGCACTTCACAACAAGAAAAAACAACCTCGACTTCTGTCTCACTGTCTGACTTCCACGTTGCTTTCGGCTTTAGGACTGTGACTAGGATTCTTCTTTGACTTGGCACAGAGGCGTCGTCTCTTCGAATTTAGTCTGCTGGTGGGATCATTAGCTTCCCCAGGCGAGCCCGGGTACTGGCGGAGGGCGCGACGAGAACGCTGATCCATTGCCCCCCTCCCACAAGGCTCAGTTCTAGCTCCAACTCTGTTCAACCTCTACATAAACGACCTGCCTACTACAAAATCCCGCAAATTCATCTATGCAGACGACATCTGTTTGGCATTCCAAGCACCAGACTTTGAACCACTGGAACGGGTGCTCACGGAAGATCTTGCTAAACTGGACCAGTTCTGCAAAATCTGGCGCCTAAAACCAAGCCCAGCAAAAACCGTCTCCAGTGTATTTCATCTCCACAATGCAAAAGCTGCCAGAGAACTAAACATCCACCAGAGCGGACTCAAGCTTAAGCATGCCCCAAATCCAACTTATCTTGGAGTGACCCTTGATAGGACCTTATCCTTCAAGGAACATCTAAAGGGGACGGCTGCTAAGGTGAAAGTACGAAACAACCTGCTCTGCAAGCTCGCTGGTGCAAAATGGGGGGCGGCAGTCTCCACCCTGCGCACCTCAGCACTGGCCCTTTCATACTCTGTAGCAGAATTTTGTGCCCCTGTCTGGTCCAGGTCATCTTACACACACCATGTAGACACCCAGCTCAACTCAACCATGAGAACTATAACTGGAACAATCCGCTCAACACCACTCCCCTGGCTCTCTGTACTGTCAAACATAGCCCCTCCACACAGCCGGCGAGCAGCATTAACTCAAAGGATGCTCCAAAAAGTTAAAGATTTTCCTCACTTACCAATCCATGCAGATATCTACACCCCACCCACTGCCCGACTTTCATCCAGACGGCCGATTTGGAAAAACCCTCCCCCAGCTGACTTTACCATCCAGACAGCTTGGCAAGAGGAATGGGAGACCAAGGAGGTCCCAAACAAACAGCTGGTGATAAACCCCAACCAACAGGTCCCGGGCACCAACCTCCCAAGGAGACAGTGGTCTACACTCAATCGCTTCAGGACTGGACATGGCCCCTGCTTGGCCAGCCTTCACAGATGGGGCAGTAGCCCTAGCCCACTGTGCGCATGTGGAGAGGAGCAAACTATGGAACACATCATAGAGGCTTGCCCGCTCCAAAGACTGGAAGGAGGATTACACACCCTCCATACAGCAAACCAGGAGGCAACTGCTTGGCTTAAGGACTTTGCATTCGCTAAATAAAAAAAACTTCCACGTTCTCACATTGTTTTTTCTCTCTTTTTCTCACCAAAGTAAACCGGGAAACATTAAAAACACACATGAACAAGCACACAAACAACCAGACAAACAAACTGCAGTTATTTAACGTATTTATTTTATTTTTATTATGAGTCAAGGTTATTTTATCATGTATATATTTTAAAGGTTATTTTGTTTCATTTTAGATCTGTTTGAAATGATGCCTTAAGGTATTTTAGTTCTTATTACCACATTAGTTTATTCTTTTTATATTAGCGCTATTTTACCTTTATTTTAAGGTTACCCCTCACTTTATCGATGCTCACTTGTGATGTAAAGAAGATCTCGCGTTGATATTTTTCCCGAATCTATGCTCACTTGTGATATTAAAAAGATCTTGCATTGACTTAAATCTATGCTTACTTGTGATGTAAAAAAGATCTTGCATTGATTTTATTAATACTCCCTTGCGCACTTTATTGGTCCACTTAACCGGGACGACCAAGCCTCTACCTCATCTAAAACCCGAGTTAGACTTTGCGGCATCAAACGCTTGACTCACAACACTTTTACGCATATTCTCAGACCGACTGCGGACTGTAACTAGGCGTCATCAACAATTAAATTTTCTCACTGTGACCCGCCTGCGGGTTGGCTCCGTCACTCCCCAGCCCTGCCTCCAGTGCTCCCCGGACCGTGTCTCGCTTACACAAAACTGGCTCATTGGCACCAGCCGGGGAGGCAGCTGTGCACACTCGCTGTGGTCCCAGAATGCCGGAAGCAGGCAGGAAAGATATATGGAGTCCCTGTGGCTCGGGCGCCAAGTATGTTAGAAAAATTCTTCTAAACCTTCAGTCAAAAACCAGGCTGGATCAGAGTTTTAGCAAATTTAATTACACTGGCCAGTGGCAAACAATACAAAAATAGTCTCAGAGCCCATTCGCGCACCATTCTGACTCAAACATACAGCACTCGGTTCTTTAAGCCTTTCGTTATCTGGGAGGTGGAGGGGCAATTGTCCATCACGATTAGTCCAGTACATTTGGTCAAAACTTGGTGTACAGATTATTATTTTTCTCAGGAACCATGATGCTCACTCAGTACCAGTCACACGGGAGCCGCACAACATGAACTAAAAACAAGATGATAACTAATGCAGCTGCATCTTTGACACTTTTACACAGTCTCTGAGGCAGGCTCTGAGACAAAGCAATTCACAAATATAAAATTTTTCTATCAGTGACAAAGGACAGTCCTGGCGGAGTCCAACTCTCACTGGGAATGAGTCTGACCGAGTGTTGGCAATACGAACTAAACTCTCACAATGGTCGTATAGAGACCGGATAGCTTGTAACAACAAGCCCAATTCCCCATACTCCCGAAGCATCCCCTACAATAAACCACGAGGAACGCGGTTGAATGCTTTCTCCAAGTCCACAAAACACATGTAAACTTGTTGGGCAAACTCCCACAAACCCTTGAGGATTTTCGAGAAGTTAAAGAGCTGGTCTGATGTGCCATGGCAAGGCCAAAAATCACATTGCTCCTCTTAAATCCGAGGTTCAACCAACGGTCGGACTCTTCTCTCCAGTACCTTGGCATAGACCTTCCCAGGGAGGCTGAGGAGTGTGATGCCTCTGAAGTTGGAACACACCCTCTGGTCCTCCTTCTTGAAAAAAGTAACCACCACCCCAGTTCGCCATGCCAAAGGCACTGTCCCTGACCTCTATGCAGTGTTGCAGAGGCGTGTCAACCATGACAACCCTACAACATCCAGGGCCTTGAGGTACTCAGGGCGATTCTCGTCCACCCCTAGGGCCCGACCACCAAAGAGTTTTTTTTTTAACTACTTCATCGACCTGTGATGGGCGAGTCGTCCCCCTCGTTCACACGCTCTGCTTCATCTGTGAAAGGCCTGTACCTCACCCGGTAGGGGTTACCAAGTCCCCACCCTGGAGCCAGGCCTGGGGGAGGGACTTGATGGCTAGTGCCTGGTGGCTGGGTTTCTGCCCATGGGACCCAGCCAGGCTCAGCCTGAAGGAGTTACATGGGTCCACCCTCCAGTGGGCTCACCACCTGCAGGAGGGACCATGGGGTCTGGTACTATGTGGATCAGGTGGCGGTCGAAGGCAGAGACCTTAGCAGTCTGATCCCAAGCTTCCTAAACTGGCTTTTGGCACGTGGAATAATCACCTTTCTGGTGGGGAAGGAACCTGAGCTGGTGCACGAGGTTGAGAGATACCGGCTAGATATAGTTGACATCACCTCAACACACAGCTCTGGTTTTGGAACCAGTCTCCTGGAGAGGGGCTGGAGCTTGGCCTACTCTGGAGTTGACCCGGGCGAGAGGCGGTGAGCAGGAGTGGGTATTCTTGTATCCCCCCACCTTACTGCCTCTCTATTGGAGTTTTCCCCAGTGGACGAAAGGGTTGTTTCCCAGGTTGTTGTTTCAGGTTGGGAAACAGGTGTTTACCATCATTTGTGCCTATGCACCAAATGATGGTTCAGAGTACCCACCCTTTTTGGAGTCTGTGACTGGGGTGCTGGAGAGTGCTTCTCTTGGAGACTCCATTGTCCTACTGGGAGACTTCAGTGCATATGTGGGTGACGACAGTCAAACCTTGGAGTGATGTGATTGGGAGGAACGGCCTGCCCCATCTGAACCCGAGTAGTGTTCAGTAATTCGACTTCTGTGCCAACCACAGTTTGTCCATAATGGACACCATGTTCAAGCATAAGGGTATCCATATGTGCACCTGGCACCAGAACACCCTAGGTCGCAGGTCGATGATTGATTTTATCATCATGTCATCAGACCTGCGACCACGTCTTGGACACTTGGGTAAAGAGAGCTGCATGCTTATTCTTTATAGAAAAACTGCATTGCAATAAATTAGGGGTTTTTTTGCAAGGTAATTCAAGAAACTTTCTCATTACACTCAGTGAAACATTTCAGCTCATTCTGCTTTAATATTGATGATTATGGTGAAAGTTTTTGAAATTTTGATATTTTTACCTGGTATTGCATGCCATGATGTAAATATACATGTATTAAATTCATAAAATCTGCTGCTCTAGCTTTTTTCTTTGTACTCCTCTAATTTTATTATTGTGCTTCTATATTTTTTCTTTTTATGAGCTCCTTGACAAAAATGTCAGCGTACAGCCCTGAGATGGCATACACCTCGTGTCTTATCATTATTATCGTGTGTCTTATTAAAATTATCATTTTAAGTATGTATTTGTATAAACCATATGTAATTTATCACATCCCAAAGATGCTGGATAAACTTGAAAATGGTTCTTGAAAGTGCTTGAAAGGTGCTTGAATTTTACTTTGAAAAGGCGTGGGAACCCTGATAATAAAACATTTAAATATATTCTGTGTTTACAAAAGCACACATCCCTGTCATATCCCGAGCGCTACTTTGTCCTCGCTCGGGTTATACATCATCCCTGTCAGGCTTTGACAGCAGGTGTTGTCATTCTGGCTTCCCGGGCTCTGATTGGTCAGACGCTCGGGAATTCCCCGCTGTCAGAGTCTGAGCAGCTGTGCTGCATTTGCAATCGTGAGCAGTCGGCTTTAAATGCCGGCGCGAGCGACTGCATCTTGCAGCTGTCTCGTCAACTTTCCCGTCAACATGCTCCTTGTGTTCATCCACGTTTCCCCTTGGATGTAAGTGTATGATTGTTGCAGTAATCATTCGTGTTCCTTGCCTTTTTCCTTGTTTAAACGGTGAGCGAGCGTTCCTCGTCTCAGCCGTCATTTGTCATTGTTTGGCTAGTGGATTATCTTGTTGCTAAGCCCACGCGGCTAGTTATCCTGTCCAACCCTTGCCTTGAGTTATAATAAACTGTTATGCAACTTTACTGGTCTTATGCTGGCTCGTGAGGGCCAGCCCTGACAATCTCAGTTGAAAAAAATGTATCCAATGCACAATTTGAAAAAATAAAATAATTAAAACAGCCTTCATTATTTCCATGTCATTTTGACATGTACAGTAGTTGCAGGGAGCCACAGCATGGGGTCTGAAGAGCCGCGGGTTGCAGAACCTTTGTCTATGCACTGTGAATCATTTATCTGTAATGATATGCATTTTCAGCAGGATTTTGGTGTATATGGCATCTTCACTTGTAAATGATCACATTTGTGTCTACGTAGGGTTCCCCACTGTTTGAGCTTCTGAAAATGGAACATGAGAGCGGAGCAGAAGTGGAAGTGGAGACCACAGCTAGCTTCACCCAGCCGCTGCAGCACAACCATACCGCTGCTGACCTGTAAGTTACAAAATTGTCTTTCCTATGTAGCAGGTAAAATACAATCTTAGACCTGAAAACATCTCTTCAGTGAAGCAGGAAATGCTGTGAATCCTGTGAAGAAGAACTGATCATCTTAAAGTCAGTGATCAGCATCCTTAACTTTCAATTTTATGACTCCCCACCCCCCAGTTTTTTGCTTTGAGGTAGTTAGTTCCTGTTTATGTAGCTAATGCGTGTGGTCAGTGGAAATGTAATGCTGTATTCACATCAATGACAGACATGAAAACGGAAGTTTAATTTAGTTTAGTAAGAAGATGCTGGAAGATTCTGCTGCCACTGCATTTGAAAGTTTTCAAGTTTTTTTTTTTTTGTTTGTTTTTCCCTACCACAGTGGCAGTAACAAATTGCAATTGAAATTACTGAACTGAACTAATTAAACTGCGCTCTCAGGAGTCTGAAATGTCTTTTGAAGCATGTGTCTACTTTTCTTTGTTTTTTAAACAACCTTATGAAACAGCTAGAGGCAGGTCTTCCCATGTTTAGCTCATGCCAATAAAGCCAAAAGGAGCTAATGTGATGGTACGGCATCTGTCTGTCTGTCCCTCTATCTTTCTGTCTGTCCACATTTCATGGGAATCACTAGGAATTTGTTCTGATGCTCACCAAACTCACTCAATGATCATCAGGTGGGTCTGTATCCAAGTTGTGTTCATGGTCAAATGTCAAGAGATTGGGGCACGTATGTGATTTCAGAAAAATTGATACTTGTCTGAGGAAATTACCTTGAATCTCAGCAAACTCACAATGATCCTCAGGTGGATCTGCATCCAGGTTGAGGTGAAGGTCATTGTCAAAGGTCAGGAGATCTGGGCATTTATGATTTCATGAAAAACATTACTTCTTCTAGGCCACTGACCTTGACTTTAAGCACGTCCTAGATGGGTCTGCATTTAGGCTGTCCTTAAGGTCAAGGTCAGTGGTCAGGAGATCTGAGCAGTCTTAGGGTGATTTTGTCAGGCTGGAATGAATTACTCTGTCATTGTCTGGTTTCATGAATCATTGGCAAAATTTAAAAAAAAAACAAAACACTTTTTTTTTACCACCCATCCATCTTCTGTCGCTTTTCCGGTGGTCCGAGTCGCGGAGGTAGCAGTTCAAACAGAGAAGCCCAGACTTCCTTCTCCCCAGCCACCTGCTCCAGCTCTTCAGAGAGGATACCAAGGCGTTCCCAGACCAACTGAGAGACGTAATCTCTCCAGCGAGTCCTGGCTCTGCCCTGGGGTTTCCTCCCAGTGGGATGTGCCCGAAACACCTCAAGTGGAAGGTGTCCAGGAGGCATCCTGATCAGATGCCCAAACCACCTCAACTGGCTCCTTTCTATGTGGAGGAGCAGCAGTTATACTTTGAGCCTCTCCCGGATGACTGAGCTCCTCACCCTATCTCTAAGGGTGAGTCTAGCAATTCTACGAAGAAACCTCATTTCAGCCGCTTGTATCCGCAATCTCATTCTTTCAGTCATTACCCAAAGCTCGTGACCATAGGTGAGGGTAGGAACGTAGATTGACTGGTAAATCGAAAGCTTTCCCTTAGAGCTTTGCTCCCTCTTCACTACAACAGACCGGTACAACGTCCGCATCACTGCAGATGCTGCTCCAATCCATCTGTCAACCTCTCGCTCCATTCTCTCCTCACTCGTGAATAAGACCGCGAGATAGTTAACCTTTTGACTGCCTTGGATCATGCACAGGTAGCGCTGTGGAGTTTCTGTGTCACAGTTCTGTGACTGTCATGTGACGTGGCCTTAAACCATAATAAATCCCCAGTTGTACTAAGTATTGCACCTCACAAGGTGGTAGACATGTATAACTTACTGCTCTTGCCTTGGGGGACTAATGGCCCCAATATAACCGGCCCCCCCACTTCTGGACACCAGAGAAGAAGAGTTTGTAAACAAATGTTGATCGATCGCAAGACGGAGGAGGCATTTGCTCCCAAATTTGCCTACTATTATTCTAAAAAGAGATTATTTAGCTTATGAAGGTGAATATCTACATTTTGTTATAACAGAGGGTGGCCGAAGCTGGTTGATTTGCACCTGCCATCAACCCCCAGCGCCATGTGGCTGGACAGAACAGTCGCGCCGGTTCCCGGTCATCATATGAGACAAATTGCGGCGGAATAAAAGCGAAATTTAGGTGGAATAATCATAACTGTTTCTGGATGAGGGAGAGGAAGCAAAAATGACAGTCAGAAGACAAAATAACAACCAGGATGGACAAAAATGGACGAAACGAGCCGCCTGGCCAGCGGTAAGTCTGACGAATTTCTTTGTTTGTTTACATTGTACTGATTTTCTGGTTCATGTACTTTAACGTCTTGCACTCCGGTGTACCGCAGGCGGGCACGTCTCTGCGTCCTAGAACGCATGAGTGCGCACGAGGGCACTGCGTCCTAGGAGGCACTGAAAAAAAAAGCTGCATTTCCGTTCTTCCACTACAGACACAGCCGCGAACAGAAAGCCAAAGGAGTGCTTTGATTGGTTTAGATGTGATTGACCTTTCATTCGACTAATAAGAGCCTTGAATTGGGTTTCTGAAACCTTGAAGAACCAATGACTGAAAACCTAGCAAGAAGGACCCGCCTACCAACGGCTGCGAATGCAGCGAGCCATTTGAAGCACAGAAGTTCGAAAACTGTTTTGTGTAAGGCTGGGTGAAGAGAGACTGACTGCTGCAGCAGATGAAAAAAGGACCCGCAGGAAGAACCGCCACAGACCCAGCAGCACGGAGACCACCCACAAGTGCGACCTGTGTGACAGGGACTGCCATTCGCTCATCGGCCTGTTCAGCCACAGACAGTGCTGTCCCAGCAGAGTAGACATTTAAGATTCTCTTCCATGGTCATCATAGACCGTCCACATGCTGTTGTGAACAGGTAAGTGTTATAAGCTAAATTATTCTTTATCCCTGAAAATTGTAATCAAAAATGACTTTTGACTGATCGGTAAATTACAACTGTGCGGCGCACGAAGTCCAAAGTCCGTGCGCCGCGGTACACGGTTCGTACCGTGAACGCCGGACCGTGAACACCGTAGCGTAGCGATGGCCGATGTCCGTCCTCTGTAGCGGGGGGGTGGGAGTTGTTATCTTCTACATTACAAATATTTTAGAATAATTTTTAGTGCACTGTAGGTTATTTTTTCTGGTTTAAAAAAAAGAGCCACACATTTTTTACGTGGCATTCTTCTTTGTGTGTGGGGGCTTGTTTGTTCATTCATTCATGAATGAATGAATAAACAACCCCCCCCCCACACACACACACAGCCCTGAGTGTCACCTTTCATTAGAGCCCAAGATGAAGCTTCTAGATTGAATCATTCAAAAGTTAGACATTTTTCCAAACTGTGCCATTTGGCACAGTTCAAAAACGCCTGGGAACTACCTGAGAACAAAGCTGTGTAATATATTCATTTTTTGTGGTATTGTTACAAAATTTTGACCTCAGCTGGATAACACTTGGTTCTACATTTCTGTTGCATTTTCCAGCCCGGATCTGAAGCTGTGTGTTATTTGCAAGCATTTGTATCCAAAAAAACACCCAGGCGAAATTTATTTTCTTCAAGTTCAGTATGTTTAGATGACTGTTACTCAGTGGCAGGAGCACTTAGAGAGATTATGACTGTTTTGCCAAAAAATTCAAAGTGTTTTCTTTTAAATGAGACCAATCCCATGAAGATGCTGCAAAGGGTTGAAGAACAGCTTTTGATTTACTTTGGGCACATTATTTTTTGGCGTTTTTAGGGAAATTGACCAGAGTGCAAGGGGTTAAAGATAAGATAACAAGGTTTCTGGGAAAGATGGCGTCGTGAGCGGCTGTGCAGTTAAGAGCTCGTATCAGTCTTTATATTCAAACGCCATTTAGAACACGTAACTCGAGTCATATATATAAAACATTTTAGAAATGAGTGGCGGAAATATACGCAGAGGCCGCAAAAGCACTAAGAAGTCACCTACAGAACAACTAGAAGAAGAGGGAGCCACCGAGCGCAGCGAAAGTGATTCTGAAGACACCACAGCGGTGAAAATGGACCACAACCACACCGAGGCCCTACAGGTAGGATTAGCCAGCATTAGCAAAGATATAAAAGAGCTGTAACAAAATCTTCATGAGGAATTGACACGTTTTAAAGACGAAATAAAGAAGGAAGTGATACAAGAAATTGCATCCCTCAGACAAGATATGGACCATAAATTCACAGAATGCAACAAAGAAGTACAGGACCAAAAGGCGAGTATAGCCGAGGCCCAGGGTTGCATATCTGAGCTGGAAGAGTGGAACACGGACTAATGAGATGCTGCTAAAGATGCTAAAGCAGACAAGCTACATGCAAGATAAAATGGTAGACCTAGAAGCGAGGTCTCGGAGAAATAACGTTCGCATCTTTGGCCTACCGGAAGAAACTGAAGCAAGCTCTGTGAAGAACTACCTGGAACAGTTATTAAAAAGAGAGCTGGAGATCTCCGGGGATTTCAGTCTGCAGATCCAGCGCGCTCACAGAACCCCGCTGCAGGAACCGAGGGCAGGTGCTCAACCGAGGGCAATAGTGGTTAATTTTCAGACATTCGAAATCAAGGACATGGTGCTAAAAAAAGCATGGCAGAAGAAAATTAAAGTGGGTGATGCACGCATTCAGTTTGACCATGATTATCCTGCTGAAATTGTACAGAAACACAGAGTATATCGTGACATAAAGAAGACACTAAAAGACAGGAACATACACTTCCAAACTCCGTACACGAAAATACAAATTTATTGGAGTGATGGAGTAAAGTTACAACGACGCTGGGGAAGCTGCATGGGACGTAAGAGCGAGGGGATTCCAGCTGGACATGCCGAACAACACAGACGGCGACAGTGAAGGAGAGACCCGCAGAGCGTCGGGATGGCAACGAGTTTGAGGCGGAGAGACGAAGAGAGGCGGCGGGACAGCTGTGTCCCCGAGCTGGGATACAGTGCACCGAGTGAAGGAGAAACTGCGTGAATTTCAAAGGAAATAGCAACAAGGAAGACAGAGAACTTCAGGGGTTAAGTAACGAACTACAATGGTAAGACTTGTGTGTAAAAGTTGGAGATGAAGAATCGAAATCTCCAAATGGGGTAAAAGAACAGTGTTCTCACCCACTAAGATATAGACTCAACTCTACTCATAAAAACAAGGGAATACATTTTCTTGTGAATATATAATAAGAGTTTTGTAATACTGTATGGCCTTGTGCTTTTTTTTTTATTCATAATAGACTGAGAGTTCGTGTGTAAATGTTGGATTTAATTAGACTGAGGGGGGATCCATCAGTAGAATGGTTTTCTCAGTCTAGGGATGGGCCCTTATTGAAGAAGAGGATTTCCTATCCACCTACCAACAGGGGCACGGGGGAAATCGAGAGACCCCCAGGTGGAAGTTTCTTACAGTTTATGTTCTTACTGTGATGTTCGAATGTGTGCATAGTTCTGGTTCAAACTGCTCGGGGAAGCACATGAAAACATGGTTTAAGTGTTATGATAAAAAATAGTCTTAAGATTATATTGCTAAATGTAAATGGTCTAAATACACCTGTAAAGAGAGCAAAAGTCCTAACAAAAGTGAAGAAGGAAAAGGTGGAAATTACATTTCTGCAAGAGACTCACTTATCTCAAAAAGAGCATGAAAAATTTAAAAGATTAGGATTTAGAAACTCATTTTACAGCTCATGCAAACAGGGGCATAAAAGAGGAGTCCTGATATTAATCTCAAATACAATTAAGTTTGAATTTGGAAAAGAAATCAGGGATAAAGAGGGACGATATATACTGGTGAAAGGGAAGCTGGAAAATGAACTTGTCACTGGTAAATGTCTACGCTCCTCCTGAAAGTGATAAACATTTTTTCAAAGTTCTCTTTGATAACATTGCAACAGAAACAGAGGGAATTCTAATTTGTGGAGGTGATTTTAACATAATTATGAATCATAGCCTGGATACAACAAGTTTAAAGAGAAACAAAACACATCTGACAACATTTTTAAAACTGCAACTAGAAGAGATGGGTAGGATTGACATTTGGAGGAGTCTCAATCCATATGAAAAAGATGATACTCATTACTCGGCCACCCACAAGGTCCTCTCGAGGATAGATCACTTCTTTATAAATATAGGTGATAGGTATGGTAGATGAATGTAAAATAGGAGGAGCTGATATTTCAGATCACAATGCTGTATATTTAAAGATTCAGTTAAATGCCCGAAAGAGACAAACGTGTTGGAGACTCAACGTGGGAATACTCAACAACAAAGAACTGGTAGAGGATATAAAAAAAGAAATCAAACAATACGGTATGCTGGCCTACCTGCTTGCCGTTTTCCCCAAACTAGACACTTCTGCAGGTAAATGAGCACTGCATCAGTCCTTTCTATCCCTCTCAGTTTACCTGCGTTAGAAGTCTTCGTTGCACATACAACTCCTGGGGCTGTTAATGGATCTTTTTTCACTTTTAGGTGTTGAATCACACTGAAGCAGCCACAACAGAGTGAAAATAAACATCTGGACACTTCGGACATCAACAACACCACTTCAGGGTGAAGTAAAACTTTGCCCTGAAGCAGTGATGTTGACGTGCGGAAAAAATGTGGGCATATTATCCACATTGCTGCACCTTTTTTTTATATAGATGGCAGCAGTTTGAAACAGCCTTAAAACTAAATTACTTGCTCACAGCTAAACACAGAAGCACAGCGTGCCGCTTCTCGCACCAGGTTTGTTTTAACATTTCTATGGTAATGCATAACTTCCGCTGGCAACGCAACGGACCCAAAATATCGCAATATTCATTTTAACACTGGTATCAAAATTTATTCCAGTATTATCATGAACGATACGATATGGCACACCCCTAGTGGCCATGAAAAAATTCTGTGTTGAACCTGGAATTGACTCGTTCCTGATTAGATACAACTCAGTGTCACAATGTAAACAAAATAGAAGCAAACAAGAAGTTCCAAAAAGCCACCAGATTAGCGTCATAGTGATGATCTAATGCCTAAAAATTGTAAATTCTAATGCTGCTATGATTGAGGAGAGGAACAGTCAGGTTGGTCATTTGGTGTATTAAAGTGACACACAGCCAAAAATCAAGCTTTTTTTCTTGTTAACATGTCTGTAACATGTTTTATCACTTACAAGACATATCAAAAGCGAAGTCACTCAAATTTGTCATGTCTCTGTTTTTTTGCTGTGAGATTTTGCTTAAGCCTCACCCCCTGAAAAAAAGGCAAGTTGTTTTTGGTGACATAACTATATCAGGTCCATAGTGTTGAGCTGATCAGGACTCTGGTCTAACTGAAGTTAGCCTTCAGGGCCAGTTAGCATTTTTGGACAGCTGATTTAAAAACTTGACCCAAATTAAGATGGGATTTACCATTAAACTGCTTTTAAGGACCGATGCAGTTTCAGTCATTATCCTGGGCCACCGAGCATACAACTGGGCATGTCCTTCAACCGGTATGTCTTTTTGTCACAGGTTTTATTCTGTTTAATGTAGCTAGCCACTGTTAACCCTGTGGGATGTAGGTGGGGTTAGTCACAGAACCTGGTGTTTGAAGGAGGAGGAAAAGTGAAAAGATTTTGACACAAAACTGTAAGAAAATGAAAGGTTTTTTGTAGGGGGAAAAAAAGTGCAGAAGATATCATTTTAGACAACGTAGATTTGTTTTTATAGGGGATTTATATCCACAGGAGTGTGCCTTTAAAGCTGTGCAACCATAGACTACAACCATTGGAAGGCTATGGTACAGGTCCATTAGCTTGCACCTTTTGTTGTGGGGATGCAGACCCATACCACTGGCCAGTGGGGGAGGGAGTCCTCATTTGTGCTGCTTTCGCAGTTATGCTGTATAATCTACCTGTTTCTCTCTGCAGTTATTAAACAACAATGGCGGCAAGTTGGTCCCATGTACTCCACTCCAGATTGATTTTGTGCATAATCATTTCTGATTGGCTTGTGGGACTCCTGAAGCAGCTGAGGTGTACCAACAGGCCAATTGTAGTGCAGCTCGGGTGGTTGCTGAAGCAAAAAAATGCCATGGAACAAGACTTCTGGTCGGCCTCGAAGAGATTCTGGAAAACTGTCCAGCGACTCAGGAGGGGGAAACAGCTCCCTGTCCACACTGTGTATGGTGCGGATGGGGCACTGCTGACTTCGACTGGGGACATCATTGGGTGGTGGAAGGAGTACTTTGAGAGTCTCCTCAATCCAACTGACACGCCTCCCACAGAGGAAGCAAGGCTTGAGGACGAGGGGACGACTCGCCCATCACAGGGGTTGAGGTCACCAAAGTGGTTAAAAAACTCTTCGGTGGACGAGATTCGCCCTGAGTACCTCAAGGCCCTGGATATTGTAGGGCTGTCATGGTTAACACGTCTCTGCACCATTGTGGGGAGGTCGGGGACAGTGCCTTTGACATGGCAAACTGGGGTAGTGGTTCCTCTCTTCAAGAAGGGGGACCGGAGGGTGTGTTCCAACTTTAGGGGGATCACACTTCTCAGCCTCCCTGGGAAGGTCGTGGTTTTTGTCCTGGCCATGGCACATCGGACCAACTCTTTACCCTCTGGAGAGTCCTCGAGGGTTCGTGGGAGTTTGCACAACCAGTCCACATATGTTTTGTGGACTTGGAGAAGGCATTCGACCACATCCCTCATGGCCTCTTTTGGGGGGTGCTGCGAGAGTATGGGGTATCGGGCTTGTTGTTACGAGCTATCCGGTCCCTATATGACCGTTTCAGGAGTTTGGTTCGTATTGCCAACACCCAGTCGTACTTGTTTCCAGTGAGAGTTGGACTCCGCCAGGGCTACCCTTTGTCACTGATCCTGTTCAGAATTTTTATGGACAGGATTTCTAGGCACAGCCAATGAACGGAGGGTGTCATGTTCTGTGAGCACAGGATCTCATCTCTGCTGTTTGCAGATGATGTTGTCCTCTTGGCTTCATCCAGCAATGACCTACAGGTCTAACTGGGATGGTTTGCTGCTGAGTGTGAAGCGGCTGGGATGAGAATCAGCACCTCCAAGTCCGAGTCCATGGTCCTCAGCCGGAAAAGGGTGGATTGCCCTCTCCGGGTTGGGTACAAGCTCCTGCCCCAAGTGAAGGAGTTTAAGTATCTTGGGGTCTCATTCACGAGTGAGGGGAGAATGGAGCATAAGATTGACAGACTGATTGGAGCAGCATCTGCAGTGATGCAGATGTACCGGTCTGTTGTAGTGAAGAGTGAGCTGAGCTCCAAAGCAAAGCTGTCGGTTTACTGGTCAATCTGCATTCCTGCCCTCACCTATGGTCATGAGCTTTGGGTAATGACCAAAAGAATGAGATTGTGGATACAAGCAGCTGAAATGAGCTTTCTCCGTAGGATTGCTGGACTTACCCTTAGAGATAGGGTGAAGAGCTCAATCATCTGGGAGAGGCTCAGAGTACAACCACTGTTCCTGCATTTCGAAAGGACCCAGTTGAGGTGGTGTGGGCATCTGATCAGGATGCCTTCCAGGACAGCTGGAAGAATGTCTTGGTATCCTCTCTGAAGAGCTGGAGCAGGTGACCAAGAAGAGGGAAGTTTGGGTTTCTCTGCTTGAGCTGCTGCCTCTGCGACCCAGACCTACGGAAAAGTGGTAGAAAATGGATGGATGGATGAATCATCTATCTATAAATGCACGAAATTGCTGTCTCTGTGTGTGTTTGTCCTCAGACTGACCTATGATTTTATACGTGTTTTGCTGAGGTTAGATTTTTTTGGGATTTTGCGTACTTTATTGATCCCCAGAGGGGAAATTCAGGGCATCCACCTGGATGGATGAAGCAGCCACGGTACGGCGCTATCCCTTCACTACTCACACACACATTCACACCTAAAACCACTTTAGAGTCTCCAGTTAACCTAACCTGCTTGTTTTTGGCCTGTGGGAGGAAACTGGAGAAATCCCAAAGTAAACCCACACAGACATGGGGAGAACATGCAAACTCCACACAGATCACTGTTGGTCAGGGGCTGGGATCGAACCCGGGATCCCATGGCCAAGGGTGAGTTACGAGGGTGTGCATCCCAAAGGATGGAGTCGCTCAGTCAAAATATGAAAAATTTTTATCAATAAAAGTTAAGCCACCGCTCTGTGTCTCTTCATGCCTGGTTTCAAGAAGTGTGGGTGGGGTGTCGGCTTGACTCTGTTCTGATTGGATAATACACAGAATCACAACCATGCTGATTGGATAACACACGGCATCTCAACCATTTCCCCCCCCCCACCTCGACGCCGGAAGATGGCAGCCAGTAACAGCAGCTCTTGTTAACGTTTTTCCTAACTTTGTGTCTTTATTTTAATGTATTCTGTCTCTAGTGTGTTCTTTCTTATCAACGCTGGGCAATAAGACTCGAGTAACGACTGGACCATGTTTTATTGTTTGCTGCTGGTTTTCATGCTATTTCTCTTCCTCATGGCTATGGAGAACAGTGGAGTAAAAGGATTGTTTACACACGCGACCAGCTGATTGCGCTGAATGGACTACCTGGAGCTAAGCCCCTTATCCCGGACGAGCTCAGGAGGAGTCGCCTGGGGCAAAGAGCTGGAAGAAAGGTTTGAAAGAGGAGGAGAAAATTTAAACCAACCGTACCAGTGTTCAATTCAATTCAATTCAACTTTATTTATATAGCGCCATTTCACAACAGTCATCTCATAGCACTATCAACTGTAGGGGGGAACCCCCACAGTTGCAGAAAGACCCCAGCAATCAGGCGATCCCCTGTGAGCAAGCACTTGGCGACGGTGGAGAGGAAAAACTCCCTTTTAACAGGAAGAAACCTCCAGCAGAACCAGGCTCAGGGAGGGGCAGTCATCTGCTGCGACTGGCTGGGGGGTGAGGGGATAGAGAAGAAGAAAAGAACAGACATGTAGAGAGCAAACAGCACGATGGGGACTCAATCTATGGGAGAGAACAAACAGATGTTAATGACCAGCAAAAAAAAAAATATTTCATAGAGAGTGAGGAAAGGAGTGAGGCCCAGTGCATTACTGGAGGTCCCCCGGCTGACTAAACCTATTAGCAGCATAACTAAGGGAGGGTTCAGAAACACATGATCCCTCTCTAATTGTAGGCTATATCAAAAAGGTAGGTTTTAGCCCTATTCTTAAAAACAGAGATCGAGTCTGACTCCCGAATCCAGATTGGCAGCTGATTCCGCAGGAGAGGAGCTTGATAGCTGAAGGCTCTGCCTCCCATTGTACTTTTGGAGATTCTAGGTATTACAAGTAATCCTGCATTTTGGGAGCGTAGTGCTCTGTTAGGATAATACGGTAGTATCAGATCTTTTAAATAAAAAGGAGCCTGATTGTTTAGAGCTTTGTAAGTAAGAAGAAGGATTTTAAACTTAATTCTAAACTCTATGGGAAGCCAATGAAGGGAGGCCAGAACCGGAGAGATATGATCTCTCTTTCTAGTACCTGTTAAAACTCTTGCTGCAGCATTTTGGATCAGCTGAAGACTTTTTAAAGATGATTTAGGACAGCCTGATAATAAAGAATTACAATAATCTAATCTCGAGCTAACAAAAGCGTGGATCAGTTTCTCAGCATCACTCTGAGACAAGATGCTCCTAATCTTGGCAATATTATGCAAATGATAGAAGGCAGTCTTAGAAACAAATTTAATATGTGAATTGAAGGACAAATCCTGATCAAAAATAACTCCAAGGTTCCTCACAGAGCTATTAAGAGAAAGAGTAACCGCATCCAAACTGAAAGTTTGATTTGGAAAGGAATTTCTAAGGTTTTTTGGACCAACAAGAATGACTTCAGTCTTATCTGAATTTAATAGCAGGAAATTACAAGTCATCCAAGCTTTGATTTCCTTAAGACAGGCTTCTAACTTGGCTAATTGATTACTATCATCTGGCTTCATTGACAGGTATAATTGTGTGTCATCTGCATAACAATGAAAATGTATACAGTGCTTTCTAATTATGTTGCCTAACGGAAGGACATATAAACTAAAAAGAGTAGGGCCTAGCACAGATCCCTGTGGAACTCCATGACTAAGCTTTGAGTTGAAAGAAAACTCATTATTTACATGAACAAACTGGAACCTATCAGATAAATAAGATCTAAACCATTGCAACGAAGTTCCATTAAGTCCAACATAGTGTTCTAATCTATCAAGTAGAATATTATGATCGATAGTATCAAAAGCTGCATTAAGGTCTAAAAGGACAAGTACAGAAACTAGTCCATTATCAGATGCAATGAGGAGGTCGTTAGTGACCTTCGCTAAGGCTGTTTCAGTACTATGATGGATTCTAAACCCAGATTGAAACTCTTAAAGTAAACCATTTCCCTGCAGGTGGTCAAATAATTGCGCAGCAACAACTCTTTCTAAGATTTTTGAAATGAAAGGGAGATTAGAGATTGGTCTATAGTTAGCTAAAGCTCCTGGATCTAGCGTTGGCTTTTTGAGTAAGGGTTTAATTACAGCCGTTTTAAAAGCCTGCGGTACATGGCCTAAAGTTAATGAAGAATTGATTATATGAAGAATAAAGCTACCAATAAGTGGGAAGACTTCTTTAAATAACCTGGTAGGAATAGGGTCTAAAAGACAAGTTGAAGGTTTGGATGAGGAAACTATTTTGTCTTTGTTAATCACTGGTAACGTGAGGTCTCTGGGAAATAAGACGGACGAGCTCACAGTGGGCAGCATGGTGGCGGAGTGGTTAGCACTGCGACAGCACAGCAACTCACCCTTGGCCGGGGGATCCTGGGTTCCATCCCAGCCCCCGACCAACAGTGATCTGTGTGGAGTTTGCATGTTCTCCCCGTGTCTGTGTGGGTTTACTCCGGGAATTCTCCGGTTTCCTCCCACATGCCAAAAACATGCAAGTTAGGTTAATTGGCATCAAATTGGGGATTCTAAATTGTCCTTAGGTATGACTGTGAGAGTGAATGGTTGTCTGTCACTCTGTGTTGGCCCTGCGATGGACTGGCGATCTGTCCTGGGTGTACCCTGCCTCTTGGCCAAAGATGCTGGGATAGGCTCCAGCCCCCCCGCGACCCGAAAAGGATTAAGCAGAAGAAGATGGATGGATGGAGCTCACAGTGCTGGTCAGGACGCAGAGAGAATACAGGGAGTGCAGCATCATGTGTTTTACAAAGATGTGGCTTTGCTCACACATTCCTGACAACAACGTCGCGCTACCCAGCTTCAAGACTATCCAGGCAGACAGGGACATTATAGGGAGCAGTAAAAGGAAGGGAGGGGGAATTGTGTTTTTTGTGAATGAAAAATGGTGTAATCCCAGACATATTTATGTGAAAGAACGTCTCTGCAGCCCGAACATTGAACTGCTCGCTGTGAGTATACGACCCTATTACATGCCGAGAGAGCTCATGTACGCTATTGTATTCGCTGTTTACATTCATCTGTCAGCTGATGCAGCGGCGGCATGTGACATCATCAGCTCCACTGCTGCCACTCTATTGGCGCAGCATCCTGACGCATTCATGGCCGTCACAGGAGATTTTAACCACGTCTCACTGGACAAAACATTACCAAACGTTCACCAGTTTGTTGACTGTCCCATCAGAGAAAATAAAACACTGGATCTGCTGTATGTCAATGTCGGAGATGCATACGGTACCACAGCTCTATCCCCCTTAGGCAGATCTGATCACAACATGGTTCTGTTATCACCCAAGTACATTTTTCTTGTGCAAAGGCAGCCTGCTCACACATGGACTGTGAGGAGGTGGACACAGGAGGCTGCTGATGCACTACAGGACTGCTTCGAGACAATGGACTGGGATGTACTCTGTGGGCCACACGGGGAGGACATAGACAACATGACTGACTGTATCACAGAATACATCAGATTCTGTGAAAACACAGCCATGCCAGCTCAGACCGTGCGCTGTTTCCCCAGCAACAAACCATGGATTACCAGTGACCTGAAAGCACTTCTTAACAAGAAGAAGAGGGCTTTTAGGTCTGGAGACAGAGAGGAACTGAGGAGAGTGCAGTGTGAACTGAGAGAGGTGTTGAGGAGGTGTAAAGACAGTTACAGGAGGAAGTTGGAAGATAAACTACAGCAGAGGAATATGAGAGAGGTGTGGTCTGGAATGAAAAACATCACTGGGTGTAAGGGGAGGGACAGACAGACAGCGGGGAGCCATGAGAGAGCCAATGAGCTGAATCTTTTTTTTTTTTAATAGGTTCAACTCACCGTCTGTCACTCTCACAACACAGCCAGACTCCCACATACCCCTCCCCTCTCACTCCCCTGAGCAGTACCTCCCTCTCCCCTCGGCCCCCCTCCTCCCCACTGATGACATCAGCACCAACCCCCACATCACTGTGACTAAAGGCCAGGTGAGGAAACAGCTGGAGAGACTTCACCAGTGGAAGGCTGCGGGCCCTGATGGCATGTCCGCCTGGATCCTGAGGACCTGTGCCAACCAGCTAGCTCCAGTACTGAAACACCTGTACAACGTGAGCCTGAGCCTGGAGAGAGTACCGGTGCTGTGGAAGACATCCTGCCTGGTTCCTGTCCCCAAGACGTCCTCTTTATTGGACCTGACTATCGACCAGTTGTCGTCACATCACACATGAAAAATTTCCTGGAGAGACTTGTTTTAGTCCACCTGAGGCCGCAAGTGAAGACGTGGCTGGACCCTCTGCAGTTTGAATATCAGCCCCATCTAGGAGTTAAAGACGTCATCATCTACCTGCTGCAATGAGCTCACTTGCACCTGGATAGAGGAGCAGACACTGTGAGAATCACATTCTTTGATTTCTCTAGTGCATTTAACACCATTCAGTCGCTGCTGCTGGGTGAGAAGCTGCGGGTGATGGGTGCTGACAGCTCTGTGATCCCCTGGATTACCAACTACCTGACAGGCAGGCCACAGTTTGTCCAGCTGGGCAGTGTTTTGTCTGATGTGGTGGTTAGTGATGCGGGAGCTCCACAGGGGACTGTGCTTTCTCCTTTTCTCTTCACCTTATACACCACCGACTTTTCGGCTTTAGGACTGTGACTAGGATTCTTCTTTGACTTGGCACAGAGGCGTCGTCTCTTCGAATTTAGTCTGCTGGTAGGATCATTAGCTTCCCCAGGCGAGCCCGGGTACTGGCGGAGGGCGCGACGAGAACGCTGATCCATTGCCCCCCACTGGAACAATCCGCTCAACACCACTCCCCTGGCTCTCTGTACTGTCAAACATAGCCCCCCCACACATCCGGCGAGCAGCATTAACTCAAAGGATGCTCCAAAAAGTTAAAGATTTTCCTCACTTACCAATCCATGCAGATATCTACACCCCACCCACTGCCCGACTTTCATCCAGACGGCCGATTTGGAAAAACCCTCCCCCAGCTGACTTTACCATCCAGACAGCTTGGCAAGAGGAATGGGAGACCAAGGAGGTCCCAAACAAACAGCTGGTGATAAACCCCAACCAACAGGTCCCGGGCACCAACCTCCCAAGGAGACAGTGGTCTACACTCAATCGCTTCAGGACTGGACATGGCCCCTGCTTGGCCAGCCTTCACAGATGGGGCAGTAGCCCTAGCCCACTGTGCGCATGTGGAGAGGAGCAAACTATGGAACACATCATAGAGGCTTGCCCGCTCCAAAGACTGGAAGGAGGATTACACACCCTCCATACAGCAAACCAGGAGGCAACTGCTTGGCTTAAGGACTTTGCATTCGCTAAATAAATAAATAAACCACCGACTTTCAGTACAGCACCGAGTCGTGCTACCTGCAGAAATTCTCTGACGACTCGGCTGTTATTGGGTGTATAAAAGGGGGAGAGAAGGAGGTGTACAGAGCACTGGTAGACAGATTTGTGGACTGGACCGAGCAGAATCACCTGAGACTGAACGGCAGCAAGCCCGGAGAGATGGTGATTGACTTCAGAAAGAAGATGACGCCTTCACAGCCATTGCGGATTAGGGAGGGAGGTTGTGGGGGTAGTGGAGGACTACAAATACCTGAGTGTCGCAATCAGCAGCCTATGGGACTGGAAATCTAACACCAATGCTATGTAGAAGAAGGGGATGAGCAGACTCTACTTTCTGAGGAAGCTGACATCCTTCAACATGTGCAACAAGATGTTGGAGCTTTTCTACCAGGCCGTTGTTGCCAGCGCCATCTTCTTTGCTGCTGTCTGTTGGTATGGCAATATCAGAGCCAGTGACACCAACAAACTTAAGGCTTTGAGTGTGACTGTCGCCGAATTGCGACATAACCCCTAGTGGTCAAGAGTGGTACATATTTTCTGTCAATAAAATAGATCATATTTCCAAGGCTATAACTTGAAAGTGGTAAGAGATAGTGGGTTCCTGTCAATTAAAAAGATGTAAAATATGATCCAAAGTTTCAGATAGGAATAAATTTACGCATCTAATTTGCATAATGTCACGGCAGCTATATAAATTCCATAACTCAGTCAAAAGCGGACTTTGGACATATTTACACAAAGAATGGTTCGGTTTTTTGACACCGTTGTCTCTACAGGGGTATGTTGTTATCTTCAAAGTATATGAACCAGAAAATCAGTACAGTGTAAAAAAAACAAATAAACTTGTCACTTACCGGCGGCTAAGGGGACTCACTCGCTGCCGTGGTTGGTGCATTTTCATCCATTATCGTCGTTATTTTGCATTCTGTCGGTCATTTGCGCTCTCTACCACATTTACAAAGTCTTATGATTACCCTACATAAATTTCGCTTGTATCCCACGGCTATTTTCCATGTACGAAGCCATCTAAGTGACGGTGCATGATGATGGACGGCAGCCATATTAGCTTTCTGGGCTAAAAGGATGAAAACAGAAAAAGGAAATGAGGAGTTCTTCTTCTTTGGTGTATTACGTGTCATCCATTGAGTCCTCCAATGCGTGCCTGCCACCTTCTGAAACTGGCAGATCAGTACAAATCAGTACAAATCCTCAGTGCAACCAGGGATGTCAGAGTGAGATGACAAGGCGCCGCACTCTGCCACTAGGGGCACGCAAAATCTCACACTCAAAGGGTTAACAAGATTATCAAGAAGGCTGGCTCTGTAACTGGTCTCAGGGTGAAGACCTTTGAATCTGTGGTGGAGAGGAGGACGCTGAACAAACTGTGATCCATCATAGACGATCTTGATCACCCCCTCCACCACACACTGTACAGTCAGCGGAGCACTTTCTCCAGCAGACTACTACAGCTTTGCTGCTGAACAGTTAGGTACAGGAAATCTTTTCTGCTGCATGCCACTTCACTGTACAATAACTCACTCTGATGTTGAATTTTGGTCATAACAATGCTGCCATACTGCACCTTATAGTATAACTGGTACCCCGTATTTCACCCTGTGTCTTATAATCCTTCTCTGTACAGTCAGTGCTATCCATTGTCTCATGAGGATCATCATCTGTTTAACCAGTAGCCTATGTTGTATATAAAGTTATCTAAACATTTTTACTTTACTTCCCTGGGTAACTCCTTTTCTGTTGTGCTGTGTGTTTTTCTGTTGGTTGAGTTGTCTGTGTCATGCTGCTGTTAAGATAAGATAAGTCTTTATTAGTCCCACAGTGGGGAAATTCCAGGATTACAGCAGCAAAGGGATTGCAGCACTCAGAGCAATAGTTAATAAGATAATAAGTGAAAGACGATAAGAACAACGGACTCGTTGTGTCTGCTTACACCTTTATTGCCGACCACAAAAAGTGACATGAGAGTCTCCAGAAAAAAACATAACCGCTTTTCCCCTTCTGCTCGCTTTCACAATGAAAGCCCTCCGAATAACAGCACAACAAACACATGATAAATGACAGTTATATACAACATATTATATCTGAAACTTAACAATCTCCCTGTTTTGTTTTTTTTTTTTTAAATCAGTCATATTCAAACCCATTAAGTCCAACAACATAAACATATACACGTGCTCAAATAAACCCTGAGCTTGAAGACAGAACATAACTGTTAAACAAAGCTTAAATATGAATAGAAGACAGAACATAACTGTTAAACAAAGCTTAAATATGAATAGAAGACAGAACATAACTGTTAAACAAAGCTTAAATAGGAATAGAACTGTATGTTCTCAAGTTTTCTTTTTTTTTTTAAGTAATACTCTGACCCCCTATTAACCAATAGTCCATTGCCCTTCACTCAGCGCCTTGAGCAACTGGTGAGCTGATGCACCCCTTTTTGTGAGGCAGTCTGCGAGTTGTTCTTTTGTGCTCTGCCACAGTATCTGTTCAATTTTCTGCATCTGAATAAGCTCTTTGATGCTACTAATTTCCAAACGAAGTCTTTTCTCAGAAACTGACTTTGTGGATTTTAGTGCATCAGTTAGCGAATGGTTGTCTGTTCCACAGATTATTGGAGGGGCATGGTTCGTGTCTCCTGCGGTCAACTCAGAAAACAGTGTAGCTAGAAAAAGTGCATTGTCAACTCCCTCAGACATAGCCAGGGTTTCACCAGCTAGTGTACTTCTCACTACCCTTTTTACTCTCTTTGATTGCCAAGAAAGAGGTGAAAACTTCCCCTTTTCTCCCATGAGAGTAATGAAATGTCCTCCTTGAGTGCCTCCATCAGACAGGTTTCCAAATGAGGCATCACTAAACACAGTTATTTTTAGTGCACTGTCTTTTCCCAAATGTGAAAAGTTTAACACAACCTTCTTTGACTTTATCTTGCACACTATTCTGTTTGCTTCATGGATCGTGTGTACAGTTGCATCTTTCAGTGTTGATGCTAGGTTACTAGCATCAAACATCACATCTGGTCTACTCTGCCTGGCAACCCAGAGAATCTGACCAATCTTTGATCTGAGTTGATCTTTTTCCTCCTCACAGAGAGGCGAATCTTGCTGTACTGCTCACGATGGGTCAATGTGTATGGGCTGCATGTGCTGAATGTATTTCTCCTGGTGCATTTGCACCTTTCCATCAAGAGTCACAAAGTCGACTTCCGGTTATGGCTGCCACGTAAGAAGGACATGTCTCACTCTGCTCTGCTTCTGGAGAAAAAAAATCTGCAAATAACTCTCTCATTTGGGACAGAACGTATCCCAGCGTTTGAGCGAGGATATGTCGGTGAAGCCTAAGGCTGGAAAACCAAGTAGAGGAAAAAGCGAGCCGCAGAAACAGTCCAAATTAATGGACTTTCAGGTCTGTGACGCAGCAGAGAAAGCACCAAATATGGCGAAGGAAGCTAACAACGGCGCGGGAGCTGCGGGAAGCGACACAGGTGCGTTGTTGGCGGCTATGAGTTCAATGAGAGCGGAATTTTCCTCTAGATTTGATGGGATTATGGCAGCGTTGGAAGGAATGAGAAAGGAATTGGGTGACTGTGTAGAACGAATGGCGCAGATGGAGCTTCGTATTTCCAGTGCTGAAGATGAAGTCAATTGTCTCCAATTAAAGGTGTGCACTTTGGAAAAAAAAATAAATGTCTGGAAGAAAATATTCTGGATTTGGAATCCCGGTCGAGACAGAACAACTTGAGGCTGGTGGGTCTACCGGAAGAATCCGAAGGTCGGGACCCGTGTTCCTTTCTGGAAAAGTGGATTCCGGAGGCGCTGGGCAGTGCGGAGCTGCGGCCGGCGGTGGTTTTGGAGGGCGCGCATCGTATTGGCCCACGGAGAGATAAGGGACCACCGAGGACCTTAATTATGAAGTTTGTCAGCAACAGAGACAGGATGAAGATCTCCAACGCTGCGCGAGCCAAAGGAGTGATTAAACACCAGGATCAGCAGGTGCGGTTCTACCCAGATTGGGCCACAGGAATCCAACAATTGAGGAAGCAGTATGATCCCGTACGTAAAGAGCTGCGCAACCTTGGGATTCGTCATGGTGCAATCTATCCTGCGAGACTGCTGACCACGTATGGGGGCAGAACCCACATCTTCAAGACCCCAGAGTAGGCGCAGGAGTTCATCAAGAAGATCCAAGAAGAAGAGACTGGTGGGAGCTAAGCATGAACAAAATATAAGGTAGAATAATTAAGCATTTGCACAGGCATCTGACTGACTTGAAGCAAATAGCAAGTTTACAAAATATAGATTGCATTATATATTTAAAAAAAAAACGAACACAAAAAAAACTATGATGTACAAAGTTGCTAAAAATTTTGGAGTTAAGTTGGAAAACTACAGAGGAGAGTTAATGTTACGTCATTAAAAGCAGTAGAGTTAGGGTGATTGGGAGGATGAAGAAGGAGTGGCTTAGGCTGATCCTCGTGGATGTGGAGCGGTCGATGGCTATATCGGGAGACGGAATTTTTCTTTTGATTTTGGGGGGTTCGCCACAAGTGTGGGAAGGGGGAATTTGTTTGTGTGTAGTTTGTAGGATGAATGTTCAACCACTCATTTTTTTGCTTCTCTGTATGAGCATGTTTACACTGCAAGGTAATCCCAAACTCCCTATTGATCATAAACCAAAGCGTTAATCTTAATTTAACTTCATGGAATTGCAGAGGTCTACAAAATTTAAAAAAACTTAAACAAGTTATGAATAAAATAAAAGACATGGGTTCAAAAATTGTGTTTTTACAAGAAACTCATCTAATAGAGGAGGATGTAAAAAGAATTAGGAGTAGATGGCAAGGAAGTGTTTTCACCTCATCATTTTCATCCCGAGCCAGGGGAGTTATGACTCTCATACATAAATCAGTCCCTTTTCAAGTGAAAAATGTAATTGGAGACAAATTTGGAAGATATGTAATCATTCAAGGATCTTTGCTATTAGAAAATATAAATTTGGTGAACTTATATGGTCCCAATATAGATGATCAAAAGTTCTTTGCTAATTTATTTCTTATCTTATCATCACTTACAGGGCAACATATAATAGCAGGGGATTTTAACTGAACATTGAATCCTGGTATAGATAGATCAACAGGACTGGACTGTACGCACAATGGATGCAGGATGACCATTAATCATTTTATGAAAGAATTGAGATTGCTAGATATATGGAGAGAAATGAAACCACAAGTCAAAGCCTACTCTTGTTATTCCAGTACCTACAAGACATTCTCACGTATTGATTATTTTTTGATTTCCACAGAATTAAGGTCCAAGATTCAAAACTGCTTTTATGATAACATCGTGATCTCTGATCATGCACCCTGCTGTATAATATATGTAGATAAGAAATTGACAAAGGAATCAGGTAGATGGCAATTTCAGCATAAATGGCTTCAGGATGAGGAATTTGTCAAGTACATAGAAAAACAGATAGACGAGTACTTTGACATCAATACTACACAAACATCAGCATGTGTAAAGTGGGAGGCTTTCAAAGCTTTTATTAGGGGACATATTATTAGTTATACAGGTTCAAAATCTAAGAAGACTCGAGAGGAGAGAGCCCAATTGGAACATAAAATAAAAAATCTTCAGGAAAAAGTGTATGCAGGAAGTGATCCAAGGTTGGAGAATGAATTACTGATTTTGAGAGCTGAATACGACAAAAAATCAGTGAATAGAGCTGCCTCGAGTCTTCTAAGATTGAAACAATCTTTTTATGAACAAGGTGAAAAATCAGGAAAATTATTGGCATGGCAGATTAAACAATTAGAATTTAAAACACCAATTACCAGTATTATAAGTAACGGACAGGTAGTTATAGATCCTTTAGAAATTAACAGAGCCTTTAGAGATTACTATGAAAAATTATATGATACCAAAAATGAATCTGATTTAACAAAACTAAATGGGTTTTTGAACGAACTATCTATACCGTGTATTCCAAATGAAAACAGGGAGATATTGGAGTCTAAAATTAGTCAAGAAGAAGTTGGGCTAGCCATTGATAATATGAAATCAGGAAAAAGTGCAGGACCAGATGGTCTTCCAGTTGACCTTTATAAAAAATTTAAGAATAAATTAATAAAACCTTTTTTGGAAATGGTTTTAGAAGCATTTCAAAATAATAATTTACCATCATACATGAATAATGCCTTAATTATACTGTTGCCAAAACCAGGTAAGCCCTCTAATAAATGTGAAAATATGAGACCAATAAGCCTATTAAATGCCGACCTTAAGATAATCTGTAAAATTTTAGCAAGACGAATACAAGAAATTTTACCAAATATTATTAATCGAGATCAGAATGGCTTTATAAAGGGAAGACAAGGCTTCCATAATGTAAGAAGACTATTTAATATTATTTATTTTAATAAAGAAGCACCGGATACAGCTCTCCTATCACTGGACGCCGAAAAGGCCTTTGATAGAGTCGAATGGCCCTTTCTTTTTGAAGTCTTACAAAGGTTTGGACTTGGAAATAATTTCATAAAATGGGTTCAGATAATATACAATAATGCTACAGCAGAAATCCTAACAAATAATATTTCAAAATCAATAAAAATCAATAGAGGATGTCGACAAGGCTGTCCACTTTCACCTTTACTGTTTACTATGGCAATTGAACCTTTAGCGATGGCGATACGTTTACATTCACAAATATATGGAATTAAAGTTGGACCAACAGAACATAAAATCTCCCTGTACGCCGATGACATAATTTTGTTTATGTCGAATCTAAAAAAATCAATTCCGACCTTGTTGAATTTAATAAAGAATTTTGGGGAAATATCAGGATATAAAATAAATAAAACTAAATCTTCAATATTAATGCTAAATGAGACCCAGAGAAATTACCCAGACCCTGAGGTAAATCAATTCAGCGTTGTAAATCAGTTTAAATATTTAGGAATCCAAATTGTGCCTAAGCTTGAATCAGTCGCCAGTGTCAACTATGAAGCCTTAATGACAGATATCAATGAGTCAATTCAGAGATGGATGTCACTACCAATGTCGATGATCGGGAGAATCAATATACTTAAAAGTAATATTTTACCTAAAATACTTTATTTATTTCAATACATTCCCTTACCACCACCTTTAGATTTATTCTCAAGAATTAAAAAAAAGTTAGTGGAATTTATATGGAACAACAGGAGGGCTAGATTACGTCTGTCTTTATTATATTTACCATTTGATCGTGGAGGTCTGAAATGTCCAAATTTTATGTTGTATTATTGGTCGGCACAACTGAGGTCTATGACATATTATTTTTCATTAAATGATCTCCCTCACTGGACTGAAATGGAATCATACAATTTACCTTTACCTCTTCCCATATTCATATACTCAGATTCGGCAAAAAAATTACAAAAACAAGTTAAAAATCCATTTGTAAAGCATATGATCAAAATATGGTGTGAAGCTAAAAATTATTTAAAAGAACCACAGTTATTGTCACCATTTAGCCCAATATGGGGTAATCAATATTTTAAACCAGGAAGAGCGGACGCTGTATTTAAAGTATGGAATTTAAAAGGGATTCAAAAGATTCAAGATTTATATTTGCCATGTGCAGATAACATAATGTCTTTTGAAGAGCTGAGGGTCAAATTTAATCTTAATAGAACACATTTTTTTAAATATCTTCAACTTAGAAACTTTATTCGATCAAATCAAAATAAAGCTCTCACTCGACCTATTTATTCATCCTTGGAAAAAATGTTGATGAAAGATAGTAAAAGAAAGGGTATTATTTCAGAGTTTTATAACTCATTGACACTATCCTCAAGTGAAAATTCACAGAAAAGATTAAACTACTGGAAAGAAGATCTGCAAATTGAAATTTCAGAGGAACAATGGGAATTGGCTTGTACAGAAGCTCAAACCAAATCAATAAATGCACGCCTTAAATTGATACATTTCAAATGGTTAATGCGGATGTATGTTACACCGGAGGAGTTAAATAGATATAACAAAAATATACCAGATACATGCACAAAATGCATGGAAAGTAAAGGAACCCTATTTCATTGTGTATGGGAATATAGAATAATAAGAATGTTTTGGGAAGAGGTGAGGGTAACAATTGAAAAAATAATCTCAAAACAAATCATATTGAATCCTAAACTGTTTTTGTTGGGTCTGTACCCAGAAAAGCATAACTTTAATAAAAGTGAAAGAACATTCATAGACCTCAGTTTGCTTAATGCCAAAAAATGTATTGCACTACTGTGGAAAAAGACTCATAGACCAGATGTGACTCAGTGGTTAAGACAGATGTTAACAAACCTTCCATTAGAAAGAATAACATATATACTGAAATCAAAGGAAATTGTGTTTGAGAATATATGGAGACCTTTTATTGATCATGTAAAAAATTTAAACATAACTCTTGAAGAAGAAGGTGAATGATGTGTGTGGACCTTGTAAATTCCAAACTGGTGAACATAATATGTATACTTATGTAATGGATTGTCTAGACTAAACAGAGGAGCATTGTTGAAGACTTGATTTTGTTGGTGGTTGTTGGTGTTTTTAGTGCATTTTTTTTTTTGTAGTACTTTAGTGTTAGTGTTTGATTGTTTGTGTCATGTTTGTTTAAAAAAAAAAAAAGGTTCAATAAAGATATTGTGGAAAAAAAAAGAGTCACACAGTCTACTCCCACATAGGAGAAGTGTTTGTGTGCTTCACGCCCAACCTGGAAAACAGATTTCAGGTGAGGTATGACTGTTGTGGCGAATTTTTGTGTGCCTCCCCATATGAAATCATCTACATGACAGGCGAGCACCCCAGACACGGTGCAGTCTTGATCTATCCAATAGAAAACAGCTGGATCGACCTTTGACATTTGTCCACCTGCTTTCAGCACCATCTCTTTGACTCTGTTGTACCAGTACAATGATGCATCTGCTAAGCCATATACACACTTTTTGAGCTTCCATAATATTCCATTACAGTTGGCTTCAGGAGGTGGTCTAATGTAAATGTCATGTGACACCTCCATTCCCTGAAGAAATGCTGATTTTATGTCCATAGAATGAAGTGACCATTGTTTTTGACAAATAACTGCTGTTAGCAGTCGTAAGGACTCTGAAGCACAGGTGGGTGAGTCCTTTTGCAGCTCAGACATCTCCATCTCCTCAAAACCTCTTGCCACCAGACGAGCTTTTGGCACTAATCCTGAGACGGTTTCTTTGAGAGTACACACCCACCTTGTTGAAATACACTTTTGTCCCTCATCCTTCATTTCTACAAACACACAGTTATCGCTCCAGCATTTAATTTCTTCTTGTTTGGCTTTATCAAATGATAAATCATTAGCCACAAACACATCTTCATTAGCGTTAACATCAGTGACAGCAGGTTCAATCTCAAGACTCTGTACCTGTGTTAGATCAACAGATTTTGTGTTACCATCTAGACAATCAGGCTCCATAAAAAGCAAGTTATACCAATTTTTATATTTCCCTGTTGCTTTGCCTGCCCGCCCCAAAACTTTGGCTGTGTGTTTAACCCCACTGTCTTTGTCTATGTATTTCAGGACCTGCCCCGTTTTCAAACAAACACCGGATGTTTCAGCTGTGTTTGTTTCTCTGTTAGGCATTTCTGGTTGTATTTCATGAGTCTCTCTGTCACCATTCGTGGAAAGTGAAATCTCACTCTGAACTCCAGTAGCTTCTTCGGTGTAATGGGGCTGAAGCATGTTTTCTTGAACCTCCATTTCGTTTTCTGTGTTCTCCATGTTTTCAGCAGTTCCTATCATTCCTTGTTTTTCACCAATGTCTGTGTTGTTTTCTGAATTTCCATTTGTTGTCTGATGTTCACTACTTTTAGGGTTCACTTTTCTCAGTCTGAGATGATACACTCTTACGCAGGTTCCTCCGTGTCGAACAAACACCACTGCACCATCCTGGCCAATAACAACTGCTGGCCCTTTCCACTCTGGACAGTCCACTCTTTTATAGTAGACTTTATCACCCACTTCATATGTTTCATCTGTGTGACGGATTTGTTTGCGTAGTGCTCTCCGTATTCTTTCAGAACATTCTGCTTCTGTGAAAGCTCTTCTTGCGGCGTGCAAAGCAGAGATGTGTTTTGCAACCCATTCACTCTTTGTAGTGCCCTCTAAGGCTGGGAGTTTATCATTTAACACAGAGGGCATGTTGGGATTCTGTCCAAACACCAGTTGATATGGGCTGAATCCATGAACATTGTGCATAGTGTTTTTTGCCATGAGTGCCCAGTCTAGAGCAGTGCTCCAGTCACAGCAGTTACCGGCTTTTATTTTCATTATGATCTCTGTGAGTGTTTGATTATGTCTCTCTAGAAGTCCATTGCTCCACGGGCTGTAGGCAGCTGTTGTCTTAACTTCTATGTTGAAATTCTCTGCCATATCTCTCACCTCATCATTATTGAACTCTCCTCCATTGTCACTAAACAGTTTCTGTGGTGGTCCATGTACACTTACCCACACATGAATGAAGTGCTTCACTATTTCTGAGGCCTTTTTTGTAGTGAGAATGCTGCCTGCACTGAATCTCGTGAATTGATCAATAATGTGAAGATACCACAGGCCTGGCTTCAGTTCATGTAGATCAACTGCCACAGTTTCATTATACTGAGATGCTAGTGGCAACCCAACTGCAGGCCTTGGTTTGGTCTTACTGTACCTTTGGCAAATGTCACATTCACTGATGATTTTTTTTAGGATCATGTTGCATTCTGTGTCTTTATTTCCAGAGCTATCGAGCAGCTTCTGCTGTTTGTCAGCAGAAGTATGGCCAAACTGTTTGTGAAGCTTCACCAGGATTTTGTGTTTTTCAGCCACGTTCAAATTGTCCGTGATTGTCAGGATCTCCTCATCCCATTGCTCTTGATTCTCATCTGCATTTTCATGTTTTGTGACATCATCAGCTGTCAAAATCTGATCATCATGCTGACTGTGTCTATTTTTTCTGTCCATAATGTTCACACAGTAATGACCAGAGCTGGTAAAGTCAAGTTTCACTGGTCACTGAAACATGACTGCACTGTCATTTTCCATGTCCAACACTGTTCCTGCTCTTTTCAAAGATGTTTTGCTCAGAAGAAGTGGGATTTTTACAGGAACAACCTCAGTCTCAATACTACATCTTGTCTGTCCAATCTTTGCAGGTATTTTCAACCTTTTTGTGGAATGAATCACTTTTCCATCACCAAATTTAAATGGTTTGTTACTCTGCTTCTCCGTTTTTTTCATATTATTTATCTCACTCAGACTCAGCCTTGTCATGTAATTATCAAGCCATTCTTGTCCACACACAGTCCGAGTGCATGCGGTGTCGATTATTGCAGAATCAAAACACTCAGTCATAAAGATTTCTGCTTCATTGGGTGACTCTTCAGTAAACAGGGTAAAGTTACACTCCTCTGTGTTACTTACTTCACTCGCTTCTATAAATTTGACTTGTTCACTTCTATGTGGACAGTCTTTAGCCCAGTGAAATGTGCTTTGGCAGATGGCACATCTTGATCTCCGGCCATACCTGTCCAGGGGGTTGGTGCCTGCTTGTGGTGTTTTTTGTTTACTATTCCAGGAGGAAGACTTTCTTGTTTGCCGGTTTTGTTCTGTGATATAGGCCGTTTCCTGATTAATGCCCGTGGTTAAAACAGATGAATTTTCACCAAATATTTGCTTGAGTGCTGATTTCATCGAGGCAAAAGTTAAGTTTGTACACGCAGTCAAGGCAAGCTGCCGATCTTTACCATCCAGGCATGCAGTGTCTAACAACTTAAATGCAAGCACAGCATCGGGAAGCTCCATCTTATATTTGCGCATGCGGGTGTAGCGCTGCTCAAAGTCTATTATATAGTCTGCCATAGACACACCGCTGTCTTTCTTTATCCGGTCAAAATTGGAGTAGGCCTCATAAACTCGGTCTTTTTCTTCTTTCAAGAATAAGTTATCAAGATTCAAAAGCAAAGTGTCCATACCAGTGTCTCCATTCAGGTCATCTATCGGTATCTCCATCGCCACTTCCCGCGCTCTTCCCGATAGCGCCAAAACCACAGCGAGCGCTTGTTTCTTTTTTTCCAGCTCCGTGACTCGGGTCCAAATCGTGACTTCATTTTTCCAACTTTCATAGGGCTTCCCCTCATCAAACGTCGGCGGGACTCTATAGTTGGTAACCATCCTCTGCTACCATTGAAAGACGATAAGAACAACGGACTCGTTGTGTCTGCTTACACCTTTATTGCCGACCACAAAAAGTGACATGAGAGTCTCCAGAAAAAAACATATCCGCTTTTCCCCTTCTGCTCGCTTTCACAATAAAAGCCCTCCGAATAACAGCACAACAAACACATGATAAATGACAGTTATATACAACATATTGTATCTGAAACTTAACAATAAGAACTGGTTACCCAAAGCAGTAAATAAATATACATATGTACACGGATATATACACTTTGCAGGAGCATTGCAGCTAGATGGAATAAACAGCGTTACGGTTTGTTAAGTTACCCTGCAGAATATGAATTTGTACCCAGACAGTATATTTCGTATTTGAATCAACAGTGTTGTTGCCACCCTCAGTAATGATTGATATTGTCCTAGTTGTATAATGGAGGGGACAATTTATTGTGCAGGGTTGTTACATTTAGTACATTCAATACAACCTCTACGAGCAGCCCTGGTTAGGTTATAAAGTCTGACAGCCGTAGGTAGGAAGGACCTGCGAAACCTCTCCATCGTGCACCTAGGGTGGTACAGCCTACTGCTAAATGAGCTCCTCAGTGCATTCAGCGTGTCCTGCATGGGGTGGGACTCGGACTCCAGCAGAGATGGCAGCTTAGCCACCATCCTCCTCTCTCCTGTCTCCTCCACTGGGTCGAGACGTTGCCCCAGAACAGAGCTAGTTTTTTTTGATCAGCCTGTTCAGTCTCTTCCTGTCGGCTGCCGTGATGCTGCTGCCCCAGCAGATGGGGCAAATGTAATGGCTGATGCCACTACTGAATCGTGGGAGGTCTTCAGAAGTGCCCCTTGCACTCCAAAAGACCTGAGTCTCCTCAGGAGGAACAGCCTGTGCTGCCCCTTTTTGTAGAGCGCGTTGGTGTTGTGCGTCCAGTCCAGTTTATTGTTCAGGTGAACACCCAGGTACTTGTAAGATGTCACCATCTCAGTGTCTGTTCCCTGGATGTTTACTGGTGCTGTGGGGGGTTGTGCTCGCCTGCGGCAGTCCACCACCAGTTCCTTAGTTTTCCTCGCATTGATCTGGAGGCAGTTCCGTTGGCACCAGTCCATGAAGTCCTGGATAAGTCCTCTGTACTCTGCATCATCTCCATCAGAGATGAGGCCGACGATCGCAGAGTCATCAGAGAACTTCTGTAGATTGCAGTGTGGTGTGTTGTGTGAATAGTCAGCAGTGTAGAGGGTGAACTAGAGGTTACACTGTAATTTCCCAGTTTGGGATCAATAAAGTACATCTATCTAGCTAGCTATCTATCTATAATACGCGGAATCACAACCTGTCAGTCACCACAGTGTTTCCTGGAAAAAACAAGGAAGTGAAAAAACAACAAATTTGACTAGAAAAAGATAATACTGAAGATTTAATGCTTAAAAAAAATACCATAAAGTTGCCATGATTGCATAGGTCTAAAGTAGGAGTGTCAAACTCATTCCATGGAGGGCAAAGACCCTGCAGGTTTTACCTCCACCCAGTGTCTTCAACAGGTGATTTCACTGAATTCTTCCCACTGATTGCTGATCAGTAAAAACACCTGCTGAAGACAGTAAAGTAAGTAAAACATGCAGGGTCTTGGCCCTCCATGGAATAAGTTTGACACCCCTGGTCTAAAGGATAATTCGCAATATGTAGAGAACAAGAGGTGCATGAGCAGGCTGGGCAGAGCATCAGTGGGGACCGGGTCTGGCAAAGAATACCGGTGTATCAACACAGAACATGCTGGGAGAAGCAGCAGCTCGACCAGGCGGACCACAGTCCTTCACGGCGAGGCACGTCCAGCCTGCCCAGTCAGTAATAGATGGGAGTACCTGCTTTTGCTTCACCCGTGTGGTACCACTGTACTTTGCAGGACCGCGAGTCCCCCCTCCCGTGCAAGTATCTAAAAATTAAAAACTTAATACTGCCATGATTCCATCCATCCATCCATCTTCTTCTGCTTAATCCTTTTTGGGTTGCGGAGGGGGGGGGGAGGCTGGAGCCTATTCCAGCATCTTTGGGCAAGAGGCAGGGTATGCCCTGGACAGATCGCCAGTCCATCGCAGGGCCAACATAGAGAGACAGACAACCATTCACTCTCACATTCATACCTAAGGACAATGTAGAATCCCCAGCTGATGCCAGTTTACCTAACTTGCGGGAGGAAACCGGAGAAATCCCGGAGTAAACCCACACAGACACGGGGAGAACATGCAAACTCCACACTGATCACTGTTGGTCGGGGGCTGGGATCGAACCCAGGATCCCCCGGCCAAGGGTGAGTTACTGTGCTGCCGTAGTGCTAACCACTCCGCCACCGCGCTGCCCATGATTGTGGAGCAGAATGGCCAGATCAGTTGCATATTATGCCGCATGTGCACGCTTTGACTAAATGACAACAAGATGCAAAAATGCCCAAATAACAAAATAAATCATTTTTATTTAAATATTTACAGACAAATGGGCAACACTGATGCAACAGCATTCTGCTCTGTGTGTGTGTGTGTGTGTGTGTGTGTGTGTGTGTGTGTGTGTGTGTGTGTGTGTGTGTGGGTGGGTGGGTGGGTGGGTGGGATTGGCGCCGTACCGTGGATGTCCTGAATTTCCCTCTTGGGGTCAGTAAAGTATACAAGATACAAATACAAAAAAAAAAAAAAAAAAGGTTTTGTGTTTTGTACTCATAATATTGCTAAAATCTAAAAGGATGCACTACAATGGATCTCAAATATTTGTAAATGTGTCCTGTTATAGTACTGCATGAGTTTATTGATGATAGATTATAAACTACACATATAAACTAAATTATTATGGTGACTGAATGACTCCCATTCCCCAAAGTGCAAGATACACTATTATGAATATAACGCATAAAAGATTACACAAATAAGTGATCTGACAAAAAAATAATCAATTGTTCTTAAACAGTGGCTAATATTAGATGTCCCATTCATTTTCAATTATTCTGTAATTAATATTCACACAATCAAATGCATCTCAGTTCAGTCCCTTTAATATTTGTCAAAGTCTAACGTGTGATTGCCTACATATAGGCTACACCTCTGTATTCCACTTTCAAGCACAGCCTACATTTGGGCCTGTAAAGCCTGATTGGACTACCTGTTTCAGACAGGAATACTTGCTTTCTACGGGCATGCACTATAGTGATAAAATTAATTGCATATAGCTGAAGGCCTTTATTGTTGATTGTTCATATAATACTCTCAAGTTTATACAAGTGTGGCCAAAAACAAATTAAAGTGATGGGATTTACAGAAACTAGATTGAGTCATGTTCTTTTAATTCAGTGATTGTCTTGAATGGGATAAATGAGTTAATTAGTAGCTCTTGCTAGTTTCTATATAATTTTTAAATAGTGCAACTTGTTTACTGTGGTGCATCACAGTCAAAACTATCAAATGATTATATCTCAAACAAGACTTCTGTGGGAGTGGGTCATACACCCAAAATGAAAACATAATGGGACCGGATACAGTGACAGCGCTTCTTCAACATATAAATGTAACTTAACTGGCACAGCTGTAGTGTGGCCAACTATTGATTGGAGGGTCAGTGGTTCAATTCCCGCTTTGTCTGCAGTCTGCATGTCAAAGTGTCCTTGAGAAAGACACTGAACCCCCAGCTGCTCCTGGTGGGTCAGGCCAGCGCCTGTGCATGGCGGCTCCGCCACCATCACTGTGAATGTGTGTGGGAATAGGTGGATAGCAGGATTTGTAAAGCCCTTTGGCCATCTAGAGATGAGAAAAAAGTGCTATATAAGTGAACGCCATTTACCACTCATCTTTTATTGTCTATACAGATATCTGTCTCCCATGCGACCAGGACTCCGTGTCTTACCTCCAGAGTCTTCAGCCACACCCAGCTCTCAGCCTCCCTCTCAGGCTGCCACCCATGCTCCACGACACCCAAAGTCCAACTCTCTCAGCCTCTTCTATAAAAAATGTAAGATTTTGATCAACTTTTCACTTATGCTCAACAGCAAACTTATTGGTACACTGTACTAGTATCAGGTTGGACCCCCCCCCCCTTCCTTTCCCTTCTGTTGCTGAAATTCTTTTGCTTTTATGCTTCGGTTGGTAATTACAGCTCCTTGCTTGGCCAGACACAGTTTGCTTGGCAAGCCTGTGTAAATTGTACCTTCAGTTTCCTGGTTTTAGCTTACTGGAGTGGTATCTTGTGTGGTGGTCATCAGCTGTTGTAGTCCATCTGCTTCAAGGTTAAATGTGTTGGAGGTTCAGAGGTGTTCTTCTGCAGACCTTGGTTGTAGTAATTTGAGTTACTGTTGCCTTTCCATCAGCTCAAACAAGTCTAGCCATTCTTCTCTGACCTCTGGAATCAGTCACTGGATATTTTCTCTTTTTCAGATCATTCTCTGTGAACTGCAGAGACGGTTGTGTGTGAAAATAGATTTTTTTTTTTTTGACTTATTTTGTACCCGTAGGTAGATTTGTTCTGCAGTCCGGTGACAAGCTACCAGCTGCCGGTCGCTGCGTGTGCAAGCGCCCCTTAACTCCCTAACCTGCATGTTTTTTGGCATGTGGGAGGAAACCGGAGAAATCCCGGAGTAAACCCACGCAAACACGGGGAGAACATGCAAACTGCACACAGATCACTGTTGGCCGGGGGCAGGGATGGAACCCACGATCTCATGATAAGATAAGATAAGATAAGATAAGATAAGCCTTTATTAGTCCCACAACGGGGAAATTCCAGGATTGCAACAGCACAGGGATAGCAACACTCAGAGCAACAATCAGAAGGCAAGAAAAAAAAAAAAAAAAAAAACAAGCAAGCAAGAGCAGCTAATAAACATATGTACGTATTACTATAAAATATATATATATACACACACACACAGACACACAGTGCAGAGCATTGTAGCTGGATGGAATAAATATATGAATATATGAACACACAGTGCAGAGCATTGTAGCTAGATGGAATAAATATGTAAATATATAAACACCCACAGTACGGAGCATTGCAGCTAGGTGGAATAAATATGCAAGTATATAAACACACACAGTGCGGAGCAATGTAGCTAGATGGAATAATATGTAGATATATAAATATATAAACACCCACAGTACGGAGCATTGTAGCTAGATGGAATAAATATGCAAATATATAAACACACACAGTGCAGAGCATTGTTGCTAGATGGAATGAAACAGCATAACCGTCTACTTAGTTATCCTACATGGTATGATTATGTGCCCATACATATTCTCACCCTCCATAGCGACCGGTATGTTCCTAGTTGTATGCCGGAGAGGACCATTGTGTAAGTCTATTGCATCTTTTGCATTCAAAAAACTATTAGTTTGTTACGTCTTTTTGCTATCTCTGCGAGCAGCCCTGCTTAGGTTGTACAGTCTGACAGCCGTTGGTAGGAAGGACCTACGAAACCTCTCGGTTGTGCACCTGGGATGATGTAGTCTGCTGCTAAATGAGCTCCTCAGTGCATTCAGTATGTCCTGCATAGGGTGGAACTCGGACTCCAGCAGAGATGACAGTTTAGCCACCGTCCTTCTCTCTCCTATCTCCTCCATCGGATCAAGGCGCTGCCCCAGGACAGAGCTAGCTTTCTTAATCAGTTTGTTCAGTCTCTTCCTATCGGCTGCAGTAATGCCACTGCCCCAGCAGACCACTCCAAAAGTGATGGCTGATGCCACCACCGTGTCATAGAATGACTTCAGCAGCGCCCCTTGTACACCAAAAGACCTGAGTCTCCTCAGCAGGAACAGCCTGCGCTGTCCCTTCTTGTAGAGTGCATCAGTATTGTGTGACCAGTCTAGTTTATTGTTCAGATGAATACCCAGGTACTTATAGGATGTCACCATCTCGATGTCTGTTCCCTGTATATTTACTGGTACTGTGAGGGGCTGCCCATGCCTGCGGCAGTCCACCACCAGCTCCTTAGTTTTCCTCGCGTTGATCTGGAGGCAGTTCCGATGGCACCAGTCCACGAAGTCCTGGATAAGCCCTCTGTACTCAGCTTCATCTCCATTGGAGATGAGGCCAACGATCGCAGAGTCATCAGAGAACTTCTGTAGATGGCAGTGTGTTGTGTTGTGTGAGAAGTCCGCAGTATAAAGAGTGAACAGGAAGGGAGCCAGCACCGTTCCCTGGGGGGCCCCCGTGCTACTGATGATCGTGTCGGACACACAGTCCCGGGTTCTCACAAACTGAGGCCGGTTCGTGAGGTAGTCCAGGATCCATGATGACAGGTGCTGGTCCACCCCTGCGCGCAGCAGCTTGTCCTTCAGGATCATCGGTTGGATGGTGTTGAAAGCACTGGAGAAGTCAAAGAACATGATCCTCACCATATTCCCGGGCTTCTCCAGGTGGGACAGAGAACGGTGAAGGAGGAAGATCACCGCATCCTCCACCCCAATGCCATGCTGGTAGGCGAACTGGAGTGGATCCATCGCTGGTTCCACCAGGGGGCGGAGGTGAGCAAGGAGCAGTCTCTCCAGGGTCTTCATCAAGTGGGACGTCAAGGCCACCGGTCTGTAGCTGTTCAGGTCTTTGGGGTGGGAAGTCCCTGGTACAGGCACCACACAAGACGTCCTCCACAGCTGTGGTACCCTCCCCAGTTCCAGGCCCATGCCGAAGACATACGTCACAATCCCACACAGCTGGTCCGCACAGGACCCGAGGAGCCTTGCGCTGATGCCGTCCGGTCCCGGCGCCTTCCTCGCCTTGATCTTCCTCAGCTCCGTCCTCACCTGGGTCCTGGTCAGGGTCAGGATGGGGGGCTGTGTGTTGGGAGTGGGGGGGTGTTGGTAGAGTGGGGAGTGGGCAGCAGGACTTGATTTCTTTAGAGGCAGCAGTGGTTGTTGTGCAGTCAGGGGGGAGGGCGGTTGGTCAAATCTATTGAAAAACAGATTCAGGTTGTTCGCCCACTCCCTGCCCCCTGTGGCCTGGGGGGAGGTATTCTGGAGCCCCGAGATGGTTTTGAGGTTTCTCCAGACCCCGCTGATGTCGCTCTGTTGCAGCTTGTCCTCCATCTTCTTCCTGAAGCTGTCCTTGCCTTCTCTGATCTTTCTCCTCAGCTCCCTCTGTACGGACTTCAGCATCTCCCTGTTCCCCGACCTGAAGATCCTCTTCTTCTCTCTCAGAAGTGTTTTTATCTCAGGGTTGATCCAGGGTTTGTTGTTTGAGTGACGCCGTATGGTCTTGGTGGGAACGGATTTGTCCACACAGAAGCTGAGGTAGCCCGTGAAGGTGTGAATGAGGCCATCGATGTCCTCACCATGTGGATCGCAGAGCTGCTTCCAGGCGGTGGCTTCAAAACAGCCCTTTAGGGTGTCCATTGTCTCCTCAGACCATAACTCCACAGTGTGCATGGCCGGAGGTTGTCTGTGCACTAGGGGTTTGTACACCGGCCGGAGATGAACCAAGTTGTGATCCGATCTCCCGAGTGGGGGTAGTTGTGATGAGGTGTACGCCTCCTTAGTGTTTGCGTAGAATAAATCCAGTGTTTTATTGTCTCTAGTGTGGCATGTGACATACTGGGTGAACGTGGGTAGAATGGGAGACAGTGAAACATGGTTGAAATCGCCTGAGATGAGGAGAAGAGCATCTGGGTGTTCTGTCTGCAGCCTGCTGGTTACTGAATGGATGACGTCACGTGCTGTCCCAGCGTTCGCCGTCGGATTTGCATAAACAACAATGCAGATCACGTGTGAGTGTTCTCTCGGGAGATATGTAGGCCTCATGCTAACAGCTAGCAACTCAATGTCTTTGCTGCAGTGTCGTTGTTTAACAGTGATATGTCCCGGTCTGCACCAGTTGTTGTTAACATACATGATCACTCCACCGCCCCTATGATCCCCGCGATCCCCCGGCCGAGGGTAAAACTGTGCTGTCGCGGTGCTAACCACTGCGCCACCGTGCAGCCAAATCAGCAGTTTTTGAAATAGAGCAGCCCATCTGCAGTTCAGAGTCACTTAAATCACCTTTCTTCCCCATTCTGTTTTTGTATTTGAGCTTCTGCAGATCATCTTGACCATGTCTGCATGTCTAAGTGCAGTGAGTTACTGCTGTGTTTGCAGATTAGATAATTCCATAAATGAGCAGTTCAGTAAATGTGCCTAACAAAGTGGCTGATGAGTGTAATCCTGATTCTCTGAATAACCCAAGTAGAATTAAATCTTGGTGCAGTTTCCTACTCTTTCTAATGGTATTTAGTAATATTACAAATGAGACTAAGAAGTTCATTACATTTTTTTTTTAAATTTTGAATGAAACTTTCCTGATTTCTGTGCTGCGGTCTCTTCAGATAAGTCATTTTTTTCCCTATGTAGTGTACCGCCTTGCCTACACAAGACTGAAGATGCTCTGCTCCTACCTGTTGTCTTCTCACCCTGACCTGGAGCCCATAATTTGGACCCTGTTTCAGCACACTCTCCAACATGAGTATGAGCTGATGAGGGACCGTCACCTTGACCAGGTAACCAAACAATGCTGTTCTCAGGCTGGATCATCTCTGCTTATTGGTCCATTTCTTTCAGTTTCTTAAATGATGATTTCTTGATTTTTCTTTCCCCAAAATGCATCCTGTAGCTGATGATGTCAGCCATGTATGCTATATGTAAGGTGAAGAGTGTTGACCTGCGCTTCAAGACCATCGTCACAGCATACAAGAGCATGCCCAACACCAACCAAGAGGTGACTGACACAACCTTTTGAATAGTCAATTAAAAACGTATCCTTGAAGCCATTATTTTGTAAGCAGGGCTTTTGAACAGTCCCTGTGTATTTTGCAGACCTTTAAACATGTGTTGATCACTGATGATGATTATGACTCCATCATCGTCTTCTACAACCAAGTGTTCATGCAGAAGCTGAAAACCAACATCCTGCAGTATGCTTCTACCAGGGTGAGACTTGTTTCCAGTGTTGTTGATACACATTAAAATCAGGATTTTTTTTTTTTGCCTATTTCCTCTCATCATTGCTGGCCTGTTTCTAGCCACCTACACTCTCTCCAATCCCACAAATACCATGTAGTCCATACAAGTTTCCCAATTCCCCACTGCGTGTTCCTGGGAGCAACAATGTCTACATCTCTCCCCTGAAGAGCCCACGAATGTCCCCAGGAATCATGACGCCTCGTTCAAGGTAAGATTTTAAATAGATTTTCTGTTAGAACAAAAAAGTAATTAAGCTGTTGCTGTGAAGTGTGGCCATCTTTTTCTGAAAATATCATTTTAAATGCAATTTATTTATTAATCTTATTTACAACCTTCTCATTTTTCCCTTACAGAATGTTGGTATCGATTGGTGAATCATTTGGGGTATGCATCTCTTTACTTCACTGTGTGACGTACACTGCCAGTCAAAAGTTTGGACACACCTACGTACACATACATTTTGAATGAGTACATGTGTCCAAACATTTGACTAGTACTGTATTAGATAAAGGGCAATCCTGATCTCATTCTCCTCACTCACCGTTTTATGTTCTATGTCCGTCTGCAGCAGTCCAATCGCTTCCAGAAGATCAACCAGATGGTCAACAACAGCGATCGCGTCTTCAAAAGGACTATGGATCAAGGCTCCACTCCAAAGCCTCTGAAGAGACTGCGGTTTGATGTGGATGGGCAAGATGAAGCTGATGGCAGGTTGGTCACATGTTGTGCAATATTTGCTACTTCATATCAGCATTTCATACTAGCATAGTGTGTTTCAGTGCCCCTCAGAAGAATTGCCATTCCTTGTAAAGTTTTAAAAAAAAAATCCACCTTTTGTTGAAGTAGCTCAATAACTGAAAAAAAAGTTTCTCCTGCATTAAGAAAATATCTTCACCAAAACATGTGCCATAATTATTGGCACTCCTGCATAGGGCTGTGCGATATGATGATATACAGTGGATATAAAAAGTCTACACACTGCTGTTCAAATGCCAAGTTTTTGTGATGTAAAAAAACGAGACCAAAATAAATCATTTCAAAACTTTTTCCACCATTAATGTGACCTATAACCTGTACAGCTCAATTAAAAACAAATAAAAAATTACAATAACCTGGTTGCATAAATATACACACCCTGTTATAGAGGGCATGCAATGACGTCACTTCGCTTACAGCCATGCCCCCCCCCCCTTCCAGATTGGGTGGCAAAACAAATCAAAGATGGCTATGTGTAGCAGTAAAAACGCCGACACGGAGAAGAATATAAATGATTCTGTGCTCAAACTGAAGGCGGTTGGACTCGACAGTGACCCTCATAGCTTTCAAAAAAATCAGTGGTCCGCTGATATCCACATGTGGCTAGAAATTGGGTTTCCTGATATTTATATGTACACCAGGAAAATATACAAAGCAGAGCCTGATAACATTTAAAAGCCTGGACACTTGATCATACTTCAAGGCAGGATTTGCAGGCAAAATTAAAGTAACGAAGACACCTATTGATATTCTGGTTGTCTGTGGACAGGTATGTATATATCATTATTATGTTTTTTTAAAAATGTTGCTACCATTAGCTAACCTAGCATTAACTAGCTATCATTTCATATGTTTTTCCCCACATCTAACAGTTATTCATAAATTGAGCAGGTAAAACACAACCAGTGAATGGCTTTAATAAGCTAATAAATCACCATCCTCCTTACAGTAAACAAATCCAATATACCTGTGACAAAATGAGAAGAACAAAGCCATGTCTCGGTGCATAGATTCCAGTTGCTTCTGCCGATTGCAGCAACCCATTTGCTTCTCCGTTCTTTAGTTTTCGGCAGTCTGTAAAAGGGATAGCTCAGACTTCTTGCAGAATCTATTTGAACAGTCAATTGCAGAACAGCTCTTCCCCATTTTAGATGTGCTTTGAAGGCATTAAAAGGCAAGAAAGTCTCCTCCTCACGTCGGTGCTACTGACTGTGCCGGGAAGCTAGGCTAACGCATGGTTAGCCGCTAACTAACAAAACCGGACTTTTTGGGTGACCTTACACTGTAAAAAATGATTTAAAAAATATCTCAAATTTAAAAAATAAACATGTCGCCTCAAAGTTGATTAAATCAGCCCGTCTTCATTTTAGGTGTTTTTTGCTGCATTCAAATGATTCAAACCAGTGGTGGCACACATTTTTTTTTTGCCACTCAGTGCTGCGTAAACCAGGGATGGCAATTTTCCGCCGATCCGCGGATTTCCGCCGATTTATTTTCAAATTGATCATTTCTGTGAATCGTCTAAATCCGTTGAGAAAATTTTAGGGGGGGGGTAAGGTACCTTATTGTTACCGATTTTAGCGAAAATCAACATGATTACATAAGCGCTCGGCGCTTCCCCGGAAGTCATCTCCTGCGATAACCCGGATGTGTTGTGTTCAAGCTACTGCTGTATTGTAAACAGCCCTGCGATTGGATAGTTGCAAACGATTGGACCAATCAAATGGCTCGTTGTATGCTTTTTCAAACATTCATGGCGGCGTGTTCTCAGGGATGTGATTTTTTGCTAATTCGCCGAATTCCGCTTTATTTTATCTTCCAGGAAGATAAAGTACGTTAAGTACGTTAGCGGCTTGTGGTCCACGAACGCAGTGAAGATGCGCTCTTTCAGGCAGGACTGGAAGTGGCGTATGGCCAGGTGGAGAGCCATTAACTCTCTGTTACTGGCGGCATACAACGGCTGTATGAGCTGGGCTGCGCGGGGGAGGAAATGGTAATAAAAGTTAACCATCCCCTTTTATGATTCCAAACAGTTTGAAATTGACAGTGGACATTGACTCATAACTTTTGAATATTTCTAAGACTTGGCTACATCAGTGATTGTGCAAAATGAACTGCTCAAGTCTCAATGGAGATTGAAACTGGTGATCTGAAATGAATGCTGAAATTATAAAAAGTAATGGTATGTTGGAATTTTATTACCTCCGCCAAGGAGGTTATGTGATCATCGGCGTTGGTTTGTCTGTTTGTTTGTTAGCAAGATAACTCAAAAAGTTATGGACGGATTTTCATGAAATTTTCACAGATTGTCAGAAATGGGGTATCCTACAGATGATTACATTTTGGTGTTGATCTGGATCACCATCCAGAAGAAAACCGCCATTACGGAAAATGACATTTTCGTGAATAACTACTGAACCACTAATCCTATCATTGTCAATCCAATTGCTAGTCAAATGTTTTCATGGTCAAGGAATCTGAAAACGTACACACAAACACTGTATGGGGGGAACTGTGGCCGCCATTACGGAAAATGCCATTTTCGTAAATAACTACTGAACCACTAATCCTATCATTGTCAATCCAATTGCTAGTCATATGTTTTCATGGTCAAGGAATCTGAAAACGTACACACAAACACTGTATGGCGGGAACTGTGGCCGCCATTACGGAAAATGCCATTTTCGTGAATAACTACTGAATCACTAATCCTATCATTGTCAATCTAATTGCTAGTCATATGTTTTCATGGTCAAGGAATCTGAAAACGTACACACAAACACTGTATGGGGGGAACTGTGGCCGCCATTACGGAAAATGCCATTTTCGTGAATAACTACTGAACCACTAATCCTATCATTGTCAATCCAATTGCTAGTCATATGTTTTCATGGTCAAGGAATCTGAAAACGTGCACACAAACACTGTATGGGGGGAACTGTGGCCGCCGTTACAGAAAATGTCATTTTCGTGAATAACTACTGAATTACTAATCCTATCATTGTCAATCCAATTGCTAGTCATATGTTTTCATGGTCAAGGAATCTGAAAACGTACACACAAACACTGTATGGGGGGAACTGTGGCGCTTGGCGGAGGTCTGCGCTCTCCGAGTGCTTTTCTAGTTTCTATTATGGAATAGATAAAATTAACTGATTTTGATTTGATCAAGTGTTAAAGCATGTGATGAATAATGCTTGTTGGAATATTTACCTCCGCCAAGGAGGTTATGTTTTCATCGGTGTTGGTTTGTCTCTCTGTTTGTTTGTTAGCAAAATAACTCAAAAAGTTATGGACAGATTTTCATGAAAGTTTCAGAGATTGTCAGAAATGGGGTATCCTACAGATGATTAGATTTTGGTGGTGATCCGGATCACCGTCTGGATCCAGGAATTTTTTTATTTATTGGGATTTCCAAAACGGGAATCACAGTAATTTGCATAATACAGGACAAGTTTTCAACAGCTTCTACAAGACATTTAAGACCTAAGGAAATAGAATAAATCTGGATAATGATGCAAAAAAATTAAAAAATAGGGAACCTTTGAAATTTTTAAAAGAACAAATGAAGCTATAAACACGCAACAAGCATCACAGTCTAGCTAATATATGCCACTTGCGAATGGCATTTTTTTCATGGTCAAGGAATCTATAAAGTTACACAAAATAAATGGAGGATTAATATTTATGATGTTAAACACTGTATGGGGGGAACTGTGGCGCTTGGCAGAGGTCTGCGCTCTCCGAGTGCTTTTCTAGTTTAGGAATGCTATCTTCTTGGAACATAAGTCAATATTATACAGTAATAAGTGGCATTCAGCTGTTTGTTTTGTGTCATTTAAGCACAGTTCTGGTACTTAAAAATCATAAAAACTCAGGAACTTCGGGGGGCTTTGCCCCCCCCCCCCCCAAACGGGGCTCTCCCCCAGCGGGGTCCAGAGCTGAATTTTCAGATAATTTCCCCAACCCCAAATCACATCCCTGGTTCGTGTTGGAATTCTGAGCTTTTGGTATTGTTTTCAGCGGAATTGTGAGATTTTTATTGAAGGATCAGGAGTCATCAGTGCTAGAAATAGACAAAAGTGTCAAAAATAAGTTCCGATGGAATTGGCTTGAGAGAAAGGTTCAGGTTACTTTATTTGTACCCGTAGGTAGATTTGTTTTGCAGTCCAGTGTAAATAGTGTAATAAACTCTTATAGAACTGTTAAATATGTTGGACTAAAGACAGTGAGACAACATTGAAGAAAAAGTAAGTTAACTTTTCATTAAATTAAATGATTTATCTAAGTCTAGTATTTCATTTTTTTTTATCATTTTTTTCAGTCTAAATTACTTCTGTTTTACTGAAAACCTCCCAGCTTCAGGGGGGCTGCACCCCCCCAGCCCCCCCATAAGTCAATCGACCAAATTAGATTTCAGCTGAAATCAGAATTTCCTGTTGCCATCCCTGGTAAACACCATAACTTCCGGAATTGTGACGTCATGCGATGTCATGCACATGCCCTCTATAACTGAGGATGTGGCTGTGTTCAGAATTACCCAATCACATTCAAACTCATGTTAAATGGGAGTCAGCACACACCTGCCACCATTTAAAGTGCCTCTGATTAACCCCAAATAAAGTTCAGCTGTTTTAGTGGGCTTTTCCTGACATTTTTGTAGTCACATCTTACAGCACAAGCCATGGCCCACAAAGAGTTTCCAAAGCATCAGAGGGAGCTCATCGTTCAAAGGTATCAGTCAGGAGAAGGGTACAAAAGAATTTCCAAGGCATTAAATATACCACGGAACACAGTGAAGACAGTCATCATCAAGTGGAGAAAATATGGCACAATAGTGACATCACCAAGAACTGGACATCCCGCCACAATTGATGAAAAGACGAGAAGAAAACTGGTCAGGGAGGCTGCCAAGAGGCCGACAGCAACACTGAAGGAGCAGCAGGAATTTCTGGCAAGTACTGGCTGTTTAGTACATGTGACAACAATCTCCCATCTTCTTCATATGTCTGGGCTGTGGGGTAGGGTGGCAAGATGGAAGCCTTATCTTTTGAAGAAAAACATCCAAGCTCAGCTACATTTTGCAAAAACACATTCGAAATCTCTGAAACACATGTGGGAAAATGTGTTATGGTCCAATGAAACCAAGGCTGAACTTTTTGGTCATAATTCTAAAAGGTATTTTTGGCACAACACAACACTGCTCATCACCAAAAGAACACCATACCTACAATGAAGCATGGTGGTGGCAGCATCATGCTTTAGGGCTGTTTTTCTTCAGCTGGAACTGGGGCCTTAGTCAAGGTGGAGGGAATTATGAACAGTTCCAAATACCAGTCAGTGTTGGCACCAAACCTTCGGGTTTCTGTTAGAAACCCGAAGATGAAGAGGAACTTCATCTTTCAGCACGACAATGACCCAATGCACACATCCAAATCAACAAAGGAATGGCTTCACCAGAATAAGACTAAGGTTTTGGAATGGCCCAGCCAGAGTCCAGACCTGAATCCTATTGAACATCTGTGGGGCGATCTAAAGAGCACAGGAGATGCTCTCGCAATCTGACAGAATTGGAGCATTTTTGCAAAGAAGAGTGGGCAAATATTTCCACATCAAGATGTGCCATGCTGATAGACTCCTACCCAAAAAGACTGAGTGCTGTAGTAAAAGCCAAAGGTGCTGCAACAAAGTATTAGTTTAAGGGTGTGCATATTTATGCAACCAGGTTATTGTAAGTTTTTTATTTTTTACTTTTCCCCTTAAAAGATTTCAGTTTGTTTTTCAATTGGTTTGGACAGGTTATAGGTCACATTAATGGTGGAAAAAAGTTTTGTAATGATTTTTCTTGATCTCATTTATTTACATCACAAAAACCTGGCATTTGAATAGGGATGTGTAGACTTTTTATATCCTCTGTAGATTGGATGACAATATAAAAATGTCTATCGGTTCATAGACTACTCTTTTGTTTATATTGTGTTTTAAAATGCACATACTCCCGTTTATTCAGTAAAGCTCCAGACCACTGCTTATCAGTGTCCCGTCTCTCCCCCGCAGTGCATGCAGCGGAACAGGTGTGTGGTGGGTGGCTAGGCTTCAGTCCGGTGGTTGTTGCTAATACCAGTTCAGATAGTTGCTACTCTTGTTTGCCAGTGATGTTGGACTGTTTTCCATCATGCTGCGTCAGACAGGATAGTTCACTAACTTTGTTTTAATAGGAGGTAAGTAACGTTAACATCATGTCTAATTATAAAATGCTAAATGACGATGCTAAGTTGTGCTAACTGGAAACCGTAGCAGACCATCTTTTTTTTTTTTTTTTTGGTTTAAATTACTGCTGAGTTTCTTAGTTTTGTCTGAAAAAAATTATTAAAGCTGCAAAAGTGCATAATGGTGGCACATAGATGCAAAATAAATAATAAATTAAAACAGGTCGGAGGAGCAAGTTGCCTCTTAATGTAATTTGTTTGATTTCTAATCATTTTAATTAGTCAAGTAGTGATAATGAATTAAGTTAAAGCCCATCCATCCATCCATCCATCTTCTACCGCTTTTCCGGAGGTCCGGGTCACGGAGGCAGCAGTTCAAGCAGAGAAGCCCAGACTTCCCTCTCCCCAGCCACCTGCTCCAGCTCTTCAGAGAGGATACCAAGGCGTTCCCAGACCAGCTGGGAGACATAGTCTTTCCACCGAGTCCTGGGTCTTCCCCGGGGTCTCCTCCCAGTGAGACGTGCCCGAAAAACCTCAAGTGGGAGGCATCCTAATCAGATGCCCATACCACCTCAACTGACTCCTTTCAGTGTGGAGGAGCAGCGGTTCTACTCTGAGCCTCTCCCGGATGACTAAGCTCCTCACCCTGTCTCTGAGGGTGAGTCCAGCAATCCTACGGAGATAGCTCATTTCAGCCGCTTGTATCCGCGATCTCGTTCTTTCGGTCATTACCCAAAGCTCATGACCATAGGTGAGAGTAGGAACATAGATTGACTGGTAAATCGACAGCTTTGCCTTAGAACTCAGCTCCCTCTTCACCACAACAGACCGGTACAATGTCCGCATCACTGCAGATGCTGCTCTGATCCGTCTGTCAATCTCTCGCTCCATTCTCCCCTCACTCGTGAATAAGACGTCAAGATACTTAAACTCCTCCACTTGGGGCTGGAGCCTGTCCCCAACCCAGAGAGGACAGTCCACCTTTTTCTGGCTGAGGACCATGGACTCGGACTTGGAGGTGCTGATTCTCATCCCAGCCGCTTCACACTCAGCGGCAAACCATCCCAGTAAGAACTGTAGGTCATTGCTGGATGAAGCCAACAGGACAACATCATCTGCAAACAACGGGGATGAGATCCTGTGGTCACCAAGCATGACACCCTCCGTTCCCTGGCTACGCCTAGAAATCTTGTCCATAAAAATTATGAACAGGATCGGTGACAAAGGGCAGCCCTGGTGGAGTCCAACTCTCACTGGGAATGAGTCCGACCGAGTGTTGGCAATACGAACCAAACTCTCACAACGGTCATATAGAGACCAGCTAGCTCATAACAACAAGCCCGATACCCCATACTCCCGAAGCACCCTCCACAAAAAACCATGAGGGATGCGGTCGAATGCCTTCTCCAAGTCCACAAAACACATGTAAACTGGTTGGGCAAACTCCCACAAACCCTCGAGAATTCTCGAGAGGGTAAAGAGCTGGTCCGATGTGCCACGGCCAGGACGAAAACCACATTGCTCCTCTTGAATCCGAGTTTTGACCAACAGCCGGACTCTCCTCTCCAGTACCTTGGCATAGACCTTTCCAGGGAGGCTGAGGAGTGTGATCCCTCTAAAGATGGAGCACACCTTCCGGTCCCCTTTTTTGAAGAGAGGAACCACCACCCCGGTTTGCCATGCCAAAGGCACTGCCCCCGACCTCCACACAATGTTGCAGAGGCGTGTCAACCATGACAGCCCTACAACATCCAGGGCCTTGAGGTACTCAGGGCGAATCTCGTCCACCCCCGGGGCCCGGCCACCAAGGAGATTTTTAACCACCTTGGCAACCTCAGCCCCTGTGTTAGGCGAGTCATCCCCCTCGTCCACAAGCCCTGCTTCCTCTATGGAAGGCGTATCAGTGGGATTGAGGGGATCCTCAAAGTATTCCTTCCACCGCCCGACGATTTCCCCAGTCGAAGTCAGCAGCACCCCATCCGCACCATACACAGTGTGGACAGGGAGGTGCTTTCCCCTCCTGAGCCGTCGGACAGTTTTCCAGAATCTCTTCGAGGCCGATCGAAAGTCTTGTTCCATGGCCTCACTGAACTCCTCCCATACCCGGGTTTTTGCTTCAGCAACCACCCGGGCTGCACTCCACTTGGCCTGCCGGTACACCTCAGCTGCTTTGGGAGTCCCACAAGCCAACCAAGCCTGATAGGACTCCTTCTTCAGCTTAATGGCCCCCCTCACCACTGGTGTCCACCACTTGGTTCGGGGGTTGCCACCACGAGATGCACTGACCACCTTGCGGCTGCAGCTCTGGGCCGCCACTTCAACAATAGAGGTGGAGAACATGGCCCATTCAGACTCCCATGTCTCCAGACTCCCTCGGAATGTGGTCAAAGTTCTTCTGGAGGTGGGAGTTGAAGACCTCCCGGACAGGGGCCTCAGCCAGCCGTTCCCAGCACACCCTCACTATACGTTTGGGTCTACCAGGTCTGAATGGCATCCTCCCCTGCCATCGGATCCAACTCACCACCAGGTGGTGATCAGTTGACAGCTCTGCACCTCTCTTTACCCAAGTGTCCAAGACGTACGGTCGCAGGTCTGATGACATGATAACAAAATCGATCATCGACCTGCGACCTAGGGTGTCCTGGTGCCAGGTGCACATATGGACACCCTTATGCTTGAACATGGTATGGTGTTCGTTATGGACAAACTGTGGTTAGCACAGAAGTCCAATAACTGAATACCACTCGGGTTCAGATTGGGCAGGCCATTCCTCCCAATCACCCCCCTCCAGGTTTCACTGTCGTTGCCCACGTGCGCATTGAAGTCCCCCAGTAGGACAATGGAGTCTCCAAGAGGAGCACCCTCCAGGACCCCAGTCACAGACTCCAAAAAGGGTGGGTACTCTGAAACATCATTTGGTGCATAGGCACAAATGATGGTCAGGACCCATTTCCCAACCCGAAGGCGCAGGGAAGCAACCCTTTCATCCACCGGGGAAAACTCCAATATAGAGGCAGCAAGGTGGGGGAGATACAAGAATACCCAACCCTGCTCGTCGCCTCTCGCCCGGGGCAACTCCAGAAAAGGCCAAGCTCTCAGCCCCTCTCCAGGAGACTGGTCCCGGAACCGGAGCTGTGTGTTGAGGTGAGGCTGACTATATCTAGCCGGTATTGCTCAATCTCGTACACCAGCTCAGGCTCCTTCCCCACCAGAGAGGTGACATTCCACGTACCAAAAGCCAGTTTTGAAAGCTTGGGATCAGTCCGCCAAGGTCTCCGCCTTTGACCGCCACCTAATCCACATAGCACCGGACCCCCATGATCCCTCCTGCAGGTGGTGAACCCATTGGAGGGTGGACCCATGTAACTCCTTCGGGCTGAGCCCGGCCGGGTCCCATGGGTGGAAACCCGGCCATCAGACGCTAGCTAGCCATTGAGCCCCTCGCCCAGGCCTGGCTCCAGGGTGGGGCCCCGGTAACCCCATACCAGGCGGGGTACACTGAATCCTTGATCTAGAATTTATCATGAGTCTGTTGGATCGTTCTTAGTCTGGCCCTTCACCCAGGACCAGTCTGTCTTGGGTGACCCTATCAGAGGCAAACTGCCCCGGACAACATAGCTCCTGGGATCACTGGGGCACGCAAACCCCCCACCACGATAAGGTGACGATCCATGAGGGTTAAGTTAAAGCCATCAGATGAGTTTTATTACATTATCTTTTGTGTCTTTGATTTTCAGATCAGGACCAATTTGAAATATTTTTACTAAGAAGCAAACAGGTTAAATCAGGCCAGAATGGCAGTCTTTAGACTGCAGGTCAGCACTTAAATTTTCATTGATTTAAACTAACAGCTAATTTATATTTGTATATGGTAGCGATGGGTAATTTTCCCATTTTCAGACATATTTTTATGTTATGTGTTTGGGGTTTTTTGCTATTCTCCTCTGGCTCAAGAAATATTTAACTTACTGATGTTTACTTTTTATTCATACGTGATTTAGAAGAAAACCCTGAAATTTATGAGAATCAAGTCTCAAATGCACATTAAAAAACTTATAACAACACTGCAAAATTATGAGGGGATGTTTTATGAAAATATTTAGACAGGTCCGTGAGGAGTCGGCACACAGGAAAGAAAGTTCACACTGAGACAGACTGCTAGAATAAACTGTATCTTTTATTCCCCACAGATCACATCTCCTTCACACACACAGGATCAATGCATTCCATGTAACACATCACCTTCACACACAGGAGTAATGCATTTCATGTCATTTCATCAGCCCTTACCAATGATACAGGAGACTGGAGAGCCTTGGCAGTCTTTTTGGCAGAGCATGCATCAATCACAGCTGGGCATTCGCGCAAAATCCACAGCGGACTCTGCCGTATTGAGGGAAAACCCCTGTTTTTAAAGGGAAGGCTATGTGCAGAACAGAGTGGCCATCTCTGTTCCGAGGGAGCCTCCCTCTCACATTCTCAGAGTTGCATGAGGAGCGGGGAGGGCCAGTCCTCGCTCCCAGACAACTCCTTGCCCGGCTCCCAAAACATACACGAACATCTGCTTCATTTCATTGCACACACACATGAGGAATAAAGGAATGCCTTTGTTTCATAAGCATAGTTGGAAGGAGTAACAGCTGTGCTAAGGAGTAACAGTTACAGGTCATACTGCCCAGATCATGGTGTGCCTTAAGATAAATTCACCGTGAAAAGAGAACTGGATTGTCAAAACATATTAAAAGCAACTGAGAAACAAATCAGGGCACACATTAAAAATACATTTATATTACATTCCACCCTTTGACCTTATTTGTGATCAGTTGGTAAAGATAATTGCTTTCTGATAATTGCTTTCTTCCCCAACTAAGTGCTTTCTTCCCCAACTGAAAAACAAATCAGGGCACACATTAAAAAATATTTATATCACATTTTCCACCCTTTGACCTTATTTGTTTTATCAGTTGGTGAAGAACATTGGGTAATTACTGTCTTCTTGCGGAATACTCTCATCCTCATAAGGTATGCCGACATGATTATGGTGAGATAATTCCATCCAATTGATGTCCCAAATGCATGTTACAACATGCCACAATAGCTCACTTCTTTTATTGAAATGTCTATTGTAGTAATTCCACTCATTACTCATACCTACAGCATAATCATAACATATCCAGTGACCAGGAGGTTCAGCACTCACCTCTACTTTGCAAGATGTGGTACCATATCCTCCATCTCGAAAGATAACTTTGATTTTCATTTTGCCAGAGAATTATATATTCTTTTACTTAACATCTTTTTTACTCTTCTAATATAGCAGAAAGCACTGAAATTGCATAGTGTTAAGACAGATAGAACAGCAACTAATATAGCTAGGGGAGGCACCAGTGTTGTGCGAGCAGTGACTGACATGCCTGAGAATATATCCCACCAGTGATGAGCAGAAGCTTGCTCTATCTGATGAGCTGCATGCAATACCTTTCCTTGGGCCACCACAGTGGATATCACCGCAGCACACACATCCGACATATGATCACCAATGAGCTTTTGTATTTCCGTGGATCCATTCAGTGCGCCTCTGAATCGATCCAGGGACACCTGCCATGGAACTTCCAGCACCCGCCATTGCAGGGCGGTCAGGTGAACCTCACTGGAAAAGTTGGTAAGACGATATGTCCGATTATGCCATTGCTACATGTGAACACCATGCAGACACCCAGTGAAAGGTACCCTAGGCAACATTGGATGGGAGTTTAAGGTGGCTACACATAGAGTATGGGGCCCTATTTGCCACATCATGTCACGAGGTTTTTCTATTCTCCATTCACATAGTGCCTCTGTCATAGTTAAGCATGGTTCAGTATATATTTCTCGACTTAGGCATGCATATCCTTGGTCAGTCAAATCACATTCTGATAGATCATATGTATTATTTTGCCCTGGATCAAACCATTTCCCTTTTAATTGAATGAACCAAAATGCCGTAGCAGTAACTACTGGTAACACATGATATTTGCACACATCAACAGCTCCTGTGACATTTAATTGAGTCCATTGCCCGCTACACATGGTACTGTTACAAATGGTTTTTTCAGGATGGGGAATTAACCACCATTCTTCAGTAATGTTCCACATTTCTCGCCATTGTCGAGCGTGATTGGTAGTGACAATGCGAGTGAAACGTTCCAGCTGTGTGCGAATATCCAAAACTTGAATGTTGCACACAGTCCAATTGAGAGCTCGAGTGATGTTCGTCATCAATTCACTCGTAGCATTCCATATGGTCAAATCCCAATTCAGACGTTTTTGAAACAGATTGGCGGCCTCCATTTGAGGCCCCACCACCGTAGGCATCCAAAACCCAACTTGTTGAATGCCTAAGGATGTTTGATGTCCAGTATCTGCCAACATTGATCGAGTTACCTCGTTGTTGATGGTGTTGGAGATTCCCAAAACTGTGCCAAATCCTCCCAGCAATGTGTCATACCATGCTCTCTTCTTCTTGGTTGAACATTTGGGAATGGGTGGTATCCTTACCATCCAATTGACGGTGATATGGCTGGTCTGTGTGGCCACCGTTGTACAGGTCGACAGTATGGGTGCCAGATTCGTTGGGGATATATGCTTCGGGTTTTTGTCGACCACTATAATAGGGTACACAAAGGGGATTTGTCGACCCTTTATGACTGTTCCATTCATCAAATACACTTCCTTATCTCCTGTTATATTGATGGATAGCTTTGTACCATTTAAGGTAGTATCACATTTCAGTGAGTCATTAATTACTTTAACTACACATATGGTTACATTGGCGGTTAAGTTAACCATGCACCCCTTCTCCAGCGCAGGCACATCATATCGGTGTTCGACACATTTGGGGCATATGTAAATAGGACAGTGGCTGGTTAAGTTCAGTATCTTGCACTTTTGGTTTGATAAACAATAAAAACCGTCTTGACTCCGATTGGCACCGATTCGACTTTCCCTCCATTCCAACGAGACAGATTGGTCCACCTCAAACATTTCTTGGCTTGGTGTGGCGTGGATCCGGATCCAGCAACCGGCGATACCCATCCACAGGATCACAACGAGGGCAGGGCGGCACATGTCCCAGCAGACGACATAGCCATGTCCTCGGTGCTTGTGGAGGTGTTGAAGAAGACCCATGACGTGGCGGGTGTCCAATCACCAGTCTCCACCCGAACATTCCTGCAAAGCAAGCACATACTTAAGAGAAGAGAAAGCACAGAATTAGTTCTCCCTTAGATAACATTTTGATACTGGTACATTTATCCAGGTTTCCTCTCCTGGATACAAAATGGTCACTACCTGATCCGTCCCTTGAGCTATGATCTCAGCCGGGTGGGGAGGACCATTTTCTTGCCTCACCCATACTTTGGCCCCAGATTTATCTGTGGAACCAAAGCCTTTTTCGCCCCTTTGCGTCATCACAGCCGGCTTAGCAATTTCTTCAGGGTCAGTCATTAGACATGGTTTAATGACCAATTGGGCCACTTTATCCCCCTTATTCAGGGTTATAGGCTCTGATCCCAGTACGTAGCACACCACCCCCAGTTCTCCTTGATAATCACTGTCAATCACACCTGCCAGAGTCGTTAAACCTTTTAGGGATAATCCAGACTTTGGCAATATGTGACCATACATTTCATTCGGACATTGCAACCCTAGCCCTGTTTTTACCACAGTAGGTGTTCCTGGTACCAGGGTAAGGGTTTCCATAGTTCTTAGATCTAATCCAGCCGAGCCTTTCGTCGCTCGCACTGGTAGTGTTGCTTCTGGGTTAATCTTCCACATTTTAATAATTTGTCCTTCAGAATGTTCAAGATTGACAGTGATCATTCGGTTCAGTGGTGTACCAGGCGCAATGGGTCTGTTGTTTAGCTGTTTCAACGCTTGTGGTAAGCGTTATTTCCACCCTTCCAAGCTATTGTTTATCCCTCCTTTCTTCAAGGTGGCTTTCAACAACCCATTCATTCTTTCAATTAAACCCGCCGCTTGGGGATGATATGGAACGTGATAGATCCATTCCACATGATTGTGTTTGGCCCAATCTTTCACCAGGTTTCCGGTGAAATGGGTCCCGTTGTCAGTTTGAATCTGTACAGGCAGCCCATAGAACCTTTCAATTAGTTCCACACAGGCCAGCGTGGCCTTCTGATTAGCCACTTTGGCTGGGTGTGCCACTACCACACCCGAAAATGTATCCACAGCCGTGCATACATATTTACATCGTTGTGACTCTGGAAGAGGGCCAATAAAATCCATTTGCCAGATTTGTCCTGGACTCTTTCCCCTTTGTATATGTCCAGTGAGGTGTTGTGGGACACCTCTTCTATGATGCTGACAGGCCTCACACTGTTCAATGGCTGTCTTTACATCATCAGTTTTTAAGTCGATGCCCCTATCCCTGGCCCATTGGGTGGTAGCTTGTATTCCCCAATGTCCACTCTTTTCATGGGCCCACCGGGCCAAATCCGCAGTGGATTGCCTCTCCACTGACATTGCTCTAACCACTCCATCAATATAACGATTGTGGAGGGCTTCTGAGTCCATATTTTGGGTATGGGCATCGACATGGGTGACATGGATAGTGACCCCTTGGACCTTTTGCCAGATTTCCTCCCACAACTCTTTACCCCACACCTCTTTCTTTTGAATCCGCCATTGATTGGACTGCCATGTAGGCATCCATGCGGTTAACCCATTAACCACTGACCAGGAGTCAGAGTAGATATATGCTCCTGACACACCCGCGTGTTGTATCACCATATACACGGCCTTCAACTCGGCCCATTGGCTGCTTTTTCACTCGCCCATTTCTTCCAAAATTTGCCCCAGATGAGGGTTGAAAGCCCCGGCTTTCCACCTTCGTTTTCCCGCTACCCACTGAGAAGAGCCATCCACAAACCACGCCCTGCTTTTCTGCTCGTCTGTGAGTTCGTCATAGCGGGGTCCTGTTAACACAGGAGATTCTTGCAGCTGCTCAACTTCAAAACAAGACTCATCTGTCTCTGGGACATCAGCAACTTGTTCATGCAAGACCGAAACTCCTTTTTGTCCAGATTTCACTCTTTCAGACACATACCATTTCCACTTAATGATGCTACTTTCCTGGGCGGTACCTACCCGATGTGTGGTGGGGTTACTCATTACCCACGTCAGAATAGGTATCAATGGCCTCATGATCACCTCATGCCCTGCAGTCAATGCCTCTGTCTCCACCAAACTCCAATAGCACGCCAATAGTTGTTTTTCAAAGGGCGTGTAACGAATTCCTGCACTCGGCAGCTTCCTTGACCAGAAACCTAAAGGTTTCCGTTGCTTGCCTTGTTTTTGCCATAAGCTCCAATTTGCATAATCATTCCGAGCCGACACCTGCAACTCGACCGGACCAGACTGCAATTTTCGTAGTGATAGGGCTTGCTGTATGGCCTCTTTGGCCATGTCAAAAGCCACTTGCTGTTTTTCTGTCCATTCAAATTGCTCTTTTTTCCTTGTCACTTGATGTAAAGGTTGCAAAATTTGCCCCAAATGAGGAATGTGACTCCTCCAATATCCGAACAACCCAATAAACCGCTGCACATCCTTTTTGGTGTGCGGGGTGGCAAAAGCCATTATCTTTTCTCGGGCTTTGTCCGTGATTTCTCTTTCTCCCTTATTCCAGCAGATTCCCAGAAATTTCACTCTCTGTGAAGGTCCTTGCACCTTAGCTGGATTAATCTCCCAACCATGACCTTTCATGTGCTGGATCAGCCGATCCAGTACCTGCTGGACTTCTTTTTCAGAGGTCCCTTGTACCATGATGTCATCAATATAGTGGGATATCAATACCCCAGGGGGCGTTGTTAGCCCATCCAAATTTTCTGCCACCGTCCGGTGACAGATGGTATGACTATGGAGATAGCCCTGCGGGAGTCTAGTAAACGTATACTGTCGTCCCTCCCAAGTAAACGCAAACTGCTCCTGCCTATCTTCTGGGATTGGAATCGTAAAGAAGGCGTTAGCCAGATCAATCACCCCATACCATATTCCCGGATGGTGCTGCACCCGGTCAATTATGGTAGGAGAATCGGGTACTGCCGCTGTCAATGGAGGAGTGTGTTTATTTAGTTCCCGATAATCAACCGTCATTCACCAGGATCCATCCGACTTCCGGACTGGCCAAATGGGGTTGTTCCACGCGGTGGTACATGTTCTCAACACTCCAGCCTCCACATAGTCTTTTATGGTGGCAGTGATTTCATCGTGCCCTCCAGGGATTCGATACTGTTTCATACTCACCACCTTATCTGCCAATGGAATGGGAAAAGGTTCCATATGTACCTTCCCCACCGTGACTGCTTTACAATTCGCCGTCGGTGGAGGAGCTACTCCGAATTCGAACCGTCCCTGTTTCAGATGCAGGGTTAAACCTGCCAAAAGCCTGTTTTCCACTAGCCCAGCACACCTCGGTACGGCTCGGTTCACTTCAGTACGGCTCGGAATGCTTCTGTCTCCATTGGTGTTGTGCTTGTGCTGTGATGGTTTGTTAGGAGGTTTTAGAAGCGGGGCAGCAGCAGATTCTGAGCGAGGCGGTGCCACACTCCCGTGACGTTACGCACCCGACTGAGTCCTTATTTACACGAGACAAAAAAGGATTCAAGGATTATTGCCTTGCTCGCTCTGTGGATTTATCTCACAATTAATTTTATCTCATAATTAAGCTGCAACAACACAAGTCACTTTTGTTTTGAATTAACTGCCAAATGACCTAGAAATAAAGAGCTGAAACTTGTTTTTATTCGTATTAAATAATGAGACGTGGCACACTGGCCTACACCAAATTATTATTTTTTACATCCTAGGGCATTTTGGATGTACTGAATTAAAAAAAATTCATGTTTTTCACCTTCAGGTCAACGTTTGGAACAACAGTATTATTATTTTCCGTTTAGATGATGCTACACTCCTTCTAAAGTATTGTAATTCTCTGAATTTGGAATGCCGATAGAACATTCAATTTACATATACTTACTTTTTTACATTGACTTGTAAGCTTGATCAGTCTCTCCTGCTGCATTTTAAAGTCCAACTGTGCAACTTCTTATAAGTTAACATAAAAAATGTACCCAAAGTTTAGAACTGGATCATGTGGGGCTAATTTTTTATGATATTTCAATAAAAAGAACAGAAAGCTTACAAAAACATTTGTTTTTTGGTCTAGTTAAAAATTACATTACCTTTACAATGGTTGACTCCGACAGGAAGATCAGTATCATTTTGATCAGATTAGGCAATGGAATTTCTATGAAATTATACTGTTTTATAATTCAGTGTTATAACAGACAAACCACACTTTCCAAAACAATTCCATTTTATTATATACAAAATATTAAAAGAAAAAAAAACTTTGCAACACAACATGAAGGTTAATCGACATTTTATACACGCCGACCACTGAGTGTCTACACCAGCTTCCCAAACTGGGTCACGACTCGGATGAATGAAGCCGTCTCTGCCAGCTGTGGGTCAGGAAGGCTCGGTTGAATAATCCGGACGGGCTGTCGCGGCGGACGCGTGGGATGATTCTACAAGGAAAATGCGCACAATAAAATACAGCACAATAGTTTTTAACAAGAATACATAAGCTTATTTCAGCGTATTGTTCACATGAATAATTAAAATAAAAGCTTTAGTCCGCAGTGTGCTGCAATTAAGCAGCGATCCATCCACAAATGAACAGCTTTTTTATTGCATAAATAAACTGAGCGTCTTACCGAATATATTTGCGAAAAAACGCACAATAAAAAAAAATTAAAACTCACCGTTAAAGGACTCCGATGTCGAGACCTCCCGGTATATTTTTTCATTCCGGGCAGCTCCGTCTAACTCACGCTGCATACGTTCGTCTGACAATGCAGTGAGCAGACACTGCACCTCCTTACTGGTCCATGGAACACCCTTATTACGCGAAGCCATTTTTGATAGAGAATAAATGAAAATAGCACAGCAATACACTGAAAGGAACCGCCAACAGTGGTTGCGTGCTGAGTAAAGGCGGTCGTGAAGATTCTTTTTTTTTTTTTTCAAAAACTTTATTGAGAAGGTCGTGAAGATTTGGTAGATGAGGAGGAGGAGAGGGGCGGTTACAACCTGACCAATCAGCGCCGGTTACGACCTGACCAATCAGCGGCGACCAGTCTGTTAACGTCACAACACGGCACAGCTCAGCACTGCTGTACCCTGCCCTTCAGCGGGGCTGAGAATTGCGGCTGTTAAACCGTGTTGGGGCTTGTGGAAAAGCGTACAAAGCGTGCTGAGCCGTCCCGTGTCGCGCTAAAGTGTGCTAGTGGAAAAGGCCCTAAAATGTCCATGCCAATTATCCACTCTTTAATGGGTGTGATAATTACGGGGTAACATTTTACGGGCATACTCCCAACTTTTAATGGGAGCTGCACGCTTTTTCCAATCACAACATTTCCTCCCAAACCTGTGAGAGAGACCGTAGGACCAACAAATTTGGCCGGATTACCATGAATCAAAGTGGCCTCCGCCCCTGTGTCTACTAGAGCCACCACATTTTGGACAGACTTTTTCCAATAAATTTCTACTTTTACATGGGGCCGTATGTCTGTCATTGACCAATTTAAATTACCAATCTGTGGGGCTCGGCCTCCATCCTATAGATCCAGAAGGAGATCATGGTGCTTATACTTGTTTCTCCCCTTTTTCTTTTTCCCTTTCCCCTTTTGCACCGCCCTCACATGCACTTCCTCCCCCTCTTCTTGGGACTCTGAATTATCCGAATCCTCTGCTGGAGGAGCGCTAGGCAAAACCGTCGCTCCTAATACATGATCCTTGAGAGCTGACAGCAGCGATGACAATTCATCAACCCGCCCAGCCCTTACCTTTAACCCTTTTTTGGCACACATGTCCCTTAGGACACTGGTGGGCTGACCATCAATGCTATTAGCAGGCACCCCAGCTGCAATCAGCGCGTTCCATAAGTCTTTCCTAGAGGGCCCACTGGATCCCTTGGAATCCAGGGGCGGATCCCTCCTGGGAGGTCGTGGGGGCACCTGGGGCTTAGCCGCCTGGGTTCCCCAGTCACCCAAATTTCCTAGCTCCGCCATTAGTGACTTAGTTTCTGACATAGACCGTTGAGTGTCACCCAAAAACATGGATAGCACCAATGCTTTATATTGGGGCGGAGCCGTTCTTATAACCGTATCCCTAACAGTCTTAGGAATAGGCATGTCAGTGTATTCATCAGCGGCACCGATGTAGAGCGCATCTCTCATACATAACTGAGTCAGCCGCTGTATTCCCTCTTTTAGAGTGTTCCATTGTTTATCCAACACAGGCCAATCAGTAGGTTGGCGGTAAACATGGCTTACTGCCTCAGCATATAATTCAAATAGGCTCTTCCCCTCTGGGTTGTTAATATCTGGGGCCTGTGCCCGATATGCTGAATTTACCCTAGACATTTTGGGATAGTCCTGAGAACCGCATTGCATCCTGTGGATCCACCATAGTCCGTGCTGCCCCCTCCTCTAGCAACCTGGCGACCCACAGGTCCAACGGTTCACCGTCCGGTTGACGATGCCGGGTTGTCAAATTAGCTACTTCCTCGGCAGTGTAATCTTCAAGGATAGTCACTGCCAAGGGGGCCGGTTGGACCTGAGGCACAATGTTATACAGCCTCTGTCCCTGCTCATCATATACCGCCTGTCCGGCATCATCCACCACCGCCTCTCAGACGGGTGGAACAAACCGCTGCTCTTCCCGCCGTCTCCGGACAGGGGCAGCCTGATAATTCCCCGGTAGTTTGGGGTACAACGGAGAGATCGGTGGAGGAGTTTCCTCCTCTTCACCCCACTCATCCCAGTCGTCAGGGTCCCAATCCCCATCCCCATCCACCATCTCAGCCACATACGACCGCACTTTAACAGCGGAGGTAGCATGGGGTCTCTTTTTTCTTCTCTCCCTGTTTAGCTGTGCAACCCGTGCCACACCCTGCTCCGCCGTCACTGTCAACCGAGATGAACGGAGTTTTTCCTTTTCCAATTTTTGTTGCAATTTTAGGATTTGCCCTGTCAAATCCTCCTCTTTTTCCTGCCATCCTTCTAATTGCTGAACTAAATCAGCTATTTGTTTTTCCTGTTCCCGTTCTATATCATAACATCGGCGCCACGCCGCAGCACAACACCACATTCGCCGCTGAATTCCACTCAGCGGAGCTTTCGGGGCAACCTCGATTCCCCGAAGACACCCGGACACCACCGAGGGCGACCCGTCCCCAACCAGGTCTCCCCATGGCTCTGATCTTCCACCACCATCAGCTAAACACACACCCACCTGTTCCCATGAACCATCCCAGCCTGGGATGGCAACACAATAGCTGGGAGAGCCCCCAGCTTCACTCTGTTTATCTCTTTTCTTAAACATGACTTTCCTATGTACAGCTCCTCTTTACCTTTTTTTTAAAATTTCGAATCCTGTTCGTGACGCCAAAATGTTTTATGAAAATATTTAGACAGGTCCGTGAGGAGTCGGCACACAGGAAAGAAAGTTCACACTGAGACAGACTGCTAGAATAAACTGTATCTTTTATTCCCCACAGATCACATCTCCTTCACACACACAGGATCAATGCATTCCATGTAACACATCACCTTCACACACAGGAGTAATGCATTTCATGTCATTTCATCAGCCCTTATCAATGATACAGGAGACTGGAGAGCCTTGGCAGTCTTTTTGGCAGAGCATGCATCAATCACAGCTGGGCATTCGCGCAAAATCCACAGCGGACTCTGCCGTATTGAGGGAAAACCCCTGTTTTTAAAGGGAAGGCTATGTGCAGAACAGAGTGGCCATCTCTGTTCCGAGGGAGCCTCCCTCTCACATTCTCAGAGTTGCATGAGGAGCGGGGAGGGCCAGTCCCCGCTCCCAGACAACTCCTTGCCCGGCTCCCAAAACATACACGAACATCTGCTTCATTTCATTGCACACACACACATGAGGAATAAAGGAATGCCTTTGTTTCATAAGCATAGTTGGAAGGAGTAACAGCTGTGCTAAGGAGTAACAGTTACAGGTCATACTGCCCAGATCATGGTGTGCCTTAAGATAAATTCACCGTGAAAAGAGAACTGGATTGTCAAAACATATTAAAAGCAACTGAGAAACAAATCAGGGCACACATTAAAAATACATTTATATTACAGGGGAAAAAGGTACATGTAAAAAAGTTTAAAAAAAAAAGAGAGAGATGGTCCTTTTTATATGATTTTCTAAACTGTAGAATTTACAGAAAAGGTATATTGTGATGTATATCATTATCATGATATAAGATGACTTATATCGTGATATGAAATTTTTTGTCATATTGCACAGCTCTACTCCTGCAGATAATTTACTTTGTACAACCTCCCTCTGCCAATTAAACCACTCTGAATCTTCTGTAATATTTTATACGGTTGGAAATTAAACAGTGCCACTTCTGATGGTACATGTCCACTGGGGATTTTTTTGCTGTAACAGGATCATGCCACTTCTTAAGATTGGACACACGACAGGGGTGCATGGCGTATAACCAGCAGAGTTAAATCAAATAATTGATGATTAGTTTAGTGTAGCAGTCCAGACCACACCAAGACCAAAGTACACCAAGAATAAAACTTAAAGGAGTTGAGACAGAATCCAGACTAAGACCACAATGTATACACATCTTGATCTTGAATTGGTCTCGACACCTTAAAAATCTTGTTCTTGGTACACTCTGGTTTTTGTCTTTAATACAACATTAGTTTAATGCATTCTACGTGGCCAAGGCACAGGCTGGACTTAATTGGTTGAGTGAGTGATCTCTTCAGGTATTTTAATTGGCTGGCCTGTAAACTGTATCCTGTATCTTCAAAAGTAAACAGCAAAATATGTTCCTGGAAACATTTGCTGTGAGAACTAAATTATTGAATTGTTGCATCTGCTTTTATTTTAAACCAACAACAGCTACTTTAAATGTTTATCAGTAGTTCACTGAAGCCCATTTTGCATAAAATACAGTAGATAAGATCTGGGCTTCATGCAAATGAACGAACTGCCAATAACTCACCTTTTCTTTCCAAACATGCCACACCCTGACCAAAATGTATGATGACTCATTCAACAGAGTCAATGAATGGGAAGTGGAGAAATGAATGCCCAGATGGACACATGCCACGAGAGGATTTTCCCTTAGGGACTGCAGGTCCAGGGGCCTCATGTCCAAAGACTTGAGTGGACTTCCTACTGAAAGATGATGTACGTTTAAATCAAGAAAATGCCGTAAGCAAAAAAAAAAAAAAATCCAGATGTATGAAACGGTGCATACGCAAGAATCCAAGCACATTTCCTTTGTAAATCCCAATCTACTTGAAATTGAACGCACATGAGGAAATACCGGACTCCTCCCTAGACACGCCTCCATTTGAATATGCAATTAGACTCAAACAGATATACTACAAATGGATATATACAAGCCCTGCACGTTTGATTCTCCTGTATCCACGATCAAAAACAATGGATAAAAATAATGGCTGGGGCGCACAGGCGTGTTGCGCATTAGGTGGGTTATTTAGGACAATTACATGAATTTACTCACCAAAAAGCCACCCAGCCACACAGTGCCAGCTTGTAGTTTGTTCCCAACAGTGCTGTTCGTTAGAATCATTAGGAAATCTGGCTCTTGTTGCAAATTGCGCTTTGATGTTGGCCTGTTCAACTGCGTTGTATGGGAATATGATATAGCTGGGTGACAGCCGGATAATGCCATCCCACACAGCTGGCATAGTTTGGCTCAGGGTTGACTGGGAAATTCCTGATCGGTCTGCCAGCTCCCTCTGGAATGCCCCGGCCGCCAGGAACCCCAGTGTTGTCAGCACCTGCACTGAGACAGGCAGCGATCGGCTTCTTGCTGTGTCGCGCTGTAAGAGCGGCCGTAGGTCTGAGTACAGTTCCACAAGGACTACCTGTGGAAAACTAAACCGGCTGACAAGCCAGTCATCATCCTGAGCCAGAAAATCTTCTCTGTCTCTAAATACCCTTTCTCTTCTCACTGCGCGATTTGCAATATCCTCTAATAATGCTAACGCCATTGTTGTTAGGGGCATTTTCTGCACTTCGTTGCGCTTGCTTTTATATCCACTCATCTAATTGTGCACACTTGGATGTTTGTTCATCATGTGTCTCAGGTGTGTATAATAATTTTCATGTCATTATCAGTCTCCCAACATCACCTCTAAGTGTCGCCAACGGACCAATAACAGTAGAACAGTAGGTCTTTTGGTGTACAAGGGGCGCTGCTGAAGACATTCTATGACACGGTGGTGGCATCAGCCATCACTTTTGGAGTGGTCTGCTGGGGCAGTGGCATTACTGCAGCCGATAGGAAGAGACTGAACAAACTGATTAAGAAAGCTAGCTCTGTCCTGGGGCAGCGCCTTGATCCGGTGGAGGAGATAGGAGAGAGAAGGACGGTGGCTAAACTGTCATCTCTGCTGGAGTCCGAGTTCCACCCTATGCAGGACATACTGAATGTACTGAGGAGCTCATTTAGCAGCAGACTACATCATCCCAGGTGCACAACCGAGAGGTTTCGTAGGTCCTTCCTACCAACGGCTGTCAGACTGTACAACCTAAGCAGGGCTGCTCGCAGAGATAGCAAAAAGACGTAACAAACTAATAGTTTTTTGAATGCAAAAGATGCAATAGACTTACACAATGGTCCGGCATACAACTAGGAAAATACCGGTCACTATGGAGGGTGAGAATATGTATGGGCACATAATCATACCATGTAGGATAACTAAGTAGACGGTTATGCTGTTTCATCCCATCTAGCAACAATGCTCTGCACTGTGTGTTTATATATTTACATATTTATTCCATCTAGCTACAATGCTCCGTACTGGGTGTGTTTATATTTATATATCTATATATTTATTCCATCTAGCTACAATGCTCCGCACTGTGTTTTTATATATCTACATATTATTCCATCTAGCTACATTGCTCTGCACTGTGTTTTTATATATCTACATATTATTCCATCTAGCTACATTGCTCCGCACTGTGTGTGTTTATATACTTACATATTTATTCCACCTAGCTGCAATGCTCCGTACTGTGGGTGTTTATATATTTACATATTTATTCCATCTAGCTACAATGCTCTGCACTGTGTGTCTGTGTGCGTGTATATATATACTGTATTTTATAGTAATATGTACATATGTATATTAGCTGCTCTTGCTTGCTTGTTTTTTTCTTGCCTTCTGATTGTTGCTCTGAGTGTTGCTATCCCTGTGCTGTTGCAATCCTGGAATTTCCCCGTTGTGGGACTAATAAAGGCTTATCTTATCTTACCTTATCTTAGAAATGTATGTACGCCAGCTATGAAGTTGCCGTGGGGCTGCGCATATTTCCACGGTCATAGCATTCTTAATACATCTGAAATTTTACCTTGTACCTCCTATTTCACCCTGTGCCTTATAATCCTCTGTACAATCAGTACTATCCATCGACTCATAAGGATCATTTATTTAACCTAGCAGTAGCCTACGTTGTATATAAAGTTATCTAAGCGTTTATACTTTACTTCCCTGGGTAACTCCTTTTCTATTATGCTGTGTGTTTTTTCTGTTGGTTGGGTTGTCTGTGTCATACTGCCATTATGCTGTAATTTTACAGGTTGGGCTCAATAAAGTCTGTCTATCTATGTATCTGTCTGTCTGTCTGTCTGTCTGTCTGTCTTCCATGGAAAAGGACGTACACTATGTTTTTGTGTGTAAGTACCCTTTGTACATGAGGCTCCAGGTCTTCCAGAGTCTTGTATTGGAGCAAAGAAATATAACGAAGGGCAGTAGTGACCTAACTGTTAGAGATGTGAATTTGTGACTAGAAGGTCAATGGTTCAATCCTACCAGCAGGATCAGGTCTGGGATGGGACAGATGACAAAACAGTGTTTGCGCCACCTTCATTAACCCCACGGTGATGCCCTTGAGCAAGGCCCTTAACCCCAGCTGCTCTAGTGGAGCTGCTCAGTGGCCACAGGTCAGTCTGTGGTTGTACTGAGCCACTTCCAGGTATGACTGATCCTGTCCAGTGTGAATGTGAACATTGTGTCCTTGAAAAAGAGACGTTACCTCTCATTGGACCTCCTCTTAATAAATAAAGGTTAAAAAAACATGTAAACTAACTTTATATTTTTATCTAAATTAAAACGTGTCAAATATATTTATTGAGGAGGATGTTTATAGTACAGAACTTTAAATAATGTCTCGGTTTTTTTTAAATGAAAAAGTACACACATGACAATAACAAGACATAAAAACAACCTCTCCCACCACCTCACCCGTTCTCACCCAAAGCAGTGCTAGCCAAGGAAATGGTGTTCTAGCTTTGCAGAGCATCTCACTATTTTGTCTCTTCTAAATAGCAGAGCAAGTGTTTTCAACTTTGCTCAAATTCATCCAGTCTGTTGCTGAGGATATATCGCAGGGGTCACCAACTGGCAGACTTCAGTCTGGATCCGGACCCCGAAGCCTTTTGATACAATTTGGGGAAAGGGGAGACTTTTATTTTGGTGGGGAAAAAAGCCGAAGTGAACTGCTGCATCTGCAACCCTCCGACAGATTATGGCATGGCACAAGCCCTTGGGCGTTCTCCTCCTGAGTCCTGCTGCAGGCTGCCCTCTTCGCTGTACTACGAATGCCACTCTCTCCAGAGACTCTGTGGCTCCAACTGCTCCAAAGAGCAGCTTGCAAAATCAGACAGGCTCGCTGGGGACACCCCCCACCACACACACACACACACACACAGCAGGTGTTAGGCCGAGAAATGCATCCCCATACTGTTAAAGTCAATACAACTATGCCGAGAATTGCTTGCCTGCCGAAAATTGCATCCCATCATTGCAAGCAAGTGTTTAGTGTAAGTCAAGTCAATACAACTATATACTTTGAAAATACTTTCAAAAAGTGATTACCCGTTTTACCGACAATGCATAAATGCAAAATTTCGACTCTGAATATCATAAAACGTGGAGTTGGATCACTATGATTTTCTAACCCTCTTTGAAACACTAAACGTCTAGCGAATAAACATAATTTAAAGATACTGTAGTTTACAAGAGATAATAACAATTTTTACTTCTAAAAATGTATACTGGATCCTTCTAAAAATGCACAAATGGTTACAAGCCTGGCTGTAGTGTTTGTAGTGTTATATTTATAGTTCTGTCAGATGGGATGCAATTCTCGGCATAACACCGGCACGTCAAAACCCTGTAAAAGTTCAGTTTGTTACTGAACATAAAAAGTTCCACTTCCTGTCTCCCTGTAACCAGGAGTTACAGCTCCATCCAATAGAGTTTACTGTTGGGATAAAAAAAATGTTGAGGAATTCCATCGTGTGGAATTACATTTTGTGTCCATTTTTTTGTCTTAGTTTGAAACAGTTTTTTCTGCACTGAAAACATTGTATAGAGGTGGACTTTTTGTGAAATTTTGTTTTTACCTCCGCCAAGGAGGTTATGTTTTCATCGGCGTTGGTTTGTCTGTCTATCTGTTTGTCTGTCTGTTTGTTTGTTAGCGAGATAACTCAAAAAATTATGGACGGATTTTCATGAAATTTTCACAGATTGTCACAAATGGGGTATCCTACAGATGATTACATTTTGGTGGTGATCCGGAACAGCGCCATTATGCGAAATGTGATTTTCCTGAATAACTACTGAACCACTAATCTTATCCATGTGAATCCAATTGCTACTCATATATTTTCATGGTCAAGGAATCTGAAAACGTACACACAATAAATGTAGGATTAATATTTGTTCAAATTCAAACGTTTATTTCAAACATTTTATGATGTAAAACACTGTATGGGGGGAACTGTGGCGCTTGGCGGAGGTCTGCGCTCTCCGAGTGCTTTTCTAGTTTAGATATTAATCTTTTTTTAAATGCAATACCATTTAGTTTGTGTTTGCCTGTAAAACATTTTTAGGATTTTAGTTGTAGATTTTAGAATTTTAGACCTACTTATTTGGAGTCAACAAACACATTTAGCGTTCTCCAGTATTATAAAATTTTATATTATGTTTTGTTTGACATTAAACAAAGAATTCATTTTTAATATTTTTTGTTTAAAAATTAATATAGAGCTAAAACCAGCTAAAACACGAGCTCAATAAAATAATGTGTGAAAGCAAGTTAAATGATATTGGCCCGTCTGGAGACAGCTGTGGTCTTCTGAAAGAATGTCAATGAAAGGATGACAGTTCTTAAAAGCACATTTTGCGATAAATTTGTCCATGTTATTGATTGATTGATTGTCCATGTTATTCATGTTATTTAATTTCTTTAATTTAACCTTTATTTATACAGGGTAGTTCCACTGAGAGGCAACCTCTCTTTTTCAAGGATGCCCTGTTCATTCACACAGTTAAACATTCACACCAGGAAGCTGCCCAGTACAACCACAGACTGACCTGTGGCCACTGAGCAGCTCGGCCTTGCTCAAGGGCACCACAGTGGGGTTAAGGAGGGTGGGGCAAACACTGCTATGTTATCTGTCCCTCCCAGATCTAATCCTGCCAGTCCAGGGATCAAACCCGTGACTCTCCGCTCACCAGTCCGCATCCCTAACCGCTAGGCCACCACTGCTCACTGTGTGTCAGATTTTTCTTCCATTTGTTTTAATATAAGATGTTGGAAGTAAATTCATGGGTCATTGCAAATACTTTGCTTTAAAAGGGCCAAGTTGTCACACAGTGGGAGGGAAAAATGTTGAATAGAAAAAAAATGCATCAAGATGCATTGAGAATTGTTTTAGAATCAAGTCTGAATTCTGAATCATAACTGAATCATGAGGTGCCTAAAGATTCTCACACCTAGTTTGGACCTCGGCTGGGGAGGAGGACCGACTTATCGGACCTTTTGCAATTTTAGTTGGTGACCTCTGATATATTGTATCCTCTCCAAGTGGAGGGTATCAGTCACTGCCGTTACCCAGGATTTAAGGGTTGGTTCAGCTTCCCTCTTCCAAGCAAAGACATTCTCTGTGCAAAGTTTTTTTGGACAGAGGATGTCTAAATAAAAATGGAAGATTTTTTTTAACTTTACTACATTACATCTGAATGAACTTGTCAATCTTTTTAATTAATGACATGGTTTATACTTTTCATTTTACAGTAAATCTGGAGGAGACTCTACGCTGATACAGAAGCTTGCAGAGATGAGTGAGTAAAACTGATTTATGTGTTCACCAAAAAATATTTCTAACATGTGTTGTTTCCTTGTTATGAGATGTTGTGTATTAGCAGGTTGTTTTAGTTGTGACTGTCTGTTTCTTCATGCCTACCGATGACAATTTTCTTCTTGTAGCCTCAACTCGAAGTCGCATGCAGGAGCAGAAAATGAAAGAGGACACCGAATCAAGGAAGGATCAACTCTGAAATACGTCTTGCACTATTGGTGACACAGAGAAACAAGTTCTCTGTACATTTAGAATTTATTTTATTTGTATTTAACTGAGGAGTAATATGTGAATAGAGATGACTTTCTACTTGTTATTTGTGGCTCTTATTAGAAAGGTTTGCTTTCACTGTTGTGTAAATTCACATTAGTCCAGGATGTTAGTGATGTGTATTTCTGATTTGTTGAGTTCTACCACATCCAGGATGTACTTTTGTTTTCTTTTGATGTTTAGGTGGATGGATCATGACTAATCTTTGCAAAAAACAAAAAAAGTAGTGAAAATTGGCCATAGAAAGACATCAGTTTTTCTGTGATGCAGTGTTTTTATTTTTTAAATATTTCTGTTATAATTTATATACATTGAATTTGTCTTAAAGTGAGAATTTAAAAAATTAAGCATCAGAAATGTACATAATTTTCTTTCAACCAAGAGAAATGTAATTTTACAAGAAAAAAAATTATAATTGAAATTGTCAGTTGAACCATAATTACTGTGACCAGTGGTGCAATCCCAAAATTTAGTTTCCACATAATTAAGCAAGCCTAAAACATGCTCCATGCATTTTTCTCCAGAGATTAGTGGCTCATTTTTATTTTTTCTTATTAACAGCATTAATTGGATCATGTGTTTATGGTTGTGTTGTGAGTTTGATGAAGATCAAATCTAATATCAAGTGATCAAAGCAGAATACCTGGCAGTTTAACCTTTTTTTTATTTGCTTGCACCTGTAGTTTCAAATGATTTGTTGCAATAGTGTTTTCTTTGGTATAACATTTACAGTTTTATAGTAGCTGTTTTACTTTATGGCTGATAACTACAATAAATACAAAATACCTCTTGATTCTAGTAGATTTTATCCATCTGGTCCTGTATATTTGCATGTGCACATAATTAAACACCACCTTTGCATTGCTTTCCGTTATTGTTAATGAACTTGATGCTTTGCTGCTTTTATCTACAAGGGGAGTTCATTAAAGATCTGACCCACTTCCTGTTATTCTAGGAGGCTAAATTTTCACATGTATAATAATAAAAACACATATCAATAGTTTATATGATAATTTACAGCTCTGAACTCCTAAGAGTTTCTTTTTTGCAGGTGCTAAGGTGGAGTAAGGTGTGATCATGGAGCCAGTTGAATGTAGAGTGGTCATCAAGTTCCTGTACTCAAGAGGCCCCACACCATGGGGAAAGTTCAATGAGATGAAAGCGATGTATGAGGAGGATACCCCATCAACCACTGGCATCAACAGTCCAAGCTTGGTCAGACATTGGTAGAAGCAGTACCCATTGCCAGGTGACCACAGTGCGCAATGGATCCATTGATCCATCCAGCAAGTGGAAGCCATAAATTTGGAGGATCGCTGCATAACTGCTCACCAACTAGCCCAAAATGTAAATCAGTGTAGAGTCTGTGGAAAAACATCATCAATGACCATTTGCACATGCGGAAATTGTCTGCATGATGGATTCCCCAGTTGCTCACACCCTTCCAGAAGGAGGAATGAGTCACATGTTCCCAGGCTCTTTTGACCATGTGCCAAGAAAACCAGCAGGACTTCTCTGACAGAATAATCATGCAGAACAAAACATGGGTCCATCACTATAATCCAGAGACGAAAGCCCAGTTGAAGCAATGGAAGCATAAAACTTACCACCTCAGAAGAAGGCATGTGTCCAACCCTCTGTGGACAAGGTCATGCTCATGGTCTTTTGAAACCAGCATGGAGTTGTGATGATGAATTTCCCAGGCAAAGGGTGCCACAGTTACCGGGACTTACTACACTTCACTGCTGCAGACATTGCAGAAGACCATCAAAACCAACAGACGTGGCATGCTGGCCAAAGGGGTCTACCTTCTACAAGAAAACACCCCAGTTCACAACACGTGTGTTGCCCAGACGGAAGCATGGTTCTTTGTCTATGAAAGCCTTCCTCACTCCCAACTTCGCACCATCTGACTTCCACCTCTTTTCAACCATGAAGTCATTTTTGAAGGGCAGGTACTTCCAAGATGATGAAACACTGATTTCTGAGGTCAAGTCATGGTTTCTGACACTACAGGCGAGGTCTCTGCAGCTGCATAATGTGATGGGAGAAGTGTGACCTTTGGTGGTAGCTGTGCGGAGAAAGACTGATAACTTTGCCAAGTTTGGTTCCTCTCAATCAATGGGAAATGAGTCAGAGGAAATCTTTAATGAACAACCCTTGTACTTTGTAAGATGTTCTTGAGTGCTTTGAAAGGTACATACACTACCGTTCAAAAGTTTGGGGTCGCCCAGACAATTATTTTGTGTTTTCCATGAAAAGTCACACTTATTTACCACCTTGAGTTGTAAAATGAATAGAAAATATAGTCAAGACATTGACAAGGTTAGAAATAATGATTTGTATTTGAAATAATAATTTTTTCCTTCAAACTTTGCTTTCGTCAAAGAATCCTCCATTTGCAGCAATTACAGCATTGCAGACCTAACATGATTGCACAAGGGTTTTCTAATCATCCATTAGCCTTCTGACGCAATGAGCAAACACATTGTACCATTAGAACACTGGAGTGATAGTTGCTGGAAATGGGCCTCTATACACCTATCTAGATATTGCACCAAAAACCAGACATTTGCAGCTAGAATAGTCATTTACCACATTAGCAATGTACAGAGTGTATTTCTGATTAGTTTAAAGTTATCTTCATTGAAAAAAAGTGCTTTTCTTTAAAAAATAAGGAAATTTCTAAGTGACCCCAAACTTTTGAACGGTAGTGTATAAATACAATGTATTATTATTATTAAACAGTCTAGAGAGTGAGATTTTTCCTTGAGAGTCACCGGAAAGCTGCTGTTGGTAGATTTTGATATAAATTATTGAATAAAGATTTGGAGTAAACTCACATCACCACACGTCATGAGATTTGATGGGTTTCACATTGACAAAGACACAGTAAGTAACTGGACAAATACAGATACCAATAATGACAACACAAGAAGATAGTGTGAAAAACAATTGATAAAGTTTGTTTTTTCCCCTCTGCTGTGAAGTCCTCCTGCTCCCCGGGGAGAACCAACAGCAGCTGCATGTTCAGTAACAGCTTCCTTAATAGTACCATGGCTCTGTTTCCAACAGGGACTTCAGAGTTAATTCCTGTTTAAAGGATGTAACAGTTTGGTTTGGGCCCAGCCAAGCGTCAAACACTTTGAACCAGTTACATTTTAATTGGTTTCCTTGCCCCAAGAGGCATTAAAGGGTGTTATTGAGTTTGGTAAGTCTATCCATGTAATCAACCGGTAGCACATGATGGCAAGACACCAAAGCGATCAGTTGTCCTCATTCTTAAAGCTGGAATTGGTGTCTCAAGCTGAAAATAAGTGGGCACTTATTTAGTTTCTAGTAAATGTAATTGCTTCTCTCTTAAGGACTATCACTTAAGTTTGCATCAGAGATGGAAAACCTCACAGTAAGTATAGCTTTGTTGATGATTTGGAGAATTTGATGTTTAGCGAGAAAGAAAGTTTCAATGTGGCAAAAAATTTCAATCCAAATCTACTATATGCCAGATAAAAAAATTTAGAAGAATTTGGAAGAACATGTGATGATAATGTCATTCTTTATGTAAAAATATCTTTATTGCTTTTTTTTTTTTTTTTTTTTACAAAATTCAGTTATTTGGGCTTCAGTTTCATAATTAATTCTTTTTGTCATTTATCCAACAATTGTTCTATTAACTTGTGTCGAAAAGGTTGGTTAGGACTTTTGTAAGACACCATTTTTCTTACATTTTATTTAATCTCAAACCATGACCTTTTCTCAAGCATAGACAGACTCAGGCTACCTTATTGCCCATTAAAAATGTAAAATTGTCTTTCACACTGCCATCGCTAACAGATTTGCTCTGTTGTCTAGAAGCAGCTAAACTGCACCTTAAGACCTTATAGAAGAGAATTACAAACGTTTACTTTTAAATGAAGATCTGTCTTTACTGTTGATGTTGCTGTCCTGTCCCTCAGCCAGAGCAATGGCGGGAGATTATGAACAGGAAGATGCGCTTCCCTCCGGAGCTCATCAGCGCCATTCAGGAAGGGAAAATTGAGCTGCTGTGTGGACTGCTGAAGACGGGTGATGGCATCATTCGACAGCTGGATGAATCTGAGGATCGCCAGTGGAGGGAGGCTCTCAACCTCTCCATCCGTCTGGGCAGCGAGGACGCCATGGATGCTCTTCTGCAGGGGGTCAAGTTCGACTTCCGACAGATTCACGAGGCCCTGCTGGTCGCCGTGGACACCAACCAACCCATTGTGGTGAAGCGTCTGCTGGACCGCCTGGACCAGGAGAAGGGCAACAAGATGGACGTACGGTCATTCTCTCAGGCCATCTTTGACCGCTCTATTGACAACTCACAGTTTGCCCCAGGTGTGACCCCACTGACCTTAGCCTGCCAGAAGGACCTGTATGACATTGTCACCATGCTCACCCAAAAAGGCCACATCATCCCGTGGCCACATAAGATATCCTGCGCCTGTCTGGAGTGTCGAAACGGTCGACAGTACGACCTACTGAAGTTCTCCTTGTCTCGAATCAATACCTATCGTGGCATCGCCAGCCGTGCTTATCTGTCCATCACCTCTGATGATGCCATGCTCAGTGCTTTCAGCCTCAGCAGGGAGCTCCGTAAGCTGTCACAGAAAGAGCCAGAGTTCAAGGTTAGATGATTTTTACAGGTTTCCCAGATAAACATTCCTGTCTGTGCTGTTTTGTAAGCTCAGCCATGGTCACTTTCTCCCGCAGCCTCAGTACCTGGCCCTGGAGCAGGTCTGCCAGGAGTTTGCTGTGGAGTTGCTGGGCATGTGCCGCAACCAGAGTGAGGTGACAACTATCTTGAACAGCTGCGGAAATGAGTCCCAGGATTCCTTCAGTGAACAGGCCTTTGAGGAAGGGATACCCACCCTGTCTCGTTTGCGACTTGCTGTTAACTACAACCAAAAGCAGGTATCCAAATGGAGGAGAAGTTGGCATAAGCATGAAGTGGCTCCATGTTTTTTATTACTCATCAGCCTCTCAAGGCTGAAGGGTATTGTTGTCACCCCGCCGAGCAGATGGGCAGCAGCATCAGCACCTATCTTGTGAACGCGATAACAAAGAAATGACGTGGGCTTTTCAAATTGCTACCATGGGTGTATCCATGAAAAATCTCAGGCGAGTTTGAATTTAGGTGACCTCTGACCCTGACCTTAAAGGTCAGTGGTCAGTTTTTGCCTAGATCTTGTGAATGTGGTAGCTAGAAAAAGAAATGACGTGGACTTCTCAAATTGATACCGTGGGTGTATCTATGAAAAATCTCAGACGAGTTCAAATTTATTATACAGTGGGGCAAAAAAGTATTTAGTCAGCCACCAATTGTGCAAGTTCTCGCCCCTTAGAAGATGAGAGAGGTCTCCAATTTTCATCATAGGTATACCTCAACTATGAGAGACAAAATGAGAAAAAAAAAAATCCAGAAAATCACATTGTCTGATTTTTAAAGAATTTATTTGCAAATTATGGTGGAAAATAAGTATTTGGTCAATAACAAAAGTTCATCTCAATACTTTGTTATATACCCTTTGTTGGCAATGACAGAGGTCAAACGTTTTCTGTAAATCTTCACAAGGTTTTCACACACTATTGCTGGTATTTTGGCCCATTCCTCCATGCAGATCTCCTCTAGAGCAGTGATGTTTTGGGGCTGTTGCTGGGCAACACAGACTTTCAACTCCCTCCAAAGACTTTCTATGGGGTTGAGATCTGGAGACTGGCTAGGCCACTCCAGGATCTTGAAATGCTTCTTACGAAGCCACTCCTTCGTTGCCCGGGCAGTGTGTTTGGGATCATTGTCATGCTGAAAGACCCAGCCACGTTTCATCTTCAATGCCCTTGCTGATGGAAGGAGGTTTTCACTCAAAATCTCATGATACATGGCCCCATTCATTCTTTCCTTTACACGGATCAGTTGTCCTGGTCCCTTTGCAGAAAAAGAGCCCCAAAGTATGATGTTTCCACCCCCATGCTTCACAGTAGGTATGGTGTTCTTTAGGGATGAGAATCCTCCGCGGATCCGAGGAATTCCTCGGATTTGATCATGTCTAGGGCCATTCTCGTGAATCGTCTAAATTCGAGAATTTTTTTTTTTTTTTTTTGGGGGGGGGTGTCTGTTATGAGCGGCGAGTCGTATTTTCGATCGGCTGCTCAAATCCACTGCGCAGAACGCGCTACCCAGCGAGATCAGTAATGTAATGTAACAAGGCCACTGATTGGCTGATACTTATTGAAGCAACCAATCGACGATTTTGTTATTCCTTTGTCATGTCCCACACGCGGAGCGAAATGCAAATGGCGGACAATTCAATCAACCGAGTTTTCCCGATTTTGTGAAAATGGTGAACCTAAAACTCACGAAAGACAACAAAGCAAGAAGACAAAGGGATAAGGAACAAGTTTCGTTGGGAATGGCTTGAAAAAACTGTGTCAATGACTGTAAAGATCGGTAAAAATACCCAAGTTGTGGTTGAAAAAATGGCCGACTTCATAGCGAAATGCAAAGTACCAGGGAAAGCCTAGTGTGTTTATTGCAACGATTTCTTGCATTATGGATCTCGTGGTTGTGTTGCCTTAGCTGATCACTGTTCAAAACAGAAACATCTCAAAATTGTGGCTACAAGGAGATCGAATTACTCGCTCGTGCTGCATTCAAAACGATCGATGGACACGGTGAAATTCAGATGCCAGTCAATCAAAGTTCATCACAATCGGCCCTGATTACAGCAATTAGTGATCGGAAGACACATTCCAAGGTAAGATTTTTTTCTCGTTATAAGTAATGTACTTGAGAATTTTCGCGTAATGAATTTGTTATGAAATAGCATGTGTAAGTTGTGACATCATGCCTGTTTTGAAACACTAATTGATAATTTGAAACCCTAATTAAACATCTTTTAGGTTTTACTTACTTTCTTAGATAATCTTTCAAATATTAAAATATACTAATATGCAACTTTTTTATATTCCTAGTAACACTAACAAATGCACACATTAATAAATCAAAATGTTTGCAGAATGTCAGTATATTTTAATAAATGGGTGATGGACTTGGTGATGGAATTTTGTTAATATTTATAATTTATTTTACTTGGTTAAATTATTTTGTCTGTTCTAGAGCTATGTAAATGTAATTCTGTGTCAGTTCTAGGGGCGGCAGTTTAGGGGGCGGCTGTGGCGCAGGTGTAGTGTGACTGACTACTGATCGGAGGGTCATGGGTTCGATTCCCACTCTGTCTGAAGTCTGCATGTCAAAGTGTCCTTGAGCAAGACACTGAACCCCCACAATTGCTCCTGGTGGCCAGGCTAGCACCTGTATGTGTATGGCAGCTCTGCCGCCATCAGTGTGTGAATGTGTGCGTGAATGGGTGGATAGCAGCATCTGTAAAGCGCTTTGGTCATCCAGAGATGAGAAAAAGCGCTATATAAGTGAACGCCATTTACCATTCTAAACACATTAAATAGTAGTAAAATATAATTTAGTATTATTACATCAACATACCATTCAGATATCATAAATTTACACATGTGATGCAGCAGCAGATTAAAAAGGTAAACTATAAATGCATTTGTACTTACTTCTAACTTTAAATATAAACCCACATTTGAGCATTCTAAAACACCAGATTTTGTTAGCTTCTGGGGGGCGTTGCCCCCCAGACCCCCCACCAAGGCTCCGCCTTGGATCCGGCTTGGGGGAAGCAGGCCTAACTAAGACCCCCAGCTTAGTTTACTCTTTTTTTTCCAAAACCGCATTCTCATCCCTGGTTCTTTCTCCTCCAAACATGACAAGTTGAGTTTTTACAAAAAAGTTCTATTTTGGTTTCATCTGACCATATGACATTCTCCCAGTCCTCTTCTGGATCATCCAAATGCTCTCTAGCAAACTTCAGACGGGCCTGGACATGTACTGGCTTAAGCAGGGGGACACATCTGGCACTGCAGGATTTGAGTCCCTGGCGGCGTAGTGTGTTACTGATGGTAGCCTTTGTTACTTTGGTCCCAGCTCTCTGCAGGTCATTCACTAGGTCCTCCCGTGTGATTCTGGGATTTTTGCTCACCGTTCTCGTGATCATTTTGACCCCACGGAGTGAGATCTTGCGTGGAGCCCCAGATCGAGGGAGATTATCAGTGGTCTTGTATGTCTTCCATTTTCTAATAATTGCTCCCACAGTTGATTTCTTCACACCAAGCTGCTTACCTATTGCAGATTCAGTCTTCCCAGCCTGGTGCAGGTCTACAATTTTGTTTCTGGTGTTCTTTGACAGCTCTTCGGTCTTGGCCATAGTGGAGTTTGGAGTCTGACTGTTTGAGGTTGTGGACAGGTGTCTTTTATACTGATAACGAGTTCAAACAGGTGCCATTAACAAAGGTAACGAGTGGAGGACAGAGGAGCCTCTTAAACAAGAAGTTACAGTTCTGTGAGAGCCAGAAATCTTGCTTGTTTGTAGGTGACCAAATACTTATTTTCCACCATAATTTGCAAATAAATTCTTTAAAAATCAGACAATGTGATTTTCTGGATTTTTTTTTTCTCATTTTGTCTCTCATAGTTGAGGTATACCTGTGATGAAAATTGGAGACCTCTCTTATCTTTTAAATGGAAGAACTTGCACAATTGGTGGCTGACTAAATACTTCTTTGCCCCACTGTATTTATGTAATATAAATGCTATACATTATACTAATTGTTATATTTAGTATAGTGATCAAAAGTTGAACTTTTTACCCCACAGCCTCTAAAGACTGAAGGGGCATTGTCGTTACCCTGCTGGCTGGATGGGCGGCGGCATCAACACCTACCTTGTGAATGGGATAACTATAGAAAGAAATGACGTGACCTATTCAAATTTATACTATGGGTGTATCTATGAATAATACTGGACGAGTTTGAATTTCGATGACCTCAGACCTTTGGGTGTCCTCTGACTTCAGGTCAGTTTTCCCTACATCTTCTAACATGATAACTACACAAAGGAATGATGTAGCCTTTTCAAATTGATATCATCATGCCTAAGACAAGTCTTGGACGGCTTAGACCCTGTGCTCTGACTTTGGGTTTGGGGTCTAAAGGTCAGAGGTCATGGTTACCTTCCCCTATGCCATATATATATATATATATATATATATGCCACTACATAATGAGTAAAGCTGGGGTCACCAAACTTTGTACACAGGTTCACCCTGTCACCATGACATCTGCCTATGGGATTGCAAAGCCAAAGGTCAAGGTCAAAATGCCATATAAGCTACGTCTCAACAACAGAGGCTGAGGAGTACCACTGGCAGCCGGCCAGTATTTCTTGCTTTTAACCTCCCTTTGTGTTTTGGTGTAGTTTGTGGCACACCCTATCTGCCAACAAGTTCTGTCGTCTATCTGGTGCGGTAACCTGGCAGGCTGGAGGGGCAGCAGGACGGCCTGGAAGCTGTTTGTCTCGGTTGGGATCTTTCTGATCATGCCTATTCTTTGCCTTGTCTACTGGATTGCACCAAAGTCAAAGGTCAAGTTATCTGTGATAGTTGTATTTCAAAAGCATGTGAAATTTGCCAAAAAAAAGATGCAAAGATCACTCAGGATTTGACACTGACTCCTATTTTGTACTCTCTCCAGGCAGGGAAGCTCCTGAAGATTCCTGTGATCAAGTTTCTCCTTCACTCGGCATCCTATCTGTGGTTTCTCATCACGTTACTTGGAGAATCGATCACCATGGAGATTTACCGAGACAAATTTGCTTCCCGGCAGCAGAACATCCTGCATAACTCCTTCCACATGGTCTGGGTAGTCGGTATGCTTATGTTCTCTGTTTCAACCCCATAAAATGTCACACTGACCATTCCAGCTCCCCAGAGAAGGTGTGAGCTTGCTTCATACTGAGCTTTCCCTTGTAGGATTCTTCTGGTATGAGTGTAAGGAAGTCTGGATTGAAGGGCTGCGCAGCTACTTCCTAGACTGGTGGAACTGTTTGGACGTGATGGTGCTCAGCATGTACCTGGCATCATTTGCGTTACGTGTGCTCATCATGCTGAAAGGCTACGTCCTTTGCAGTGATCATAACGGTGGTGAGGAGTGCAACTACTTCACTCAGACTGGTGAGAAAATGATGGAGCAGCATTCGTGCAAAATGATTCTTCTTAAACCTTAGCTAATCTGTGGTGAAAATTGTCCCACAGTCAGAGAGAACTGGCACCAGGAGGACCCTCAGCTGATTGCAGAGGTGCTGTTTGCAGTGACCAGCATGTTGAGCTTCACAAGGCTGGCATACATCCTCCCGGCCCATGAGTCCCTGGGAACTCTACAGATCTCCATCGGGAAGATGATTGATGATATGATGAGGTAAACCTCATCTGAGAGGGAATTCAAAGTGCATTACAAAATATGCCAGAAGATTACACTTCTTTTTTTTTCTTTTTTAGATTCATGTTTATATTAATGATCATTGGAACTGCTTTCCTCTGTGGTATTAACAACGTCTATGTTCCTTATGTCATCTCTCCACATCTGGGCAGGTAAGATTAGGACATTTTCAGTTACAGAAAGTACTGGAACATTTTTACACTGTTGGGTTAGTTCTATTTTTTGTGTTCACACTGTGAATACCAGGAGATACTTTAGTTCTTCAGAATGCCTTTACAGCAGGGGTGCCCATCCTGGGGCTCCTGGAGCATTCAGGTTTCTGTGGGAAATTTTCTAATTTCACTTCTTAATTGGTCCAAAGATTTGCAAATAATTTGCCATTGTTGTGCATGTGTTCTGTAGGCACCCATGCACAACAACAGCATATTATTTGCAAATCTTTGGACCAATTAAGAAGCGAAATTAGAAAATTTCCCACAGAAATCTGAATGTTCCAGGAGCCCCAGGTTGGGCACCCCTGCTTTATAGCAACAGTTTGGCTTCTGCTCCACTCGTTATGGGATGTTCACACCAAGCACTATAAAGATAACTATAAAATTATAGTTTTAAAAATCATTCTAATTCAAGTGAATGACAGAATCCAGACTTATGGTCATCTTTGCAGTGTGGACTCTGCCATTCACTTGAATGAGAATGATTTTCCGATTTTTGTCCCCATTACGGAACATCTGTACATGTACCGCACATGACCTCCTGCTTCTGTTCCTGCCTGCTGTCAGTGCTTTGTGCCTTTGTCAATAGCCACAGTCAACAATAACTGCAATTTTCGTGACTCGGTGAGTAGTGAGAGTCCTGGGCTGCCGGTGTTGTGCCGACCCACGGAGGGCCTGCTGATAGGAAGCAGTGCTCAAACAGATAGGCGATGACACACGTCAGCCAGCCTGCCGAATCCCAGCAGGCTGGCTAGCTGATACAGAAACAGACACAGGGCACAGCACAAGAACAGAGAGAATATCCGGGAAATCCGGTCTTCTTACCAGTTTGATGTGCAGAAAATTAGGTTTAGAGCATTTTAAGCTACTTCTGCCAGGTGTTTTATTTTGACAGCAGGCAGGACCATCCCTAACATGTTCTGTATGTACAGTACAGGGTTAAGATGCAGTCTGCAGTGTTACAAAGTCTTCCGAAGCGCTTGCATTTGTTGCAAACATTCATGATTAGAGCTGCCTCTCAAAATAAGCACTCTTCACAAAACATCTAGCAGTTCAATAGAGCTCACAGAAAATCGCTGTTGGCTCCCTGGAAAGTTGCAAGATTGCATGATGGCATCATAGCATGTAATCTGTGTATGCAAATGACAGATCTGTAGAGCAAATACTTCTGTGTAGTTGGTGTTTTTGTTCCAGCATAGGATGGTCAGTACTTCTAGAAGCTGGGGCATGTCGTCGTAGGTGGGTGTGACATCAGCACTGGAGGAGACAGAGTGATGGCTAACAGTGGTAGAGGGGCAAACTTTTAACAATAATAATTGTATATGTCATCTGAACAACTCCATAATCAGGAATACACACCCTCATAACCTTGGCAAAATGTACCAAATCATAAGTTAGTCTGACAAACCATTTGAGAGATATATGAGGAACATACAGACACATACAGACATTCCTTGCATTAATAAGTAGATGAGTACTAGTGTGCCAGTTTATCCAGTAAATCAAAATGAAGAAAGGCAAAGATTTAAAGATAAACAGCCCTCCTCCTGCAGCCATGTACTTCCTAATTTTAAACCCCTCCCACCATACCAGTCAAGGCGGTCTGACCCGTGTAACGTTTTTCTTTAGTTTTGGTTTAACAGCTTGTTCAATTCATGTGGCATAAACAAAAACACCATTTGAGAAAAGGCAGTCCCCTGTGTCCTTTTGGTGCTGTTTTTAACAGTTTAATTTTCCAGAAGGTATGCAGGGGTAAAAAGATCCCTTATCTAGAAAGAACTGATTAGTCAAAGTCTCAGTCAAATTTGTCAGATTTTCTGAAAACAGACTCCCCAGTAAGTGTAGTAATCTGTCTCCCTTGTGGACCAATTGATTTACCGGTGACAAAGGGGGATTTTGGATTTTCAGATTCTTACATACTTCTCTTCCAGCCTTAAAACTCGAGTGCAATTTATCCATTAAGTCAACCCCATGAAATGATGCCATCCAAGAAGGAAAATAGATAAGCATGTCTGCATTTTTAATTTGCTAATTATGGTAAATACAAAATGAGCTACAGCATTTCCATGGAACTGAGTCCGTTGCCACTATCTGTCCATCCATCCACAATTTGCAAGTGCTGCTACTCCTAGGCAATTGCATGGATATTCACCAAATTCATACACAGTGATCCTAAGGTAGGTCTGCATCCACATTGTGCTCAAGCGGAGGGTCAAAGGTCACAAAATCTATCTAGAAACATACAGAGGAAAAGAGGATAATTGAGACTCTGAGTGACCTCAGGTGTGTTCTTCAGCCTAAAATGAACTACTTTGTCATTGATGTTCCGGTCTCTTCTGCAAAGAGTATTCTTTTTAAATTTTTTCTTCCTTCCAGCAATGGTATAAAAACAGTTTCTTCCACTCCCCTTCTGCAGATTTAATGAGACATTCCACTTTTTGTTCTGGACCATGTTTGGGGTTGCCAACCAGGACTATGTGGACATGCCACAGTTTGTGCTGGCAGAGTTTGTAGGAAGGATTCTTTATGGCATCTTCACTCTTGTCATCGTCATTGTCCTCCTCAACATGCTTATTGCCATGATTACCAACTCCTTCCAGAAAATTGAGGTAAGAGAGGACTTAAGTGTCACACCGTAAAGCTGTGAAGCCTCTGTGATGTGGACTGACATCTTGGACACTGCATCCTACTTCAGGACGATGCGGATGTTGAGTGGAAATTTGCCAGATCAAAGCTGTACCTCAGTTACTTCAGAGAGGGCCTCACCATGCCTGTGCCCTTCAACATCATCCCCTCACCCAAAGCCATCTTTTACATCATAAGGTGAGCCTTGAAACTAGAAAATAATTTTAAAATACATTGTTATTGTGTGTTTTAACTGACTTAAGCTGTTCAAAATTCTTTCAAGGGGCATCTTCAAGCGAATCTGCTGCTGCTGCACTTGCTCTAAAGAAAAGTATCCCCCATTAGCCTCTATGGTAAGTGTGTCTGTGAGATGCTGTGAGTTATCTCAATATAATTATTATCATTTAAATAATAATTATACCATAAATTGCAGTATTTGGTGTTGATGCCATCTATATTTGGTTAAAAGTCCAATGATAAAGGGTCTGAGGACAGCCAGCTACCGTACCGGCAGCAGGTGATCGGGGCTCTGGTGCAGCGCTACATTGAATCAGCTCGCAGGGAGTTTGAAGAGACTAAGAGGAAAGGTGACAAAGACCATTTTATCACCATCAGACAGACAGTAATGGATAAGGATTCACAGTCACTTCTTTCTTTTTCTTTCTTTCAAATGAAAACACAATTCTTTAGTTATAAATCACTGGATTGACTTAAGGCTACTTTGGGAAACCTTCATCAGAGGACAGTTTTTCCTCACTGTGCGTGGTGAAAATTGAATACACAAAAGGTGGATTAAAATGCCGCTGCCCTCTTTGGACATTTTAGATTAATTGAGACAACATGGAAAATCAGTTCTGTGATCTGACCAGTAAGATTTTCAACATTTTTGGAACTAATACTGTCTCCTAAAAATGTCAAGACTTAATCTGATAAGAACAGAAGAAGAAACTTCTTGTATAGCCCTTTTGCAGACACGGGTCACATGTGCTTTACATGAAAAAAGGGGATTGAAACATAATGAAAATATTAAGATAAGATAAGATAAGCCTTTATTAGTCCCACAACGGGGAAATTCCAGGATTGCAACAGCACAGGGATAGCAACACTCAGAGCAACAATCAGAAGGCAAGAAAAAAAAAAAAAAAAAAAAAAAGCAAGCAAGAGCAGCTAATATACATATGTACATATTACTATAAAATATATATATACACACACACACACACAGACACACAGTGCAGAGCATTGTAGCTGGATGGAATAAATATATGAATATATGAACACACAGTGCAGAGCATTGTAGCTAGATGGAATAAATATGTAAATATATAAACACCCACAGTACGGAGCATTGCAGCTAGGTGGAATAAATATGCAAGTATATAAACACACAGTGCGGAGCAATGTAGCTAGATGGAATAATATGTAGATATATAAAAACACAGTGCGGAGCATTGTAGCTAGATGGAATAAATATATAGATATATAAATATAAACACACCCAGTGCAGAGCATTGTAGCTAGATGGAATAAATATGTAAATATATAAACACACACAGTGCAGAGCATTGTTGCTAGGTGGGATGAAACAGCATAACCGTCTATTTAGTTATCCTACATGGTATGATTATGTGCCCATACATATTCTCACCCTCCATAGCGACCGGTATGTTCCTAGTTGTATGCCGGAGAGGACCATTGTGTAAGTCTATTGCATCTTTTGCATTCAAAAAAAAAAAAACCTATTAGTTTGTTACGTCTTTTTGCTATCTCTGCGAGCAGCCCTGCTTAGGTTGTACAGTCTGACAGCCGTTGGTAGGAAGGACCTACGAAACCTCTCGGTTGTGCACCTGGGATGATGTAGTCTGCTGCTAAATGAGCTCCTCAGTGCATCCAGTATGTCCTGCATAGGGTGGAACTCGGACTCCAGCAGAGATGACAGTTTAGCCACCGTCCTTCTCTCTCCTATCTCCTCCATCGGATCAAGGCGTTGCCCCAGGACAGAGCTAGCTTTCTTAATCAGTTTGTTCAGTCTCTTCCTATCGGCTGCAGTAATGCCACTGCCCCAGCAGACCACTCCAAAAGTGATGGCTGATGCCACCACCGTGTCATAGAATGTCTTCAGCAGCGCCCCTTGTACACCAAAAGACCTGAGTCTCCTCAGCAGGAACAGCCTGCGCTGTCCCTTCTTGTAGAGTGCGTCAGTATTGTGTAACCAGTCTAGTTTATTGTTCAGATGAACACCCAGGTACTTGTAGGATGTCACCATCTCGATGTCTGTTCCCTGTATATTTACTGGTGCTGTGAGGGGCTGCCCATGCCTGCGGCAGTCCACCACCAGCTCCTTAGTTTTCCTCGCGTTGATCTGGAGGCAGTTCCGATGGCATTAAGAAAATTATAAAAATCATGTATTTTTCTGTCTTTCGGCTGCTCCCTTTTGGGGTCACCACAGCGTATCACGACCTTTTATCGCGATGTTGATTTGGCAAGGGTTTTTACGCCGGATGCTCTTCCTGACACAACCCTGCCCATTTGTCCAGGCTTGGGACCAGCACGGGGAGTACACTGGCTTGTGCACCCCCTGTGGCTAGGTAACCAACTTTCCTTCCTACACTCTGTTTTTGCTGAGCACCAAGCTAGAAGGCAGGAAATACCATTTTTATATGGTCTTTGGTATGATCCAACCGGGACTTGAGCCCACGACGTTCCGGCTGTGGGGTGGATGCTCAACCTCTAGGCTATTATTAAAATCATGCATAGCATGCAATAAACTATGCAGTAATCATTAAATACAAGTGTAGTGTAACTGTCTGAAAATATAAAAGTAAATAAAAAAGGCAGGAGGTGGTACTATGACACTGGCAGGAGTCATGGAGAAATTATACAGTGGCTTTTATGTCACATTTTAATGAATGCTTCAAAGTAATGACAGTGTACTCAACTGAGATGCAGCCTTTCCCACCCCTATAGATTTAAAACCTTGACCGTTGACCTTTTAACCCCAAACCCATAGTCAGCAGTCAGGGTAAACCTGTGTACCAAATTTGAGGACCCTAGCTGATATAGTTTATATGGCATTTTGACCTCGACCTTTGACCTTGTGATCCCAAAACCATAGTCACGGTTCAGGATCCCAAGGCAAACCTGTTTACACAGTTTAGTGCCCTATTACCTTCTCTAGTAATAGGGTATAGGGAATGTAAACATTGACTTTTGACCTTAAAACCCATAGTCAGAGGGCAACATCCCAAGGTGAACCTGTGTACCAAGTTTGGTGGCTCTAGCTGTCTTTGTTGCTGCAATATAGTTTAAAGGGCATTCTGACCTTGACCTTTTGACCCTGAAAGTATAGCCATAGGTGCTAGTCCCAAGGTCAACCTATGTACCAAGTTTGATGGCCATAGCCTCATTCCCTGTTGAGTTAGAGCACCAACATAGCCAGCCAACCAACCGCTCTACCCGCGCAACTCACGTCAGCTTAATTATGAAGATAATAACTCACACAGATGGAGTCAGGGTGTGGGTAGGCCTGTTGCTTCCATCTATCACTCACTCATTATAAAAATTGATGAAACTAGGGCCACCAAACATAGTACAACATAGTCCACAGTTTGGCTTTGGCCCCTTGTTTTTGAGGTCAAAATGATAAAGATCCAAGGTCACAGCATCATAAAACCTCAAAGTCAGTTTTGGCCTATAGTCATTTTATTATAAGAGCTATGGTCACCTTGTAGAAAGCCTTCTCTGACGAGTTGAAGCTGTTATAGTCACAAAGGGTGGAAGATTTAGAAGTGTGTTTATTGGAATTTTTGACCGTTCTTCCAAAAGTACATTTGTGAGGTCAAGCAATGATCATGGACAAGAAGGCCTGGCTTGCAGTGTCTGGTCTAAATCATCCCAAAGACGTTCTGCTGGGTTGAGGTCAGGGCTCTGTGTAAGCCACTCAAGTTCCTCCACACCAAACTCACTCATCCATGTTTTTATGGACCTTGCTTTGTGCATTGGTGCCCAGTCACTTGGAGGAGTGTCACAATACTTTTGGCAATATAATGTACATGTACAGCCTTAGAGATTCAGTACAACATGGGTTGTTAGTGTACAACAAACAGGTTAAATAGCCTATTTAACATGTTAATCACATTGTTTGTCAATTACTAAATGCTGCTTTTTAATTAAAGTATTTTTCATCTAGATATCGGGAATCGCGTCACTGAGCTGACCAAAGCAGTCACCAGGCTGCACAGCGACATGAAAGTGATCCAACAGCTTCTGATGGATCATGGAAGATACGCCACGAGCAACGCATTGACTAATGATGGCTCATCTATACTTGGAAAATACATAATTGGTGCCAAGAACAATTTTAGAGGTTTTAATAGCAAGCATGATGACAAAAACCAGTCGCTTAAAGTGACAGTGCACCATGAAGAGGAAGAGCTAGAAAAGGAAAAGACGGATGCAGATACACAGGAGAATCAGGTGGAGGAAAGTGGATCTAAGGGATCAAATCACGGAGTAGAATGTGATGTGGTGAAAATGGAGGAAGGGAGAGCTGAAACAGAAGTAGAGGAAAAGACAGACATTCAGAAATGTGACCTGTCAAATGCAGATAAAAATACAAATAATGAAAGTAGAGTAAATAAGAAGGAGAGAGCAGACACAGATTTGAGTAATGTCAAGGAAAAAGTGTCAGTCAAGGCCACACATATTGAGGCAGAAAAGATAAGGGAAGGACAAATAAACACAGGAGCCAAAGTGGCCGTAAAACCAACTGAAACAACATCTGAAGTCAGCAATGAAAACATTGACACGAAGGTACTCAACAAGTTTAAAGACATAGAGCTGCAAGAGAAGAAAGGGGAGCCAAGCTGGATTAATAGAAGAAAGTTGGAGGATAACATAGCGGAGAAAAATCAGGTTAGGGAGAGTAACAAGAAACCGGAATCCAAGAAAATGATTTCTTCCCCAACAGGAAGCAGCAGCTCTCACGACACGGGCTTTGGCTCCCGAGAGGGGGAAGGGTCAATTGATGGGACAGTAGTGACGCCTTAACACTAACCTCGCTTAATTTGGCCCTTTGGTCACCTTATCAAATATATAAAGATGATTCTGTCCAATAATTAGATACATGATGAAGAAAATAGAAACACTAAAAAATAATGTCATTTATTCTCTAGAGTCTAGGTACAACCATAAATCATTTGTCCCAAAAATGTTATTTGAGGTCATGTGGAAAATTGCAGACTTGCCATCCACACCAAGCACTATAAAGATAAATATAAAATTATAGTTTTAAAAATCATTCTAACTCAAGAGGATGGCAGTGCCCACACTACAGCGGTGTGGTTATTTTGACATCGTGATTTTTTTTTATGTTGGTTTTAAAATCAATGAATTTTTGGGGTGATTATAACAATATATAAAATATATGCAAATAATTTTCTGTTGCCCATTGGTTCTGTATTCACCCATGCACAACAAAAAATTATTTGTAATTTTTTGGAGCGATTAAGAAGCAAAATTAGACAATTTCCCACAAAAACCTGAACGTTGCAGGGAACTCTGGTTAAAAAACACTAGTATAGATCAGCAGCTAAATATGGTGGGGCCCATTTTTCACACTGGTAAATCAGAATCAGAATCAGAATCAGAATCAGCTTTATTGGCCAAGTATGCACAACACATACAAGGAATTTGACTTTGGCTAAAAACTTGCTCTCGTTGTTCAGGTGAAGGATTTAAATAAGGATTCAATGACAACCAGAGTATGTACAGTAAATTACAGTCTGTCCACGTTTCTATAAAAGGATGCAAATAGGATGCAAATATATACAGGAATATTTACAGGAATACAGGAAATAGAGAATAAAGATTCTTTAAGGTCACTTTTGTATCTCATGTAATAAAAAACATATTCAAGTCAATTTTTGCATGTTATTTATTAAACAGTAAAATTCTAATGTCTCCAACATATCACTGGGTGCTTCTGTTTATTGATCCTTTGGACCTGCATCTGTTGCCTTGGTGTGGCAGAGCAGGCCTCTGCTTGTTTCACACATTTTCTCATGAGGGCTCATGCATGAACACCACAGCTCATTAGTTCATCACCTGCAGCATCACATATCCCAGACCACATTTTAACCAGACTGTTCTGTGGAAAAGCAACTCAGTCCCGTACCTTATGTTACACACTTGGGGTTTCTACTGTAATTTTTGGTGTGTTGAATCTTAAATATGTGGGTTTAACACAATAAGGACAAAGAGTGGATATAAAAAGTCTACACACCCCTGTTCAAATGCCAGGTTTTTGTAATGTAAAAATTAGACCAAAATAAATAAGTTCAAAACTTTTTCCACCATTAATGTGACCTATAACCTGTAAAACCCAATTGAAAAACAAACTGAAATCTTTTAAGGGGATAAATGAAAGATAAAAAAAAACTTACAATAACCTGGTTGCATAAATATGTACACCCTGTTATAACTGGGGATGTGGCTGTGTTCAGAATTAACCAGTGACATTCAATCTCATGTTAAATGGGAGTCAGCACACACCTGTGAGGGACGGCAGTGGCTCAGGAGGTAGAGCAGGTTGTCCAATAACCACATGGTTGGCGGTTCAAATCCCGCTCTCCCCAGATATCCTGCCGTTGTGTCCCTGGGCAAGACACTTTACCCCAATTGCTCCTGGTGGGTCTGGAAGCGCCATGTTAGGCAGCATGCCACCATCAGTGTGTGAATGTGTGTGTGAATGGGTGGATTGCAGGATCTGTAAAGCGCTTTGGTCATCAAGAGATGAGAATAAAAGCGCTATATAAGTGAATGCCATTTACCATTTACCTGCCTCCATTTAAAGTGCCTTTGATTAACCCCAAACAAAGTTCAGCTGTTCTAGTAGGCTTTTCCTGACATTTTTGTAGTCACATCTTACGGCATAAGCCATGATCTGCAGAGAGCTTCCAAAGCATCAGAGGGATCTCATTGTTCAAAGGTATCAGTCAGAAGAAGGGTACAAAAAAATTTCCAAGGCATTAAATATACCATGGAACACAGTGAAGACAGTCATCATCAAGTGGAGAAAATATGGCACAACAGTGACATTACCAAGAACTGGACGTCCCTCCAGGCGCGGTGGCGGAGTGGTTAGCACTGCGGCAGCACAGCAACTCACCCTTGGCCGGGGGATCCTGGGTTTCCCAGCCCCCGACCAACAGTCATCTGTGTGGAGTTTGCATGTTCTCCCCGTGTCTGCGTGGGCTTACTCCGAGATTTCTCCGGTTTCCTCCCCCATGCCAAAAACATGCAAGTTAGGTTAATTGGCATCAAAACGGGATTCTAAATTGTCCTTAGGCATGACTGTGAGAGTGAATGGTTGTCTGTCTCTCTGTGCTGGCCCTGCGATGGACTGGTGATCTGTCCAGGGTGTACCCTGCCTCTCACCCAAAGATGCTGGGATAGGCTCCAGCCCCCCCGCGACCCGAAAAGGATTAAGCAGAAGAAGATGAATGAATGGACGTCCCTCCAAAATTGATGAAAAGACGAGAAGAAAACTGGTCAGGGAGGCTCCCAAGAAGCCAACAGCAACACTGAAGGAGCTGCAGGAATTTCTGGCCAGTACTGGCTGTTTAGTACATGTGACAACAATCTCCCATCTTCTTCATGTCTGGGCTATGGGGTACGGTGGCAAGATGGAAGCCTTATCTTACAAAGAAAAACATCCAAGCCCAGCTACATTTTGCAAAAACACATTTGAAATCTTCCAAACACATGTAGGAAAACGTATTATGGGCCGATGAAACCAAGGTCGAACTTTTTGGCCATAATTCCGAAAGGTATATTTGGCGCAAACACAACACTGCTCATCACCAAAAGACCACCATACCTACAGTAAAGCATGGTGGTGGCAGCATCATGCTTTGGGGCTGTTTTTCTTCAGCTGGAACTGGGGCCTCAGTCAAAGTGGAGGGAATTATGAACAGTTCCAAATACCAGTCAGTGTTAGCACAAAACCTTCAGGCTCCTGCTAGACAGCTGAAAATGAAGAGGAACTTCGTCTTTCAGCATGACAATGACCCAAGGCACACATCCAAATCAACAAAAGAATGGCTTCACCAGAAGAAGATTAAGGTTTTGGAATGGCCCAGCCAGAGTCCAGACCTGTATCTGATCGAACATCTGTGGGGTGATCTGAAGAGGGCTGTGCACAGGAGATGCCCTCACAATCTGACAGATTTGGAGCGTTTTTGCAAAGAAGAGTGGGCAAATATTGCCACATCAAGATGTGCCATGCTGATAGACTCCTACTCAAAAAGACTGAGTGCTTTAATAAAAGCCACAGGTGCTGTAACAAAGTATTAGCTTAAGGGTGTGCATATTTATGCAACTGTAGGAAACTCGAAATGAAGAGACTGAATGATTTTTCAGTATTGGTTTATTCCATCTCAAGTCCTACAGCTCCTCTCTCAGTCAGGGAATGAAGAGAGCGAGCTGAGATAAACCACATACCTTTATACTGTTACAACAGACACAAATCACATTCACATCAAACACAGAATTCCATTCATAACTAATCCTCCTATTGTCCTCTCGGCTTCTCTGTCTGACCCTAGGAGTCAGACAGTCTCTTCGGGTTCACTCTCAGATCTTCTCACTTCTCCTCTAGTCCGCAGGGGGTCCAGACTCAATGTCCATTTGAGGCGTGATGTCAATACACACTGTGAGCTCAAAGTTCCCTCATGTCTGGGTCTCTGCCAAGGAATATGTGAGCTACATAATGTTACGCCACATCACTCCCCCCGAAACGCCCAAGAACGGACATACACCAACCTTAAGTCAATAATGGACAGTCATCCACACTATGTCAAGAAAGGACACACACACACCGCCCTCATGTCCATAATGGGCAGTCATACACATTACACCCTTACATCCCCCCCCTTTTGCAGGATCTACAGTACAATTTACACGGGTTGATCAAAATACACATCACTCTGCCCGTTGCTTAGGCTTCAATCTCCTCCCGAATCTGCTGAACGCAGGCTTCGCAGCCTGTGTTGTGCCTTCCTGCGGTGCGCCTGTGGAATGAGGGGGAGAAGGGTTATTTACCCCCTACTGGGGGACTAGGGGCTGTGCCTTGGGAGGCCTGCCACGTCGAGGCGCCCCCGCCGGCCGTACAGGTTCGCCACGTAACACAAAAGCAGGCTTTAATCTGTCAACACTGATTGTCTCTTTCCTGCCCCCCAAGTCCAGTACAAAATATTTCTCCCCGGTTTCCAGCACTTGGAACGGACCATCGTAAGGTGGGCGGAGACTGTGACGCTGGGCGTCGTGCCTGACAAAAACAAACTCTGCGTTTTGCAAAGCCTTGGGAACAAAAACCCGCGGGAAAGTGTGATGAGCGGGGCCCGGGAGCATTTCTGCCCCCATGCTGCGTAGAGGTCCCCACACCGGGAGGCGCTCGGGTGCTGCATGGGCTGGCAGGAACTCTCCTGGCAGCCTGAGAGGTTGAGTAAACACTAATTCAGCAGGTGAGGCATCTAAATCCTCCTTGGGTGCCGAACGCAACCCCAATAAAACCCATGGTAGTTTGTTTACCCAATTTGTATCCGTGAGCGACGCTCTGAGGGCTGCCTTCAACGACCTGTGAAAGCGCTCGCATAAACCGTTGGCCTGTGGGTGATAAGCGGTGGTGCGATGAGCTGTTGCCCCTAAGCCGCTGGCCATGGCTGACCATAGCTCTGAAACGAACTGCGGACCCCTATTGGACGTAATGTCCGACGGGACTCCGAACCGCGCTTCCCAGGCTGTTAAAAAAACGCGAGTTACCTCTGCTGCTGTAGTAGACTGCAATGGGACCACTTCCGGCCAACCTGTGGTCCGGTCCACCATTGTCAGGAGATGTGTGAACCCCTGCGAGGGCGGCAGGGGTCCCACTAGATCTACGTGCACATGATCAAACCTCTTAGCCGGGATGTGGAAAGGCTCTAAAGGGGCTTTTGTGTGTCTGTGAACTTTGGCCCGCTGGCAGGACATGCAGGCTCTTGCCCACTCCTTCACGTGCTTGCGCAGGCTCGGCCAAACAAACTTCTCTGCTACCATTTTCACCGAAGCGCGTACTCCCGGGTGTGCCAGGGAGTGCACCGCGTCAAAAACACGACGGCGCCACGTGGCCCGCACCACTGGGCGAGGTTGCCCGGTGGATACATCGCAAATAAGCGGGGGTGAACCGGTTTGTAAACTTACGTTCTCCAGCCTTAATCCTGTTGGTCCAGACAGGAGCACGCGCACGTCTGTGTCCTCGCCCTGCTCTGCTGCCATGGCCGCGTAATCTAACCCTATGTGCACCGGAGCCGCGTGCGCGTCCGCGCTGTTACCGCGCTCCGCATCTGCGGCGCTACAGCCCCCATCCGCACGGACAGGTGCTGTTACCGCTCGCGAGAGGCAGTCCGCCACCACATTAAATTTACCGGCTACGTGCTGTATATCGGTGGTGAATTCTGAAATTGCGGCCAGCTGCCTCTACTGTCGGCCTGACCATGGTTCAGAGACTTTGGACATTGCAAAGGTTAACGGTTTGTGGTCGACAAACGCAGTGAAACGCCGCCCTTCCAACCAGAACTGGAAATGGCAAATGGCCAGGTGGAGCGCTAGCAGTTCCCTGTCAAACGCGCTATATTTTCGCTCAACATCGCGTAGGGTTCTGCTAAAAAAAGCGAGTGGTTGCCAAGCTCCGGCAACTTGCTGTTCTACCACGGCTCCTATGGCCACATCTGACGCGTCTGTGGTTAGCGCTATTCGGGCTGCTGGGTCTGGGTGAGCCAGCAGTGCTGCGTTCGCTAGTGCTTTCTTAACCTCAGTGAATGCGCGCTTCCGCTCCGGGGACCACTCAGAATCAGAATCAGATTTATTGCCATTGTTCATGTAGTACACAAACTAGGAATTTGTCTCGGTGCCATGCTGCAACATTAAAAACATGATGAGATAAAGAGATAAACTAAAAGACTAAAAACATGCAATAAGTGTAGAATAATAAGTAATAATAATAATAATAATAATAATAATGAGTAATACTAGTCAAGGCAGTTTTAAATAAATTAGCAAGTAGCAGATAATATGGGGTACCACAGTGCAGTTGATAATGCAAAAGAAAAACAGTGATGAACGACATGAGCTGCTGTATATAGTGCACGAGAGTCAATAAGTCACTTAATGTTACGTCACTCAATCGCATTGGAGGGCTTCTGTTTTTTTAGCGCGACATACAACGGTTGCATGAGCTGCGCCGCGTGAGGTATGAAACGGTTGTAAAAATTTACCATACCTAAGAATTCTTGCAACGCTTTGACCGTTTGTGGCTGGGGAAACTCAGCCACTGCGCGTACTTTGGAGGGCAGCGGAACTGCACCCTCTGGGGAGACGCGGTGCCCTAAAAAATCGATCTGTGCTGCGCCAAAATGGCACCTGGCTGGGTTGATTATCAACCCGTGCGCTCCCAACCTCTGAAAAACGGTTCTGAGGTGACTTTCGTGTTCCTCCTCAGAGGCGCTGGTGACCAAAATATCATCTAAGTAGACAAAAACAAAAGAGAGGTCGTGCAAAACGGCATCCATCATGCGTTGGAAGGTTTGCGCAGCGCCTTTAAGGCCAAAAGGCATGCGTAAAAATTCAAAAAGCCCGAAAGGGGTTATTACCGCTGTCTTGGGAATGTCCTCTGATCGGACCGGGACCTGATGATAACCGCGGACCAGGTCTATTTTAGAAAAAATTCGTGCCTTGGCCAAATGCACCGAAAAATCTTGGATATGCGGAATTGGGTAGCGGTCCTGCGCTGTGGCATTGTTTAACCTGCGATAATCGCCGCACGGTCTCCACGAGCCGTCCGCCTTAGGGACCATGTGGAGGGGGGAAGCCCAAGCGGACTTCGAGCGGCGAATTATGCCCAACCTTTCCAGGTTGGCGAACTCCTCACGCGCAATGGAGAGCTTAGCTGCATCCAAGCGCCGGGCCTTCGCAAAAACCGGTGGGCCACTTGTGGTTATAAAGTGCTCCACCCCGTGCTTCGTCACCTTAGCTGAAAACGTGGGAACTGTGAGTGCTGGGAACTGGTTTAGGAGAGTGTGGAACTTACCTCCTGCTGCGGTGGCGTTGGCCTGTACTGACGGCGGGGACACTCGCGCTGCACAGGGAATAGAACAAAAAGAGAGTGCATTAACCAAGCATCTATTAGCCAGATCTACCAACAAGCCATGTGAGCATAAAAAATCGGCGTCCAACATGTTGAAACTCACCCCCGCTACTATGAAGGTCCATTCATAGCTGCGGCCGTGCAAGGACAGGCGCAGAGTTCTTTCGCCAAACGTCTTGATCGACAAGCCGTTTGCGGCTGTTGCTCCATCTCCGCGGGGACCGGCCGCCCGGTCCGCGTAGGTTGCGGTGATGAAACTCCTCTGTGCTCCGGTGTCAATGAGGAATTGCCGTCCGGAGCTCGCGTTCGTCAGGTAGAGCAGCTTGTTCCGTTCGCCAAGGGTCGAAGCTGCTAACGACCTCCAGCTCTTGCGTTTCCCTGCTTCCTGAAGTTGCATGGCGGGACGCATCGGTGAGCCTTGTGCGCGAATCGTCGATGGTAGAAGCACATCTCGTCCTCTCCTCTGCTCCGGGACCGCGCTGCCGCTGTTGTCGCTGGGGTCGGCTCTGCTGCCACCGGTTCTCCGTCGCCCTGGGCCGCCGTGCCGAGGTTTGCTGCTGCCGCTGCCGTCTCCTGCTCGCCGCATGCGTCCAGGAGCCGCTCCGCTTCCAAAGCCAGTGCGCGGAAGTCCTGCCGGTCCAAACACCTCATGCTGGACAGGGAGCCTCTCATGTGCGCTGGAAGGGTCCTCAAAAAGATGTGCTTAAATAAAAACGCATCATTGTCTGCCCCGATCATCTGCAGCATGTCCTCCATGAGGACGGTCGGCCTGCGTCTTCCTCTGTCGCGCAGGTCCAGGAGTGTTCTGGCCCTCACCTCGGCCGATGGCACAAAGCTCCGAATGAGGGCGGCTTTCAGGGCGTCGTATTTGCCAGCAGCGGGCGGCTGCTGCACCAGGCTCTGCACACACCGGGCTGTGCGGCTGTCGAGTCTTGCGATGACATTGTGGAATTTAATGTCATCCTCTGATACCCCGTTAAGCACGAACCGTGATTCCACATGTTGGAACCATGAGTGCGGGTCCTCTTGCCAGAACTCGGGGAGTCTAATGGAGTTTACGCCGGTGCGGGCGGTCTCCAGTGAGTCAGGTTCGGAGTCGGAGAGACGACCTCCAAGTCTTTCCATATTTCTCACGTGTGAGTCACCAATGTAGGAAACTCGAAATGAAGAGACTGAATGATTTTTCAGTATTGGTTTATTCCATCTCAAGTCCTACAGCTCCTCTCTCAGTCAGGGAATGAAGAGAGCGAGCTGAGATAAACCACATACCTTTATACTGTTACAACAGACACAAATCACATTCACATCAAACACAGAATTCCATTCATAACTAATCCTCCTATTGTCCTCTCGCCTCTCTGTCTGACCCTAGGAGTCAGACAGTCTCTTCGGGTTCACTCTCAGATCTTCTCACTTCTCCTCTAGTCCGTAGGGGGTCCAGACTCAATGTCCATTTGGGGCATGATGTCAATACACACTGTGAGCTCAAAGTTCCCTCATGTCTGGGTCTCTGCCAAGGAATATGTGAGCTACATAATGTTACGCCACACAACCAGGTTATTGTAAGTTTTTTATTTTTCCCCTTAAAAGATTTCAGTTTGTTTTTCAATTGGGTTGTACAGGTTATAGGTCATGTTAATGGTGGAAAAAGTTTTGAAATGATTTATCTTGGTCTCATTTTTTTACATCCCAAAAAGCTGGCATTTGAACAGTAGACTTTTTATATCCACTGTATTCTCAAATGACTGCTTACAAAGGCACCAAGACATTTTAATCTGTTTATAAGAAGAGTTCCCTGGAAGGATTATCAACGAGATAGTCCAGAGACAGCAGACTTTCCACGTTATACTCTATAGGCTGAATACCATTAGACAAGGCTTATATTTAGCGCCCCAATAGTTTGTGTAGGAAATCAAACCCCCTGATGGAGTCCTGACTATGGAAACCTAGAGCAGCCAGGATCTTTTTTAAGATAAGATAAGATAAGATAAGCCTTTATTAGTCCCACAACGGGGAAATTCCAGGATTGCAACAGCACAGGGATAGCAACACTCAGAGCAACAATCAGAAGGCAAGAAAAAAAACAACAACAAAAAAAAAAAACAAGCAAGCAAGAGCAGCTAATATACATATGTACATATTACTATAAAATATATATATACACACACACAGACACACAGTGCAGAGCATTGTAGCTGGATGGAATAAATATATGAATATATGAACACACAGTGCGGAGCATTGTAGCTAGATGGAATAAATATGTAAATATATAAACACCCACAGTACGGAGCATTGCAGCTAGGTGGAATAAATATGCAAGTATATAAACACACACAGTGCGGAGCAATGTAGCTAGATGGAATAATATGTAGATATATAAAAACACAGTGCGGAGCATTGTAGCTAGATGGAATAAATATATAGATATATAAATATAAACACACCCAGTGCAGAGCATTGTAGCTAGATGGAATAAATATGTAAATATATAAACACACACAGTGCAGAGCATTGTTGCTAGGTGGGATGAAACAGCATAACCGTCTATTTAGTTATCCTACATGGTATGATTATGTGCCCATACATATTCTCACCCTCCATAGCGACCGGTATGTTCCTAGTTGTATGCCGGAGAGGACCATTGTGTAAGTCTATTGCATCTTTTGCATTCAAAAAAAACAACAACAAAAAAAAACCTATTAGTTTGTTACGTCTTTTTGCTATCTCTGCGAGCAGCCCTGCTTAGGTTGTACAGTCTGACAGCCGTTGGTAGGAAGGACCTACGAAACCTCTCGGTTGTGCACCTGGGATGATGTAGTCTGCTGCTAAATGAGCTCCTCAGTGCATCCAGTATGTCCTGCATAGGGTGGAACTCGGACTCCAGCAGAGATGACAGTTTAGCCACCGTCCTTCTCTCTCCTATCTCCTCCATCGGATCAAGGCGTTGCCCCAGGACAGAGCTAGCTTTCTTAATCAGTTTGTTCAGTCTCTTCCTATCGGCTGCAGTAATGCCACTGCCCCAGCAGACCACTCCAAAAGTGATGGCTGATGCCACCACCGTGTCATAGAATGACTTCAGCAGCGCCCCTTGTACACCAAAAGACCTGAGTCTCCTCAGCAGGAACAGCCTGCGCTGTCCCTTCTTGTAGAGTGCGTCAGTATTGTGTGACCAGTCTAGTTTATTGTTCATACTCATGTTTTCATACTCTTTTCTCCAGATCACAACCTATTTTCCTGTAAAAGCACATAAGCCCAACTTTCTTGACTTCTCTGCTTACCAAAAAAGGGTGAGATATTTTTAAAGTCACAGATGATGGAGCCATTAGAATAAATGCAACCTGTTTATAAAAGAGTGCTCTTTTTCTTTGTCATTATTTGCAAGGTATTGACATGCCTGGTGATTGATGGCCTCTATGATGGAACAATCCATTTTCGTCAGACTGTATGGAGACTTTAGAATCAAGGTAAAACAGCTGAGGTACAAAGGCTGTTTTCTATATAGGTACCACCAAAAGTCACACACTTCTCCAATTGCTTTATGCAGCTGTGCAGACCTTGCCTGTAGAAGTCTGCAGGTTGCATCAGAAGCCACAACTTGACCTCGGTGTAAGTCAAATGGCGTTAGGTTGGGAGAATTAGGGGGTGAGGAAGGATTTCATAGCCACAGGACTGTACTTGCATCTGAGCAACATGTAAGTTGTGAACCAGGACATTTCTTGCAGGACGCAGACACCTTTGGTCAGCGTGTCACGTCTCGGTTTTGATGGCCTTCCACGGTTTCTGCAGCACTGAAGCATAGTAAGTCCCAGTAATTGTGATACACTTTGCTAGGAAATCCATCATCAATACTCCATGTTGGTTTGAAAAGACCGTGAGCATGACCTTGTCCACGGAGGGTTGGACACCTGCCTTTTTCAGAGGACTTGAGTCATATTGCTTCAACTGGGCTTTAGTCTCTGGGTCATAGTAATGGACCCATGCTTCATGATTAGTGTTATGTCTTGAAACAAGGGAGTCGGAGGCGAGACTTCATGCAACATAAAACTCTCCTTTATTACACTGAACTTGGGGTTTATATACAGAGGGGCTGTGCCAGTCTCATGCCACCCTAGGGGGCGGGCATTACTACACACACACATACCACACGCAACAGTCCCTCCCCCCTTAGAAAAATGGAAAAACACACCATTGAAAACCACCCAAATTTAGAACCCAAATCACGCACTAAGAACAAGGGGAATAACATATTGCATTAAAACAAACATCACATTCACACAAAACAACTAAAATGGACCATGTCTCTTTAAAACACAAAATAATCCCATATTCACATTCACTCACATGCACACCAGCAAACAAATATATACACATGTTGAAATATATACAAATATTGATGTATTTACATATAATAACTAAGTGACCCCAATGTCTCTGGGCAGCCACCATCTTATAATCTGCCACGGAGGACCTGGGCAGCCCCATGGCATCTTTGCCCCTTGCCGTTGTCTCCCCTCCAGGGTTGAAGCCCCCTCCCTGGCAAAGATGTCTCTAACCGGAGGCCCAGGACAGCCCCACGGTGTCTGTACACCCAGCCGCTGTCCACCTCCAGGGTCGAAGCCCCCCCTCCCTGGCAAAAATGTCTCTACCTGACAGTTGGCACTTCTTCCCTCTGGGCCCGCCATGCTGACGGTCAGTGCGCCGCCTCTCCGTGCCTGAGGAGCTAGTCCTGACTGCCTTATGCACCACTGTCATGGCTCCAGACACTCCGGCCCCCAGTGGCCGCACTTCGGGGAAAAACAAAGCCTGTTTGGCGGCATCATCCACTGCCTTGGGCGCCTCACCGTGTCACCCAGCGCCCTCGTCCAAGGCGCATGGGGCTCCGGCACTGAGACACTGCCCGACCTCCATAGTGCACGGCTGCTGCTGCTGCTCACCTCCGGTGTTCACCACAACGCCCTCGCTACTGTCCTTCTCCAGCCCAGGTACCTTGCCGCTGCACCCAGCACACTCACTCCAGCCACCCTGCTGCGTCGTCACCGTACCTGGCTGCGGCTGTTCTCCCTCTGGGCTGTCAACGTCACTCCCGTCGGTCTTGTCCTCCAGCCCAGGCACCTCGCCGCTGCATCCAGCGCTCTCGGTTCCGGTGCTCCACTGCGCTGTCACCGTGTCCGGATGCTGCTGTTGTCCCTCGGGGCCCTCGGTGACGCTCCCGTCGGCCCTATCCTCTTACCTCGGCATCTTGTCACTGTTCTCAGCATTCTCGTTCCAGGTGTCCCGCTGCGTCAACTCGCTGTCTGTTTTCGGCTGTTCTCCCTCTGGGCTCTCAGCATGGCTCTCGTCGGCCACATCCTCCGATCCAGACGCCTTGTCGCTACCCCTGGTAGTCTCACTCCAGGTGTCCCGCTGCGCCATCTCCACGTCCTGCGGCTGCTGTTCTTCCCCAGGGCCCTCAGCCTACATGATCTCGCTCTCCCACTGTGTAGCTTCCACAACCGGCTGTTGCTGCTGCTCATCTAGCATGCAAACCTCCACTCTCGGCAGGAAATCAAACGTGGTCGGCCCCTCTCTAGCTTTATCCGGTTGCCCGCATGGGTCCGTAGACTCCCAGTGTTTCACCAACAGCAGATAAAGACTGAAGCCCAAGCAGCATGTGGATTGATGTTTAATGATTTAACCACAGCATATGGACTGTCATTCTATTGTTCTATCCAAGACGCTCGGGGGGGGGGGGGGGTCGTTTAGTGACACATGGGGAGTGCATAATGTTATAGCATCTTAGACTAGAACAAAGAGCAGAGTTTCCCTCGGAGATAGCAGGGAGGTGTGAAGGATGAATGCAGTGTGATCTTTTGTGTATCAGAGACTTCTAGCAGGATGGTAAAGGATTAAGGAAGTGAATGCAATGTGACCTTTTGTGTGTAGAAGCTTCTGAGAGAATGCCATAGTATTTAAGAGAAGAGTTTTGTCTGAGATGCCTTCTTTCTGACTATGCTTCTGTGTGAGATGTGTAATAAACTGTCTGAGTCAAATCCGCCTCGTTATTTACACACTCCACAGCCCCATCAATGTTACTTCAAGGTGTCTTCATCAATGGTGCACTGTGGTTGCCCGGGGAATGGGTGCCATTTTCACCGATGTCTGACTGCACTTGAACTGTTGTAAATTCTTTCAAGTACTTGGGTGTTTTGATCAATGATTCTTTGACTTTTAAATGTCATGTGGATTCTCTTGTAAAAAAAAAAAAAAAAAAAAAAATGTCTCAAACTTGCCTTTTACTTTAGAAACAAAATGTTTCTGTTTTAATGTAAGAGACTTGTTGCTGCAACATTTTTGCCTACATTGGACAATGGGGATCTTTTATATATGTATGCTCCTGCCCAGGTATTGCATAAGCTTGATCTGGTTTACCACACCTCACTTCATTTTATAAGGAACTGCAAACCTCGTGCTCGCCACTGTGATCTTTATTTCTGGTTGGATGGCCTTATCTGGAAACCCATCAGCACACATGTTATGTATAGAAAATATTAGTATTAGTAAGATGGTGGCCGGCTGGCTGGGGAATGGTATGGGGTGGCACACTACCGGTTTCCGGTAGTGACGCCACCCAGGGTATAAGGAGCCTGGGCGGAAGAGGCTTGTCCTCTTTTGCTGTAGTTGCCCTGGCCTGACGGGAGTGCCATAATTCCGCAGGGTCTTGTCAATAGTTCTGTAATAAAGCTCCAGTGATAGAACTATACTCTGTCATCTTTGCCTCAATTATGGACACAACATTTGGCGATGAGGTAAAAGCGGTTATGGAGAGGTTGGTTGCCAATTTTCGGACGTTTTTGGAGGCACCGGGTGAACTGCCAGTGCTGTGGCCTAGATGGTTTGCTGCATTTAACAACTATTTGGTGGCTTTGAACCTCGGCAAGTTGGAAGGGCTTTGAGAGAAGGCTATTTTGGTCCATAATTTGGGCATGGAAGGACAGAGGATTCTGGAAAACCTGGGGAGAGCCGATAGCTTTGAGAAAGTCGTGGAGCTAACGGAGCACTATTTTTGCACTCGGGAAAACGTCACTGTTCACGGCATTCAGTTCCGACAGCGCTGCCAGTGGACGGTAGAGTCTGTGAGGAAGTTCATAGCGGACCTCCACGAATGCAGATTTGGGTGCCTGGAGGAGGAGATGATTTGGGACCAACTGGCAGAACATGTTTGCTGTCCCGCCGCCCGATCGAGGCTTTTAACCCACCCAGGTGAGCTGATGTTGACCTCTGCTATTGAGCTGGTTCAGCAATTCGAGGCAGCTGAGACAATAGCGAGAGATCTCCGAGTGACAACCTCTCCAACCCAGGACGGGCCTCGCTTGAGGGCGCTGCATTTAGACCCTGAGGATGATGATGACGGAGAGGAAGAGTTTGCCTCCGTGGTGAAGATTAGGTCTGCCCCAGGAACACCCAGATGTTATGGCTGCGGGTCCCCTAAACACCGCTATAAGTCCAGGGAATGTCCGGCAAAGGGCAAGCATTGTGGGAGGTGTGGCTTGCTGAACCACTTTGCCAGGACCTGCAGAAATTTTGAGTGGTGGGATCGACAGCGGATCCCCCACCGGAAAGTCCAAGAGTGGCTCCTGCTGTTTCTCCGGAGATGGGTGGACGTGTTTGGTGTGCTGTATGACTGTATGGCATTGAGGTTTCGCTGATGTTGGATACGGGAGCAGTGACCTCCGCATTGAATCTAGCGACAGTGAGGAGGCTGTTTCCCCACCACCGTATTCATAGAGAGACTGCTCCCTGCTATGGCTATGGAAGGAACAAGTTGTTCGTCTTGGGCTTTATTGAACTGAAGGTGAGGTATAAGTCCATGGTGCTACCGGCTACTTATTTCTTAGTCACTTCAGCAGAAAACAACATCATGGGATGCAACGCACTCTGTGGGCTGGGATTTTTCATCACCAGTAGCACCGGAGAGGAGTGGTCAGGCGGTGCACTGTGGGGACAGCCTACTCGGTGTATAGCTGATACTGAAATTTGGGATCCGGACTGGTCTGGCGTTATTGGAGGAGAGCACACCCTATACCACGCAAAGTCATCCTGGGATGGAACCAATGCTGCCATTCATGGTACCCTTGGTGTGGGAGCCAGTCAGCACGAGGGAACCCCCGGGGTAACCTGTAAGCTCGGGGCGCCCACGCTAAGGACTGAGGGGGCGAGACCACAGAGCGCAGTTTTGAAGCTCACCAAGCGACAACCACCCAAGAGAACTTCGTTCCGGACCCATGAGTTGACCGGTTCTGAGGAGGGGGTTCGCTTATGTAAGGATGGCCCGGAGAAGAAAGACAGAGCTCCCCTGCGGATCGGTCATGGGGTTCGACCAAGGGTTGAAGCTCATCTGAGAGGGGCACAAGGGACACGTGAACGACGTGTGGACCAGGGGCGGCTCCAGGTGATGGCTGCCTGGGCTGATGGATTCACTGGCCTGTCGGATAGGACGTGGAGACACCCCAACGAGCTGCGCCATGTGGTGGAGAAGAGAAGGCACCACAGCTCATCCCTGGAGTTGAGGAAAAGGAGGTGCTCTGGGAGGGAGCCACAGGATGGCGATCCAGGGGGTGGGAGCTCCACGGGAGGTGTTAAATGACTGAAAGGGGGTTTGTGTGTTTTGTGTTCTTTACCCTTAGGTCACTGTGTACATAGTTTGTAGCCTACTGTGTCTGTGCCCAGATGTATTTATTTACAAGAGCAAAATGGTAATCGATACCCATGTAGACCGGAGATACCAGTGCGTGTCACAGGTAGTCCGCCACCACATTAAGTTTACTGGCTACATGTTGGATGTCGGTTGTGAATTCGGAAATTGCGGCCAAGTGCCGTTGTTGCCGAGCTGACCACAGTTTTGAGACTTTGGACATTGCGTAAGTCAGTGGCTTGTAATCGACAAACGCGGTAAACTTGTGACCTTCGGACTTCCGGTTATGGCTGCCACGTAGGACGGACGTGTCTCGCTCTGCTCTGCTCCTGGAGAAAAAAAAATCGGCAAATAACTCTCTCATTTGGGACAGAACGTATCCCAGCGTTTGGGTGAGGATATGTCGGCGAAGCCTAAGGCTGGAAAACCAGGAAAAGGAAAAAGCGAGCCGCCGAAACAGTCCAAATTAACGGACTTTCAGGTCTGTGACACAGCAAATAAAACTCCATATATGGCGGAGGAGGCTGGCAACGGTGCGATGTCTGCGGGGGGAGGCGCAGATGCGCTGATGGCTGCCATGAGTTCAATGAGAGCGGACTTTTCCTCTAGATTTGATGGGATTATGACAGCGTTGGAAGGAATAAGAAAGGAATTGGGTGACTGTGTAGAACGAACGGCGCAGATGGAGCTCCGTCTCGCTAGTGCTGAAGATGACGTCACCCGTCTTCAATTAAAGGTGCGCACTTTGGAAAAAAAAAATAAATCTCTGGAAGATAATATTTTGGATTTGGAATCTCGGTCGAGACAGAATAACTTGAGGCTGGTGGGTCTTCCAGAGGAATCAGAAGGTCGGGACGTATGTTCCTTTCTGGAAAAGTGGATTCCGGAGGTGCTGGGCAGCGAGGAGTTGCAATCAGCAGTGGTTCTGGAAAAAGCACATCGTATTGGCCCACGGAGAGATAAGGGACCGCCGAGGACCTTAATTATGAAGTTTCTTAGCAACAGAGACAGGATGAAGATCTTCAACGCTGCACGAGCTAAAGGAGAGATTAAACACCAGGACCAGCAGGTGCGGTTCTACCCAGATTTGGCCACAGGAATCCAGCAATTGAGGAAGCAGTTTGATCCCGTACGTAAGGAGCTGCGCAACCTTGGGATTCGTCATGGTGTAATCTATCCTGCGAGACTGCTGACCACGTATGAGGGCAGAACCCACATCTTCAAGACCCCAGAGGAGGCGCAGGAGTTCATCAAGAAGATCAAAGAAGAAGAAGAGACTGGTGGGAGCTAAGCATGAACAAAATATAAGGTAGAATAATTAAGCATTTGCACAGGCATCTGACTTGAAGTAAATAGTAAGTTTACAAAATATAGATTGTATTATATATTAAAAAAAACAAAACAAAAACAAAACAAACAAACAAACAAAAAAACTATGATGTACAAAGTTGTTAAAAATTTTGGAGTTAAGTTGGAAAACTACAGAGGAGAGTTAATGTTACGTCATTAAAAGCAGTAGAGTTAGGGTGATTGGGAGGATGAAGAAGGAGTGGCTTAGGCTGTTCCCCGTGGGTGTGGAACGGTCGATGGCTATATTGGGAGACAGAATTTTTTTTTTGATTTTGGGGGGTTTGCCACAAGTGTGGGAAGGGGAAATTTGTTTGTGTGTAGTTTGTAGGATGAATGTTCAACCACTCATGTTTTTGCTTCTCTGTATGAGCATGTTTACACTGCAAGGTAATCCCAAACTCGCTATTGATCATAAACCAAAGTGTTAATCTTAATTTAACTTCATGGAATTGCAGAGGTCTACAAAATTTAAAAAAACTTAAACAAGTTATGAATAAAATAAAAGACATGGGTTCAAAAATTGTGTTTTTACAAGAAACTCATCTAATAGAGGAGGATGTTAAAAGAATTAGGAGTAGATGGCAAGGAAGTGTATTCACCTCTTCATTTTCATCCCGAGCCAGGGGAGTTATGACTCTCATACATAAATCAGTTCCTTTTCAAGTGAAAAATGTAATTGGAGACAAATTTGGAAGATATGTAATCATTCAAGGTTCTTTGCTATTAGAAAATATAAATCTTGTGAACTTATATGGTCCCAATATAGATGATCAGAAGTTCTTTGCTAATTTATTTCTCATCTTATCATCACTTACAGGGCAACATATAATAGCAGGGGATTTTAATTGTACATTGAATCCAGGTATAGATAGATCAACAGGACTGGATTGTACGCACATTGGATGTAGGATGACTATTAATCATTTTATGAAAGAATTGAGATTGTTAGATATATGGAGAGAAATGAAACCACAAGTTAAAGCCTATTCTTGTTATTCCAGTACCTACAAGACATTCTCACGTATTGATTATTTTTTGATTTCCACAGAATTAAGGTCCAAGATTCAAAACTGCTTTTATGATAACATCGTGATCTCTGATCATGCACCCTGTTGTCTAATATATGTAGATAAAAAATTGACAAAGGAATCAGGTAGATGGCAATTTCAGCATAAATGGCTTCAGGATGAGGAATTTGTCAAGTATATAGAAAAACAGATAGACGAGTTCTTTGACATCAATACTACACAAACATCAGCATGTGTAAAGTGGGAGGCTTTCAAAGCTTTTATTAGGGGACATATTATTAGTTATACAGGATCAAAATCTAAGAAGACTCGAGAGGAGAGAGCCCAATTGGAACATAAAATAAAAAGTCTTCAGGAAAAAGTGTATGCAGGAAGTGACCCAAGGTTGGAGAATGAATTACTGATTTTGAGAGCTGAATACGACAAAAAATCAGCGAATAGAGCTGCCTCGAGTCTTCTAAGATTGAAACAATCTTTTTATGAACAAGGTGAAAAATCAGGAAAATTATTAGCATGGCAGATTAAACAATTAGAAATTAAAACACCAATTACCAGTATTATAAGTAACGGACAGGTAGTTATAGATCCTTTAGAAATTAATAGAGCCTTTAGAGATTACTATGAAAAATTATATGATACCAAAAATGAACCTGATTTAACAAAACTAAATGGGTTTTTGAACGAACTATCTATACCGTGTATTCCAAATGAAAACAGGGAGATATTGGAGTCTAAAATTAGTCAAGAAGAAGTTGGGCTAGCCATTGATAATATGAAATCAGGAAAAAGTGCAGGACCAGATGGTCTCCCAGTTGACCTTTATAAGAAATTTAAGAATAAATTAATAAAACCTTTTTTGGAAATGGTTTTAGAAGCATTTCAAAATAATAATTTACCATCATACATAAATAATGCCTTAATTATACTGCTGCCAAAACCAGGTAAGCCCTCTAATAAATGTGAAAATATGAGACCAATAAGCCTATTAAACGCCGACCTTAAGATAATCTGTAAAATTTTAGCAAGACGAATACAAGAAATTTTACCAAATATTATTAATCGAGATCAGAATGGCTTTATAAAGGGTAGACAAGGCTTCCATAATGTAAGAAGACTATTTAATATTATCTATTTTAATAAAGAAGCACCGGATACAGCTCTCCTATCATTGGACGCCGAAAAGGCCTTTGATAGAGTTGAATGGCCCTTTCTTTTTGAAGTCCTACAAAGGTTTGGACTTGGAAATAATTTCATAAAATGGGTTCAAATAATATACAATAATGCTACAGCAGAAATCCTAACAAATAACAATATTTCAAAACCAATAAAAATCAATAGAGGATGTCGACAAGGCTGTCCACTTTCACCTTTACTGTTTACTATGGCAATTGAACCTTTAGCGATAGCGATACGTTTACATTCACAAATATATGGAATTAAAGTTGGACCAACAGAACATAAAATCTCCCTGTACGCCGATGATATAATTTTGTTTATGTCGAATCTAAAAAAATCAATTCCAACCTTGTTGAATTTAATAAAGAATTTTGGGGAAATATCAGGATATAAAATAAATAAAACTAAATCTTCAATATTAATGCTAAATGAGACCCAGAGAAATTACCCAGCCCCTGAGGTAAATCAATTCAATGTTGTAAATCAGTTTAAATATTTAGGAATCCAAATTGTGCCTAAGCTAGAATTAGTCGCCAGTGTCAACTATGAAGCCTTAATGTCAGATATCAATGAGTTAACTCAGAGATGGATGTCACTACCAATGTCGATGATCGGGAGAATCAATATACTTAAAAGTAATATTTTACCTAAAATACTTTATTTATTTCAATACATTCCCTTATCACCACCTTTAGATCTATTCTCAAGAATAAAAAAAAAGTTAGTGGAATTTATATGGAACAACAGGAGGGCTAGATTACGTTTGTCTTTATTATATTTACCATTTGATCGTGGAGGTCTGAAATGTCCAAATTTTATGTTGTATTATTGGTCGGCACAACTGAGGTCTATGACATATTATTTTTCATCAAATGATCTCCCTCACTGGACTGAAATGGAATCATACAATTTACCTTTACCTCTTCCCATATTCATATACTCAGATTCGGCAAAAAAATTACAAAAACAAGTTAAAAATCCATTTGTAAAGCATATGATCAAAATATGGTGTGAAGCTAAAAACTATTTAAAAGAACCACAGTTATTGTCACAATTTAGTCCAATATGGGGTAATCAATATTTTAAACCAGGGAGAGCGGACGCTGTATTTAAAGTATGGAATTTAAAAGGGATACAAAAGATTCAGGATTTATATTTGCCATGTGCAGATAACATAATGTCTTTTGAAGAGCTGAGGATCAAATTTAATCTCAATAGAACACATTTTTTTAAATATCTTCAACTTAGAAACTTTATTCGATCAAATCAAAATAAAGCTCTCACTCGACCTATTTATTCATCCTTGGAAAAAATGATGATGAAAGATAGTAAAAGAAAGGGTATTATTTCAGAGTTTTATAACTCATTGACACTATCTTCAAGTGAAAATTCACTGAAAAGATTAAACTACTGGAAAGAAGATCTGCAAACTGAAATTTCAGAGGAACAATGGGAATTGGCTTGTACAGAAGCTCAAACCAAGTCAATAAATGCACGCCTTAAATTGATACATTTCAAATGGTTAATGCGGATGTATGTTACACCGGAGGAGTTAAATAGATATAACAAAAATATACCAGATACATGCACAAAATGCATGGAAAGTAAAGGAACCCTATTTCATTGTTTATGGGAATGTAGATTAATAAGAATGTTTTGGGAAGAGGTGAGGGTAACAATTGAAAAAATAATCTCAAAACAAATCATATTGAATCCTAAACTGTTTTTGTTGGGTCTGTACCCAGAAAAGCATAATTTTAATAAAAGTGAAAGAACATTCATAGACCTCAGTTTGCTTAATGCCAAAAAATGTATTGCACTATTATGGAAAAAGACTCATAGACCAGATGTGACTCAGTGGTTAAGACAGATGTTAACAAACCTTCCATTAGAAAGAATAACATATATACTGAAATCAAAGGAAATTGTGTTTGAGAATATATGGAGACCTTTTATTGATTATGTAAAAAATTTAAACATAACTCTTGAAGAAGAAGGTGAATGATGTGTGTGGACCTTGTAAATTCCAAACTGGTGAACATAATATGTATACTTATGTATTGGATTGTCTAGACTAAACAGAGGAGCATTGTTGAAGACTTGATTTTGTTGGTGGTTGTTGGTGTTTTTAGTGCATTTTTTTTTTTTGTAGTACTTTAGTGTTAGTGTTTGATTGTTTGTATCATGTTTGTTAAAAAAAAAAAAAAGGTTCAATAAAGATATTGTGGAAAAAAAAAAAAAAAAAAACTTGTGACCTTCGAGCCAGAATTGAAAATGACGTGTAGCCAAGTGGAGAGCTAACAACTCTCTGTCAAAAGTGCTATACTTACGCTCATTGTCATGCAAAGTACAGCTGAAGAAGGCGAGGGGCTGCCACGAACCAGAGACATACTGCTCCACCATGGCTCCTACCTCGACCTCCGATGTGTCTGTGGTGAGTGCTATCCACACTGATGGGGCTGGATGGGCCCGCAAAGCCGCATTGGCGAGTGCCGTTTTGGCGTCTGTGAAAGCCTGGACCCGATTAGGGGTCCAGTCCATGCTATCCGTGATTTTTTCTTTTTAAACGTGCCATACAGCGGTTGCAGCAGCTGGGCTGCATGGCGGAGGAAGCGATTGTAAAAATTGACCATCCCCCAAAATTACAGCAGCGCCCTCACAGTCTGTGGATGTGGAAAATCTGACACTGCGCCTACCTTGTCCGGCAGCAGGATTGCACCCTCTGGCGCGATGCGATGGGCCAAAAAGTCGTTTACCAGCAACCCGGACTGATACTTCGCTGGGTTAACAATCAGCCCGTGCACTTCTAACCGCTGGAAAACTTGTTTGAGATGGGCGAGGTGCTCCTCCTCTGACGTGCTAGCCACCAAAATGTTGTCTAAGTAGACGAAAATGAATGCCAAGTCATGGAGCACCACATCCATCATCCTTTGGAAAGTTTGTGCTGTGCCCTTTAACCCAAACAGCATGCATAAAAACTCAAAAAGACTGAAGGGAGTTATTACCACCATTTTGGGAATGTCCTCTGTGTGCAGCGGGACCTGGTGGTAACCGCGAACCAGATCCATCTTTGAGAAAATGTGCATCCCTGCCAGGTGCACAGGAAAATCCTGGATGTGCGGGATGGGGTAGCAGTCGTGTTTTGTGGCATTGTTCAAGCGTCAGAAATCGCTGCACAACCACCACGACCCATCGGACTTGGGCACCATGTGCAGCGGGGTTGCCCAAAGACTGTTGGAGTGCCTAATGGTGCCTAAGTGTTCTAAGTTAGCAAACTCCTCATGTGCGATTTGCTAGTTCGGCCGCATTCAGGCGGCAAGGGTGCGCAAACACGGGCGGACCTTTCATGGTGATAAAATGCTCAACCCCATGCTTGGTTACTGATAGAAAAATTCCATATTATCTACATAATTATTGATATTAACAATGTATTGTTATATTTGAGAAGTATCATACCTTTCATATGCCATGCTTAATATTTATATGTGCATTCCATATAGGATAAGTTTATATATTCTTGGCCTGTTTCTGTGAGCAATTTCAGAGAGTTCAGACTGAGGATCAGTACAGGGTTAATACATGCATAAGGAATGATCTAAGCCATTTATTATAATCTCTTTGACATGATTTAATCTCTTTGACATGTCCTGTTTCGGGTCACAGGAATGCACAGGAACTCCTCATCTTATAGATTAGTATTTTATGGACGTTCTGTTAGATTTATATTCTTGTCACCAGTGTCTGTGATGTCCGCCTGGATAAGCTCAGTTATCAGGACTTTCTGTCTGTCCCTCTCCTTTCCTCCTCTTATCCCATCCTCCCCCTGCTTTCTCCTACCTACAGTATATATATCAGACTTAGAAGAATGGATCCCTTAGGGATTCTATGCATGTCTGAATGCCATGCTTTGTAATTCTTCCCCCAAAGTGGCCATTGGGGTGACTTCTTATATTTTTATAATAAATGTACATAAATTCAACTTTCCGCCTGATTTTTGACTTTGAATAATTTAAGCTCAGAATTATTCTAACAGTTACCGTAGTGGGGAAAAAATGGGCACCGTGAGTGCTGGGAACTCGGAAAGCTAACGCTGGTACTTTCCCCCTGGAGCTACAACATTTGCGTGTGTTGGTGGCCCAACTCCCTGAGCTATGCAGGGCAAGGAGGAAAAAGATACAGCGTCCACTAAACGCTTGTTGGCAACATCAACAAGGAGTCCGTAGGCACACAGAAAATCAGCACCTAAGATGGGGACTGAACATGCAGCTATCACAAAGTTCCACTGGTAATTGCGTCCATGTAAACATACAGTCACCGTCCTTTCTCCAAGCGTCCTGATGTGGGATCCGTTGGCAGCTGTTAAAGATGGGCCATAGCCTTCTGCCGGCCTGTCTGTGCTGACTGGCAAAATGAGGCTCTTCTGGGAGCCAGTGTCTACCAAAAAACATCTCCCAGAACGTGCGTTAGTGATGAAAAGCAGCTTCTCCCTGTTGCCAGCGTGTTGTGTAGTGTGTGTTTGTTGCCATTCCCGCCCCTAACATGACATCAAGCAAGCACGGTCGTTTTGTATATATAGTTCTGTCCTCCATAATAAAGTGAGTTCGTTGCATGACAGAAGAGATGCCAGTCCCTCATTCCTCATACATAACATTTTGGCAACGAGAATAAACCATGGGAATGTATGGGTTACCTCCACCACTGCTACCGTTTCTGGAATACACAGGAGAGCCAGTGATCCTGTGGCCTAAGTGGGTGGCCATGTTCGAGGATTACATTGGGGCGCTGGGCCTAAGTAGACTCGACAGGAGACGAAGACGAGCACTTCTGGCCCACCATCTTGACACGGAAAACTGAAGAATTCTTGGTACGCTGGGTGAAACTGGGTGTTATGTGGATGCTGTTGAGCGGCTGGCCGAGTACTTCGCCGAGCACACAAGGACCGTGAAGCTGTGGATGGCAGGAGTGTTGCCACCAAATAGAGCTAGGCTAGTTAGCTCGGAGAAGCTAACGACCCACTCAGTGTCTCTGGGCAAGTTAGCCAACTGCGGACCAAAAGCAAGTTTCAGGCTACCAGCTAGGCATCAAGGTGGGACCAGGGCCGCGAGTGGAGGAGTCCCCGATCACTGAAGATGTGAAGGAAAAATTCTATGTTACTCTGAGTTATGTGAATATGAATTTTTCTTTATAAAGCTTAATGTGTATATCTAGAAAATCCTGTTACCATATTTGGAGTTGTTGAGTAGTGGAAAAACAGATTGAAGGATACTGACGTAACTGTGAATGTTCAGTTCTATCACTGACTGTTCAGCTTATCACTAGTGTTTTCTGCATGGACACAGCAGATCCAGTCTTAGTCATGAATGAAATAATCAAGCGGCTCAGCAAACTTTATCAATTGAGTCATGAATGAACTATCAAGAAGTGACCTCACCCCAAAGGCCCCTTGGATATATATAGCCAGAATCACTCTGTTAGTTAACCAATGCACTGCAGCAGTCTGAGAGCTGTACTCTGTATTGTCTTCCGCTGATCAGTGCAATTAAATTTGCTGAAACTTTGATCCAGCCTGGTTTTTGACTGAAGGTCTTCAAGAATTTTTTTTAACATACTTGGCGCTTGAACAGGGACTCCATATATCTCTCCTCTGCTTCCGGCGTTTTTGGATCACGGACAGCTGTTCACGGTTGTGGGGAAAGCCCTCCCCCGACTGGGACCAACAACCCGGTTTTTGTGGAAGTGGAGACACGGTCCTGAGACGCTGGGAGCTGGTGAGTGACGGAGTTAACCCGCAGACGGATCACAGTGAGTAAATTTAATTGGTAAATAGACACCCGGTTCGAGTCCTGGTGGGTTTGAGAATACACGTAAAAAGTTGTAAACCAAGTGTTTGATACAGGCAAAGTTAAAATCGGGTTTTGGGCGAGGTAGAGTCTTGGAGGTCCCGGTTCGAGGCCGCAACGGGAATGTGCATTTCCACTGCGTAAGTAGACCTGATAGATGCACGGAAAATCAATGTAAGATCTTCTTAAAATCATGAGTGAGCATTGATTAAAAGTCATTGTGAGATCTTCTAAACAAGATGAGTGAGCAATTGACTAAGAAAACTATCAATGCGAGATCTTCTTAACAGCACAGGTGAGCATTGATAAAAGGGTTAACCTTAAAATAAGATAAATAGCGCTAATATCACAAAGATAAAGTCCAATGTGGTGATAAGGATCAAAATACCTTAAGACATAATCCAAAACAGGCCTAAAATAACATAAAAATAATCCCTTTGTAGCGGGTTGAATTCAACCCCCCCACAACACACAGAGACAGTCAGCTCGCACTCCTGGGTTTTTTCCGCTGCATGCTGCGTTTACAGCTGTGAGGTTAAAGTGTCATCCATGCATTGTGTTCATGCATCCTGTCTGTACCTCTGATATGCAAATGCCCAGATTGACTGCTGTGAATGTCTTTGATGTATTGTGTGAGCTGAGTATATAAGCTGTCTGATTTTCATGTTCATTCTCTCATTCACTCACTCTTCAACTGCTGCTGGACACACGCACTGTGTGTCTCCTCTTCTCTGAGAGCCTGAGGACATCACCTCAGCCCGCAGCACGAGGGCTGGGGAGGTGTTCCGATGAAGGCGGTATGATTCAATAAACCAACTTAAAACTCCATCGCTGCCTTTATTTCATCATCCGCTTTACTGGTGACCCCAAGAACGCACACGTTTTGTGCAAACGCAACCTTCTGGTCTGGACAGCCACGCTGGCGACCCGATGCTGAAGAAAACGAGCTGCCGGCGAACGCAGCACCCGGCAGTGATGTTCCGCCGACGAGCGAATGCAGCAGCCTGACTGATCTGCCCTCCCTGTGGCTTCAGGGAGGCCTCAACGCAGAGCTCACGGCAGGCGAGCTACTCTCCGGACATCGCCCAAGACCGGGTAAACGGCAGTAAACGTCATGGCGCGACCCTCGCCAAGATCGGGGCTTCCATGCGGGACAGCCTGAGGGACAAAGATCGTCTATCTCCCCTCATCGCTCCAATGCACCATGACTAATCTGCAGCCACGGCTCATCTAGATGTTTTTCGGCGCCGACTGCACCGATCTCCACCAAGTTTCCAACCCTGGTTCCTCTCCAGCGGGCCCACCCACGCAAGGAGGTGACGAGGACGGCACAACACGCACGGAACAAGAATGGCTCCAGAGACCACCATCGTCCTGCGCAGCTGCACGCAGAACCTTCAAGGCTGCGCGCTCACCTGAAGCAAGCACGCGCGCAGTGCGCCCACAGGATTCACTGATGGTTTCAGCCACGGCGCACAAAGGATTCAGCCGTCTGCTTTTCCCGAGGGCTTTAGGGCTGCGCACACACCTAAAGCCAACACGCCAAGTTCCTCTGCTTTTGTTTACGCAACCGCGCCGCTCCTGTTTTTCTTCATGGCCACGAGAGGAGTCAGAGACTAATTTTTCTTCTGGTGATCTCCACAAGTTCAACGGGACAGCCCCTCAACATCGCGGAGCAGCAAACAATTTTCGGCGCGGCCCGAACGATTTCACCGCGCCCGGTCAGCACTTACTACCCACCTCCCACCTCCCCCTCCACCTGCACAGAGCTTTTCCCTGCTCGCTGCCCAAACTGCAACATCGAGGTCTCAGCCACCTGCCGTGCCCTCTGGGGGGGAGCGGTGTAGCGGGTTGAATTCAACCCCCCCACAACACACAGAGACAGTCAGCTCGCACTCCTAGGTTTTTTCCGCTGCATGCTGCGTTTACAGCTGTGAGGTTAAAGTGTCATCCATGCATTGTGTTCATGCATCCTGTCTGTACCTCTGATATGCAAATGCCCAGATTGACTGCTGTGAATGTCTTTGATGTATTGTGTGAGCTGAGTATATAAGCTGTCTGATTTTCATGTTCATTCTCTCATTCACTCACTCTTCAACTGCTGCTGGACACACGCACTGTGCGTCTCCTCTTCTCTGAGAGCCTGAGGACATCACCTCAGCCCGCAGCACGAGGGCTGGGGAGGTGTTCCGATGAAGGCGGTATGATTCAATAAACCAACTTAAAACTCCATCGCTGCCTTTATTTTATCATCCGCTTTACCTTAAAATATATACACTGTGGAGAGAGGAATAATCAGGCAAAGCATTCAAAGCAGACAAACTTTATTCACTCTCTCACATCTCTCAGAATCAGAAAACATTGGCCTCATGCTGCAGGGTCTCTCCTTTATATTACAACACTCACTCCCCCTGCTGCCTGAGGTCTTGCATCACAATACATTCTCGCATCACAATTCCTATTGTCCTCCACTTGCTTAATCCCCATGCTCTTCCAGCAGAGGAATTTACTGCCTCTCCCTTCCTTCCAGTCTGAGATGAATATCACAGCATGGGTCCCCCATACCCCCCCCCCCCCAGAGTCTCAGACTGAGCGTTAACTCTCACGTCCTTTCGGCTTCAGCCTCCTCCCATATCTGCTGTAACGAGGGGTCTTCGGCTCCGTGGCGCTGCTGTGCCGGTGGGCGGTTCCTGGGGGTGTGTCCGTCTGTGGGTGGACAATGGGGGGGGGACATCCAGCATGCTCGTGTGACTGCTCTGATGAATCGTTTACCTGGGGAGTTCTCAGTGGGGTCTTCCACACCGAGGAGCTAGAGCCAACATCATCTGCTCGTCTGCCACCACAAAGGCGGGCGTAAGCCTGTCTATACAGATTTTCTCCCAGCGACCCCCCATGTCTAATACAAAATGTTTGTCCCCTGGTTCCAGCACTCCAAACGGGCCATTGTAGGGTGGGCGCAATGGGGGCCAGTGGGCATTGTGCCTGACAAACACGAACGCTACATTCTTCAAAGTTTTCGGCACAAAAGCGTGTGGAAAACAGTGGTGGGCCGGGCCAGGTAGCATGCCTGTGTCTGCGCTATGCTGTGAACGCGGGGATGGATGGGTGTTCGACGCGGGGTTATCTGGTAAAAATTCCCCGGGGAGCCGCAGCGGCTGAAAAAAACCCAGCTTTGCTGGGGAAGCCTCCAAATCCTCTTTTGGTGCGGAATGCAACCCTAATAGGACCCACGGCAACCGGTCCACCCAATTTGCATCCTTAAGCGAAGCCCTGAGCGCTGCTTTCAGTGACCTATGGAAACGCTTGCATAACCCATTGGCCTGTGGGTTGGACGCGGTTGTGCGATGAATTGCGATGCCCAGGCTCTGGGCCATTGCGGACCAGAGGTCGGAAACAAACTTAGGGCCCTGATCGGACGTGATGTCCGAAGGGGTGCCAAAACGTGCTACCCATGTTGTCAAAAAGGCGTGCACCACATCTGCGGACGCGGTGGAAGCTAGCGGGACTGCTTCTGGCCATCGTGTGGTGTGGTCCACCACTGTCAGGAGGTGCGTGAACCCCTGCGATGACGGGAGGGGGCCCACGAGGTCCACGTAAACATGGTCGAACCTCTTAGCCGGGATATGGAACGGCTCCAAAGGGGCCTTTGTGTGCCTGTGCACTTTGGCTCCTTGGCATGCTACGCAGGCAGCAGCCCACTCTTTCACCTGTTTGCGCAGGCTCAGCCAGACGAACTTCGCTCCCACCATTTTGACTGACGTGCGCACTCCTGGGTGCGGCAGGGAGTGAACGGACTCAAAAACGTGGCGGCACCAAGCACGTAGGACCACCGGGCGTGGGCATCCTCTGGAGACATCACAGATTGGGGGGGGCCCGTCTTGCAGTACCCTGCTCTCCAGCCTTAACCCTGTTGGTCCAGACTGGAATGCGCACACATCCGCATCGCCAATCTGCTCTGCGGCCATGGCCGTGTAATCTATCCCTACGTAGACTGGGGCCACTACTGCACGCAAGAGGCAGTCCGCCACCACATTAAGTTTACCGGCCACATGCTGAATATCGGTCGTAAACTCCGAGATTGCAGCCAGCTGTCTCGGCTGCCGGCCCGACCATGGTTCCGAAACCTTGGCCATCGCATACGTTAGCGGCTTGTGGTCCATGAATGCAGTGAAGTTGCGCCCTTCCAGCCAGAATTGGAAGTGGCGTATGGCCAGGTGGAGAGCCAGTAACTCTCTGTTGAACGCGCTGTATTTACGCTCACTGTTGCGCAAAGACCTGCTAAAAAAGGCGAACAGCTGCCAAGAACCGGTGACGCATTGCTCCACGACAGCCCTTATGGCCACGTCTGAGGCGTCGGTAGTGAGTGCTATCCGAGCCGCCCGGTCCGGGTGCGCCAGTAGTGTGGCATTTGCCAGGGCTGTTTTAACCTCAGAGAATGCCTGCTCCCGCTCGGGAGTCCAGTCGACTCTGTCCACTGGTTTCCGTTTCTTGAGTGCGGCGTACAATGGCTGCATGAGCTGGACTGCGCGGGGCAGGAAACGGTTATAAAAGTTAACCATCCCCAAAAACTCGTACAGCGCCCTGAACGTCTGAGGCCGGGGGAAATTCGCCACTGTGCGCACCTTGTCCGGCAAGGGTATTGCTCCCTCCGGTGAGATGCGGTGTCCCAAAAAATCGATCCCCATCACGCCGAACTGGCATTTCGCTGGGTTGATTATTAACCCGTGTTCCTCTAACCTCCGGAAAACCGTCCTGAGGTGGGTTACGTGTTCGTCCTCGGACGCGCTGGCCACCAGGATGTCATCCAGGTAGACGAACACAAATGGCAGGTCGTGCAACACCGCATCCATCATGCATTGGAATGTCTGTGCCGCGCCTTTTAATCCAAAAGGCATGTGTAAAAACTCAAACAGACCAAACGGTGTTATTACTGCCATTTTAGGTATGTCCTCTGCACGCACCGGGACCTGGTGGTAACCACAGACCAGGTCTATTTTAGAAAAAATACGTGCCCCGGCGAGGTGAACGAATCCTGAATATGGGGGATCGGGTGGTGGTCATGCGTTGTGGCGTTGTTTAATCTGCGGAAATCCCCGCAAGGTCGCCACGATCCCTTGGCCTTAGGGACCATATGTAGTGGGGATGCCCATGAGCTGTTTGAGCGCCTGATGATACCCAGCCTTTCCAAGTTGGCACACTCCTCGTGCACTATGGCCAGTTTAGCTGTGTCCAGGCGCCGAGGTCATGCAAAAACTGGTGGCCCGGTGGTAGTAATAAAGTGTTCCACCCCGTGTTTAGTGATGGCTGCCGAAAACGTTGGGACCGTGAGTGCTGGGAACTGGGTGAGCAGTGTGTGGAACTTACCCCCTGGAGCTGTGACGTTGGCTAGCGTTGTTGGCCCTTCTCCTCGAGCTGTACAGGGGAGGGAATCAAAAGACATTGCATTAATCAGGCGTCTGTTAGCAACATCGACTAGTAGCCCGTGTGCACACAAAAAATCAGCGTCTAAGATTGGGAAACTGCATGCCGCTATGACAAATGTCCACTGGTACGTACGGCCGTGTAGAGATACAGTCAGTGTTCTTTCACCAAAAGTCTTAATGTCCGAGCCGTTTGCGGCTGTCAGCTCGGGGCCGCTAGCACCCGCTAGCCGGTCGGCATAGGACGGCAGGATGAGGCTCTTTTGGGAGCCGGAGTCCACGAGGAACCGTCTCCCCGAGCGCGAGTCTGTCACGTAGAGCAGCTTGCTTTCTTCACTGGCGGTTGCGGCAGCTACCAACTGCCGGTCTTGGCGTTTCCCGAACGCTTGAATTGGCACAGTGGCACGCATCTGCGTGTGTCCTCTACAAAACAGCGGTGGTAGGAGCAGAGCGTGTCTCTCTTGCGCTTCCTGGCCCTCGCTGCTGCTACCATCGCTGGCTTCTCGCTTCCGCTGGCCGTCTTGCTGGGTTCCGATGCCGCTGCGTTCACTGTGAGGGCTTTGGTGGTGAGGATGATCTGATCTGCCTCCTGGGCTAGCACACAGTAGTCCCGCGCGGCCAGCAATGGCGAGTTGGCAAGGACCGCTGTGGCCTCTGTTGGAAGCTTCCGGAGGAAAAGGTGGGCAAACCCGTCGTCCATGCCCATCAATGCCAACATCTTCTTCATCAGTTTGACCGCCGACCCATCTCCTAACTTGGAGCGCTTCAGGAGCCTCTCTGCTCTTTCGCAGTCCGAGAGCGTGTAGCACCGGGTCAGCGCGGCTTTGAGAGCCACGTATTTGTCGCGAGCTAGGGGCTGTTGGAGCAGGCTCGCTACTTGCCGAGCGCGAACTGGGCCTTGGTGTGGAGGAACCAAGACTTCGGGTCGTGCAGCCAACAGTAAGGTAATTTGACCGAAACGGCACACGCGTTGCTGGGGCTTCCTGTCTGGGTCATCTCCGGGGTGTTTGCCTTGTGTTCCATTATTCGTCAAGGGTCACCAGTGTGGAGAGAGGAATAATCAGGCAAAGCATTCAAAGCAGACAAATTTTATTCACTCTCACAGAATCAGAAAACATTGACCTCATGCTGCAGGGTCACTCCTTTACATTACAACACTCACTCCCCCTGCTGCCTGAGGTCTTGCATCACAATACATTCTTGCATCACAATTCCTATTGTCCTCCAGTTGCTTAACCTCTTGCACTCTGGTGTACCGCGGGCGGACACGTCTCTGTGTCCTAGAGCGCACGAGGGCGCACGAGGGTGCACGAGGGCTCTGCGTCCTAGAGCGCACTGAAAAAAAAAGCTGCATTTCCGTTCTTCCACTACAGACACAGCCGCGAACAGAAAGCCAAAGGAGTGCTTTGATTGGTTTAGATGTGATTGACCTCTCATTCGACTAAAAAGAGCCTTGAATTGGGTTTCTGAAACCTTGAAGAACCATTGACTGAAAACCTAACAAGAAGGACCCTCCTACCAACGGCTGCGAATACAGCCAGCCAATTGAAGCACAGAAGTTCGAAAGCTGTTTTGTGTAAGGCTGGGTGACACACAGGCGTTCGCCAGTCTTTTTTTCTTACTACTGTTCTTATTTGTTTTGAAAAATCGTTCTCCAAAACCGCAATCATGGAAGCCCAAAACCGCAATAATGGAATTATGGTTTGACTGGGTCGCGTGACCAGAACCACGAGTCCGTAACAAGCGGACCAACGTCATGTTCGTCTGACAATGAGGAAGAGAAGTTCGCCAGCGACACTGCTGTTGTGGACAGGTAAGTGTTATAAGCTAAATTATTCTTTATCCCTGAAAATTGTAATCCAAATGACTTTTGACCGATCGGTAAATTATAACTCTGCGTCATCGCAACATGACGGCTCTGGTCTGGTCTGGACGGCGCACGGACCGTGTCCAGTCCGTGCACCGCGTCCAGACACCCCCCCACGAACGCCCCCCACCCGCTACTCTTCTGTAGCGGATTGCAGATATTATTGCAGATATTTTAGTACAACTGTGCGTAGTAGACCGCGGCGCCCGTCATGTGTCGATGGACGATGTCCATCCTCTGTAGCGGGGGGGGGGGGGGAGTTGTTATCTTCTACATTACAGATATTTTAGTATAATTTGTATTGCACTGTAGGTTATTTTTTCTTGTAAAAAAAAAGCCACACATTTTTTACGTGGCATGCTTCTGGAGTTGCCCTGGGTGAGAGGCGACGAGCAGGGGTGGGTATTCTTGTATCGCCCCACCTTGCTGCCTCTATATTGGAGTTTTCCCCGGTGGACGAGAGGGTTGCTTCCCTGCACCTTCGGGTTGGGAAACAGGCCCTGACCATCATTTGTGCCTATGCACCAAATGATGTTTCAGAGTACCCACCCTTTTTGGAGTCTGTGACTGGGGTGCTGGAGGGTGCTCCTCTTGGAGACTCCATTGTCCTACTGGGGGACTTCAATGCGCACGTGGGCAACGACAGTGAAACCTGGAGGGGGGTGATTGGGAGGAACGGCCTGCCCGATCTGAACCCGAGTGGTGTTCAGTTATTGGACTTCTGTGCTAACCACAGTCTGTCCATAACGAACACCATGTTCAAGCATAAGTGTGTCCATATGTGCACCTGGCACCAGGACACCCTAGGTCACAGGTCGATGATCGATTTTGTTATCGTATCATCAGACCTGCGACCGTATGTCTTGGACACCCGAGTAAAGAGAGGTGCAGAGCTGTCAACTGATCACCACCTGGTGGTGAGTTGGATCCGATGGCAGGGGAGGAAGCCATTCAGACCTGGTAGACCCAAACGTATAGTGAGGGTGTGCTGGGAGCATCTGGCTGAGGCCCCTGTCCGGGAGGTCTTCAACTCCCACCTCCAGAAGAACTTCAACCACATTCCGAGGGAGTCTGGAGACATGGAGTCTGAATGGGCCATGTTCTCCACCTCTGTTGTTGAAGCGGCGGCCCAGAGCTGCGGCCGCAAGGTGGTCGGTGCATCTCATGGTGGCAACCCCCGAACCAAGTGGTGGACACCAGTGGTGAGGGGGGCCATTAAGCTGAAGAAGGAGTCCTATCAAGCTTGGTTGGCTTGTGGGACTCCCGAAGCAGCTGAGGTGTACCGGCAGGCCAAGCGGAGTGCAGCTCGGGTGGTTGCTGAAGCAAAAACCCGGGTATGGGAGGAGTTCGGTGAGGCCATGGAACAAGACTTTCGGTCAGCCTCAAAGAGATTCTGGAAAACTGTCCGGTGGCTCAGGAGGGGAAAGCAGCTCCCCGTCCACACTGTGTATGGTGCGGATGGGACACTGTTGACTTCGACTGGGGATATCGTTGGGTGGTGGAAGGAATACTTCGAGGATCTCCTCAATCCCACTGATACGCCTTCCACAGAGGAAGCAGGGTTTGGGGACGAGGGGGATGACTCGCCTATCACAGGGGCTGAGGTTGCCAAGGTGGTTAAAAATCTCCTTGGTGGCCGGGCCCCGGGGGTGGACGAGATTCGCCCTGAGTACCTCAAGGCCCTGGATGTTGTTGGGTTGTCATGGTTGACACGCCTCTGCAACATTGTGTGGAGGTCGGGGGCAGTGCCTTTGGCATGGCAAACCGGGGTGGTGGTTCCTCTCTTCAAAAAAGGGGACCGGAGGGTGTGCTCCAATTTTAGAGCGATCACACTCCTCAGCCTCCCTGGGAAGGTCTATGCCAAGGTACTGGAGAGGAGAGTCCGGCCGTTGGTCGAACCTCGGATTCAGGAGGAGCAATGTGGTTTTCGTCCTGGCCGTGGCACATTGGACCAGCTCTTTACCCTCTCGAGAATTCTTGAGGGTTCGTGGGAGTTTGCCCAACCAGTTTACATGTGTTTTGTGGACTTGGAGAAGGCATTTGACTGCGTCCCTTGTGGATTTTTGTGGGGGGTGCTTCGGGAGTATGGGGTATCGGGCTTGTTGTTACGAGCTATTCGGTCTCTGTACGACCGTTGTGAGAGTTTGGTTCGTATTGCCAACACTCGGTCGGAGTCATTCCCAGTGAGAGTTGGACTCCGCCAGGGCTGCCCTTTGTCACCGATCCTGTTCATAATTTTTATGGACAGGATTTCTAGGCGCAGCCAGGGAATCGAGGGTGTCATGCTTGGTGACCACAGGATCTCATCTCTGTTGTTTGCAGATGATGTTGTCCTGCTGGCTTCATCCAGCAATGACCTACAGCTCTTGCTGGGACGGTTTTCCGCTGAGTGTGAAGCGGCTGGGATGAGAATCAGCACCTCCAAGTCCGAGTCCATGGTCCTCAGCCGGACAAAGGTGGATTGTCCTCTCCGGGTTGGGGACAGGCTCCTGCCCCAAGTGGAAGAGTTTAAGTATCTTGGGGTCTTGTTCACGAGTGAGGGGAAAATGGAGCGAGAGATCGACAGACGGATTGGAGCAACATCTGCAGGGATGCGGACGTTGTACCGGTCTGTTGTGGTGAAGAGGGAGCTTAGTTCTAAGGCAAAGCTGTCGATTTACCAGTCAATCTACGTTCCTACTCTCACCTATGGTCACGAGCTTTGGGTAATGACCAAAAGAACGAGATCGCGGATACAAGCGGCTGAAATGAGCTTTCTCCGTAGGATTGCTGGACTCACCCTCAGAGATAGGGTGAGGAGCTCAGTCATCCGGGAGAGGCTCAGAGTAGAACCGCTGCTCCTCCACATTGAAAGGAGTCAGTTGAGGTGGTATGGGCATCTGATTAGGATGCCTCCTGGACGCCTTCCACTTGAGGTGTTTCAGGCACGTCCCACTGGGAGGAGACCCCGGGGCAGACCCAGGACTCGGTGGAGAGACTATGTCTCCCAGCTGGTCTGGGAACGGCTTGGTATCCCCTCTGAAGAGCTGGAGCAGGTGGCTGGGGAGAGGGAAGTCTGGGCTTCTCTGCTTGAACTGCTGCCTCCGCGACCCGGACCTCCGGAAAAGCGGTAGAAGATGGATGGATGGCTTCTTTGTGTGTGGGGGCTTGTTTGTTCATTCATTCATTCATGAATGAATAAATAACCCCCCCCCCACACACACACACACACACACAGCCCTTCACCTTTCATTAGAGCCCAAGATGAAGCTTCTATAGTGAATCATTCAAAAGTTACAGACGTTTTTCAAACTGTGCCATTTGGCACAATTTGGCACAGTTCAAAAACGCCTGGGAACAACCTAAGAAAAAAGCTGTGTAATATATTCATTTTTTGTTGTATTGCTACAAAAGTTTGACCTCAGCTGGATAACACTTGGTTCTACATTTCTGTTGCATTTTCCAGCCCAGATCTGACAGCTGTGTGTTATTTGCAAGCATTTGTATCCAAAAAAACACCCAGGCGAAATTTATTTTCTTCAAGTTCAGTATGTTTAGATGACTGTTACTCAGTGGCAGGAGCACTTAGAGAGATTATGACTGTTTTGCCAAAAAATTCAAAGTGTTTTCTTTTAAATGAGACCAACCCCGTGAAGATGCTGCAAAGGGTTGAAGAACAACTTTTGATTTACTTTGGGTACGTTATTTTTTGGCGTTTTTAGGGAAATTGACCAGAGTGCAAGGGGTTAATCCCCATGCTCTTCTGGCAGAGGAATTTACTGCCTCTCCCTTCCTTCCAGTCTGAGATGAATATCACAGCATGGGTCCCCCATAACACGATAAAATGACCTCATATTATAATAAAATAAAATAAATACATCAAATAAGTAATTGCAGTTTATTTGTCCGGTTGTTCGCGTGCTTGTTTGTATGTTTTTAATGTTTTACAGGTTTGGGGAAAAAAAAGAGAAAAATGAATGTGTTTTCGGCAGAAGAGATTGATGATGAGAACCGTGGGTTGCCAGATCTGCTTATTATAAGTGGCTTTGGGACTAACGTCTGTGCTCATTTGAATTTGATATTCGACCTTGCTATTGTATGTGTGTGCGTGTGTGTACGGACTAACTTGTTTTGTGCTGAAGCTGTAATAAGGTCACACTGAACTGGGGAGTTTGATATGAGATGTATTAGATATCTCAAGATAATTTGGACAGTAATTTCCTTTGTTGTGCAGTTTCTGTGGGATTTTGCTTTCTTTATGGTAGTTTTTACTTATGTTAAGCAAATTAATCTTGCTTTGTGCGGAGATGTTTTTTGTTTTAACTAACATTATCAACTGCAAAAATTTTTTTGCTTATTTTAAGTAAAATTACTTGCCAGCAGAGCAAGAAATTTTTTTTTTTCTTTTTTTGTTTGGGATGCCCGAAGGCAGGGGCAACAGTGGCTTCAGATGGAATATGGAAAAAAAAATTTCAAAGTAAGAGTGTGAGCCCTTACAGCAATTCCCATATGTAAAAATATATGAGGCAAAAATATGGTGATGAAAGTATCTGGCTGGTGCCTATCTGGTCTGAAATGGGTTTTCCAGATGGAGGACAATTGGTATACGGACAGAGAGCCTCTCGGGGGACAACCAGTTAATCACGCCATTGATATGTATGGACTGATATCAATATGTAAATGTGCCTTGCATTCTCTTTTGTCCTGTTGTTATACATCTCCGGAGCAAAGAGAGGAATTCCGGCGCCAGTAATCACACAATTGATATGTGTTGACTGTTATGTATACCAATATGTAAATGTGCCATGCATTCTCTCTTGTCTGTATAAATGTGCTGACTTGACATGCCTTAGGGAGCTTACTTGCAATGCACTCAGAGTTCACTCACAGCGCACTGACAACAGCGCACACAGAGCGCACAGCGCTGCTGTGTATCTCAATGATGGAGGAATAAAACTCTTAAACCTTCAGCTCGCCGTGTCACGACTGCACTTATTATTTTATGCCTCCACAATCTGAAAGAAAAGTTAGATGAGAAAAAGCAGGAAATAAGAATATATGATAAATAAAAAAAGCTTTTTCCATCTAAATAAGTTATGACATTATGTACACGGAAAGTAAATTACTTTCATAGAACATTGTGTGAGAATGTGTTTGTATGAAAATGTGTGAGAACTTGTACACAAGAAGGTATAAAAGTGTAAACAAAAGCCTATTTGCTAACTATACTGCTCAAAAAAATTAAAGGAACACTTTGAAAACACAGACATTAATGGGAAAAAATAAGCTGGATATCTACACTGATATGGACTGGATAATGTGTTAAGAATGAAAAGATGCCACATCTTTTGATGGAAATGAAAACACTCCAAAACTTAAAGTGAAGAAATTGTGGCAGGCTAGTCCAGCTTACTCAGATTAAAAAGTGTTTCTTTAATTTTTTTGAGCAGTATATACAGTGGGGCAAAAAAGTATTTAGTCAGCCACCAATTGTGCAAGTTCTCCCACTTAAAAGATGAGAGAGGTCTCCAATTTTCATCATAGATATACCTCAACTATGAGAGACAAAATAAGAAAAAAAAAATCCAGAAAATCACATTGAAGGATTTTTAATGAATTAATTGGTAAATTCCTCGGTAAAATAAGTATTTGGTCAATAACAAAAGTTCATCTCAATACTTTGTTATATACCCTTTGTTGGCAATGACAGAGGTCAAACATTTTCTGTAAGTCTTCACAAAGTTTTCACACACTGTTGCTGGTATTTTGGCCCATTCCTCCATGCAGATCTCCTCTAGAGCAGTGATGTTTTGGGGCTGTCGCTGGGCAACACAGACTTTCAACTCCCTCCAAAGATTTTCTATGGGGTTGAGATCTGGAGACTGGCTAGGCCACTCCAGGACCTTGAAATGCTTCTTATGAAGCCACTCCTTCGTTGCCTGGGCAGTGTGTTTGGGATCATTGTCATGCTGAAAGACCCAGCCACGTTTCATCTTCAATGCCCTTGCTGATGGAAGGAGTTTTTCACTCAAAATCTCACGATACATGGCCCCATTCATTCTTTCCTTTACACGGATCAGTCATCGTGGTCCCTTTGCAGTAAAACAGCCCCAAAGTATGATGTTTCCACTCCCATGCTTCACAGTAGGTATGGTGTTCTTTCTCCTCAAAACACGACAAGTTGAGTTTTTACCAAAAAGTTCTATTTTGGTTTCATCTGACCGTATGACATTCTCCCAATCCTCTTCTGGATCATCCAAATGCTCTCTAGCAAACTTCAGACGGGCCTGGACATGTACTGGCTTAAGCAGGGTGACACGTCTGGCACTGCAGGATTTGAGTCCCTGGCGGCGTAGTGTGTTTCTGATGTAGCCTTTGTTACTTTGGTCCCAGCTCTCTGCAAGTCATTCACTAGGTCCCCCCATGTGGTTCTGGGATTTTTGCTCACCGTTCTCGTGATAATTTCGACCCCACGCGGTGAGATCTTGCGTGGAGCCCCAGATCGAGGGAGATTATCAGTGGTCTTGTATGTCTTCCATTTTCTAATAATTGCTCCCACAGTTGATTTCTTCATACCAAGCTGCTTACCTATTGCAGATTCAGTCTTCTCAGCCTGGTGCAGGTCTACAATTTTGTTTCTGGTGTCCTTTGACAGCTCTTTGGTCTTGGCCATAGTGGAGTTTGGAGTCTGACTGTTTGAGGTTGTGGACAGATGTCTTTTATACTGATAACGAGTTCAAACAGGTGCCATTAATACAGGTAACGAGTGGAGGACAGAGGAGCCTCTTAAAGAAGAAGTTACAGGTCTGTGAGAGTCAGAAATCTTGCTTGTTTGTAGGTGACCAAATACTTATTTTACTGAGGAATTTACCAATTAATTCATTAAAAATCCTTCAATGTGATTTTCTGGATTTTTTTTTCTCATTTTGTCTCTCATAGTTGAGGTATACCCATGATGAAAATTGGAGACCTCTCTCATCTTTTAAGTGGGAGAACTTGCACAATTGGTGGCTGACTAAATACTTTTTTGCCCCACTGTATAGTTGAAAATTTATTTTGCCAACAGTATCTGGTTTGAATCTGTCATGGTCTGCTCTGTGCCTATCACTATCAGCTGCGCGCACACCTGCTCTCCATCAGCACCTGGCCTACTTATACCACGCTGCCCAGGCTTCAGTGCGGAGTTGTCTCACTATCTCCAGATGAGCTTCATCTGCCATCTGCCATCCTCAGCCTTCTTGCCAAAGCCTATCGTCAATCATGTTCCAAGCCTGCTGCCACCAAAGACTGAAGGACCTCTCCAGCAGCTCACGTAAGACCCATCTATTCTACTCATCATCTCTATTAGTCCCCTGTGCACAGGCGGAGCTCCGTGGCAGCGGATTCTCCCCTTCTCTGTAGCGGCGGATTCCTCTCCTTCCCTCTGACTCTACACCTCCACCTCCAAGCCAACACACCAGCAGGAGCTGCAACGACATCCGCAGACACTGTCCTCCAGGCCGTAACCGCTGCGCTGAACCTGAGCCTTTCACCATCTCTGCATACAGTAAGCCACAGACTGAACTGTCCATCACCTACAGTTCCTGCCACTAACTGTCCCGCTTCTGTGTGTTCCTAGGGTTGCCAGGTCGTACGGTGTGCTGCTCTGCTCCCTGCTGTTCCTGCTTACACTTACACACATGCATCCACACAATCTTCACGCTAATAAACCTAATTGAATCTATTCTTGAGTCTGTGTCTGGTCACTGGGCCACAAAACTGTGGGCCAAATCTGGAATTTCCCCATTGTGGGACTAATAAAGGCTTATCTTATCTTAAACCATGTCAGTACAACTCCGCCAGAACGACCCAGCTGACAGCGCTTTGGTGCACTGGGTTAATAACATCGAGACTCGAATAGATCAATTGACTTATCAGCAACAATCTATACTCACCCAATTAGCTTTGTTACCGACCCCTGGCTTTTTCTGCCCCAAGTAGCTCCTCAGCTCCCACTAGCTCCCCGGCTAACCCGCTCAGACTGGGGCCTTCTGCCCGGCTAACCCCCGTCCCAACTCCTATTTGCTTTAACGGTAAGCTAGGGGAGGCAAGGGGTTTTGTTATGCAGTGTGAGGTAGTTTTCCAGCGGGTGCCCGAGGACTTTACCACAGACCATAGCAAGATTGGTTACATTGTGGGCCTCAGGTTATTTTACACCTTAGACAGAGACAATGAATACATATGGGAGAACAGTGCCCAAGTGGGTGAGAGGGGGTTGAATGAAGTGTTGTGTAGATGTCATGCTGTGTATGAGGAAGTGCCTTGAACCTTGTGAAGTGTGACTTGATATAGAGAGAGGAATGCTTGATGTAACCAGTCAGTTTGTTCTTTGCTTGTGAGATGTGAGTGTGTAATAAATCGTCTGAAATGAATATACCTCTTCATTTACACACTCCACAACATGATTAATTTATTGGAAGGGCAAGCGCTAGCTTGGTCTTATGCTGTTATGGCTAGGGCAAACTATGCTAGCTTGACTTACAGCCAGTTCACTGGGGAGTTTAATGAGGTATTTGATCATTCCGACCGAGACAGTGTGCTTACCTCCCGGTTGTTAAAGCTGAGACAGGGTACCAAGGCCGTGGCTGACTACGCCGTTGATTTCCGGGTGGTGGCTACTGAGGTTGGGTGGGAGGACTCTTCCCTGTGTAGTATTTTCATCAGGAGCCTCAGCCCTAGCCTTCGGAACAAGCTAGCACCCCTAGAAAAACCTACTAGGCTATCCGAGCTAATTGCACTGGCCATCAGCTTAGATAATAGATTAAGGGAACGGACAGCGGAAAGGAGATCTTCCAGTTGCTCGGGTGCCTAGTTTCACCACACCTCCCAGTCTCGCCTATTGGCTTTTCCTCCCTCCAATTCCCCTGAGGCCCCGGAACCAATAGTAGTAGGGCAGTCCAGGTTGTCTCCGGCGGAGAAACAGCGCCGCCGTGAGTTGGGGTTGTGTCTGTATTGCGGGAGCGAGGAGCACGAAGTAGCATCCTGTCATCTTCTGCCAAAAGGGGGAGTCAGTGCGTCGCAGTAGGGGGACTCACCTCGGCCAAATCCCCTCTCTAGATTTCTCCTTCCTATACGGTTCATGCACAAACATAAAGAGATCCTCACGCATGCATTGATCGACTCAGGGGCAGAGCAGAGTTTTGTTTCTAGAGATCTGGAAACCCAGTTGGGCCTTCCCTGTCACCCACTTAAGTCCCCACTACGCCTCATTGCCCTGTCCAAAGCACCTATGGCCGTAGTTTCCCAGCAGACTGCCCCGGTATCGGTCATCATTTCTGGTAATCATCGGGAGGAGTTGCAGTTCCTCATACTACCGGTTTCCTCATCCCCAGTCATTCTTGGTTTTCTCTGGTTGCGCCTCCATAACCCGTCTATTGATTGGTGTATGGGGAGTGTTATGTCCTGGAGTTCATTTTGTCTCGGCGCCTGCCTACAATCAGCCGCTTGCTCGCTGTTCATGCCCTTGGGGCTCCCATTGCCCCGCCTCCTGACCTGTCTAGAGTTCCCCTGGAGTACCATGACCTCAGAGCCGCCTTTAGCAAGACCCAGACCCTGCCCCCCCCCCCCCGCCTGTATGATTGTGCCATTAACCTCTGTCCCAGAGCCCCGCTACTGTCGAGCCGTTTGTATAGCTTGTCGCCTCCAGAGCGGGAAGCCATGGAGGTTTATATTTAGGACTCTTTAAGCTCTGGCATAATTCGGCCGTCTTCTCCGGCGGTGGGGGCGGGATTTTTTTTTTGTCGGCAAAAAGGATGGTTCACTGAGGCCATGTAGCAACTTTAGGGAATTGAATAATATCACCATCAAGGACAAATACACCCTTCCTTTGCTCAACACTGCCGTTGACTCTCTCTAGGGGGCATCTTGGTTCACCAAGCTGGATCTTCGCAACGCTTACCATCTGGTGCGGATCCAGGAGGGCGATGAGTGGAAAACGGGGTTTTGGACTCCCAGCAATCACTTTGAATATCTAGTGATGCCCTTCGGTCTGACCAATGCCCCAGCGGTTTTTCAGCGCCTGATTAATGATGTGTTGAGGGATTTTCTGGGTGTGCTTGTGTTTGTTTACCTTGCTATCTTAATCTTCTCACAGTCCCTAGATGAACATCGGGTGCATGTGCGGCAAGTGTTGCAGTGGCTATTGGAGAATAAACTATATGTCAAGGCCGAGAAGTGTGAGTTCCATGCTCCCAAGACGTCTTTTCTGGGGTTCATCATCTCTCACAAGGAGATACTCCCGGATCCCAGTAAGATCAAGGCGGTGGTGGGATGGCCTACTCCCTTCTCCAGGAAGCAGTTTCAACAGTTTTTGGGGTTTGCAAATTTCTACCGCTGTTTTATTAAGAACTACAACATGCTGGCTCTCCCCTTGATGTGCCTCACCTCGCCCAAAGTCCCCTTTCAATGGACGGAGGAGGCAGCTACGGCTTTTTCGGTGCTCAGGAAACAGTTCTCTGATTCCCCCATCCTGGTTCAGGTGGATCCAGCTCTCCAGTGTCTGGTGGAGGTGGACGCCTCGGATTCTGGAGTGGGGGCCGTCCTGTCCCAGCGTTCCCCGACGGATGGCAAGATTTGACCATGTGCCTTCTTCTCCCGGTGGCTGTCCCCGGCGGAACACAATTACATCATCGGTAACAGGGAGCTCCTGGCAGTCAAGCTCACGCTGGAGGAGTGGCGCCATTGGCTGGAGGGGGCCTCTCAGCCGTTTGTGGTCTGGACGGATCACAGGAACCTGAAGTACCTTTGAACGGCCAAGTGTCTGAATGCTCGTCAGGCCCGCTGGTCCCTGTTTTTTGGACATTTTGACTTCACCATCACGTACCGTCCCGGGTCCAAGAACACCAAGCCGGACGCCCTCTCCAGGCAATTCGCTACTGATGTCACGGGCCCTGAAGGCCATCCCATCCTTCCTCCTTCCTGTGTCATGGGCACCCTCTCGTGGGGCATCAAGGAGAAGGTCCGGAGGGTGCAAGAGATGGAAACGGACCCGGGCGGGGGGCCAGTGGGTAAGATGTTTGTTCCTTCGGCCGTCCGGGGTGAGGTCGTCCATTGGGCCCATGCCTCCAGGTTTGCTTGTCACCCAGGGAGGAGACGCATGGAGGAGCTTCTGCAAAGAACGTTTTGGTGGCCCTCTCTCCAGAAGGATGTCTGGGAGTATGTTCGTGCCTGTCCCCAGTGCACTGCCGGCAAATCTTCGTCTTCCTCTCCAGCCGGGCTGCTCCATCCTCTCCCTACTCCCGGCAGACCCTGGTCCCATGTGCTGTTGGACTTTGTCACCGGCCTCCCACCTTCTAATAACTACACCGTAGTGCTCACCATTGTCGACAGGTTTTCCAAGGCTGCTCATTTTGTCCCTCTACAGGGGCTACCTACGGCTAAGGAGACAGCTGACCTGCTCATCCAGCATGTGGTGAGGCTACACGGGATCCCCCTGGACATCGTCTCCGACCCAGGGGGCCCCAATTTACCTCCCAGGTGTGGAGGTCGTTCTGCAACGCCCTTGGGGCTACAGTAAGCCTGTTGTCCGGTTACCACCCCCAGTCCAATGGCCAGTGTGAACGGACTAGCCAGGAGCTGGAGGCTGCGCTGCGGTGTGTGGCCACCGCCAATCTGGCGTCATGGAGCTCGCATCTGCCTTGGATTGAGTATGCCCACAACTTGACGGTGTCCTCGGCCATTGGTATGTCTCCCTTCCAGGCCTTGCTTGGTTACATCCCTGCATTATTCCCTGAGGAGGAGGGTGACATCGCCGTCCCGTCTGTCCGAGCACACCTGAGGCGCTGCCGCCAGCTGTTGAGAGCGACCCGGACTGCGCTACAACGCACGGCGGAACACAATTCTTCAGTTGCCAACCTCCACAGGATGCCAGCCCCGGCTTACCAGGTGGGTCAGCAGGTTTGGTTGTCTACCAAGAATATCAATCTGAAGGCAGAGCCCAGGAAAATGACCCAGCGCTTTATTGGACCCTTTGCCATCACACGCATTATCAATCCTGTGTCTGTGCACTTAACTCTCCCCCCTCCCTCCGCATATGTCCCATCTTCCACATCTCCCAGATTAAACCTTTCTGTTCCAGCCCTCTGTGTCCCCCTCCTGGGTCTCCACCTCTTCCGATGGTGATCGACAGCGACCCGGCTTGGAAGGTCACCGCCATCCTGGACGTCTGTTGCCGGGGTCACAGCCTGCAGTACCTGGTGGACTGGGAGGGCTATGGGCCGGAATGGAGGTCCTGGGTGTGTCCGTCCTTCGTGTTGGATAAGAACCTCATCAGAGACTTCCACCGGACGCACCCAGGAAGGTTGAAAAGACCGCTGAAAGGCGTTCTGTGTGTGTGTGTGGGGGGGTACTGTTATGGTCTGCTCTGTGCCTATCACCATCAGCTGTGCGCACATCTGCTCTCCATCAGCACCTGGCCTACTTATACCGCGCTGCACAGGCTTCAGTGCGGAGTTGTCTCATTATGCTCCAGACGAGCTTCATCTGCCATCCTCAGCCTTCTTGCCAAAGCCTATCGTCGATCCTGTTCCAAGCCTGCTGCCACCAAAGTCTGAAGGACCTCTCCAGCAGCTCACGTAAGACCCATCTATTCTACCTATCATCTCCTATTAGTCCCCTGTGCACAGGCGGAGCTCTGTGGCAGCGGACTCTCCCCTTCTCTGTGGCGGCGGATTCCTCTCCTTCCCTCCGACTCTACACCTCTACCTCCAAGCCAACACACCAGCAGGAGCTGCAACGACATCTGCAGACATTGTCCTCCGGGCTGTAGCCGCTGCGCTGAGCCTGAGCCTTTCACCATCTCTGCATACAGTAAGCCACAGACTGAACTGTCCATCACCTGCAGTTCCTGCCACTAACTGTCCCGTTTCTGTGTGTTCCTAGGGTTGCCAGGTTGTACGGTGTGCTGCTCTGCTCTCTGCTGTTCCTTACACTTACACACATGCATCCACACACTTTTCACGCTAATAAATCTAATTGAATCTATTCCTGAGTCTGTGTCTGGTCACTGGGTCACAAAACTATGTCAGAATCAATTATTTTTTATTTTATTTTATTTGTTTATTTGTCAGGGACAGTGCAATAAACATAGACAAAAAAGAAAATCTGATGTGTTGCACAGAGAGTGTATAGCATTAAGCTAGTTTGCAACTCTTGTCCCTGGATGGGCTTTAAAGAAAAGAAACAGATAAAAAGAGAAAAAGATGAAGAAAAAACAAAATGAAAACAGTATAAACATTATCCACATACATCAATGTAAACAAAATTATAAATACACAATATAAAAACCTGATTCACATTAGCCTGTTACAGTAAAATGCCTGTTGCACATTTGCCTTCCCTTCTTCACTCACACCCTGCAGACAATCATTTCATACATGGGTTCATTCTTGTTTACTTTTCAGCCAGTTTTTAACCTTTGTAGTAAATGATTTAAAATCCGTTATTATTTTGATTTCATTTGGCATTGTGTTCCAGATATGACTGCCCTTTATAGAAAAAGCTGTTTGTCCAAATGTGGTTCTGCGGTGGGATATTTTACAGTTATTGTTAACAGAACTCCTGGTGGCTCTGCTGCTGTCCTGTCTTTGGATGAATCCAACAAGTGGCTCTGGCGCTGATTTATGGAAACATTTAAAAATTAATTTCAGAAAACAAAGGTCAATGAAACTCTCAAAACTCAGTAGATTATAGTTTTTTAGAATATAACAATGATGCCACCTAATGGGCTTTTTATCCAGAATTTTTAGAGTTTGATTATATAATGAACCTATATGTTTTATTGTAGAACAGGGGTGTCCAACCATGTGCCATGGAGAGCCAAGACCCTGCAGGTTTTCTCTTCTACCCAGTCTCTTCAGCAGGTGTTTTCACTTATCAGCAATCAGTGGGAAGAAGTTCACTGAAATCTGCTGTTGAAGACACTGGTTGGAGGTAAAACCTGCAGGGTCTTGGCTCTCCATGGCACATGGTTGGACACCCCTGTTGTAGAAGGAGCTGCTTGAGCCCAAACTGTCAGACAGTATGATATATGCGAAAAAACCACAGAATGCATATACAGTACGGCTGCTTGGTGTGGTATGTAATGTCTAATTAATTTAAAGCAATTCAATTTTTTTTTTTTACTGTTTTAGAAATCTTCTTAATGTGAAGATTAAATTTGAGTTGAGGATCTAGTACAATGCTGAGGTATTTGAATTCTGTAACTGAACTGATATCTTGATCATGTATATTAACTTTAAAATGTTGCAAGTTACATTTTTTGATTGAAAAGCACATTGAAACTGTTTTCTGAAGGTTCAGCAGTAGATGGTTCTGAATGAGCCACTCTTGGACATCAACCATGCTTGAAGACAGGACGTCTGCAGCCTGAGCTGGAGTCTTAGCAGCTGTGTAAATAACTACATCATCTGCATAAAGTTGACATGTTGCAGCTGAGCAGTGTAATGGCAGGTCATTAATAAAAATGCTGAAAAGTAAAGGACCAAGAATGGACCCTTGTGGGATACCCATACAATTATTTAAAAGGAAGGATTTATCCTGGTGAACTTTTACACACTGTTCTCTGTTCTGAAGATAAGATGCAAACCATTTTATTGTATTGGGAGAAAAGTTAAAAGATACCATTTTGGATAAAAGCAAGCTGTGGTTTACAGTGTCAAAAGCCTTTTTGAGATCCAGAAAAACAGCTCCCACCACATTACCCCTGTCCAGGGACTGTTTGACATTTTCAATAAGGCAGCAGTTTGCTGTTTCTGTTCAGTATCCTGGTCTAAAACCAAATTGGTGTGGATGAAGAAGTTGACCGTCTTGTAGATAGTCTATCAGCTGTATAGCTACAACTTTTTCAAGAACCTTAGACAGGACTGGTAAAATAGAGATTGGGCTGTAATTACATATGGTGTGACGACCCCCACAGTCTACGGGACAAGCAGAGCGCTCAGCTGGAGCAATTAGCAGAACAGTGAGATGTATGGACTGATATCAAAAGGCAGCCTCTCTTTGTCTAATCCCGGCGCCAGTAATCCTGCTATTGATATGTGTGACTCTAATGCAAATGTCCATGCTTTACTGCTGTGCATGCATTGTCTGTAGCTGGGTATATAAGTCAACTGCATATCGCTTGCTCTTTCTCTTTTTGATCACTCGCATTGCTTGTTGCTGACTAGAGACACAGGGCTCGCTCCAGTGCACTGCCACCGCGCTGGGCGAGGCTCGTGATGGCGGATGAATAAAACACCCTTTTAAACTTCAGTTTGCCATGTCAGCCTGCACTTATTTCATGCCTCCACACTGGTGACCCCAAAGAAAAGAACACCCCGGAGGGTGACTCCAACGACAAACGAACGCAGCTGCCTGACGCGAATGGACTGCCCTCCCTTCTGCCACACGGGAGACCTCGACGCAGAACCAACACCAGGCAAACACCCCGGAGATCATCCACGACCGGGAAAGCCTCAGAAGCGTCATGGTGCGACCCTCGCCTGAGATTCTAGATCTCCACGCTGAGACCTGCCGAGGGACAAAGACCATCCGCTCCCTCTCACTGCGCCGTGGATCCCAGAGACAGAGGATTGCCCGCATCCTTCGCATCCACATGAGCGCGCGCGCACCGGGTCCTATCTCCATGATGACGACCTCCAGTGCCGGACGGAGAGCGCAGCGCTTGGACCAGAATGCACTGTGACCCGACACGAGCGAACGACAGCAACAGCCTGAACAGGGAAGACCATCGGCGCCGACGACGCTGATTTCCATCAAGCTCCCTGACCCTGACTCGCCTCGCGACAGCGGACCTGCTATGCACAGAAGCCCCGCACGCACACCGTGGGGTTATGAGAATAGCGCGGCTGGAAGGTACGTGGCCGCAGCGTGCGCCGCGCACCAGACACAAGCCAGCTCTACAGACTTATACATCGTCCCCCGCAGCTGCGCGTGCCCGAGAACACTGCCAATCGTCACCCTCGGAACCTTCAGGGCTGCTCACGCACCTGGAGCAGACACGCAGCCCGCACACAGGACTTTGTATGAGTCTCAGCCACGGCGCATGATGGGAATTCAGCCGTCTGCTGTCCCCGAGGGCTTTAGGGCTGCACCCGCATCTAAAGCCAAACCGCCAAGTCCTTCACACAGCTTCAGCTTCTGTTTTTCTTCACAGCCGCTTTGCATCCTCGCAGGACCGAGCCGCGAGGGGAGTCAGAGACACTTTCTACCCCCACCTCCCTTTTCTCCCCCTCCTCCTGCACAGAGCTTTTCCCGCAGCTTGCTTCCAAAGCCGGCCGATCGACGCCTCAGCCCCCTGCTGAGCCCTCTGGGGGGGGGGGGGCGGTGTGGCGACCCCCACAGCCTACGGGACAAGCAGAGTGCTCAGCTGGAGCAATTAGCAGAACAGTGAGATGTATGGACTGATATCAATAGGCAGCCTCTCTTTGTCTAATCCCGGTGCCAGTAATCCTGCTATTGATATGTGTGACTCTAATGCAAATGTCCATGCTTTACTGCTGTGCTTGCATTGTCTGTAGCTGGGTATATAAGTCAACTGCATATCGCTTGCTCTTTCTCTTTTTGATCACTCGCATTGCTTGTTGCTGACTAGAGACACAGGGCTCGCTCCAGTGCACTGCCACCGCGCTGGGCGAGGCTCGTGATGGAGGATGAATAAAACACCCTTTTAAACTTCAGTTTGCTGTGTCAGCCTGCACTTATTTCGTGCCTCCACAATATCATCTTTACTACCCAATTTAAAAACTGGTATGACGACAGCTTTTTTCCAGCCAGATGGAAATGTACAGGACCTAATGGAGAGATTAATGAGATGAGTCAGTGGTTTGATTAATATTTTGCTGTGCGTTTTGAGAAAGGAAGTGCTCATATTGTAGATATCATTAATTTTTGAGTTTGACAGTGTTTTAACAATGCCAGCAATTAAATCTTCATTTACCTCATTAATGTGAAAAGAAACTGTTGAGAGTATTGGTTTAGTATTGTTGAGCACATTTAGCAGCACAAAGTTTTTTGTTAATTCTTCCACTGACTCCACAAAATATGAATTAAATTTATTTGCCAATGTAGCATTATCACTGATGGTTTTGCCATTAATTCTAAGTTCCTTTACCCCCTTCTGATCATTTTTTTTTTTGTTGGTTAAGTTATTTAAATGCCTCCATAGGGAACTGTTGTTACTCTTTGCATGTTCTATCAATTTATTGTAATAAGATGCTTTTGATTTACGCAGCTCTTGTACCACTTTATTTCTTAAACTTTTGTAAACGAGGTGATCATTTTGTAGTTTAGAGGTTAATGATGTTTTCAATGCAGAGTCTCGCTTCTTCATAAGTTTTCTTATTTCATTATTTAACCATGGTAGGTTAATCTTCTGTTGTCTACTTTTAATTTGCTTTGTAAATTTATCTATAGACTTTGTGATTGTTGCAGTTATAAAATTACAGCAATCATCTACTTCATATATTGACATGAGCTGCATAGAGGTGCGGGCTATTAAAATGCTCCTATGACCCCAAGTATTAGAGCAAAGTCAGAAGGATTTGAAAAAAACAAAACAAAACAACAACCTGAAATTAGGGCCCTATGGATGCAGTTTTCTTTACATGAATGTGATTTCTGTTTTTGATTTCATTTTTCTCTTCTCGACATACCTTTTGCGGGGTTTTTGAATTTTTTGTTATAATTCTGTGGCTCAAATTTTACATTTTATTTCCACTTTTATTGTTGCACTTGTGACTTTATTTAAAGTCCAAGGATGCAGAAATTCATATGGCCCTATGAATCTGAGCAGAAAACATGTTTTATTTTGGATTCATTGTGGTTCATAAAGCAAACATAAAATTCCCATCACATTATTATGCACAAGCAGCTGAATTAGTTGCTCTAACTGAGACTTGTAAATTAGGCCAGGGAAAAGCACTCAGTCAATATGTTTTTTGCACAAGGTCACAAAGGACATCACGCCTCAACATCTCATCTTTTGACATTAACAGAACAACTATCACATGACATGCTCACTAACGCCCAGGAAACATCACCACAAGCTGCAATTTACCCCTGAAAAAAAGGGGGGGCAGCATTTGACAACATAATAGTATCATTTATCAAGGTATATTATAACCTAATTTACCCTTTTCACTGTACTTAATAATATTATAATTCTACACATTTTTTTTAACCAATTTCAAGGAATCATATATTTTGATTGTATTAATACAATCCTTTTGTGCCCCAGCATCCTCATGTGTGAAAAGCATCTTGCCCTTCACACAATGTATCAACACCTGGCACAGCAGGAGCGAAGGCGCATCTTATTCTAGTTTCATACCTCCTAGTGCTCTGGCGCCCTTCGCTGGCTACCTCTTACTTCTTCCCCCATTACCATCTGTCACCTCCTTCTCCTCCACCAACCCCAAGTCCTGGGTGGAGTGCCATCTTCTATTGTGTCACCACAACTAAGTTGTTTTTTTTTTGCCTGTGGGATGTGCTACTACTGCTTCTTGGCCAGGACTTCCTTGAAAAAGAGGTCTGTGATCTCAACAGGACCTTCCTGGTTAAAGAATGGCTAAATAAAAAAAAACTGTTGATGCAAGTGCTTGACTATGTCATACGATGGGACATCCTTCCCATAAGTCTCTTTCATCTCATCGTGGTGCACGGCCTCTCAAGTACAGGGACCTGATTACCACTCTACATTCACCTGGCTCTATTATCACATCTTACTCACTTTAACACCTGTAAGAGACTCTTAGGAATTCAGAGTTGCCAACTACCATGTGACCTACAGTATGTATATAGTATGTATTCTTATACATGTGCAATTTCAGCATCCTACAATAACCAGAAATGGGTCAGGAGAAATCATTCATGAGCCGCCCTCATACTGTATAAACAGCCCTGTCAACATTAATAAAAGGCGAGTTTTTCCTCTTAGATTTACTTTATTTTTGTATCCATTTACAAATATATTCCTGCAAATGTGCCATTTACTTTCATAAATGTGTAAGTTTTTCCTCACCACTTTACATGTTCACTCTCATAAATTTGATCCTTTTCTAATAAATTTCAGGGTCTCACTCATGAGTAACTTTTCTTTTTTCTTGTATATGTAAATAAGGATTTTATTATTTCACTTATTGACAAAGCCACTGGGACTCACAGGTTGCACAGTCACCCTCCAGCTGAGCATGTTTAGGCCACACTCCATATTGGAAACATTACTATTCCTAACAGCATACAAGTTTAATTAAGCTCTTTTTGTCCTCTAGTATAAGATATTTTACCTTTGAGCATGTAAAAGCATGCTGTTTCTGGCTCACTAACAACCTTGTGTATCCTTAAGTTATTAAATAATGACAGTCGGTGTCATAAAATTACATAAAAAGTTTATTTCCATATACCTTAATAAAAAAAACCCACCTGAAATTCATGTCTCATATGCTTAAAAACTGCATTGGTAGACTAAGAGCAATTAATAATTCATTAAACTAGTGATAGGTCCGGCAACACCGATGCGTCGGCGCATGCGTCGAGCTCATAGAGCGAAACCCTGTGTCGGTGCGTATCGCTTTAAGAAAGTCACGTGACGCTAGCGCGTCGAAACACTGACGCGCCAGCGTTTATAAGGAAGCGCATCTGTCAACAGGATGCATTTGCCCAAAGACTCTCGTATGTGTTGCGGACAGTCCTTGTGCAAATTTATCACAAATCATGGAGCACGAGCAGCCTCAAGGAAAAAGAAAGGTTTCCGCCGTGTGGGACCATTTTGATCTGATATCGGAAAATAAGGTATTGTGGGACACATATGCACATGGTTATATCACTTTAGACTTCACATCTCGGATTGAACAAAGGACTGAGTCTCCTTGGAGATAACAGGAGGATGTGGAAGTTTAGTCTTTGGTATGCAAAGAGACGGCCTTGGGGGATTTCCTGGCTGCCAGAGACTTTAGGTGGAGGTGATAAGATCTAAGAGAGGATGCATTGTTACTTGGGATTAAATGCATTGTGACTGTGGGAGAGGATGCATTGTTACTTGGGATTAAATGCATTGTGACTGTGAGCTTTGAAAGTCCTGGGTATTTAAAGGACGAAGGTCTGGGTTTTTTTCCTCTTTTCTGTTTTGCTGATGTTGGAAGATGTGAATAAACCTGACTCGTGAGATAAACTCTGCCTCGTCATTTTCACATTTCCACACTGGTGACCCTAAGACATATCATGAGTGAAAGAAATTCCCCCAAGCCGCTACCGTCCAGCTACTGGACTTTTGGCGAGACAACCCGCGCTCCTGGTTCCACTTGGTCGAAGCACAGTTCGCCCTCCGGGGGATAACGGTAGATGACACGAAGTTCTACCATGTAATTGCCAAGCTCAACAACCGCACGGCTTGGCATGTGCAGAGCCTTTTGGAGCAGCCACCGGCCGACGACAAATATGGCAGGTTGAAGGCTGCGCTCATCCAGCGCTTCACTCTTTCAGTCCAGGAGACAGCGGAGAGGCTCCTGGCTCTGAACGACTTGGGAAATGGCACGCCCATTGACCTGATGGAGGACATGCTGAGGTTGAGGGGCTCAGGTGACAAAGACTTCATCTTCACCCACATTTTCCTCAGGACCCTACCGTCGGCCACGAGAGCGACCCTGGCCAGTTCGCCGTTGTTGGCCTAGCGGGACTTCCGCGCGCTGGCCCAGGAGGCGCACCGGATTCTCAATGCCAGCAAACAGCGCGTGGCCACCGTGGCAGCGACGGAGTTCGGCGCAACGGCCGGAGGTGGCGGGGGGCCAGAGACGACGGTAACAGACCCACCGACGACGGCGGCAGCGGGGGCCAAGGATCGCGGAGGAGACACCCTCTGTTTCTACCATCGCCGCTTCGCAGAGAAGGCACGCAAATGTATACCACCGTGCCAGTTCAAGCGCTCGGGAAACGCCAAGACCGGGGGTCGGTAGCAGCTGCGGACCTCGATGAAGAGAACAAGCTGCTCTACTTGACGGATGCACACTCGGGGAGGCAATTCCTCGTGGACACAGGCTCCCAAGTGAGTTTCATCACGCCTTCCTCCGCTGACCGGCTGGTGGGTCCCGGAGGTCACGGGGCGTCAGCAGCGAACGGCTCGGAGATTAAGACCTTTGGTGAGAGGACTCTGCTTCTGTCCCTACACGGCCGTACATTTGAGTGGACTTTTGTCATAGCTGCAGTGAATTTCAATATGTTGGGGGCTGATTTTCTGTGCTCACATGGTTTGTTGGTTGATCTTGCTAACAGGCGCCTGGTTAATGCACTTTCTTTTTATTCTATTCCCTGTGCAGCCCAAGTGACCCCGCCCACAGCACAAGCCAACGTCACAACGGCAAGCAGTAAGTTCCACACACTGCTCACTCAGTTCCCAGCACTCACGGTTCCTGCATTTTCAGCAGCCGTCGCTAAACACGGAGTGGAACATTTTATTACTACCACCGGACCGCCCGTTTTTGCAAAAGCTCGGCGCTTGGATTCAGCTAAACTGACCATAGCGCGCGAAGAGTTCGCCAACCTGGAAAAGTTGGGCATCATCAGGCGTTCGAACAGCTCATGGGCTTCCCCGCTTCACATGGTCCCGAAAGCTGATGGCTCGTGGCGACCTTGCGGAGATTTCCGCAGGTTGAACAACGCCACAGCGCACGACCGCTACCCAATCCCGCATATCCAAGATTTTTCCGTTCATTTGGCGGGGGCGCGCGTTTTTCTGAGATAGACTTGGTCCGCGGTTACCACCAAGTCCCAGTGCGCGCTGAGGACATACCCAAAACAGCGGTAATAACTCCGTTTGGCCTATTCGAGTTTTTGCGCATGCTGTTTGGGCTTAAAGGCGCTGCGCAGATGTCCCAACGCATGATGGACGCGGTGTTGCACGATCTCCCCTTCGTATTCGTCTACCTGGACGACATCTTGGTAGCCAGCGTGTCCGAAGACGAACACGAAAACCACCTCGCGGCAGTTTTCCGGAGGTTGGGAGAGCACGGGTTAATAATCAACCCAGCGAAGTGTCAGTTCGGGGTGACGCAGATTGATTTTTTGGGGCATCGCGTCTCTCCAGAAGGAACGGTTCCTCTGCCTGACAAAGTGCGCGCGGTAACAAATTTTCCCCAGCCACAAATGGTCAAGGCATTACAGGAGTTTTTGGGAATGGTGAATTTTTATAACCGTTTCCTCCCCCGCGCAGCGCAGCTCATGCAACCATTGCATTCTGCACTAAAAAAACAAAAACCCACAAATAAAATCGAATGGTCTCCGGAGTGAGAGCGAGCATTCTCGGAGGTCAAAACAGCCCTGGCAAACGCTGCGTTGTTAGCACATCCAGACCCAACGGCCCGCATAGCGCTCACTACTGACGCGTCAGATGTGGCCATAGGGGCGGTCGTGGAGCAGCATGTAGCCGGGGCTTGGCAACCGCTCACCTTTTTCAGCAGGACTTTGCGCGATAGTGAACGAAACAGCGCATTCGACAGGGAGTTGTTAGCTCTCCACTTGGCCATTCGCCACTTCCAGTTCTGGTTGGAGGGACGCCGTTTCACCGCGTTCGTTGACCACAAGCCGCTGACATTCGCGATGGCCAAGGTTTCAGAACCGTGGTCAGGCCGGCAACAGAGGAAGCTGGCCGCCATCTCAGAGTTTACTACCGATATTCAACATGTGGCGGGTAAACTGAATGTAGTGGCAGACTGTCTCTCGCGCGCCGTGGCGGCCCCGGTCCGCGTAGGGATAGATTATGCAGCCATGGCCACGGACCAGGTTAGCGACGCGGACGTGCGCGCGCTCCAGTCTGGACCAACAGGGTTAAGGCTGGAGAACAGGGTGCTGCAAGACGGTATGCCCCCCCAATCTGCAATGTCTCCACTGGGCGACCGCGTCCTGTGGTACCGGCTGCGTGGCGCCGCCACGTTTTTGACTCGATTCATTCTCTGGCGCACCCGGGAGTGTGCGCTTTGGTCAAAATGGTGGGAGAGAAATTTGTATGGCCGAGCCTGCGCAAACAAGTTAAGGAGTGGGCGGCAGCCTACATGGCTTGTCAACGAGCCAAGGTACACAAACACACGAGAGCTCCCTTGGAGCCATTTCACATCCCGGCTAAGAGGTTCGATCATGTCCACATGGACCTCGTAGGCCCCCTTCCGCCGTCACAGGGGTGCACACACCTTCTGACAATGATAGACTGCACCATGCGCTGGCCGGAAGTGGTCCCACTGGCGTCAACTACAGCCGAGGAGGTGGCGCGCACATTTTTAACAGCATGGGTAGCGCACTTTGGAGTCCCGTCAAACATTACGTCCGACAGAGGCCCTCGATTTGTTTCCGAACTTTGGTCAGCAGTGGCCCGCAGCCTGGGGGTAACGATCCACCGCACAACCGCGTACAATCCGCAGGCTAATGGGTTATGCGAACGTTTTCATAGGTCATTGAAAGCGGCTCTCAGAGCGTCGCTTACGGATGCAAATTGGGTAGACAGGCTACCGTGGGTTTTATTGGGGTTGCGTTCTGCACCTAAAGAGGATTTAGAAGCCTCCCCGGCTGAGCTAGTTTTTGCGCAGCCACTTCGGCTGCCCGGGGAATTTCTCCCAGATAATCCTGCGCCAGAATGCTCCCCGGCTCAGCAGTTGCAGCGTGGCACGGAATCAGGCACGCTGCCTGGCCCCGTTCACCACAGTTTTCCGCGCGTTTTTGTACCTAAGGCTTTAAAAAACGCGGAGTTTGTTTTTGTCAGACATGATTCCCATCGCCCGCCGCTACGACCACCTTATGATGGACCATTTAGAGTGCTGGAAACAGGGGATAAGCATTTTTTGCTAGATTTGGGGGGCAGGAAAGAAAAGATTGGCATAAACAGGTTCAAACCCGCCTTTGTGGTGGCGGACGAGGATGTGCTGTTGGCCAGGGCTCCTTGGCGCGGCAGACCCCCTAGGGGACATTCCCCAGAACACCCACAGGGATTGACTAACAGTTCTCACCCTCAGACAGCAGCCCCCCAGCAGGATGGCGCCGCGGAAGTGGTGAAGCCCGCTTACAGCAGATACGGGAGGAGACTGAGGCCCAAGCAGCACGTGGACTGATGTGTAATGATTTTATCATGACATGCAGACTGTTATTCCGTTGTTCCATCTTAGACGTTTGGGGGGGGGGTCATGTGGGACACATATGCACATGGTTATATCACTTTAGACTTCACATCTCAGATTGAACAAAGGACTGAGTCTCCTTGGAGATAACAGGAGGATGTGGAAGTTTAGTCTTTGGTATGCAAAGAGACGGCCTTGGGGGATTTCCTGGCTGCCAGAGACTTTAGGTGGAGGTGATAAGATCTAAGAGAGGATGCATTGTTACTTGGGATTAAATGCATTGTGACTGTGAGCTTTGAAGGTCCTGGGTATTTAAAGGACGAAGGTCTGGTTTTTTTTCCTCTTTTCTGTTTTGCTGATGTTGGAAGATGTGAATAAACCTGACTCGTGAGATAAACTCTGCCTTGTCATTTTCACTTTTCCACAGTATTTAAAAATAGTATTTTTAAAAATACTATTTTCTTTGTTTTAACTTCCTTGTTGTTTCATCCTGTTCCTCTCAGAGTTTCCACTTGATCTATCTGAATTCAAATTCATTTGAAAGTGACTCTTAGTTTACTCTTCATATTTTCTGCAGGCTAAATGTCACAGAACTCAACAGAACTGTCATATTTAAACAAGAGCACCTCCTCAATGCTGAGACATTATAGGGCCAGGCATGAAAATGAAGTCCCAGATACACCCAGGATAGACTCAGGTATACAGCCCTTCTACTACTTACTCACAGTTGCTTTATTTTTTTTCCACAATATCTTTATTGAACCTTTTTTTTTTTTAACAAACATGATACAAACAATCAAACACTAACGCTAAAGTACTACAAAAAAAAAAAAAATGCACTAAAAACACCAACAACCACCAACAAAATCAAGTCTTCAACAATGCTCCTCTGTTTAGTCTAGACAATCCAATACATAAGTATACATATTATGTTCACCAGTTTGGAATTTACAAGGTCCACACACATCATTCACCTTCTTCTTCAAGAGTTATGTTTAAATTTTTTACATAATCAATAAAAGGTCTCCATATATTCTCAAACACAATTTCCTTTGATTTCAGTATATATGTTATTCTTTCTAATGGAAGGTTTGTTAACATCTGTCTTAACCACTGAGTCACATCTGGTCTATGAGTCTTTTTCCATAATAGTGCAATACATTTTTTGGCATTAAGCAAACTGAGGTCTATGAATGTTCTTTCACTTTTATTAAAGTTATGCTTTTTTGGGTACAGACCCAACAAAAACAATTTAGTATTCAATATGATTTGTTTTGAGATTATTTTTTCAATTGTTACCCTCACCTCTTCCCAAAACATTCTTATTAATCTACATTCCCATAAACAATGAAATAGGGTTCCTTTACTTTCCATGCATTTTGTGCATGTATCTGGTATATTTTTGTTATATCTATTTAACTCCTCCGGTGTAACATACATCCGCATTAACCATTTGAAATGTATCAATTTAAGGCGTGCATTTATTGATTTGGTTTGAGCTTCTGTACAAGCCAATTCCCATTGTTCCTCCGAAATTTCAATTTGCAGATCTTCTTTCCAGTAGTTTAATCTTTTCAGTGAATTTTCACTTGAAGATAGTGTCAATGAGTTATAAAACTCTGAAATAATACCCTTTCTTTTACTATCTTTCATCATCATTTTTTCCAAGGATGAATAAATAGGTCGAGTGAGAGCTTTATTTTGATTTGATCGAATAAAGTTTCTAAGTTGAAGATATTTAAAAAAATGTGTTCTATTGAGATTAAATTTGATCCTCAGTTCTTCAAAAGACATTATGTTATCTGCACATGGCAAATATAAATCCTGAATCTTTTGTATCCCTTTTAAATTCCATACTTTAAATACAGCGTCCGCTCTCCCTGGTTTAAAATATTGATTACCCCATATTGGACTAAATTGTGACAATAACTGTGGTTCTTTTAAATAGTTTTTAGCTTCACACCATATTTTGATCATATGCTTTACAAATGGATTTTTAACTTGTTTTTGTAATTTTTTTGCCGAATCTGAGTATATGAATATGGGAAGAGGTAAAGGTAAATTGTATGATTCCATTTCAGTCCAGTGAGGGAGATCATTTGATGAAAAATAATATGTCATAGACCTCAGTTGTGCCGACCAATAATACAACATAAAATTTGGACATTTCAGACCTCCACGATCAAATGGTAAATATAATAAAGACAGACGTAATCTAGCCCTCCTGTTGTTCCATATAAATTCCACTAACTTTTTTTTTATTCTTGAGAATAGATCTAAAGGTGGTGATAAGGGAATGTATTGAAATAAATAAAGTATTTTAGGTAAAATATTACTTTTAAGTATATTGATTCTCCCGATCATCGACATTGGTAGTGACATCCATCTCTGAGTTAACTCATTGATATCTGACATTAAGGCTTCATAGTTGACGCTGGCGACTGATTCTAGCTTAGGCATAATTTGGATTCCTAAATATTTAAACTGATTTACAACATTGAATTGATTTGCCTCAGGGGCTGGGTAATTTCTCTGGGTCTCATTTAGCATTAATATTGAAGATTTAGTTTTATTTATTTTATATCCTGATATTTCCCCCAAATTCTTTATTAAATTCAACAAGGTTGGAATTGATTTTTTTTAGATTCGACATAAACAAAATTATATCATCGGCGTACAGGGAGATTTTATGTTCTGTTGGTCCAACTTTAATTCCATATATTTGTGAATGTAAACGTATCGCTATCGCTAAAGGTTCAATTGCCATAGTAAACAGTAAAGGTGAAAGTGGACAGCCTTGTCGACATCCTCTATTGATTTTTATTGGTTTTGAAATATTGTTATTTGTTAGGATTTCTGCTGTAGCATTATTGTATATTATTTGAACCCATTTTATGAAATTATTTCCAAGTCCAAACCTTTGTAGGACTTCAAAAAGAAAGGGCCATTCAACTCTATCAAAGGCCTTTTTGGCGTCCAATGATAGGAGAGCTGTATCCGGTGCTTCTTTATTAAAATAAATAATATTAAATAGTCTTCTTACATTATGGAAGCCTTGTCTACCCTTTATAAAGCCATTCTGATCTCGATTAATAATATTTGGTAAAATTTCTTGTATTCGTCTTGCTAAAATTTTACAGATTATCTTAAGGTCGGCGTTTAATAGGCTTATTGGTCTCATATTTTCACATTTATTAGAGGGCTTACCTGGTTTTGGCAGCAGTATAATTAAGGCATTATTTATGTATGATGGTAAATTATTATTTTGAAATGCTTCTAAAACCATTTCCAAAAAAGGTTTTATTAATTTATTCTTAAATTTTTTATAAAGGTCAACTGGAAGACCATCTGGTCCTGCACTTTTTCCTGATTTCATATTATCAATGGCTAGCCCAACTTCTTCTTGACTAATTTTAGACTCCAATATCTCCCTGTTTTCATTTGGTATACACGGTATAGATAGTTCGTTCAAAAACCCATTTAGTTTTGTTAAATCAGGTTCATTTTTGGTATCATATAATTTTTCATAGTAATCTCTAAAGGCTCTATTAATTTCTAAAGGATCTATAACTACCTGTCCCTTACTTATAATACTGGTAATTGGTGTTTTAATTTCCAATTGTTTAATCTGCCATGCTAATAATTTTCCTGATTTTTCACCTTGTTCATAAAAGGATTGTTTCAATCTTAGAAGACTCGAGGCAGCTCTATTCGCTGATTTTTTGTCGTATTCAGCTCTCAAAATCAGTAATTCATTCTCCAACCTTGGGTCACTTCCTGCATACACTTTTTCCTGAAGACTTTTTATTTTATGTTCCAATTTAGCTCTCTCCTCTCGAGTCTTCTTAGATTTTGATCCTGTATAACTAATAATATGTCCCCTAATAAAAGCTTTGAAAGCCTCCCACTTTACACATGCTGATGTTTGTGTAGTATTGATGTCAAAGAACTCGTCTATCTGTTTTTCTATATACTTGACAAATTCCTCATCCTGAAGCCATTTATGCTGAAATTGCCATCTACCTGATTCCTTTGTCAATTTTTTATCTACATATATTAGACAACAGGGTGCATGATCAGAGATCACGATGTTATCATAAAAGCAGTTTTGAATCTTGGACCTTAATTCTGTGGAAATCAAAAAATAATCAATATGTGAGAATGTCTTGTAGGTACTGGAATAACAAGAATAGGCTTTAACTTGTGGTTTCATTTCTCTCCATATATCTAACAATCTCAATTCTTTCATAAAATGATTAATAGTCATCCTACATCCAATGTGCGTACAATCCAGTCCTGTTGATCTATCCACACCTGGATTCAATGTACAATTAAAATCCCCTGCTATTATATGTTGCCCTGTAAGTGATGATAAGATGAGAAATAAATTAGCAAAGAACTTCTGATCATCTATATTGGGACCATATAAGTTCACAAGATTTATATTTTCTAATAGCAAAGAACCTTGAATGATTACATATCTTCCAAATTTGTCTCCAATTACATTTTTCACTTGAAAAGGAACTGATTTATGTATGAGAGTCATAACTCCCCTGGCTCGGGATGAAAATGAAGAGGTGAATACACTTCCCTGCCATCTACTCCTAATTCTTTTAACATCCTCCTCTATCAGATGAGTTTCTTGTAAAAACACAATTCTTGAACCCATGTCCTTTATTTTATTCATAACTTGTTTAAGTTTTTTTAAATTTTGTAGACCTCTGCAATTCCATGAAGTTAAATTAAGATTAACACTTTGGTCCATGATCAATAGAGAGTTTGGGATTACCTTGCAGTGTAAACATGCTCATACAGAGAAGCAAAAACATGAGTGGTTGAACATTCATCCTACAAACTACACACAAACAAGTTTCCCCTTCCCACACTTGTGGCAAACCCCCCAAAATCAAAAGAAAAATTCTGTCTCCCGATATAGCCATCGACCGTTCCACACCCACGGGGAACAGCCTAAGCCACTCCTTCTTCATCCTCCCAATCACCCTAACTCTACTGCTTTTAATGACGTAACATTAACTCTCCTCTGTAGTTTTTCAACTTAACTCCAAAATTTTTAACAACTTTGTACATCATAGTTTTTTTTTTTTGTTTGTTTTGTTTTTGTTTTGTTTTTTTTAATATATAATACAATCTATATTTTGTAAACTTACTATTTACTTCAAGTCAGTCAGATGCCTGTGCAAATGCTTAATTATTCTACCTTATATTTTGTTCATGCTTAGCTCCCACCAGTCTCTTCTTCTTCTTTGATCTTCTTGATGAACTCCTGCGCCTCCTCTGGGGTCTTGAAGATGTGGGTTCTGCCCTCATACGTGGTCAGCAGTCTCGCAGGATAGATTACACCATGACGAATCCCAAGGTTGCGCAGCTCCTTACGTACGGGATCAAACTGCTTCCTCAATTGCTAGATTCCTGTGGCCAAATCTGGGTAGAACCGCACCTGCTGGTCCTGGTGTTTAATCTCTCCTTTTTTAGCTCGTGCAGCGTTGAAGATCTTCATCCTGTCTCTGTTGCTAAGAAACTTCATAATTAAGGTCCTCGGCGGTCCCTTATCTCTCCGTGGGCCAATACGATGTGCTTTTTCCAGAATCACTGCTGATTGCAACTCCTCGCTGCCCAGCACCTCCGGAATCCACTTTTCCAGAAAGGAACATACGTCCCGACCTTCTGATTCCTCTGGAAGACCCACCAGCCTCAAATTATTCTGTCTCGACCGAGATTCCAAATCCAAAATATTATCTTCCAGAGATTTATTTTTTTTTTCCAAAGTGCGCACCTTTAATTGAAGACGGGTGACGTCATCTTCAGCACTAGCGAGACGGAGCTCCATCTGCGCCGTTCGTTCTACACAGTCACCCAATTCCTTTCTTATTCCTTCCAACGCTGTCATAATCCCATCAAATCTAGAGGAAAAGTCCGCTCTCATTGAACTCATGGCAGCCATCAGCGCATCTGCGCCATTCCCCGCAGATATCGCAGCGTTGCCACCCTCCTCCGCCATATATGGAGTTTTGTTTACTGCGTCACAGACCTGAAAGTCCGTTAATTTGGACTGTTTCGGCGGCTCGCTTTTTCCTTTTCCTGGTTTTCCAGCCTTAGGCTTCGCCGACATATCTTCGCCCAAATGCTGGGATACGTTCTGTCCCAAATGAGAGAGTTATTTGCCGATTTTTTTTTTTCCAGGAGCAGAGCAGAGCGAGACACGTCCGTCCTACGTGGCAGCCATAACCGGAAGTCCACAGTTGCTTTATTGATAATTAATTCCTATTAATTTATTCTTTACTTCATTTTTAACCATCAAGCTTCCAGGAAGCAGATGCTGGATGAGGCTCTGCTGAATTTCATCGTGAAGGACTGCCAGCCCCTCAGCATTGTGGAGAGTGAAGGGTTCAGGGAACTGGTTCAGGCCCTTCAGCCCTCATATGTTTTGCCAACCAGAAAGGTTTGTGGAAATTATCTAAAGTAGTAGTTGATCTATCCAATTTATTTAATCTTTAATTTAAATATATGGATTTGCTTTTGGTTTGACTTGGTGTAATTTTCAGACCATCAAACAAATGGTGGCCAAAAAGTACGAGGAGGAATGGGAACAAGTGAAAATGCAAGTACAGCAAGCTGTGGCAGTGAGTACAACTGCTGACATGTGGACATCTGTGAACATGGAGGCTTACTTGGCTCTTACCTGTCACTACATTGAGAATTTGCAGTTGTGTACGGTACATCTGTGTTGGGAGTGCAATACTTTCCACAAAGTCACACTGCTGACAATTTGGGCCAAGTCAAAAGGGGCATGATGGAGGACTGGGCCATAACCAATAAAGTAAAGTGTTTTGTGACCGACGCAGCACCAAACATTGCATCCACTAGACAGCTCCAAATTCGGCTCTCAATTTGCATTGCACATAGTCTCAATTTAGACGGGACCGTCTTCACAACAGCTGTCTGCACCCACTTCAGCCATGTTATTCAGCATTGTTTGTTGTTGTTTGGAAATCATGTACTAAAATGCCAATTTGTTGTTTTTTAGCTAACCTTTGGCAACATCTCAACATCGAAGTGGGCAGGCAGACCAAAAGTGCCACAGCTGATGCCATCCAGGAGGTGCAGAGCTACCTGGCAGAAGGCAATATTGCCAGGTCCCAGGATCCTATGAGATACTGGGACAACCAAAAGACCATCTATCCAAACCTCTTTCAGCTTGCCTTACAATTTCCCTGCACTCCAGCCTCATCTGTGCCATGTGAGCGGGTGTTTTCTACAGCTGGAGAAGTTGTATCAAAAAAGCGTAACCGACTCAATTTCAAAACGTTGGAAAAGCTTTTTTGTTTTTAATAAAAATTTGTAAAAAAAAAAAAAAAAAAATCCCAGTCCACAAGCATCTTCATTCACAATAGTGAATGAAGATGCTAAGACACTTAGATTTTCACGTTATGATACATGTTCACATTATTGACTGTATCTAAAAATATCAACAATATTTGAAATTAAAATGGATATGAAATAATACAATATAAAATACAATGACTTAAATTATATACTGCTCAAAAAAATAAAGGGAACACTAAACATCCTAGATTTGAATGAAATATTATTACTTTGTGCTGACAACAAAATCACACAACAGCATGTGAAATTGATGTCAGTGTTGCTTCCTAAGTGGACAGTTTGAGGGACAGTGTTCCCTTTATTTTTTGGAGCAGTATATTATTGTATATACTAGGCCATCAAATCAGTGTCAGCTGAGTCTGTCAACTAGGTTGCCTGTAGGGATTTTTAAGTCCAGCAGGTGTCAGTATTCAGTGACACAGTATCAATACAGTTTTGCAATGTGTCGAAACGCATCATGACGCCTCATGGACCCATCACTACGATTAAACCTATTAATTCAATACAAAACATGGATAAAAGACACTTCATGATGATTCCTGGAAATATTGATGCTTGCTACTTCACTTACAAATACAGAGCACAAAGTGTTTACAAAAAACCCCAAAAAACATTAATGGATAAATACGGTGAAAAAGTGAAAAGTGTGCTTGTGCAAGAGCAAAGGACATAAATCAGGAGCCACACATGAGACATTCGTCTTTGTTGGCTAAGGAGCAGACCATGGCTTTAGTATTATGCTCTTTGGTCTCCTCCTCTACGCTCTTGGCCGACTGCGCCCCCTTTAGCTTCTCCTTGTTCAGGGTGAACTGAATCGGGTTAGCAGCAGGTTTTGTCCGCAGGTAGTACATGCCAGTTTTCAGGCCCTGCAGAAATAAATCAGCAAGTTTCAGGTTTTTATTTTTTTTAACCCAGTATACGTTGACGCGACACATTTGGCAAAATCAAGACTTACCAGCTTCCAGCCATAGAAGTGCATGCTGGTCAATTTGCCATAGTTGGGCTCAGCAATATGAATATTGAGGGACTGACTCTGGTCAATGTAGGCGCCACGATCTGCTGCCATCTTGAGGACAGTCTTCTGAGAGATTTCCCACACAGTTTTATAGAGCTGCTTCAGATCATCTGGGATTTCTTTGATTCCCTGGGGAGATATTTGTTTAAATTAGAGGATCATTTTGAGCACTGCTGCAGAATGATTTTGTCTGATAAGATATTATGTAGTCCCCCCCCCCATTTTTTTTTTACCTGGATGGAGCCATTCTGAGCGATGAGCTGGTTCTTCATCTCTTCATTCCAGAGTCCTCTCTCTGTGAGGTCTTTCAGCAGATGAGGATTCACAATCTGTAAGAAACCAGAACTAAAGAATAAACTCGTTTTTTCTCCATACCTTGGATCACATGCCTTAATATCAATGTCCAGAGGCCAGATACATCCCTGGAGTATATTTTATGTGGATCACTAATAAATGTGCAACTTTGTAAAATTCATTACCCTCATGTTGGAGCTCAGTTAAGCTGAATTTGACACCCCTGCTTTACACAAGACCAGTGATGCATTCAGTACTGACCTGAAACTCTCCTGAGAGGACCCTGCGGGTGTAGATGTTGCTGGTGTATGCCTCGATGGACTCATTGTTACCCAGGATCTGGGCAGTGGATGCCGTGGGCATTGGGGCCAGAAGGAGACTGTTTCTCACACCGTGCCTGGAGGAGCACGAATGGATTACATAACTGCAGTACAGTCGACACAAAAAGTAAATCACACAGACTGCACCTGTAAATGCCTGTGAACACCTTGATCCACCTGAGATGAGTCACTGGAAGTACAGTATAAGATAGTGAAACACATGCAGACCTAAGTGGTATGGAAGTGTGAGCAGGTGAAACTTTAAATATCACTTTGATTCACTTTGGTCTGCATGTCCAACACTTCTATATACTTGCAATTACCCATCACCACCTCTACCCACCTTCAGATGGATCAAGGGACTCACAGGTAGTAACAGGTCCCATCTGTGTGACTGAACACTAAAAGGAAATAGAGAAAAACTTTACTTGGCAAGTTTCTGCTTCAGTGCTTTCCAGTCCCACAAATCTGTAGGAGTTTTACCCCACATGTCATACTGAAGGATCTGTAAAACAAAATATATGATTACTATCTGATCCCAAAACTGCTATAGAGAATGTGAGATTATGTCAAAGGTACTCACTCCCTTGCTGACAGGACAGCCAGCGTAGGTTTCATAAGCTCCAAGTTCTGCAGCCAGCTCACAGCTGGCCTCCAGGGCAGCATAGTAGATGGTTTCAAAGATCTGAATGTTGAGTAGTTGGGCCTCTGGACTCTCAAAAGGATAGTGCATCAGGATAAAGGCATCAGCCAGTCCCTGGACACCAATTCCAATTGGCCTGTGACGCTTGTTAGACCTTTCAGCCTGGAAAGAATGACAGAGAAGCTGTTAACAGAACGCTCATAAGACCTGGCTGCAGGGATAAAGAGGAGGAAGATGAGAAATCATACCTCAATTACTGGGTAGTAGTTGATGTCTATGATCTTGTTCAGGTTTCTGACAATGACTTTGGTAACAGTCGCAAGCTTATTAAAATTAAAGGTCCTCTCTGGGGTGACGTACATGTTGAGGGCAATGGATGCCAGGTTACACACTGCAACCTGAATTGAAGAAAAGTATAAATACAATGCATTCTAATATACGTATATATATATATATATATATATAGAACAGACCACTGCAAAATCTTTGCTAAATTAGTATCTCTACATGTATGGTAGCCATTCAATGAGAGGATCTGTTGAATTCCAGCACAAGGACACCTCAATCTACTTAAGGAGGTACTGATTAGAGTGTCCAGTCATGTGCCATGGAGGGCCAAGACCCTGCAGGCTTTACCTCCTAACCAGTGTCTTCAACAGCTAATTTCACTGAATTTCTTCCCACTGATTGCTGATAAGTGAAAACACCTGCTGAAGAGACTGGGTAGAAGAGAAAACCTGCAGGGTCTTGGCCCTCCATGGCACATGATTGGACACCCCTGGAGGTGATCATCTAAGCATGGTAAGCCACATGAAAGCTGTGGATAAAAATCAGTTATTCCACAAATACAGATTTCTAGGTTCTTCCCAAGTTAAAATTCAAGTGTTGTAGTGTTTAAGAATGAACTTGTTTTCTTTCCGTTATTTGATCTAAAAGGAACTTCTTTTTTGTTGTTTTGGCCAGTTGTCATTTTCTGTAAATAAATACTCTAAGTGTTGATATTTTTACTTAGAATTTGGGTGAGTTTCAGTAGGTTAGAGAATAAAACAAAACTGACAATTTTGCATTGGTCTCTTAATTTTTTCCAGAGCTATATATATATATATATATATATATATATATATATATATATATATATATATATATATATATATAGTATAAAAAAATTGGCTAACTCTGTATGTTAGGACAAAATATTTCCTGCCTCCCACCTCATCTTTACTCGTGTACTCCACGATCTCTGTACACAGATTGCTGGATTTGATGGTGCCCAGATTTTGCTGGTTGCTCTTCCTGTTGCAGGCGTCCTTGTAGAGCATGTATGGTGTCCCGGTTTCTGTCTGTGACTCGATGATGGCGTACCATAGCTGTTGAGCCTTCACCACACGCTTGGCTCTGCCCTCCTTCTCATATCTAAACAAAGACATGACCACTGGGGCAGATCAGCAAGGAAAAATGAGTTTGCTAAGAACAGAGGCTGGTGGTGATCCTACCGCATGTAGAGCTCTTCAAACTCTTCTCCCCAGCACTCCTCTAACCCGGGACACTCATTAGGACACATCAGAGACCAGTCCTGCAACAACAGCAGAGGAATAATGAGGACTTCACAATAGGAAACATAGATCTGACACTCGTCTAAATGAATTTTCCTCTTGTATTTACCTGATTGCTTTCCACTCGCTTCATGAAAAGGTCTGGGATCCACAGAGCAAAGAACAGGTCTCGGGCCCTCTGTTCTTCTTTACCTGTGTTCTTCTTTAAATCCAAAAAATCAAACACATCAAAGTGCCACGGCTCCAGGTACACAGCAAATGCTCCAGGCCTCTAAATTAAAAAACAAACAAACAAAACAAAACAGGTGAGTAACAATTTTAGGAAGTTATTACAAATGTTTGATTTTTATTTAAATGATCAAAGCAAAGATTGTGGATTTTTTTTTTTTTTTTTTAGCCTTTACAAATGTATTTTTAATGCTGTGAGACCCAAAAAGAAAATGTATTAATATAGTATAATATGTACAGTGCATCCGGAAAGTATTCACAGCACTTCACTTTTTCCACATTTTGTTATGTTACAGCCTTTTTCCAAAATGGATTAAATTATTTTTTTCCTCAAAATTCTACACACAATACCCCATAATGACAACATGAATTTTTTTCTTTTTTTAGATTTTTGCAAATTTCCATCCATCTTCTTCCGCTTAATCCTTTTCGGGTCGCGGGGTATTAAAAATAAAAAAACTAAAATCACATGTACATAAGTATTCACAGCCTTTGCCATGAAGCTCAAAATTGAGTTCAGGTGCATCCTGTTTCCACTGATCATCCTTGAGATGTTTCTACAGCTTAATTGGGGTCCACCTGCTGTAAATTCAGTTGATTGAACATGATTTGGAAAGGCACACACCTTTCTATATAAGGTCCCACAGTTGACAGTGCACGTCAGAACACAAACCAAGCAGGAAGTCAAAGGAATGGTCTGTAGACCTCCGAGACAAGATTGTCTCAACGCACAAATCTGGGGAAGGGTACAGAAAAATTTCTGCTGTTTTGAAGGTCCCAATGAGCACAGTGGCCTCCATCATCTGAAAATAGAAGAAGTTCAGAACCACCAGGACTCTTCCTAGAGCTGGTCAGCACTCTAAACTGAGCGATCAAGGGAGAAGGGCCTTAGTCAGGGAGTTGACCAAGAACCCGATGGTCACTCTGTCAGAGCTCCAGCATTCCTCTGTGGGGAGAAGAGAACCTTCCAGAAGGACAACCATCTCTGCAGCAAGCCACCAATCAGGCCTGTATGGTAGAGTGGCCAGACAGAAGCTACTCCTTAGTAAAAGGCACATGGCAGCCTACCTAGTGTTTGCCAAAAGGCACCTGAAGGACTCTCAGACCATGAGAAACAAAATTCTCTCGTCTGATGAGACAAAGATTGAACTCTTTGGCATGAAAGCCAGGCATCATGTTTGGAGGAAACCGGGCACCGCTTCTCACCAGGCTAATACCATCCCTAGAGTGAAGCATGGTGGTGGCAGTATCATGCTGTGGGGAAGTTTTTCAGTGGCAGAAACTGGGAGACTAGTCAGGATAGAGGGAAAGATGAATGCAGCAATGTACAGAGACATCCTGGATGAAAACCTGCTCCAGAGCGCTTTTGACTTCAGACTGAGGCGACAGTTCATCTTTCAGCAGGACAACGACCCTAAGCACACAGCCAAGATGTCAAAGGAGTGGCTTCAGGAAAACTCTGTGAATGTCCTTGAGTGGACCAGCCAGAGCCCAGACTTTAATCCAATTGAACACCTCTGGAGAGATCTGAAAATGGCTGTGCACAGATACTTCCCATCCAACTTGATGGAGCTTGAGAGGTGCTGCAAAGAGGAATGGGCGAAACTGCCCAAAGATAGGTGTGCCAAGCTTGTGGCATCATATTCAAGAAGACTTGAGGCTGTAATTGCTGCCAAAGGTGCATCAACAAAGTATTGAGCAAAGGTTGTGAATACTTATGTACATGTGATTTCTTAGTTTTTTATTTTTAATAAATTTGGCAAAAATCTCAAAACTTTTTTTGTGTTGCCATTGTGGAGTATTATGTGTAAAATTTTGAGGAACAAAAAGAATTTATTTCATTTTGGAATAAGGCTATAACATAACAAAATGTAGTGGCGATCTGTCCAGGGTGTACCTTGCCTCTCGCCCAAAGATGCTGAGATAGGCTCCAACCCCCCTCCCCCCCGACCTAAAAAGGATTAAGCAGTAGAAGATGGATGGATAACAAAATGTGGAAAAGGTGAAGTGCTGTGAATACTTTGCAGATACACTGTATGTTTCATTATTGTCTGTAACATCCTCCTTACCTTATTCCCACCCTGGTCAACATAACGTGCTGTATTGTTGTACACACGGAGCATGGGGACCAGCCCATTGGAAGTGCCATTAGTCTGAAAAATGATTAAGAAAAACATTAAGAATAATTTAAATCTTTGGTGTAGCTACTGTAACTCAGGGGTCTGCAACTTGCAAACGGGAATACCTGAGCTACAGTACATGTGCCTTGCACATAACTCGCAGATGTCTGTGGCTTTGACTGAATAAATAACTATCCTAAATTTACAAGGGAAAAGAAGAAGCACATGTAAGAGAATGTCACAAATTTACAAGGATATCAAATTGGCAAGAAAATGGCTCAAATTTGTAAGAGTTTTAAAATTTAGAAGGATAAAGCTTAAAATTTCTGCAAATGAAGTTGCAAATCTAAAAAGAGTAATATTTATGAAAATAAAGTTACAATTAAACAAGAATAAAGGGCAAATGTATGAGGAAACACATGCATATTACTAACATAGGCCTATACATATAACTTGGCTGTTTTCATTTAAAGCCTTGTTTTTCAATCAAGGGTCCTTGAGAGAATGTTCAGAGGTCCTTGGGAACTTGTCTAGTTTCACTTCTTAACTGGTTAAAAAAAATTACCATTGTGCATGGATGTCTGTAGTGGCTCCTTCATGTCAGTAGGAATGTAATATTTTTTTTCCACAATATCTTTATTGAACCTTTTTTTTTAACAAACATGATACAAACAATCAAACACTAACGTACTACAAAAAAAAAATGCACTAAAAACACCAACAACCACCAACAAAATCAAGTCTTCAACAATGCTCCTCTGTTTAGTCTAGACAATCCAATACATAAGTATACATATTATGTTCACCAGTTTGGAATTTACAAGGTCCACACACATCATTCACCTTCTTCTTCAAGAGTTATGTTTAAATTTTTTACATAATCAATAAAAGGTCTCCATATATTCTCAAACACAATTTCCTTTGATTTCAGTATATATGTTATTCTTTCTAATGGAAGGTTTGTTAACATCTGTCTTAACCACTGAGTCACATCTGGTCTATGAGTCTTTTTCCATAATAGTGCAATACATTTTTTGGCATTAAGCAAACTGAGGTCTATGAATGTTCTTTCACTTTTATTAAAATTATGCTTTTCTGGGTACAGACCCAACAAAAACAGTTTAGGATTCAATATGATTTGTTTTGAGATTATTTTTTCAATTGTTACCCTCACCTCTTCCCAAAACATTCTTATTAATCTACATTCCCATAAACAATGAAATAGGGTTCCTTTACTTTCCATGCATTTTGTGCATGTATCTGGTATATTTTTGTTATATCTATTTAACTCCTCCGGTGTAACATACATCCGCATTAACCATTTGAAATGTATCAATTTAAGGCGTACATTTATTGATTTGGTTTGAGCTTCTGTACAAGCCAATTCCCATTGTTCCTCTGAAATTTCAGTTTGCAGATCTTCTTTCCAGTAGTTTAATCTTTTCAGTGAATTTTCACTTGAAGATAGTGTCAATGAGTTATAAAACTCTGAAATAATACCCTTTCTTTTACTATCTTTCATCATCATTTTTTCCAAGGATGAGTAAATAGGTCGAGTGAGAGCTTTATTTTGATTTGATCGAATAAAGTTTCTAAGTTGAAGATATTTAAAAAAATGTGTTCTATTGAGATTAAATTTGATCCTCAGCTCTTCAAAAGACATTATGTTATCTGCACATGGCAAATATAAATCCTGAATCTTTTGTATCCCTTTTAAATTCCATACTTTAAATACAGCGTCCGCTCTCCCTGGTTTAAAATATTGATTACCCCATATTGGACTAAATTGTGACAATAACTGTGGTTCTTTTAAATAGTTTTTAGCTTCACACCATATTTTAATCATATGCTTTACAAATGGATTTTTAACTTGTTTTTGTAATTTTTTTGCCGAATCTGAGTATATGAATATGGGAAGAGGTAAAGGTAAATTGTATGATTCCATTTCAGTCCAGTGAGGGAGATCATTTGATGAAAAATAATATGTCATAGACCTCAGTTGTGCCGACCAATAATACAACATAAAATTTGGACATTTCAGACCTCCACGATCAAATGGTAAATATAATAAAGACAGACGTAATCTAGCCCTCCTGTTGTTCCATATAAATTCCACTAACTTTTTTTTTATTCTTGAGAATAAATCTAAAGGTGGTGATAAGGGAATGTATTGAAATAAATAAAGTATTTTAGGTAAAATATTACTTTTAAGTATATTGATTCTCCCGATCATCGACATTGGTAGTGACATCCATCTCTGAGTTAACTCATTGATATCTGACATTAAGGCTTCATAGTTGACACTGGCGACTGATTCTAGCTTAGGCACAATTTGGATTCCTAAATATTTAAACAGTAAAGGTGAAAGTGGACAGCCTTGTCGACATCCTCTATTGATTTTTATTGGTTTTGAAATATTGTTATTTGTTAGGATTTCTGCTGTAGCATTATTGTATATTATTTGAACCCATTTTATGAAATTATTTCCAAGTCCAAACCTTTGTAGGACTTCAAAAAGAAAGGGCCATTCAACTCTATCAAAGGCCTTTTCGGCGTCCAGTGATAGGAGAGCTGTATCCGGTGCTTCTTTATTAAAATAAATAATATTAAATAGTCTTCTTACATTATGGAAGCCTTGTCTACCCTTTATAAAGCCATTCTGATCTCGATTAATAATATTTGGTAAAATTTCTTGTATTCGTCTTGCTAAAATTTTACAGATTATCTTAAGGTCAGCGTTTAATAGGCTTATTGGTCTCATATTTTCACATTTATTAGAGGGCTTACCTGGTTTTGGCAGCAGTATAATTAAGGCATTATTTATGTATGATGGTAAATTATTATTTTGAAATGCTTCTAAAACCATTTCCAAAAAAGGTTTTATTAATTTATTCTTAAATTTTTTATAAAGGTCAACTGGAAGACCATCTGGTCCTGCACTTTTTCCTGATTTCATATTATCAATGGCTAGCCCAACTTCTTCTTGACTAATTTTAGACTCCAATATCTCCCTGTTTTCATTTGGAATACACGGTATAGATAGTTCGTTCAAAAACCCATTTAGTTTTGTTAAATCAGATTCATTTTTGGTATCATATAATTTTTCATAGTAATCTCTAAAGGCTCTGTTAATTTCTAAAGGATCTATAACTACCTGTCCATTACTTATAATACTGGTAATTGGTGTTTTAATTTCTAATTGTTTAATCTGCCATGCTAATAATTTTCCTGATTTTTCACCTTGTTCATAAAAAGATTGTTTCAATCTTAGAAGACTCGAGGCAGCTCTATTCGCTGATTTTTTGTCGTATTCAGCTCTCAAAATCAGTAATTCATTCTCCAACCTTGGGTCACTTCCTGCATACACTTTTTCCTGAAGACTTTTTATTTTATGTTCCAATTTAGCTCTCTCCTCTCGAGTCTTCTTAGATTTTGATCCTGTATAACTAATAATATGTCCCCTAATAAAAGCTTTGAAAGCCTCCCACTTTACACATGATGTTTGTGTAGTATTGATGTCAAAGAACTCGTCTATCAGTTTTTCTATATACTTGACAAATTCCTCATCCTGAAGCCATTTATGCTGAAATTGCCATCTACCTGATTCCTTTGTCAATTTTTTATCTACATATATTAGACAACAGGGTGCATGATCAGAGATCACGATGTTATCATAAAAGCAGTTTTGAATCTTGGACCTTAATTCTGTGGAAATCAAAAAATAATCAATACGTGAGAATGTCTTGTAGGTACTGGAATAACAAGAATAGGCTTTAACTTGTGGTTTCATTTCTCTCCATATATCTAACAATCTCAATTCTTTCATAAAATGATTAATAGTCATCCTACATCCAATGTGCGTGCAATCCAGTCCTGTTGATCTATCTATACCTGGATTCAATGTACAATTAAAATCCCCTGCTATTGGAACTTCCGGGAAGATGGCGGAGAGACATAACACTTAAACAAAGAGCTCTCCCTAGCCGGATTAAAAATCATCGGTAAATGGCCAACTCGACATAAACGAATCAATAAACTAAGGGATGAAAACACGAAGGAACCGGGCACAAGGACAAAAACAGGGTAAAATTGAAGAATTCCTCTCCAACAACGCAGGAAAAACCGCTGTACGCAAAGCCCAAAAAAACGAGATGTCCACAGCAGTGAAAATGGAGGACACCAGACTCGACAACATGAACGCTGGCATCGCCAGTTTGGGTGAAGAGTTGAGAGAATTCAAGCGACAGCTACAACAGGATTTAGCGGCTCTTAAGGAGGAACTGAAAAAAGAAATTAAGGAGGAAATCATGGACCTCCGAAGAGAAATGGAGCGTAAATTAACGGAAAACATGGAGGAGCTGCGCTCCCAGCGGGCGTGTATGACAGAAGCGCAGACCCGAATTTCGGAAGTAGAAGATTGGAAAAGCGAGGCAAACGAACAACTACAGACCCTGACGACGCAAACGCAGAGGATGCAGGAGAAAATAAACGACTTGGAGAGCAGATCCCGACGAAGCAATATGCGCATCTTTGGAATTCCGGAGGGCATTGAAGGCAACTCGATGACAAAATTCATGGATCAGTTCTTAAAAAAAGAACTGGAAATACCCGGAGAAACGGATCTGCAGATTCAACGGGCGCACAGAACACCGGCACAGAACCCGAAAACAAACTCTCCACCCAGGTCAGTTGTGGTAAACTTTGTGAAATATGACATAAAGGAAAGAATCCTGACGCAAGCATGGAAAAAAAAGATACGAATCGGCGACAAACAGGTATTTTTTGACCATGACTACCCGACAGAAATCGTGCAGCAGCGGAAGAAATATGCCAATATTAAAAAAACGCTGAAAGAGAAAAAAATTAGATTCCAAACGCCGCTAACGAAAATGAGGATTCATTGGGAGGAAGGCACAAGAACCTACAACACGGCCGAAGAGGCAGCGCGGGATATGATGGAGCGGGGCCTTGAGGTGAGCGTGCCGAAGGAGACGGCTGGAGCAGCGGCGGCCCTGAACGCACCACGACAGACGGAGTGGAGACGAGTGAACGGCGGAAGAAGGGGGAGAGACGTAGAGCAGCGGGCCCAGGACAAGCTACAAGGCTTTCAACTGAAAGCCTAGATCATAACAAAGATTAAGAAAGGCACAGAAGAAATGAAGGCCAAGAAGACAAGGTAAAAGAGAAACAGACGGCTAGGAGAGGTTTAAGTGATATTTGTTGGACATTTCTAGACTTATGACTATTACTTTGATAGTAATTAGAAGTCTAGGGAGGGCCCTTCACTCTGTGAAGACAAACCCCCCACCCACCAACAGGGACCAGTGGGCAGAAGAAAGGCCCAAAGTACGGAGGTCGAGTTTTTTTAATGTGTTTTTATATAAATATGTGTTATTTTTGTTGTTAAAGGGGCTAGGAGCACAAGTTAAAAAAATGGAAAAACATGAATATGTGTAAAAATCTTAAGATAATGACACTAAACGTGAATGGTCTGAACTCACCTGTTAAAAGGGAAAGAATAATAAGAAAATTCAAGAAGGAAAAAGCTGAAATTATATTTATGCAAGAGTCACATTTGAGCAAGGCAGAACATGTGAAACTAAAGAGATTTGGCTATAAGAACTCCTACTACAGTTCATTTAAGGGAGGAGCAAAAAGGGGGGTTATGATACTAATCTCAAACAAAATACAATTTGAAAGTGAACAGGAAATCCAGGATAAAGAAGGCAGGTATGTAACAATAAAGGGAAGAATAGATGGTATGCAGATTACATTAGTGAACATCTATGCCCCACCAGAAAGTGACAAGGGTTTTTTTCAACATCTGTTTGATCTCATAGCAACACACAGTGAAGGAGTCCTAATTTGTGGAGGAGACTTAAATGCTGTCATGGATCATGAAGTTGACACAACAAGTGTTAAGAAGACAAAAAAACATGTAACAAAGTTCATAAGAACCTCACTGGCAGAAATGGGTATGGTAGACATATGGAGGGACCTACACCCACTCGAAAAAGACTATACACATTATTCAGCAGCCCATAAAGTACACTCTAGAATAGATTACTTCCTTATGAATGAAGGTGACAGACACAGGGTGAGAAATTGTTGGATTGGAGGGGCAGAAATATCAGATCATAATCCTATATACATGGAAATATATTTAAACAATAGAAAACGACAAACAACATGGAAACTTAACGTAGGACTGTTAAATGATGAGAAAATGAAAGAAAGAATAAAAATAAACATAAACGAATATATCCAAGAGAATGACAATGAAGAAGTGGACCCAACAATACTATGGGACGCACTAAAAGCCGTGTTAAGGGGTAAATTAATTGTTGAAACAGGAAAAGCAAATAAGACTAAACTGGAAGCGTATGAACAAAGATGTGAGAGACTAAGGGAATTAGAACGTAAACATCAAAGCACAAATGATCCAAAAATATATCAAGAAATTAAAGAAGAAAAAACAAAGATAAAAGAAACACAAATGGATGAAATTGAAAGGAAAAATAGATATCTAAAGCAAAAATATTATGAAACGGGGCCAAAAGCCACAAAACTGCTGGCAAAACGGTTAAGAAAACAACAAACAATGAATAATGTATACAAGATTAAAGACCCCACCACAAATAAAACCACAGTTAACCCAGAAAACATCGAAGAAATTTTCCATAATTTCTACCAAGAACTATACTCGCAACCTGAAGAAACAAATACTAAAGATATCAAAAAATTTCTAGACACATTGGACTTGCCATCAATAGGAAATCAACAAAATGAAAAACTAACAGCAGAAATAACAACACAAGAGATCAGAGATGTGATTAAGTCACTTAAAAATGGTAAATCACCAGGTAGTGATGGATACCCATCTGAGTTTTATAAACTGTTTATAGAAGAACTCACGCCACAACTCCTAAAGTCATTTAATTGGACGCTGAACAACAACAAAATACCTCCAACATGGAACGAAGCAATCATTTCAGTTATTTTAAAACCAGGGAAAGATAAAGAACAATGCGGAAACTATAGACCAATCTCTTTATTAAATGTAGATTATAAAATATACACAACAATTATATGTAAACGAATAAAGACATTCTTGACGGAATTGATAGAAGATGATCAAACTGGATTCATAGAGGGACGCCAAACACATGACAATATCAGGAGAACAATACATATAATTAACCAAATACATAAAGAAAAGAAAAGCGCAGTAATAATGAGTTTAGACGCAGAAAAAGCATTTGACAGGGTTAACTGGAAATTCCTATATAGTGTACTGGAGCGCTTTGGATTTAACGAAAAATCAGTACAATGCATAAGGACGCTATATCAAGAACCTGTGGCAAGAATCAAGATAAACGGTAGCTTAACAGACAAAGTAAATATACAAAGATCAACTAGGCAGGGATGCTGCTTATCGCCCACCTTGTTTGCTCTGTTCATAGAACCATTGGCTCAAGCGATACGACAAAATAAGAAATTAAAAGGTGTAACAATAAAGGGGGCGGAACACAAGATTGGGCTATTTGCAGACGATATTATAGTTTACCTTGAACAACCAGATAAATCAATAATGGAAATGATGAACTTGATAGAAAATTTTGGAAAATTATCAGGATACAAGATAAACATAACAAAAACACAAATACTGACATTCCACTATAACCCTCTAAACCAGATAACTGATAAGATCAAACTAAACTGGAAGCAAAAAGAAATAAAATACCTTGGAGTGAACATACCTAAAGACCTAAGCAAAATATATAAAGCAAACTATGATAGGTTGGAACAAGAAATAAAAAAAAGATATTGATAGATGGTCAATCTTAAATATGGATCTGAATTCAAAAATTGAGACAGTCAAAATCAGCATACAACCTAGATTACTTTACCTCTTCCAGGCTATACCAACAGAGATTCCAGATGCCCAATTCTCAAAGTGGGACAGGATGATATCGAGATTTGTTTGGGGAGGTAAAAAACCAAGAGTGAAATATAAAACCCTCCAATTACCAAAAGAGAAAGGAGGCATGGGCCTACCGAGTCTAAAGGAATATTACTACTCAGCACAAATAAGATATATCATATGTTGGTGCGACGAGGGATATGAGGCAAAATGGAAAGAAATGGAAAAGGAAATTGAGGGACTCCCAGTACAAAGCATAATAGGGGATAAAGATGCATATAAGCAAATCAAACAAATAGACCCAATCACTAAATTTACTTTAGAACTGTGGTATAAAATAGTACAAAAATATAATATAAGGGAAGACATAAAACTATTGAAATGGGTAGCATTTGACAGTCAGTTTGAACCGGCAAAACAAGATAGGGGATACAAAAATCTGGTGAACAAGGGAATCACAGCATGGGGCAATATCTGAAAAAAAGATCTCGGGAGCTTTGTAAATATCAGGAGAAAATTTAAATTAGAAAGATCGGAATTTTTCAGATATCTGCAGATGAGAGATTACTATATGAAGAAGATTAGGCATAACCTCCAAACAGATGTGAACGAGATTATACAACTTATTTTAAGCTCATATGCAGGAAATAAAATAAGAATTATTTCAAAACTATATCAGAAACTTATGACAAACAATCATACAAGTAACTATATAAAGGAGAAATGGGAGAAAGAGCTCAATTTAAACATAACAGAAGAAAGCTGGCAGGAAATATGGAAAACACAACACACATCAACAAATTCAAGGGCATGGAGGGAATTTGGATGGAAAAACCTGATTCGCTTTTTCATTACACCACAGATTCAAGGAAAATATACAAATACCCAATCTTTATGCTGGAGGGGATGTGGGGCTCAAAATGCAGACCACTCACATATGTTTTGGAAATGCTACAAAATATCATCATTTTGGAAATCTATGCATGTGACAATACAGAGGATATTAGGATATAATATACCAATGAACTGTAACCTGATGTACTTATGTGATCTTAAAAAAGACAGTGTTATACAGGCTGAGGACAGATATCTAGTTAAAATCTTGTTGATTGCATGTAAAAAAACTATCACAAAAAAATGGCGATCAGAAGTTCTTCCTGACCAAGAACAATGGACTGACATTGTTGAGGACATACGTATGATGGAAAAACTAACATATCGACGAAGAATGCAAGAAGGAATATGGGAGAAAAAATGGCGAAAATGGACACACTACAAAGTGCAACAACGAGGCAGAAATTGAAAGAATAACCAAAGACACTGAAAAAACCAGAAGAATTAAGAGATGGAAACTAAAAACTTGATGCTCCAACATTTGTCCCCCCCCCTTTTATTTTTTATTTTTTTTTATTTTTTATTTTTATTTTGTTTATTTTTTTTTATTTTTCCCTACCCTAACCCCTTTGTTTTTTAAATGTAGAATGTGATCTGAATGCATTATATATGATAAAAAATGAATAAAAATCTAAGTTACAAAAAAAAAAAAATCCCCTGCTATTATATGTTGCCCTGTAAGTGATGATAAGATAAGAAATAAATTAGCAAAGAACTTCTGATCATCTATATTGGGACCATATAAGTTCACAAGATTTATATTTTCTAATAGCAAAGAACCTTGAATGATTACATATCTTCCAAATTTGTCTCCAATTACATTTTTCACTTGAAAAGGAACTGATTTATGTATGAGAGTCATAACTCCCCTGGCCCGGGATGAGAATGATGAGGTGAAGACACTTCCTTGCCATCTACTCCTAATTCTTTTTATATCCTCCTCTATTAAATGAGTTTCTTGTAAAAACACAATTTTTGAACCCATGTCTTTTATTTTATTCATAACTTGTTTAAGTTTTTTAAAATTTTGTAGACCTCTGCAATTCCATGAAGTTAAATTAAGATTAACACTTTGGTTTATGATCAATAGAGAGTTTGGGATTACCTTGCAGTGTAAACATGCTCATACAGAGAAGCAAAAACATGAGTGGTTGAACATTCATCCTACAAACTACACACAAACAAATTTCCCCTTCCCACACTTGTGGGAAACCCCCCAAAATCAAAAGAAAAATTCCGTCTCCCGATATAGCCATCGACCGCTCCACACCCACGGAGAACAGCCTAAGCCACTCCTTCTTCATCCTCCCAATCACCCTAACTCTACTGCTTTTAATGACGTAACATTAACTCTCCTCTGTAGTTTTCCAACTTAACTCCAAAATTTTTAACAACTTTGTACATCATAGTTTTTTTTTGTTTGTTTTGTTTTTTTTTGTTTTTTTAATATATAATACAATCTATATTTTGTAAACTTACTATTTACTTCAAGTCAGTCAGATGCCTGTGCAAATGCTTAATTATTCTACCTTATATTTTGTTCATGCTTAGCTCCCACCAGTCTCTTCTTCTTCTTTGATCTTCTTGATGAACTCCTGCGCCTCCTCTGGGGTCTTGAAGATGTGGGTTCTGCCCTCATACGTGGTCAGCAGTCTCGCAGGATAGATTACACCATGACGAATCCCAAGGTTGCGCAGCTCCTTACGTATGGGATCAAACTGCTTCCTCAATTGTTGGATTCCTGTGGCCAAATCTGGGTAGAACCGCACCTGCTGGTCCTGGTGTTTAATCTCTCCTTTAGCTCGTGCAGCGTTGAAGATCTTCATCCTGTCTCTGTTGCTAAGAAACTTCATAATTAAGGTCCTCGGCGGTCCCTTATCTCTCCGTGGGCCAATACGATGTGCCTTTTCCAGAACCACTGCTGATTGCAACTCCTCGCTGCCCAGCACCTCCGGAATCCACTTTTCCAGAAAGGAACATACGTCCCGACCTTCTGATTCCTCTGGAAGACCCACCAGCCTCAAGTTATTCTGTCTCGACCGAGATTCCAAATCCAAAATATTATTTTCCAGAGATTTATTTTTTTTTTCCAAAGTGCGCACCTTTAATTGAAGACGGGTGACGTCATCTTCAGCACTAGCGAGACGGAGCTCCATCTGCGCCGTTCGTTCTACACAGTCACCCAATTCCTTTCTTATTCCTTCCAACGCTGTCATAATCCCATCAAATCTAGAGGAAAAGTCCGCTCTCATTGAACTCATGGCAGCCATCAGCGCATCTGCGCCTCTCCCCGCAGACATCGCACCGTTGCCAGCCTCCTCCGCCATATATGGAGTTTTATTTGCTGCGTCACAGACCTGAAAGTCCGTTAATTTGGACTGTTTCGGCGGCTCGCTTTTTCCTTTACCTGGTTTTCCAGCCTTAGGCTTCGCCGACATATCCTCGCCCAGACGCTGGGATACGTTCTGTCCCAAATGAGAGAGTTATTTGCCGATTTTTTTTCTCCAGGAGCAGAGCAGAGTGAGACACATCCGTCCTACGTGGCAGCCATAACCGGAAGTTCAGGAATGTAATATTAATAGCTACTGTCTTCTTCCTGTTCTTCTTGTGTTTTTACGGAGGTTAATGACCTCGTTAAGATGTGCTAGAGGTTGTGATGACTAGATGATAAACAGGGATGGATAAATATTTGAAGAGGAAAGATTCAGACTCTGAACTGGGCCCTATTGAGTTTTTGCATATGACGTCAGGGGGCATGCCGCACTGGCCCGTTAGAGTGTGCCGCCATATTGGATGGCAAGAAACAGCAGCAGCAGGGTGAAACAAACCACATAGCTCACGTGTACCTACAAACTCGGCAAAATGGTGTACTCCTGTTGTTCCCCCTGATAAGGGGATAAGCGGGGAATTAAATGGCCGGTGTGAAATGCAAAAAAAAAAAAAAAGTTGGATTTTTGAATAATTACCTTCACTGACGTAATCTCTCGCTTTCTCATAACGGGCTGCACGGTGGAGCAGTGGTTTAGCACTGTGGCAGCACAGTTTACCCTCGGCCGGGGGATCGCGGGGATCATGACACCGTGGGCTCGATCCCAGCCCCCGACCAACAGTGAGCTGTGTGGAGTTTGCATGTTCTCCCCGTGTTGCGTGGGTTTACTCCGGGATTTCTCCGGTTTCCTCCCGCATACCAAAAACATGTAGGTTTAGGGCGCTCGCGCACGCAGCGGCCAGTGGCTTGTCACCAGACTGCAAACCAAGTCTACCTACAGGTACAAATAAGTAACCAAAAAAAAAAAAAAAAAAACTTTGTGAGTCGGGTCTGGTTTGGGGGCGCCTCTCTGCTTGCTACAAAGGACAAAGCACACATGAAAGGGGAGAAAAATATTGTAAATGTGCATAAAATCAGGTACGTTTTAACGCGGCGCGCCGTGGAGAGCCTTTAAAAAAAACAAAAAAAAACACGCAGCGCGCTTCACTCACCTCTGAGTCCGAGGAGCTGCTGTTGTTTTCCGACTCGTTCACCAGCAAAGACTTCACATCATCCAGATCCCTTTACGCTGACACGTTTTCCGATATCTTTTCCTCCTGCTCCCCTTTGTTTTTGAAAGATATCATCTCATCGTTTGCCCCCAAATCATCCCCGCTGAGCAGATTACTGGCAGTCATTGTTCTGCTAATTGCTCCAGCTGTTACCCCACACCCGCCACCTCCGTTCAACTGAGGCATTTCGGCACACCAGAGGAGCACACGGGAGCAAGATTAAAAACACTTGTCTGCTGTTATGACTGCTGACAATGACTCCACTGAATGTGACACAGACATCGCAGACACAGTGTCAGAGGCCATAGTGTCAGTTGTTGAAGAGGATGATAGGGATGTTATTATGTCAGACTGTGACTGTGTGTTCTCCTCACTCATTCTGATCGCTAAACAGTACAAGTTACGCCTGGGTTGTCACAGTGCAACTGCTGCTCTTGCCATCCAAGATGGCGGCACCTACGGCGTGTTTATGTTTACCCCCGCGAGTCACGTGAATTTTACGAGCCTACGCAAAAACTCTATACTGATGGAGCAGCCGCTATTGTTGAGTGCACGAAAGGCTTTGTTAGCAGAGTGAAAGAGACACTCAAATGTTGTTACGCACTTTTTTTTTGCATCACAAGGCACTCCTTTCCAAGATTTTACCAGCAGACCTAGCTCCTGTGTTGGATGATGTCATGCAGATGGTAAACTTTGTAAAGACATGACCTCTGAAAGCTGCATATTTGCATCTTAATGTGAGAAAATGAGAGTAAAGTATAAAACCTTATTGCTCCATACTGAGGTCTGATGGTTGTTGCGGGGCGAAGTGCTAGCCCATGTACATAAGCTTTTTTCATTTTGTAACATTTTTGGTTGGTGGGGATCCCTGAGATTTTTTTTTTTCAATGTAAAAAGGGTTCCTTTGCAAAAAAAAAAAAAAAAAAAAAAAGTTTGAAAAATGCTGCTTTTGTTACAACTCGCCGCTCATTAGCAGCGCCAGCTGAGCGCACACCTGCACCTCATCAGCAGCGTGGCATATAAGCCACTCTGCCCTGGGCCTCGGCCTGAAGCCATCTGTTCCCTTCGGCTACTTGCTTCAGAGGAACCCCCTCGCCTACCAGCAAGATTACCTGCGTAAGCATACCTCCACTTGTGTTCCAGTTTCTCCCCTGTGCACAGGTGGATCTTCCCCGGCGGCGGACTCCACCTCTGCATCACCATCTCGTTGCTGCTGTCAGGTGCATCGTCAGGTTGCTGTCTCCTGGACTCGCCCTTGTGCATGCCTGCCACCTGCCCTGCCAAGTAAGCCAACAAATCCCTTGTTACCTGTTGTACTGGTTTGGTGCCCGTCACCTTCTCCCTGTGCTCTCTCCCCAGGGTTGTCTGGCTGTACGGTTTCCTGCCTCCGTGCCTGACGCTGACGTCCACCATCAGTACATCCACATACCACAGACACGCATCCACACATCCTTGTTGTTAAATAAAGCTGTTAAATTCACTCTGAGCCTGCGTGTGTGTCTCCTGAGCCGTGCGTTATGTCAGTACGGCTTCAGCAGAGCGGCTAGGCGGACAGCGGGCTCGCACGCCGATTTTCCACCCTTGAGGCTCGGGTGGAAAGCCTGGCAACCCTATTGGGCATCCGTTGCCAGCCCCTTAAAACTCCTCTCACCCTCATCAATCTCTCCCATGCATCTCTGGGGAAAGTGACCCACCGGACAAACCCCGTCTCTGTCATCGTCTCTGGAAATCACCGGGAGGAAATCTCCTTTTACATCTTGCCATCCTCTGTGTCTCCGGTGATCCTGGGTTATCCGTGGCTCCGTCTCCATAACCCCGTCCTGGATTGTAAGACCGGAAGGGTGACAGCCTGGAGTACCTTTTGTATGAGCACCTGCCTCCAATCCGCTGCCTGCTCTCCATCTTCTCCTCCCGTGGTCAAGGACGCCGCGTCCCCGGACCTCTCCTTGGTGCCCGCGGAGTTTCACGACCTGGGCGCGGTCTTTAGTAAGTCCAAGGCGATGTCTCTTCCTCCAAACAGGCCTTACGACTGCGCCATAAATCTCCGCCAGGGGGCGCCTCTTCCCTCGGGACGTCTCTACAGCCTGTCAGCGCCGGAGAAGGAGGCTATGAACACCTACCTTAAGGAATCTCTCAGTGCAGGTATTATTCGCCCATCATCATCTCCATTAGGTGCAGGGTTCTTCTTCGTGGGCAAGAAGGATGGCTCTCTTTGTCCATGCATCGACTTCCGTGCCCTCGATGACATCACGGAGAAGGACCGTTACACCCTGCCCCTGATGGACACTGCCTTCCACTCCCTCCAGGGGGCGACCTGGTTTACCAAGCTGGATCTCCGCAGCATGTACCACCTCGTCCGGATCCGGGAGGGAGATGAATGGAAGACAGCCTTCCGTACCCCGAACGGCATGACCAGGTATTCAAAGTGGCCGTTCGGGTTAACCAACGCTCCAGCCGTCTTTCAGCGCCTGATTAATGACGTTCTCCGGGACTTCATCGGTCTGTTTGTGTTCGTTTACCTGGATGATATTCTCATCTTCTCCAAGTCCAGGGATGAGCACCAGGTGCATGTGAGACGGGTCCTTCAGAGGTTACTGGAGAATCGGTTGTATGTGAAGGCGGAGAAGTGCGAGTTCTATGCCAAGAAGACGTCATTTCTCGGGTTTGTCATCTCCCATGACCAGGTGCTCCCAGACCAGCTAAAATTAAAGCGGTGGTAGATTGGCCGACTCCCACATCTAGAAAGCAGGTGCAACAATTCATTGGCTTTGCCAACTTCTACCGCCGCTTTGTGCCCAACTTTGGAGCCATCGTCGGCCCTCTGACCCGTCTCACCTCCCCTAAAACTCGGTTCCAGTGGACTGAAGAGGCCGCGGCGGCCTTCCAGGCGCTGAAGGCGGAGTTTTCATCCTCCCAGGTCCTCAGCTAGGTCGATCCCTCTCTGCAGTGCATCGTGGAGGTCGACGCCTCGGATACAGGGGTGGGGGTGGTGTTGTCTCAGCGGTCACCTGCTGATGGGGTCAAACGGCCTTGCGCCTTCTTCTCCTGGCGCTTGTCCCCAGCGGAACGCAACTACGACGTGGGGGATGGGGAGCTTCTCGCCATCAGGCTCGCGCTCCAGGAGTGGCGTCACTGGCTGGAGGGGGCCGTCCTGCCCTTCGTGGTGCTAACGGATCACAAAAACCTGGAATATTTAAGAACTGCCAAGTGTCTGAATGCCCGCCAGGCCCGTTGGTCCCTGTTTTTTGCGAGATTCCGTTTCACCATCACATTCAGACCGGGCTCCAAGAACGGACTCCCTGACGCCCTCTCCAGGCAATTCGCCCCTGAAGACTCAGGGGGCGCTGTACACACCATCCTGCCCAGGTCGTGCATCGTGGGGGCCGTTACCTGGGAGATCGAGGATAAGGTCCAGAAGGCGCAGGAATCGGAGCCAGATCCGAGCGGCGGACCGGAGGGGAGGCTCTTCGTTCCATCCTCCGTTCGAGGGGAGGTCATCCATTGGCTTCACACGTCCAAGCTAGCCTGCCATCCTGGGACCTCCCGAATGATTGACCTGCTCCAACGCTCCTTCTGGTGGCCAGGACTGCGCAAGGATGCTGCCCGCTACGCCCGGGCCTGCCCCATCTGTGCCACCGGTAAAGCCGGCAACTCCCCCCCTGCGGGTTTGCTCCAGCCCCTGCCCGCTCCTGGTAGGCCCTGGTCGCTCATCGCATTGGACTTTGTCACCGGTCTCCCCGTCTCTAACAACTTCGACACTGTCCTGACCATCGTCGACCGCTTCTCCAAGGCCGCCCACTTCGTGCCATTGCGGGGGCTCCCCTCTGCCTTGGAGACGGCAGATCTTCTCATCCAACACGTGGTCAGGCTGCACGGGATACCAGTTGACGTGGTCTCCGACCAGGGTCCCCAATTCACCTCGGACGTCTGGTGGGGTTTTTGCAAGGCATTAGGAGCCCAGGTAAGCCTCTCCTCCGGCCATCACCCCCAATCTAACGGGCAGTGTGAACGGACCAACCAGGAGCTGGAGGCTGCTCTCCGCTGCACCACCGCCTCGAAGCCTGCGTCATGGAGCAAACACCTTGCCTGGGTGGAATACGCCCACAACACCGCTCGCTCCTCAGCCACAGGGATGTCCCCCTTCAAGGTGTCCCTGGGTTACGACCCCCCTCAGGCGGTGCCGCTCCATCTGGACAGCTGCGCGCAATGCGCTTTTACGCACGGCAGAGCGCAATAAGGCCACGGCGGATCGGCATAGAAGACCTGCTCCTGCCTACCAGGTAGGCCAACCGGTCTGGGTATCCACGCAAGATGTGAACCTGAAGGGTGAGAGGAGGAAGTTGGCTAAACGTTTCATGGGTCCATACCCCGTCACCAAGATTATCAACCCGGTGGCTGTGCGTGTTGCTACTCCCCCCCCCCTCCGCATCCATCCCACCTTCCACGTCTCCAAGGTGAAACCGGTGGTGTCTGATCCCATCTGCCCTCCTCCTGCTGCGCCGCCCGCGCCTCGGGTGATTGATGGCCATCCGGCTTGGACTGTCTCTACCATCTTGGACTCCCGACGCCGGGGTCGCGGGCTACAGTATTTGGTGGACTGGGAGGGCTATGGTCCAGAATGGAGGCAGTGGGTTCGCTCCTCGTTCGTGTTGGATCGCTTTCTCATCACCGAGTTTCACCGGAAGCACCCCGATAAACCATCGCCAGGAGGCGCTGCTAGAGGGGGGAGTACTATTACAACTCGCCGCTCATTAGCGGCGCCAGCTGAGCGCACACCTGCACCTCGTCAGCAGCGTGGCATATAAGCCACTCTGCCCTGGGCCTCGGCCTGAAGCCGTCTGTTCCCTTCAGCTACTTGCTTCAGAGGAACCCCCTCGCCTACCAGCAAGATTACCCGCGTAAGATACCTGCTCTTGTGTTCCAGTTTCTCCCCTGTGCACAGGTGGATCTTCCCCGGCGGCGGACTCCGCCTCTGCATCACCATCTCGTTGCTGCTGTCAGGTGCATTGTCAGGTTGCTGTCTCCTGGACTCGCCCTTGTGCATGCCTGCCACCTGCCCTGCCAAGTAAGCCAACAAATCCCTTGTTACCTGTTGTACTGGTTTGGTGCCCGTCACCTGATCCCTGTGCTCTCTCCCCAGGGTTGTCTGGTTGTACGGTTTCCTGCCTCCGTGCCTGACGCTGACGTCCGCCATCAGTACATTCACATACCACAGACACGCATCCACACATCCTTGTTGTTAAATAAAGCTGTTAAATTCACTCTGAGCCTGCATGTGTGTCTCCTGAGCCGTGCATTATGTCAGCTTTAAAGGTTTAAATATGTTTTGCAGTCCTATGCTATTTTTTTCAGCGTGGTTCTCTCCCTTGTAGAGGTTGCCAACATCCGAATTAAACTATACTTTCAGTATTGCGTATTTTGCATACCCCAGCAATATAGCTGCCTGTTGCTCTGATGCAGCTCACTGCAAGCCCAATACCTCCGGCTGATTTGGAGATGAGGGCACACTGCTTCAATGAGTCGTAAATCCCCTCGATGCTATCGTCCTTCATGGCCAGCAAGAAACAACTGCAAATGAGAGAGATTTGAAAAGAGTTAAAAAAAAAAAAAAAAAATCATTCTTTCCCCAGTGCATGACCTAATTTTTGACATTCTTCACCTGGACAGCTGAGGCTTGTTGGTGCCTGCATTGAACAGAGTGGGCGAGGCGTGGGTGAACCACTTCTCTGACAGCAGATTGTAGGTCTCAATGGCTGCATCAATGTCTCGTCCGTGGATCCCTACAGCCACTCTCATAAGCATGTGCTGAGGTCTTTCAGCCACTGCAAAAAAAAAGACAAAAGAAGTTACTAAAATAATGAAGGGCATGGCAGTGATTATGAGGAAGCTTCTCATCATGTTAGAGGATAACTAACTCCCACCTTTGCCATTAATTTTCAACAAGTATGACCGCTCAAGAGTCTACAAGAGCAAAACGGCAAATTAGTTTCATAATTCCAGTATGTGTGTAAGATGGCAAATATGAAATGAAAAGAGAAATCACCTTGAAGCCAAAGAAATTGTAAGAGAAGTCTCTGTCATATATGATGGCTGAGTTGAGGCGCTGCAGAGAAAGGGGAATACAAAGGTAAAAAAATCTAATTACAGTGACCTTAAAGTGGGAAAACCTGAAGAAAAAATACTTAAATGTGACTTACAGCCTTGTTTTCTGTGACGATGTCGAGCATCTCCTTGGAGACCATAGGAGAGTGACGGTTATTTAAAGGGTTGACATAGTTGTGCAGGTTTTCCACCACATCTGCACAAGCAAAAACAGTAGGAAGTCTAATATTAGTACAGATGATTTTCACGTCAGGACTTTGAAGATCACCGAGGGGATCTATTTTTACCAAAAAATGCTGCGCTAGAGGATATAGAGGATATTACGATGACTGATGTTTTGATGGTTCTCTATTCTAGTACAGCTGAAGTCATATTTATAGAAAAATCACACAACCTAAATGAAAGCATAGCCTATTTTTTAAGGCATAAGACACCCACCACTGAATACTTTCTTTGTCTCTTTATGAAGGTTAGACACAGCAATCCGTGCAGCCAGGATTGCATAGTCAGGATGTTTGGTGGTGAGGGTGGCCGCCGTCTCTGCAGCAAGAGTGTCCAGCTCCACAGTGGTGACCCCGCTGTACAAACCCTGGATCACCTTCATCGTAATCTGGGCCTGCAGAAACACACAGAAGAGGTTACACACGGAGGGACAGTGAATTTCAGTCTACCACTAGTCTCATTTATTACTTGATGTTTTTTGTCTTTTATGTCCCATTTGTTGAAAAGTGATTTGAACTTACAGGGTCAACAAAGTCACAACTGAGTCCATAACAAAGCTTCTGGATACGAGATGTGATTTTATCAAAGGAAATGGCCTCCTGGCGTCCATCTGAGAAACAAAATTAATATTATTAGGCCAAAAGAACAAGCTAAATTCACCTTATAGCTGAGTGACATCACTGCAGTCTAAACACACCACAACACAGGAGCGCAGAAGATCACTTCAACCTGCCTAACCAGTTATGAATGAATGAATGAATGAATGAATGAATTTATTTTCGGATAATACAGTACAGGTTAAAAGAAACTGTATAATATAACAACAAGGTCAAATTAGACAAAGACTCCTTCTACTAAACAATTCCACGTGAGTTATCCGAAATGGGTGATGGCTGAAGCCGCAGCTTATATTGCCCACCCATATTCCATCCAAGAATTCAAAGAAAAAAGAGTAAACAAGACAAGAGTGATTGCAATTTAGAACAAAGCTAAGACAAAGTGTGACTGAGAGAAAAAAAAAAAAAAAAAGAAAACTAAGCTAAGCTAAGTTAAGCGGTTACTATTCAAGACAAATCTAAGACAGAATGTCACAGAGAGAGGAAAAAAAACAAACAAACAAAAAAAAAACTAAGCTACAACACAACACAGGCTGGAAATGTCAATCCTTATGTGAGTTTACATGTCGTCTTGTAAATATGTTTGGAGTATTTCTTCCTTTAGTTTTTGTTTAAATTGTCCAAGCGTTGTACATGATTTTAATTCAGGTCCATAATCGTTCCATAATCTGACTCCTTGCACTGAAATACAGTGTTGCTTGGTGGTTGTTCTCACTGTAGGCTTTTGAAATATACATGTTCCTCTGAAGTGATATCGTTTCTCCCTTGTTTGGAACAACTTTTGGATATTTGCAGGCAGTGATAAATTCTTCACTTTGAACATTATTATTGCGGTTTTAAAGTCAACCAGATCTTTCAACTTGAGAGTTTTTTGTTTAAGAAAAAGTGGGTTTGTTGGTTCCCTGTAAGCTGCTTTGTTTATTATTCTAATAGCTCTCTTTTGAAGCATAAAGAGTGGATATATGTTTGTTTTGTATGTATTTCCCCATACTTCATTACAATATGTCATGTATGGGAGTATTAAAGAATGATACAAGGTGTATAGTGTGGGTTGATTCAGCAAATATTTCACTTTGTGTAATATTGCAATTGATTTGGAAACTTTACCTTTGATATAATTAATATGTGACTTCCAACACAGTTTGTTATCAATTATTACTCCAAGGAATTTAGTTTCAGATACCCTTTCAATCTCTACACCATGTAGAGACTGAAATTGAGATAGGTAGGTAGAGGTAGATTGGTAGAGGTACTTGCTGCTTGGAGCCATTACAATAAATTGCTATGTCAAAACACACTTCCTTTACATACTAGTCCTCAACACACTTCCTTTATATAATAGTCCTCATGAACCGAAGCGTGCCCACTTATTTCAAAAAAAATGAAAAAAGTCTATAAAACACAATGCACTCAATCAGTTGTATTCAGAATAATAATGTCAACAAAACATACAAAAAGGAAAGCTCAGAATCTTATAAACTTTCAGCTTTTGTCCTTTGATAATCCAGCTTTGCTGGACAATCATGGTGGAAACACACCACTCAAAGCAACAAAAACAGGCTTCAAACTGCACCAGTGATTAAAAAGATATATACACTTTTATCTTGCATGCATTTCTTACAGTTTAGATCCAGTTATATTTTTTCCAGGACAGACTAGGACAGTAACTTTGCATTAACCGGTAGTAACTATATATGTCAGTAAAGTGAAACTCTCAGCTACCGTACCTTTCTTGACCACATGCATGTTGTCAGTGCAGCAGCAGGTCTCCTCACACTGCAGCTGTTGGTCTTATTTTATCAGTGCGACTGGAGCAAGAGGAACAAAAGCAGCTGCAGCAGGTTATTGCAGTGGAAGAACAGCGGATCATCACGGTTGAATCTCAAACTGAAGGCGCCAACACGCCACGGGCCAGTTACAGAAAACTGTGTCAGCGTCTCAGCCAATCAGAGGAGACTTTCGCCGACCTCTAAACCAATCACAATCCGCACACGGACTCTTTATGGCTTCCAGTGTTCTTTTTGGTGGCCAAATCTGGCGGGATGTTATCAAGCAAACAACAGTGGGACCAGTAAAATGTACTTATTGTTTAAACAGCAGGGCGGGCCCATCTGTCAACACTAGAGGTTTCATTCAAATGATGATAAGGGTTTGTACTGATCACATATGAAGGTTACTTTAGTTATTACAGGTATAAGTTGACAATATATCCTCTTTCTTGTAACACCTGCGTTAAGACTTGGGTCATAAATTTAATGATAATGATAATGACTCGGGTATTACATTTGGGAGGGCCTAATGAGTGTGCATGCGTTTTAGACTTTTCTAAAAAGGGGGGGGGGTAATAAATGTATAGATATGATGTGTTATTGTGTGATGAGGGTGGTGGCTCCATCTTTCCAGTTCCGCCGCCACCCTGGCTATAAAAGGCCGATGCGGAAGAGGCGCGATCTCTTTTTTATCTCGGCTGCACGTCAGACACAGTCCAAGGACAGATAATTTTTTCATACATGAGTTGTTCAGACTCTGTACAAAGCTATAGAGTGATGATAATCAAGTCAGTGGCGGTAATGCACCTGTAAGCTGGTTGCCAACTGCCAATCAAATCTAAAAGAAGAAGAAGGCACGGTGTCTTTGACCTTCGCGTCTGCCTGTACGGGAGTGCCTAGTGTCCGTGAGTCACACAATAAAGTTGAGTTCTATTGCACCTCCAGCCTCGTCATTGGATTACAGATTATGGACATAATACTGTGCAGGATCGTAATGTAGATATAATTTATTAGTATGGCGGTGCCCTAGGCTGGGAGGGGTGATGCCCTGCCTTCGGGGGGGTGGTGTCACCTGGGATATATAAGCCTGGAGCAGGAGACATGTTGTCTCCTTGCTGTTACTCCTGCACTTGCGGTAGGGTCTCCCCACGTGTACATAGTTCTTGTAATAAACTTTATAAAAGATCACCTCGCCTCCTCACTTATTCGGACAATACATTTGGCGATGAGGGCAAACGGAGATGGAGAGAACTGCCACCACATTATGTCCCTTTTTGGAGGCTCCGGGAGAGCAAGCAAACAAGCAAGCAAAGTTTATTTGTACTGTGGAGAGTGCAATAAGAAACCAGACTTGCACGGCAGACGAACTTTATTCACTCTCTCACTTCATTCATACACAGAAAAAGCATTGACTTCATACACCAGGGTCTCTCCTTTTATATCACTCCACTCCTTCCCCATGCTGCCTGAGATCTTGCATCACAATACATTCAACACATCATCACCCCCGCTGTCCCCGCAGCTACTCCTTCCTGCTGCATTACCATAACTTCTCCCATCACAATACCTTATTGTCCTCATCTCTTCTTTTCTTTTTACCTTATACACAACGGACTTTCAGTACAACACTGAGTCATGTCACCTGCAAAAATTCTCTGATGACTCAGCTGTTGTGGGGTGTATAAGAGGAGGAGAGGAGGGGGAGTACAGGGCACTGGTAGACAGATTTGTGGAGTGGACGGAACAGAATCACCTGAGGTTGAATGTCAGCAAGACCAGGGAGATGGTGATTGATTTCAGGAAGAGGAAGGCTCCTTCTCAGCCACTGCAGATTAGGGGGAGAGGATGTGGGAGTGGTTGAAGACTACAAATATCTGGGTGTCAGGATCAGCAGCGGGTTGGGCTGGAGATCCAACACCGATGCTGCGCACAAGAAGGGGATGGTCAGACTCTATTTCCTGAGAAAACTGAGATCCTTCAACGTGTGCAGCAGGATGCTGGAGCTTTTCTACCAGACTGTTGTCATCAGCGCCATCTTCTTTGCTGCGGTCTGTTGGGGTGGCAGTATCAGGGCCAGAGATACCAACAGACTTGACAAGATTATCAAGAGGGCTGGCTCTGTAGTTGGTCTCAGACCGGAGACCTTTGAGACAGTGGTGGAGAGGAGAACACTAAATAAACTGCGATCCATCATGAACAATCCTGATCACCCCCTCCACCACACACTAGATAGGCAGCAAAGCACTTTCTCCAGTAGACTACTACAGCTTCGTTGTCGAACGGCCAGGTACAGGAAATCTTTCCTGCCACATGCAATTTCACTGTACAATAACTCACTATGATGTTGTATTCTGGTCATAGCTATGCTGCCACACTGCACCTTACAGACTAACTGATACCTCACATTTTCACTCTGCGCCTGATAGTCCTTTGTGCAATGGGATGATTCATGTGTTTATACGGGTCATCATATATTAACCTATGATGTATATAGGTTCTATAGTCGTGTTAGTTTCTTTTTTACTTTCCATGAGTAATCCCTTTGTCTGTCATGTGTGTGTTTCTGTTGTTTGGCTGTCAACTGTCATGCTGCTGTTACACTGTCATTTCCCAGTTTGGGATCAATAAAGTACATCTATCTATCTATCTATCTATCTATCTATCTATCTATCTATCTAATCCCCCCCACTCTACTGGCAGAGGGACCATTTGCCTCCCCTCTGCTTCCAGTCTGAGATGATTATCCCAGCGTGGGTTCCCTACACTGCCCCCCCCCCCCGAGTCTCAGACCTGACTGTCAACCCTCACGTCCTTTTGGCTTCAGTCTCCTCCCATATCTGCTGTAATGAGGGTTCTTCGACTCCGCGACGCTGCGGTGCCGGTGACACTGCTCGGTGGCTGCTCTGATGAATCATTTACCTGGGGAGTTCTCAGTGGGGGTCTTCCACGCCGAGGAGCTCAAGCCAACAACACTTGCTCATCCGCCACCACAAACGTGGGCTTAAGTCTGTTTATACATATTTTCTCCCGACGACCCCCCAAGTCTAACAAAAAATGTTTGTCCCCTGGTTCCAGCACTCTGAACGGGCCATCGTAGGGTGGGCGCAATGGGGGGCGGTGGGCATCGTGCCTGACAAACACTAACGCCGCATTCTTCAAAGTTTTTGGCACAAAAGCACGTGGAAAACAGTGGTGGGCCGGGCTAGGTAGCATGCCTGTGTCCGCGCTATGCTGTGAACGCTGAGACAGATGGTTGTTCGGCGCGGGATTATCTGGTAAAAATTCCCCGGGGAGCCGCAGTGGCTGAGAAAAAACAAGCTCCGCTGGAGAAGCCTCCAAATCCTCTTTTGGTGCGGAACGCAACCCTAACAGAACCCACGGCAACCGGTCTACCCAATTTTCATCCGTAAGCGAAGCCCTGAGCGCTGCTTTCAGTGACCTATGGAAACGCTCGCATAACCCATTGGTCTGTGGGTTGTACGCGGTTGTGCGATGAATTGCGACACCCAGGCCTACGGGCCATCGCGGACCAGAGGTCGGAAACAAACTGAGGGCCCTTATCGGACGTGATGTCCGAAGGGATGCCAAAACGTGCCACCCATGTTGTCAAAAAGGCACACGCCACGTCCACGGATGTGGTTGCCGCTAGCGGGACTGCTTCTGGCCAGCGTGTGGTGCGGTCCACCACTGTCAGAAGGGGGGTGAACCCCTGCGATGGTGGGAGGGGGCCCACGAGGTCCACGTGAACGTGGTCGAATCTCTTAGCCAGGATACGAAACGGCTCCAAAGGGGCCTTTGTGTGTCTGTGTACTTTGGCTCGTTGGCACACTACGCAGGCTGCCGCCCACTCTTTCACTTGTTTGAGCAGGCTCGGCCATACGAACTTCGCTCCCACCATTTTGACTGACGCGTGCACTCCTGGGTGCACCAGAGCGTGAACTCACTCAAACATGTGGTGGCGCAAAGCAACTGGGACCACGGGGCGCGGGCGTCCCGTGGAGACATCACAGATTAGGGGGAGGCTCCCGTCTTGCAGTACTCTGCTCTCCAGCCTTAACCCTGTCGGTCCAGACTGGATGCGCGCACACGTCCGCATCGCCAATCTGCTCTGCGGCCATGGCTGTGTAATCTATCCCTACGCAGACTGGGGCCACTACTGCGCGCGAGAGGCAGTCCGTCACCACATTCAGTTTACCGGCCAAATGCTGAATATCGGTCGTAAACTCCGAGATCGCGGCTAGCTGTCTCTGCTGCTGGCCCAGCCATGGTTCCGAAACCTTAGCCATCACGTACGTTAACGGCTTGTGGTCCACGAATGCAGTGAAGCTGCACCCTTCCAGCCAGAACTGGAAGTGGAGTATGGCCAGGTGGAGAGCCAGCAACTCTCTGTCGAATGCGCTGTATTTACACTCACTGTCACGCAAAGCCCTGCTAAAAAAAGCGAGCAGCTGCTAAGAACTGGCGACGCGTTGCTCCATGACGGCCCCTATGGCCACGTCCGAGGCATCGGTAGTGAGCGCTATCTGAGCCGCCGGGTCCGGGTGCGCCAACAGTGCGGCGTTTGCCAGGGCTGTTTTAACCTCAGAGAATGCCTGCTCCCGCTCCGGAGTCCAGTCGACTCTGTCCGCCGGTTTCCGTTTCTTGAGCGCGGTGTACAATGACTGCATGAGCTGAGTTGCGCAGGGGAGGAACCGGTTATAAAAGTTAACCATCCCCAAAAACTCTTGCAGCGCCCTGACCATCTGAGGCCGGGGAAAATTCGTCATGGTGCGCACCTTGTCCGGCAAGGGTATTGCTCCCTCCGGTGAGATGTGGTGCCCCAAAAACTCAATCCCCGTCATGCCAAACTGGCATTTTGCCGGGTTGATTATTAACCCGTGCTCCTCCAAGCTCCGGAAAACCGTCCTGAGGTGGGTTACGTGTTCGTCCTCGGACGTGCTGGCCACCAGGATGTCATCCAGGTGGACAAATACAAATGGCAGATCGCGAAACACCACATCCATCATGCGTTGGAATGTCTGTGCTGCGCCTTTTAATCCGAAGGGCATGCATAAAAACTCAAACTGGCCAAACAGAGTTATTACCACTATTTTGGGTATGTCCTCCGCGCACACCGGGACCTGGTGGTAACCATGGACCAGGTCTATTTTAGAAAAAATACGTGCCCCTGCGAGGTGAACGGAAAAATCCTGAATATGGGGAATCCGGTAGTGGTCGTGCACTGTGGCATTGCTCAATCTGCGGAAATCTCCACACAGTCGCCACGATCCCTAGGCCTTAGGGACCATGTGAAGTGGGGATGCCCATGGGCTGTCTAAGCACCTGATGATGCCCAACCTTTCCAATTTGGCAAACTCCTCGTGCGCTATGGCCAGTTTAGCTGTGTCCAGGCGCCGAGGTCATGCGAAAACAGGCGGTCCAGTGGTAGTGATAAAGTGTTCCACCCCGTGTTTAGTGATGGCCGCCGAAAACGTTGGGACTGTGAGTGCTGGGAACTGAGTGAGCAGTGTGTGGAACTTATCGCCTGGAGCTGTGACGTTGTCTTGTGTTATTGGCCAGGCCCCTTGAGCTGTACAGGGGAGAGAATCAAAAGACATTGCACTGATCAGGCATCACAGAAAATCAGCACGCAAGATTGGGAAACTGCATGCCGCTATGACGAATGTCCACTCATACATACGGCCGTGTAGGGATACAGTCAGTGTCCTCTCACCAAAAGTCCTAATGTCCGAGCCATTTGCGGCCATCAGCTCGGGGCCGCTCGCTCCCGCTAGCCAGTCGGTGTAGGACGGCAGGATGAGGCTCTTTTGGGAGCCAGTGTCTACGAGGAACTGTCTCCCCGAGCGCGAGTCCGTCATGTAGAGCAGCTTGTTTTCTTCACCGGCGGTCGCAGCTGCTACTGACTGCCGGCCTTGGCGTTTCCCGAACACTTAAACTGGCACGGTGGCACACATCGGCGTATGTTCTCTCCAAAGCGGCTGTGGTAGGAGCAGAGTGTGTCTCTCTGGCGCTTCCTGGCCCCTGCTGCCGCTACCATCGCCGGCTCCTAGCTTCCGCTGGTCCTCTCGCTGGGTTCCAACGCCGCCACGTTCACTGTGAGGGCTCTGGTGGTGAGGATGATCCGATCTGTCTTCTGGACTAGCGCACGGTAGTCACGCGCGGCCAGCAACGGCGAGTTGGCAAGGACCGCTCTTGCCTCTGGTGGGAGGTTCCGGAGGAAAAGGTGGGCAAACAGAAAATGCCCGTGGTCCCTGCCCATCAACGCCAACATCTTCTCCATCAGTTTGACCGCCGACCCATTCCCTAACTCGGAGCATCTCAGGAGCCTCTCCGCTCTCTCACAGTCCGAGAGTATGTAGCACCGGGTCAGCGCGACTTTGAGAGTCCCATATTTATCGTGGGCTGGAGGCTGTTGGAGCAGGCTCGCTACTTGCTGAGTCGTGTGAGCGTCCAGCGCTGCAACCACATAATAATATCTGGTGTCATCTGCCATTATTCCCCAGAGGGCGAACTGAGCCTCGGTATGGAGGAACCAAGACTCTGGGTCGTGCAGCCAAAAGTCCGGTAGTTTGACCGAAACGGTGCACGTGTTGCTGGGGCTTTCTGTCCGGGCCGTCTCTGGGATGCTTGCGGCATTGCTGGGGCTTCCCGTCCGGGCCGACTTCGGGGTTTTTGCCTCGTGTTCCATAATTCGTCAAGGGTCACCAGTGTGGAGAGTGCAATAAGAAACCAGACTTGCACGGCAGATGAACTTTATTCATACACAGAAAAAGCATTAATCTCATACACCAGGGTCTCTCCTTTTATATCACTTCACTCCTTCCCCATGCTGCCTGAGATCTTGCATCGCAATACATTCAACACATCATCACCCTCACTGTCCCCGCAACTACTCCTTCCTGCTGCATTACCATAACTTCTCCCATCCCAATACCTTATTGTCCTCATCTGTTTAATCCCCCCCCCCCCCCGTGACAGGTTAAAAATGGGGATTAATAGTATGTGATGGGTTAAAAATGGGGATTAATGGGTTAATTAAAAGCGTATCATACGCGGGTTAAGAAGCAGATTACAGGCTAAAAAGTCAGTTAAAAAGCTGATTGTAGACAATATATACAGTTAGGGATGAGAGTTAAAAAGATTATTTTTTCATTATTGTTGTTTTTGCACATGATTGTTACATTTAAAAACATCAGTACAGTATTAGGGGGTTTGGATGCTGTGTGCACTCTTTACGGTTTGTTGAAAGTCCGATGATTCACAAATTGATTGCTTTTGCCCGGAGAGGGAACTGTGTTGTGCGCTTGCGCAGAAGTGTCCAAGTTCGATGAGTCACAAATTGATTGCTTTTGCCTGGAGAAGGAACTGTGTTGTGCGCTTGCGCAGAAATGTCTATGTCCTTTTTGAATAAAGTGAGATGGAGTGAAGATGCTGACCGTGACTCTCTTCATTATTTCTTGTTCAAAAGCACCACGTACCTCTCCCGAACTATGGAGCAGAGGGCGCAACATTATGGAGGCACTGCTGGGATATTTTGGTGAGAGAAAAATCCGCTAGTCGAAGTGGAAACTCGAGCTGAATATCCCCCCAAGAACCCCGGCATCGGAGACGTAAGGCACCGTCGACATTCACTGTGGCTTCGACACCACGTGCAGAGGTTGTAACTCTAGCGCCGCAATCACCACTAGAGGATACCACTACACCATGAAAGGTAAAAGAGGCCTACGTTGAACTGTTTTATGCCCACTTCTCTGATGAAAATGGAATTGGAAGAAGTTCAGTTACAAGTAAAAGGGGCATTATATGAACTGAATGTTGAACAGCTGCTTAATGTACGCAATGGACTGTGGGCCTCAGGCCTCAGGTTATTTCACACCTTAGACAGAGACAATGAATACACATGGGAGAACAGTGGGAGTGGGGGTTGAATGAAGCGAGGTGTTGATGTCCTGCTGTTATTAGGAAGTGCCTTGAATCTTGTGAAGTGTAACTTGATGCAGAGAGAGAAGGATGTTTAATGTGACTAGTCAGTCTGTTCTGTGCTCGTGATGTGACGAGTCATGCTGTTCAGTGCTCGTGAGATGTGAGTGTGCAATAAATCATTTGAAATTAATCTGCCTGTGATTTTACACACTCCACACTGGTGACCCAAGACGTATTATGGAACACGAGGCAAGATCCCCGGAGCCGGCCCGGTCAGGAAGCTACAGCGAGGCGGCAGCCATCCCACAGACAGCCCGGACTGGAACCTCCAGCCACGCGTGTGCGGTTGCAGTCAAGCTACCGGATTTCTGGCAGCACAACCCGCGCTCTTGGTTCCACCTCACCGAGGCCCAGTTCGCCCTCCGGGGAGTAACGGCAGATGACACCAGATTCTACCATGTGGTCGCAGCGCTCGACGCCTGCACAGCTCAACAGGTAGCGAGCCTGCTCGATCAGCCACCAGCCAGCAACAGATACGAGGCGCTCAAGGCTGCGCTCATCCAGCGTTACACGCTCTCGGACTGTGAGAGAGCGGAGAGGCTCATGACGCGGACCGAGCTAGGAGATGGTTCGGCCGTAGACCTGATGGAGAAGATGCTGGCATTAAGGGGCACGGACGACGAGCACTTTCTGTTTGCCCACCTCTTCCTCCGGAACCTTCCGACAGTAGCGAGAGCGGTTCTGGCCAATTCGCCACGGCTGGCCGCGCGAGACTACCATACGCTAGCCCAGGAGGCAGACCGGATCATCATCACCACCAAGGCGATCACAGTCAACGCGGCAGCAACGGAGCCCAGCGAGACAACCAGAGGAGACGAGGAGCCACCGATGGTAGCAGCAGCGGGGGCCAAGGAGCGCCAGAGGGACACGCTCTGTTCTTCCCACCGCCGCTTTGGCGAGAACGCACGCAGATGTTCGCCACCGTGCCAATTCCAGCGCTTGGGAAAATGCCAAGGCCGGGGGTCGGTAGCAGCTGCGACCCTCGGTGAAGAGAACAAGCTGCTCTACCTAACGGACGCACGCTCGGGGAGGCGTTTCCTCGTGGACACCAGAGCCCAGAAGAGTTTCATCGGGCCGACCTACGCTGACCGGCTGGCAGGATCTAGCGGCCCCAGGATGTTGGCAGCAAACGGCTCGGATATTGAGACCTTTGGTGAGAGGACTCTGCTCTTATCTCTACACGGTCGTACATATGAGTGGACTTTTGTCATAGCAGCACTGAATTACCATATACTGGGGGCTGATTTTCTGTGTGCACATGGTTTACTGGTTGATGTTGCTAACAGGCGCCTGGTCAATGCACTGTCTTTTGACTCTCTCCCCTGTATAGCTCGAGTGACCCAGCCAACAGCACAAGCCAACGTCACAGCTACAGGCTGTAAGTTCCACACACTGCTCACTCAGTTCCCAGCACTCACGGTCCCGATGTTTTCCGCGGCCATCGCTAAACACGGGGTGGAGCACTTTATCACCACCACTGGGCCGCCCGTTTTTGCAAGACCTCGGCGCTTGGACGCAGCTAAACTGGCCATAGCGCGTGAGGAGTTCGCCAACCTGGAAAGGTTGGGCATCATCAGGCACTCGAACAGCCCATGGGCATCCCCGCTACACATGGTCCCTAAGGCTGAGGGATCGTGGTGACCGTGCGGTGATTTCTGCAGGTTGAACAACGCCACCGCGCACGACCGCTACCCGATTCCCCACATACAGGATTTTTCCGCTCACCTCGCCGGGGCACGCATTTTTTCCAAAATAGACCTGGTCCGCAGTTACCACCAAGTCCCAGTGCACGCTGAGGACGTACCCAAAACAGCGGTAATAACTCCGTTCGGTCTATTCGAGTTCCTGCGCATGCCATTCGGGTTAAAAGGAGCGGCACAGACGTTCCAGCGCATGATGGATGCAGTGCTGCGCGATCTCCCGTTCGTGTTCGTCTACTTGGACGATATCCTGGTAGCCAGCGCGTCCGAAGACGAACACGAAACCCACCTTGCAACGGTTTTCCAGAGGTTGGAGAAGCACGGGTTAATAATCAACCCGGCGAAATGCCAGTTCGGCGTAACGGAGATTGATTTTTTGGGGGCACCGCATCTCTCCAGAAGGAGCGATCCCGCTGCCTGACAAAGTGCGCGCCATGGCGAATTTTCCCCAGCCTCAGACAGCCAGGGCGCTGCAGGAATTTTTGAGAATGGTGAACTTTTATAACCGTTTCCTTTCCCTCGCGGCGCAGCTCATGCAACCATTGTATGGCGCGCTCAAGAAACAGAAACCTGCGGATAGGGTCGAATGGACCCTGGAGCGAGAGCGGGCGTTCTCGGAAGTTAAAGCAGCCCGGGCAAACGCCGCACTGCTGGCACATCCAGACCCGACGGCCCGCATAGCGCTCACCACCGACGCTTCAGACGTGGCCATAGGGGGTGTCGTGGAGCAGCGCGTCGCCGGGGCTTGGCAGCCGCTCGCCTTTTTCAGCAGAACTTTGCGCGACAGCGAACGTAAATACAACGCGTTCAACAGAGAGTTGCTGGCTCTCCACCTGGCCATTCGCCACTTCCAGTTCTGGCTGGAAGGGCGCAGCTTCACCGCGTTCGTAGACCACAAGCCGCTAACATTCGCGATGGCCAAGGTTTCAGAACCGCGGTCGGGCCGGCAGCAGAGACAGCTGGCCGCAATCTCAGAGTTTACTACCGATATTCAGCATGTGTCGGGTAAACTGAATGTAGTGGCGGACTGCCTCTCGCGCGCCGTGGTAGCCCCAGTCTGCGTGGGCATAGATTACGCAGCCATGGCCGCGGAGCAGATTAGCGATGCAGACGTGCGCGCGCTCCAGTCTGGACCAACAGGGTTAAGGCTGGAGAGCAGGGTGCTGCAAGACGGCATGTTCCCCCTAATCTGCGATGTCTCCACGGGTCGCCCGCGTCCCGTGGTCCCGGCCGCGTGGCGCCGCCGCGTGTTTGAGTCGGTTCACACTCTGGCGCACCCAGGAGTGCACGCGTCCGTCAAAATGGTGGGAGAGAAGTTTGTGTGGCCGAGCCTACGCAAACAAGTTAAAGAGTGGGCTGCAGCCTGCGTGGCATGCCAACGAGCCAAAGTACACAGACACACGAAGGCTCCCTTGGAGCCGTTTCGTATTCCGGCTAAGAGGTTCGACCATGTTCACGTGGACCTCGTGGGCCCCCTCCCGCCATCACAGGGGTGCACGCACCTCCTGACAATGGTGGACCGCACTATGCGCTGGCCAGAAGCGGTTCCGCTGGCGGCAACCACGTCCGCAGACGTGGCGCGCGCTTTTTTAACAGCATGGGTGGCACGTTTTGGAGTCCCGTCGGACATTACGTCCGACAGGAGCCCTCAATTTGTTTCCGAACCCGCAGCCTGGGTGTTACAATTCACCGCACAACCGCGTACAACCCACAGGCCAATGGGTTATGCAAGCGTTTTCATAGATCACTGAAAGCAGCACTCAGGGCGTCATTGATGGATGCAAATTGGGTAGACAAGTTACCGTGGGTTTTATTGGGGTTGCGCTCCGCGCCGAAAGAGGATCTGGAAGCTTCCCTGGCAGAGCTCGTTTTTGCGCAGCCACTACGGCTGCCCGGGGAATTTCTGCCAGATAATCCTGCGCCCAGCAGCTCCCCTTCTCAGCTTTTGCAGCGTAGCGCAAACACAGGCACACTGCCGGGCCCTGCCCACCACAGTTTTCCATGTGTTTTTGTGCCTAAAACTTTGAAGAACGCAGAGTTCGTGTTTGTCAGACACGACGCCCACCGCCCTCCATTGCGCCCACCCTATGATGGACCGTTCAGGGTGCTGGAAACAGGGGATAAGACTCAAACCCGCTTTCGTTGTGGCGGACTTGCAAGTGCTGTTGGCTAGGGCCCCTCGGCATGGTAAGACCCCCACGGAGAGCTCCCCAGGGAAACGATTCATCAGAGCAGCCACATGGGCAGAGTGAACCCCCCCCTCCCCTCTCCATGGCTCACCCGCAGTCAGACACACTTCCAGCAGCCTCCCACCGGCACAGCAGTGCCACGGAGGTGGTAAAACCCAGTTGAAGCAGATATGGGAGGAGGCTGAAGCCGAAACAGCGTGTGGGCTGATGTGCTATTGTTCTATCTAAGTTGCTGAGGGGGGGGCAGTGTGGGCCTCAGGCCTCAGGTTATTTCACACCTTAGACAGAGACAATGAATACACATGGGAGAACAGTGGGAGTGGGGGTTGAATGAAGCGAGGTGTTGATGTCCTGCTGTTATTAGGAAGTGCCTTGAATCTTGTGAAGTGTAACTTGATGCAGAGAGAGAAGGATGTTTAATGTGACTAGTCAGTCTGTTCTGTGCTCGTGATGTGACGAGTCATGCTGTTCAGTGCTCGTGAGATGTGAGTGTGCAATAAATCATTTGAAATGAATCTGCCTGTGATTTTACACACTCCACAGGACTACAGATATCTGGAATGGGAAAAGAGCAATTTGCAGACAAAACTCGAGGCCAGCTAATCACATTTGACACAAGTTATGTTGAAAGAGCTGAGTTAGCTGAGCTAGAAAATGAGGGAATGTCCCATTTGCTAAGTATAAAGGACTTGATTGAAAATGCAAAGATGACAGAGTTAGAGATGGTGGGTGAAGAAAAACAGAAGACCTGCAGAAAGAAGTACATGCTTTACTGGCCACACTTCAAGCCAAAGAAGAGGCTATGCATCAGCTAATGAGAAAAAAAACTGAGCCTACAGAGCACACCAATGCACAGACGAGCTTTAGCGCCTCCAGATAACTCCATGTGGCTTTCGGCTTTAGGACTGTGACTAGGATTCTTCTTTGACTTGGCACAGAGGCGTCGTCTCTTCGAATTTAGTCTGCTGGTAGGATCATTAGCTTCCCCAGGCAAGCCCGGGTACTGGCGGAGGGCGCGACGAGAACGCTGATCCATAGCCCTAGCCCACTGTGCGCATGTGGAGAGGAGCAAACAATGGAACACATCATAGAGGCTTGCCCGCTCCAAAGACTGGAAGGAGGATTACACACCCTCCATACAGCAAACCAGGAGGCAACTGCTTGGCTTAAGGACTTTGCATTCGCTAAATAAATAAATAACTCCATGTGGCGTAAAGACTTTAAGATATCAGGCCAAATAGGGGAGCCGGGACAAAAAGACAAGCTCACATTTTCCAGTTTGGCCAGGCAGATTGAAAGTGGGCTCAGTAAAGGCTACCAGGAAGATGAGATCATCGACGCAGTGATTCGCGCCATCACACCAGGCCTGCAGCTGAGAAGTTACCTAGAAGGCAAAGGTAATCTGACTCTTCCTGCCCTGCAGAGGATCCTAAGGTCTCACTATCAGGAGAGAGGGGCTACTGAACTGTACAAGCAGCTTTCCTCAGAAGCTCAGAGCAGTAAAGAGACTCCTCAAAACTTCCTTCTGAGACCCATGGACCTTCGCCAGAAGATTCTTTTCGCGTCCCAGGAAGATGAGTCGGGTCTACAATATGACCCCGCCTTGGTCCAAAGTTTATTCATGCACACCATCCTAACAGGTTTGCAGAATGACATGTAGCCGTACCTTCTTCAGCCCACGACACCTGATGAAGTTTTATTGGAAAAGATGAATATTGCATGCGCTAATGAAAAGGAAAGACAAGACAAGAAGAAACATGCTGTCCCCCAGCGAGCGGCCGCCATGAATGCTGTTCAGCCCAGTGACACCCCTGCACCTGCAGAAAAAAAGACAGTTCAAAAACAAAGCACAGCCGTTCCGTCACCTAATCTGCTGGCAGAGATTAAAGAGATGTGGTCTGAGATGGTATTTTTAAAGGACTTGCGAGCTGAAGTGTCCCAAATCCAAGAAACCATGCAGAAGTCTTCAGCCACAGCACAACCCACCACCAGCGGAGGACCTGAAGACCACTACCCAGCGCCAACTTTCACGCCATACCCACAATACCAGCTGGACCCATCTGCTCAGCACTACTTTCCTCAACAGCAGCCCCAAGCAGCTCTTCAGCAGTACTATCCAGTGCAAGGCCTGGCGCCAATGAGAGGCACTGCACAATTCCAGCCGTGCTTCGCCCCTCAGCGGTACCACATACCCCGCCCACAGCCAAGGTGTTATTATTGCATTCAGACAGGTGAAGAGTTTTGCCAGCACTGTTTTAGCTGTGGGAACAGCGAGCATTTTAGAGCAGGCTGTAAAGCACAGAAGCCAGTGAAACCAGCCAGAGGTAACTCTTTAAACTAGAAGGGGTCACTCCAGCGGGACATGGTGTGACCAGTGACATAAAAAGGTCCCAGTGTTGTTATAGCTGTGCTACACAGGGTGAAAACCAGAGTTTGAAATGTTGTTCAGTGTGTAAAAGTGCCTTGTACTGCTCCAAAGAGTGTCGAGGAGAGTGCTGGCCCATACACAAAGCCAAATGTAAGCCCTACACCTGTGGTAGTATTCGTAAAGGGAGGAGTGAGCATTTTCAGGCAGGCTGTAGAGCATATAGGGAGCATAATCCTGCAAGAGGGAGGGAAGCAGAGAGCCCGAAAGGCAGTAGTCCATCCAGCCCGGCAGCCGCAGCTCCAGCAGGGAATAAGAAGGTCATCGCAACAAATGTCTTGGGTACAGTCAAATGGTTCAATGTCAGAAATGGATATGGTTTCATCAATAGGAATGACACAAAAGAAGACGTTTTTGTACACCAGACAGCCATCAAAAAGAACAACCCGAGAAAATACCTTTGCAGTGTTGGGGATGGCGAAACTGTGGAGTTTGATGTAGTTGAAGGAGAAAAGGGAGCAGAGGCGGCAAATGTTACTGGCCCAAGAGGCACTGCAGTTCAGGGAAGCAGATATGCCGCTGACAGGAGCCGCTATAGGCCCTACCCCAGGAGGAGAGGCCCTCCCCATGGAGACTATCCAAAGAACTACCAGAGTGATGGAGAGGGTGAACCTGGACGTGACAAAGGCAGCGGGGAGGGGGGGGGGGGCGCCCCCAAAGCAGACCAGCAGCAACAACAGCGCAGACCCACTTACCCTGGCAGACAGTACTTCCTACCACACTTTGTACGTAAACGCTACGGCTGCCGGCCCCGTACACCAACTCACCACGTGGAGGAGCTGATAAGCTGCGAAATCACTGGGGGGACGCAATCCATGCTGTGGTAAGACAAGTTGGGCAGGATAGTCCCATTTATGAACTGAAACCTGAGAGAGGTAGATCTAGAACTTTGCATCGCAATCTTCTTCTGCCATGTGATCATTTGCCTTTGGAGACTTTTTTTTTTTTTTTGTTACTTATTTGTACCCGTAGGTAGACTTGGTTTGCAGTCTGGTGACAAGCCACCGGCTGCTGGTCGCTGCGTGCGCGAGCGCCCTAAACCTACATGTTTTTGGTATGCGGGAGGAAACCGGAGAAATCCCGGAGTAAACCCACGCAACACGGGGAGAACATGCAAACTCCACACAGCTCACTGTTGGTCGGGGGCTGGGATCTAACCCACGATCTCATGATCCCCGCGATCCCCCGGCCGAGGGTAAAACTGTGCTGCCACAGTGCTAAACCACTGCGCCACCGTGCAGCCTTGTTCAAAGAATACACCACTACCAGATCAGCGGAGACACCGGAGATTCACTCAGAAGAGGACGATGATGATGAGGACGAGTATTATCCAGTACCACTTCACTTGAGCGCCCGCCCCGATTCGCCACCGCCTGAGAGGACCGCAGACCCAGCTCAGCAGGAGGACAACATACCTGAAGAGGTGCAGCAGGAGACAGAGCTTGAAGCTGCAGCAGCTGACCGGCCACCAGAGGACGACATTGGTCAGGTAGAGGACTTACCTGCGGAGGTAAGCCTTCCTTTACCGCACCCTCCTTCTCCTACCTATAGTGATCCTGGTGAGGAAGTGAATCAGAGACCTAGACGCAACGCTAGAAAACCGAAAGTATTCACTTATGATACATTGGGTACACCAGCATGCTATAATATACAGACGTTGCCTTATTATGCTGAACCGACCATGTCATGGGTATACAGTGTCCATCCTTTCTACTTCCAAGAGCTTTGTGGTAAATGTTCATGAGTTGGTGGTCATTTTGTATACTTGAAGTAGAGTAAATGCAGTTACATTGGACTCACACTGAAAGATTGAGTTTTAAGGTCGTTTGACTCATTGGGACTGATGTAAAAGAAAAAAAGCGGGGGGGGGGACTGCATTGGTGTTTATCCCAGTATGCACAGGATATGCACTTAAAGTGTAATGGACACTTGAGACTGTGAATGAGTTCATCTCAAAGCTAGAATGTATGAAAAGAGTTCCAGCCTGTCATATATGCATTATTTGGACTCAAAATTGAATGTATCAAAAGAGTTCCAGCCTGTCATATGTGTTATTTGGACTCAAAACTGAATGTATCAAAATAGTTCCAGTCTGTAACAAAATGCATACTCAAGAAACACTGGATAATGAGCATCTGATACTTGCATAACAGAATGTATGAAAAGAGTTCCAGTCTGTAAACTTTTTTGTTGAATTAGTTGACTATACACTCTTTGAGAATTTTGCACTGTGACAGTGGTTATTATACATTTCACATGTCCTGATGTTGGGGACAACATCTATTTTGAGGGGGAGTATGTGACGGGTTAAAAATGGTGATTAATAGTATGTGACGGGTTAAAAATGGGGATTAATGGGTTAATTAAAAGCGTATCATACACAGGTTAAGAAGCAGATTACAGGCTAAAAAGTCAGTTAAAAAGCTGATTGTAGACTTCCGGTTATGGCAGCCACTTAGAAGGGTGTGCTCCGCTCTGCTCTGCTCCTTATGATAAAAAAGTAGGCTAAAACTCTCCCAATTGGAACAAAAACCTACTCTAGCATTTGGGGGCGGATATGGTAAAAACTAAGGCTGTGAAATCAGGCGGAGGAAAAACTGATTCGACGAAACAAGCCAAGTTAACAGATTTCCACGCTCGTGACGCAGCAGATAAAACACCTGTGACCATGGCTGAGAAGGGAGCTAACGGTGGTGCGGTGACTGCCGAAGGAACGAATGTGGTCCTTGCTGCCATCAGCGCTATGAGAACAGACTTTTCGTCTAAGTTTGATGGGATTATAGCTGCGATTGAAGCTATGAGAAAGGAATTAAGCGACTGTATGGAGCGAATATCGCAGGCAGAGCTCCGGATCTCCAACGCTGAAGATGACGTCAACAGCCTGCAATTAAAGGTCCAAACATTGGAATTAAAAAATAAACGTCTGGAAGATAACGTCTTGGACTTAGAATCCCGGTCGAGACGGAATAATTTAAGGCTTGTGGGCCTTCTGGAGGGGGTGGAGGAACAGGACGCGTGTTCCTTTTTGGAAAAGTGGATTCCAGAAGTGCTGAATAACGCAGATCTACAGTCATCAGTTGTCTTGGAAAGCGCACACCGAATCGGCCCACCGAGAGATAAGAAGACAGCACTGAGGACGCTAATTATGAAGTTCCTCAACTACAGGGACAAGATGACGGTCTCCAGCGCAGCGCGTACTAAAGGAGAAATTAAATACCAGGATCAACAGGTGCGGTTCTATCCAGATTTGGCCGCAGGAATCCAACAATTAAGGAAACAATTTGACCCCGCCCGTAAAGAGCTGCGCAGCCTTGGAATTCGTCACGGGGTGATTCATCCGGCAAGACTGCTGGTCACGTATAAAGGGAGAACCCAAGTCTTTAAGACCCCTCAGGAGGCGCAGGAACTTAATAAGCAGATCCAAGGAGAGACTGGCGAGAGCCAAGCATGAAGCAAGAACAAGATATAAAAGGTAGAATATTTAAGCAAGTGTTCAAGTATCTGACTGATTTGAAACATATAGCATGTCTACAAAACATAGATGGTATTATATATTTAAAAAAAAAAAAAAGCTATGATGTACAAAGTTGCTATAAAATTTTGGAGTTAAATTGGAAAAACTACAGAAGAGAGTTATTGTCATGTCATTAAAAGTAGCAGAGTCAGGGTGATTGAGAGGAGGAAAGAGTGAGTGGTTTGACTGATCCTCACAGGGGAGGAGCAGATTCAGGCTATAGCGGGAGACGGATTTTTTTTATTTTTTTTTATTTTGGGGGGATTACCACGAATGTGGGAAGGGGGAATTTATTTGTGTGTAGTTTGTGGGATGAATGTTCAACCATCCATGTTTTTGCTTCTCTGCATGAGCATGTTTATATTGCAAGGTAATCTCAAACTCTTTATTGATCATAGACCAAAGCGTTAAGCTTAATTTAACATCATGGAATTGCAGAGGTCTACAAAATCTAAAAAAACTTAAACAAGTTTTGAATAAAATAAAAGACATAGGTTCAAAAATTGTGTTTTTACAAGAAACTCATCTAATAGAGGAGGATGTAAAAAGAATAAGGAGGAGATGGCAAGGAAGTGTGTTCACCTCATCATTTTCATCTCGAGCCAGGGGAGTTATGACTCTCATACATAAATCAGTCCCATTTCAAGTGAAAAATGTAATTGGAGATAAATTGGGAAGATATCTAATCATCCAAGGATCTTTGTTATTAGAAAATATAAATCTGGTGAACTTATATGGTCCCAATATAGATGATCAAAACTTCGTCGTTAATTTATTTTTTACTTTAGCATCACTCACAGGGCTATATATAATAGCAGGGGACTTTAATTGTACATTGAATCCCAGTATAGATAGGTCAACAGGACAGGACTGTACGCACAATGGTTGTAGGATGACCATTAATCATTTTATGAAAGAATTGAGATTGCTAGATATATGGAGAGAAATGAAACCACAAGTCAAAGCCTATTCTTGTTATTCTAACACCTACAAGACATTTTCACGTATTGACTATTTTTTGATCTCCACAGAATTAAGGTCCAAGATTCAAAATTGTTTCTATGATAACATTGTGATTTCTGATCACGCACCCTGCTGTATAATATATGTAGATAAGAAATTGACAAAGGCTCCTGGTAGGTGGCAATTTCAGCATAAATGGCTTCAAGATGAGGAATTTGTTAAGTACATAGAAAAACAGATAGATGAGTTCTTTGATATCAACACTACACAAACATCAGCATGTATAAAATGGGAAGCTTTCAAAGCTTTTATTAGGGGGCATATTATCAGTTATACAGGTTCAAAATCTAGGAAGACTCGAGAGGAGAGAGTCCAATTGGAACGTAAAATAAAAATTCTTCAAGAAAAAGTGTATGCAGGAAGTAATCCCAAATTAGAGAATAAATTACTGATTTTGAGAGCTGAATATGACAAAAAATCAGCGAATAGAGCTGCCTCGAGTCTTCTAAGATTGAAGCAAACCTTTTATGAACAAGGTGAAAAATCAGGAAAAGTATTGGCATGGCAGATTAAACAATTAGAATTTAAAACACCAATTACCAGTATTATAAGTAACGGACAGGCAGTCGTAGATCCTTTAGAAATTAACAGTGCCTTTAGAGATTATTATGAAAAACTATATGATACAAAAAATGAAACTGACTTAACAAAACTAAATGGGTTTTTGGACGGATTATCTATACCATGTATTCCAAATGAAAACAGGGAGATACTGGAGTCAAAAATTAGTCAAGAAGAAGTTGGGCTAGCCATTGATAATATGAAATCAGGAAAAAGTGCAGGACCTGACGGTCTTCCAGTTGACCTCTATAAAAAAATTAAGAATAAATTAATAAAACCATTTTTAGAAATGGTTTTAGAAGCATTTCAAAATAGTAAATTACCGCCATATATAAATAATGCCTTAATTATACTGTTGCCAAAACCAGGTAAACCTTCTAATAAATGTGAAAACATGAGACCAATAAGCCTATTAAATGCAGACCTTAAGATAATCTGTAAAATTTTAGCCAGACGACTACAAGAAATATTACCAAATATAATTAACCGAGATCAGAATGGCTTTATAATGGGAAGACAAGGCTTCCATAATGTAAGAAGACTATTTAATATAATTTATTCTAATAAAGAAGCGCCGGATACAGCTCTCCTATCATTGGATGCTGAAAAGGCCTTTGATAGGGTCAAATGGCCCTTTCTTTTTGAAGTTTTACAAAGGTTTGGACTTGGAAAGAATTTCATAAAATGGGTTCAGATAATATACAATAATGCTACAGCAGAAATCCTAACAAATAGCAATATCTCACAATCAATAAAAATTAATAGAGGTTGTCGACAAGGTTGTCCACTTTCACCTTTACAGTTTACTATGGCAATTGAACCTTTAGCGATGGCAGTACGTTTACATCCACAAATATATGGAATTAAAGTAGGACCAACAGAACATAAAATCTCACTGTATGCTGATGACATAATTTTGTTTATGTCGAATCTTAAAAAAATCAATTCCATCCATCCATCCATCTTCTACCGCTTTTCCGGAGGTCCGGGTCGCAGAGGCAGCAGTTCAAGCAGAGAAGCCCAGACTTCCCTCTCCCCAGCCACCTGCTCCAGCTCTTCAGAGGGGATACCAAGGCGTTCTCAGACCAGCTGGGAGACATAGTCTCTCCACCGAGTCCTGGGTCTGCCCCGGGGTCTCCTCCCAGTGGGACGTACCTGAAACACCTCAAGTGGGAGGCGTCCAGGAGGCATCCTAATCAGATGCCCATACCACCTCAACTGACTCCTTTCAATGTGGAGGAGCAGCGGTTCTACTCTGAGCCTCTCCCGGATGACTGAGCTCCTCACCCTATCTCTGAGGGTGAGCCCAGCAATCCTACGGAGAAAGCTCATTTCAGCCGCTTGTATCCGCGATCTCGTTCTTTCGGTCATTACCCAAAGCTCGTGACCATAGGTGAGAGTAGGAACGTAGATTGACTGGTAAATCGACAGCTTTGTCTTAGAACTAAGCTCCCTCTTCACCACAACAGACCGGTACAACGTCCGCATCACTGCAGATGCTGCTCCAATCCGTCTGTCGATCTCTCGCTCCATTTTCCCCTCACTCGTGAACAAGACCCCAAGATACTTAAACTCCTCCACTTGGGGCAGGAGCCTGTCCCCAACCCGGAGAGGACAATCCACCTTTTTCCGACTGAGGACCATGGACTCGGACTTGGAGGTGCTGATTCTCATCCCAGCCGCTTCACACTCAGCGGCAAACCGTCCCAGCAAGAGCTGTAGGTCATTGCTGGATGAAGCCAACAGGACAACATCATCTGCAAACAAGAGAGATGAGATCCTGTGGTCACCAAGCATGACACCCTCCATTCCCTGGCTGCGCCTAGAAATCCTGTCCATAAAAATTATGAACAGGATCGGTGACAAAGGGCAGCCCTGGCGGAGTCCAACTCTCACTGGGAATGACTCCGACCGAGTGTTGGCAATACGAACCAAACTCTCACAACGGTCGTACAGAGACCGAATAGCTCGTAACAACAAGCCCGATACCCCATACTCCCGAAGCACCCCCCACAAAAATCCACGAGGGACGCGGTCAAATGCCTTCTCCAAGTCCACAAAACACATGTAAACTGGTTGGGCAAACTCCCACGAACCCTCAAGAATTCTCAAGAGGGTAAAGAGCTGGTCCGATGTCCCACGGCCAGGACGAAAACCACATTGCTCCTCCTGAATCCGAGGTTCGACCAACGGCCGGACTCTCCTCTCCAGTACCTTGGCATAGACCTTCCCAGGGAGGCTGAGGAGTGTGATCCCTCTAAAGTTGGAGCACACCCTCCGGTCCCCTTTTTTGAAGAGAGGAACCACCACCCCGGTTTGCCATGCCAAAGGCACTGCCCCCGACCTCCACGCAATGTTGCAGAGGCGTGTCAACCATGACAACCCAACAACATCCAGGGCCTTGAGGTACTCAGGGTGAATCTCGTCCACCCCCGGGGCCCGGCCACCAAGGAGATTTTTAACCACCTTGGCGACCTCAGCCCCTGTGATAGGCGAGTCATCCCCCTCGTCCCCAAACCCTGCTTCCTCTGTGGAAGGCGTATCAGTGGGATTGAGGAGATCCTCGAAGTATTCCTTCCACCGCCCGACGATATCCCCAGTTGAAGTCAACAGTGTCCCATCCGCACCATACACAGTGTGGACGGGGAGCTGCTTTCCCCTCCTGAGCCGCCGAACAGTTTGCCAGAATCTCTTTGAAGCCGACTGAAAGTCTTGTTCCATGGCCTCACCGAACTCCTCCCATACCCGGGTTTTTGCTTCAGCAACCACCCAAGCTGCACTCCGCTTGGCCTGCCGGTACACCTCAGCTGCTTCGGGAGTCCCACAAGCCAACCAAGCTTGATAGGACTCCTTCTTCAGCTTAATGGCCCCCCTCACCACTGGTGTCCACCACTTGGTTCGGGGGTTGCCACCACGAGATGCACCGACCACCTTGCGGCCGCAGCTCTGGGCCGCCGCTTCAACAACAGAGGTGGAGAACATGGCCCATTCAGACTCCATGTCTCCAGACTCCCTCGGAATGTGGATGAAGTTCTTCCGGAGGTGGGAGTTGAAGACCTCCCGGACAGGGGCCTCAGCCAGACGCTCCCAGCACACCCTCACTATACGTTTGGGTCTACCAGGTCTGAATGGCTTCCTCCCCTGCCATCGGATCCAACTCACCACCAGGTGGTGATCAGTTGACAGCTCTGCACCTCTCTTTACTCGGGTGTCCAAGACATACGGTCGCAGGTCTGATGATACGATAACAAAATCGATCATCGACCTGCGACCTAGGGTGTCCTGGTGCCAGGTGCACATATGGACACCCTTATGCTTGAACATGGTGTTCGTTATAGACAGACTGTGGTTAGCACAGAAGTCCAATAACTGAACACCACTCGGGTTCAGATCGGGCAGGTCATTCCTCCCAATCACCCCCCTCCAGGTTTCACTGTCGTTGCCCACGTGCGCATTGAAGTCCCCCAGTAGGACAATGGAGTCTCCAGGAGGAGTACCCTCCAGCACCCCAGTCACAGACTCCAAAAAGGGTGGGTACTCTGAAACATCATTTGGTGCATAGGTACAAATGATGGTCAGGACCCGTTTCCCAACCCGAAGGCGCAGGGAAGCAACCCTTTCGTCCACCGGGGAAAACTTCAATATAGAGGCAGCAAGGTGGGGCGATACAAGAATACCCACCCCTGCTCGTCGCCTCTCGCCCGGGGCAACTCCAGAAAAGGCCAAGCTCCAGCCCCTCTCCAGGAGACTGGTTCCGGAACCGGAGCTGTGTGTTGAGGTGAGGCCGACTATATCTAGCCAGTATCGCTCAACCTCGTACACCAGCTCAGGCTCCTTCCCCACCAGAGAGGTGACATTCCACGTACCAAAAGCCAGTTTAGAAAGCTTGGGATCAGTCCGCCAAGGTCTCCGCCTTTGACCGCCACCTAATCCACATAGCACCGGACCCCCATGATCCCTCCTGCAGGTGGTGGACCCACTGGAGGGCGGACCCATGTAACTCCTTCGGGCTGAGCCCGGCCGGGTCCCATGGGTGGAAACCCGGCCACCAGACGCTAGCCTTCGAGCCCCTCCCCCAGGCCTGGCTCCAGGGTGGGGCCCCGGTAACCCCATACCGGGCGGGGTACACTGAATCCTTGATATACAATTTATCATGAGAGTCTGTTGGATCGTTCTTAGTCTGGCCCTTCACCCAGGACCAGTTTGTCTTGGGAGACCCTATCAGAGGCAAATTGCCCCCGGACAACATAGCTCCTGGGATCACTGGGGCACGCAACCCCCCCCACCACGATAAGGTGACGATCCATGAGGAGATGATCCATTTAATAAAGAACTTTGGGGAAATATCAGGATATAAAATAAATAAAAATAAATCTTCAATATTAATGCTAAATGAGACCCAGAGAAAGCACCCAGCTACTGAGGTAAATCAATTCAATGTTGTAAATCAGTTTAAATATTTAGGAATTCAAATTGTGCCTAAGTTAGAATCAGCCGCTAGTATCAACTATGAAGCCTTAATGACAGACATTGAGTTACTTCAGAGATGGATGTCACTACCAATGTCGATGATCGGGAGAGTTAATATACTTAAAAGTAATATCTTACCCAAAATCCATCCATCCATCCATCCATCTTCTACCGCTTTTCCGGAGGTCCGGGTCACGGAGGCAGCAGTTCAAGCAGAGAAGCCCAGACTTCCCTCTCCCCAGCCACCTGCTCCAGCTCTTCAGAGGGGATACCAAGGCGTTCCCAGACCAGCTGGGAGACATAGTCTCTCCACCGAGTCCTGGGTCTGCCCCGGGGTCTCCTCCCAGTGGGACGTGCCTGAAACACCTCAAGTGGGAGGCGTCCAGGAGGCATCCTAATCAGATGCCCATACCACCTCAACTGACTCCTTTCAATGTGGAGGAGCAGCGGTTCTACTCTGAGCCTCTCCCGGATGACTGAGCTCCTCACCCTATCTCTGAGGGTGAGTCCAGCAATCCTACGGAGAAAGCTCATTTCAGCCGCTTGTATCCGCGATCTCGTTCTTTCGGTCATTACCCAAAGCTCGTGACCATAGGTGAGAGTAGGAACGTAGATTGACTGGTAAATCGACAGCTTTGCCTTAGAACTAAGCTCCCTCTTCACCACAACAGACTGGTACAACGTCCGCATCACTGCAGATGCTGCTCCAATCCGTCTGTCGATCTCTCGCTCCATTTTCCCCTCACTCGTGAACAAGACCCCAAGATACTTAAACTCCTCCACTTGGGGGAGGAGCTTGTCCCCAACCCGGAGAGGACAATCCACCTTTTTCCGGCTGAGGACCATGGACTCGGACTTGGAGGTGCTGATTCTCATCCCAGCCGCTTCACACTCAGCGGCAAACCGTCCCAGCAAGAGCTGTAGGTCATTGCTGGATGAAGCCAACAGGACAACATCATCTGCAAACAAGAGAGATGAGATCCTGTGGTCACCAAGCATGACACCCTCCATTCCCTGGCTGCGCCTAGAAATCCTGTCCATAAAAATTATGAACAGGATCGGTGACAAAGGGCAGCCCTGGCGGAGTCCAACTCTCACTGGGAATGACTCCGACCGAGTGTTGGCAATACGAACCAAACTCTCACAACGGTCGTACAGAGACCGAATAGCTCGTAATAACAAGCCCGATACCCCATACTCCCGAAGCACCCCCCACAAAAATCCACGAGGGACGCGGTCAAATGCCTTCTCCAAGTCCACAAAACACATGTAAACTGGTTGGGCAAACTCCCACGAACCCTCAAGAATTCTCGAGAGGGTAAAGAGCTGGTCCGATGTCCCACGGCCAGGACGAAAACCACATTGCTCCTCCTGAATCCGAGGTTCGACCAACGGCCGGACTCTCCTCTCCAGTACCTTGGCATAGACCTTCCCAGGGAGGCTGAGGAGTGTGATCCCTCTAAAGTTGGAGCACACCCTCCAGTCCCCTTTTTTGAAGAGAGGAACCACCACCCCGGTTTGCCATGCCAAAGGCACTGCCCCCGACCTCCACGCAATGTTGCAGAGGCGTGTCAACCATGACAACCCAACAACATCCAGGGCCTTGAGGTACTCAGGGCGAATCTCGTCCACCCCTGGGGCCCGGCCACCAAGGAGATTTTTAAGCACCTTGGCGACCTCAGCCCCTGTGATAGGCGAGTCATCCCCCTCGTCCCCAAACCCTGCTTCCTCTGTGGAAGGCGTCTTCCACAGTATCTTACCCAAAATACTATATTTATTTCAATACATTCCTTTACCACCACCTTCAGATTTATTCTCAAGAATTAAAAAAAGTTAGTGGAATTTATATGGAACAGTAGGAAGGCTAGATTACGTCTGTCCTTACTATATTTGCCATTTGATCGTGGAGGTCTGAAATGTCCAGACTTTATGTTGTATTACTGGTCAGCACAACTGAGGTCTATGACATATTATTTTTCATCAAATGATCTCCCTCACTGGACGGAGATGGAATCATACAATTTACCTTTACCTCTTCCCTTATTCATACGTATACTCAGACTCGGCAAAAAAATTACAGAAACAAGTTAAAAATCCTATTGTAAAGCATATGATCAAAATATGGTATGAAATCAAAAAATATTTAAAAGAACTGCACTTATTGTCACAATTTAGCCCAATATGGGGTAATCAATATTTTACACCAGGGAGAGCAGATGCTGTATTTAAATTATGGAATTTAAAAGGGATTCAAAAGATTCAGGACTTATATTTGGCACGTTCAGACAACATAATGTCTTTTGAAGAACTGAGGGCTAAATTTAATCTTAATAGAACACATTTTTTTCAAATATCTTCAGCTTAGGAATTTTATTCGATCAAATCAAAATAATGCTCTCACCCGTCCTACCTATTCATACTTGGAAAAAATTTTGACGAAAAATAGTAAGAGAAAGGGTATTATTTCAGAGTTCTATAACTCACTGATATTATCCTCAAGTGAAAACTCACAGAAAAGAATGAATTATTGGAAAGAAGACCTACAAATTGAAATTTCAGAGGAACAATGGGAATTGGCTTGTGCAGAAGCTCAAACCAAATCAATAAATGTACGTCTTAAATTGATACATTTTAAATGGTTAATGCGGATGTATGTTACACCGGTGGAGTTAAATAGATATAACAAAAACATACCAGATACGTGCACAAAATGTATGGAATGTAAAGGAACTCTATTTCATTGTTTATGGGAATGTAGAAAAATTAGAATGTTTTGGGAAGAGGTGAGGGTAACAATTGAAAAAATAATTTCAAAACAACTCATATTGAATCCTAAATTGTTTTTGTTGGGTCTGTATCCAGAAAAGCATAACTTTAATAAGAGTGAAAGAACATTTATAGACCTCAGTTTGCTTAACGCCAAAAAATGTATTGCACTACTGTGGAAAAAGACTCAAGAACCAGATGTGACTCAGTGGTTAAGACAGATGTTAACAAACCTTCCACTAGAAAGAATAACATACATATTGAAATCAAAGGAAAATGTGTTTGAGAATATATGGAGACCTTTCATTGATTATGTAAAGAAACTAAACATAACTTCTGAAGAAGAAGGTGAATGATGTGTGTGGACCTTGTAAATTCCAAATAGGTGAATGTATAATATGTATACTTATGCAATGGATTACCTAGGCTAAACAGAGGAGCATTGTTTGACTTGTTTTGTTAATGGTTGATGGTGTTTTTGGAATATTTGTTTTTTTTTTTGGTTTGCTTTAGTGTTGGGGTTTGATTGTTGGTGTCATGTTTGTTGAAAAAAGGTTCAATAAAAATATTGTGGGAAAAAAAAAAGCTGATTGTAGACAATATATACAGTTAGGGATGAGAGTTAAAAAGATTAATGTTTCATTATTGTTTTTGCACATGATTGTTACATTTAAAACATCAGTACAGTATTAGGGGGTTTGGATGCTGTGTGTACTGTTTACGGTTTGTTGAATGTCCAATGATTCACAAATTGATTGCTTTTGCCCGGAGAGGGAACTGTGTTGTGCACTTGCGCAGAAGTGTCCAAGTTCAATGAGTCACAAATTGATTGCTTTTGCCTGGAGAGGGAACTGTGTTGTGTGCTTGCGCAGAAGTGTCCATGTCCTTTTTGAATAAAGCGAGATGGAGTGAAGACGCAGACTGCGACTCTCTTCATTATTTCTTGTTCAAAAGCACCACGCACCTCTCCCGAACTGTGGAGCAGAGGGCGCAGCCCCAGCAACACGGCAAGCATCCCAGAGACGGCCCGGACGGAAAGCCCCAGCAACACGTGCGCCGTTTCGGTCAAACTACCGGACTTTTGGCTGCACGACCCGCGGCCTTTGTTCCTCCACACCGAGGCTCAGTTCGCCCTCCGGGGAATAACGGCAGATGACACCAGATATTACTATGTGGTTCACTGTGAGGGCTCTGGTGGTGAGGATGATCTGATCTGCCTCCTGGGCTAGCGCACGGTAGTCACGCGTGGCCAGCAACAGCGAGTTGGCAAGGACCGCTCTTGCCTCTGTTGGGAGGTTCCGGAGGAAAAGGTGGGCAAACAGAAAATGCCCGTCGTCCGTGCCCATCAACGCTAACATCTTCTCCATCAGTTCGACTGCCGACCCATCTCCTAACTCGGAGCGCCTCAGGAGCCTCTCTGCTCTCTCACAGTCCAAGAGTGTGTAGCACCGGGTCAGCGCAGCATTGAGAGTCCCATATTTATCGTGGGCTGGGGGCTGTTGGAGCAGGCTCGCTACTTGCTGAGTCGTGCGAGCGTCCAGCGCTGCGACCACATAGTAATATCTGGTGTCATCTGCCGTTATTCCCCAGAGGGCAAACTGAGCCTCGGTGTGGAGGAACCAAGACTGCAGGTCGTGCAGCCAAAAGTCCGCTAGTTTGACCGAAACGGCGCACGCGTTGCTGGGGCTTTCCGTCCGGGCCGTCTCTGGGATGCTTGCCGCGTTGCTGGGGCTTCCCATCCGGGCTGACTCTGGGGTTTTTGCCTCGTGTTCCATAATTCGTCAAGGGTCACCAGTGTGGAGAGTGCAATAAGAAACCAGACTTGCACGGCAGACGAACTTTATTCACACACAGAAAAAGCATTAATCTCATACACCAGGGTCTCTCATTTTATATCACTCCACTCCTTCCCCATGCTGCCTGAGATCTTGCATCACAATACATTCAACACATCATCACCCCCACTGTCCCCGCAGCTACTCCTTCCTGCTGCATTACCATAACTTCTCCCATCACAATACCTTATTGTCCTCATCTGTTTAACCCCCCCCCCCCCCGCTCTACTGGCAGAGGGACCATTTGCCTCCCCTCTGCTTCCAGTCTGAGATGATTATCCCAGCGTGGGTTTCCTACAGTATAGCACTTTTCACAAATATATATCACAAAGTGCTTCTCAGCAAGTTAAAATTGACAAATACCCAGAAATTAAATTCAATAGAAATAACATACAATATGTCATCACCCGCAACTCACGGGCTTCCACCTCAGCTGCGCGCACACTTGCTCCTCGTTAAGGCGCAGCTATTTATTCCATTCTGCCCTGAGCTGCGGCCTGGAGCCGTCTGTCTCCCTGCGTAGTCAACTCGGCAACTTCCTTCTCATCAGGCCTGCTGACGACTCGTCTGACACGTAAGCTGTCATTTTTGCCTTACCTTCTCCCGTTCAGACTTCCCCTGTGCACAGGTGGATTCCTTGGCGGCGGACTCTCTCTCCCTCATCACGCTGCTCCTCTACCTCGCTGCATCATCCCGGACGCACAGCAGGACGCTGTCTCCAAGGCTTGGAACTTGCCACGCCAGCCCCCGCGCCGCTACAAGTAAGCACAGTACATCTTCACTCTCCCGTGTGGTTGCCCAGCTAATCCCTGCTCTCCTCTCTTATAGGGTTGCCTGGCCGTACGGCGTACTGCTCTGTCCTGACTACATCCTCCACCCACATCACACTCATATCTCACATACACGCATCCACACACAAACATTGCTGCAAATAAAGCTTTCAAATCTGTCTGAGCCTGCGTGCGTGTTTCCTGGGCCAAACAATATGTCAGTACAGCTCCAGCAAAGTGGCCCAGCGGACAGCGGGCTCGCACGCCGTTTTTCCACCCTCGAGGCTCGGGTAGATATGATAGCTCATCAGCAGCAGGTGATTTTGAACCAACTTACCTCAATTACTAATCGGTTAGACCGCCTGGACCCTCCGCGGGCTTTCCCTCCGGGTCCTCTTGGCGTTGCGGCTCCGGGTGCCTCCACGGCCGGCCAGCCTAGCTCGGGAGCGCCTACCCATCTCACACCTATCCCAACTCCTGCTCACTTCAACGGGAAACTCGGTGGAGCAAAGGGGTTTATCCTGCAGTGTGAGTCGTTGTTTCTGCGCGTTCCCGGGGATTTCCCCTCAGACCATAGCCGAATCGGGTACATGGCTAACCTTCTCGAGGGGCGAGCGTTAGCTTGGGCTTACGCTGTAATGACGAAGCCCAGCTACGCAAACCTCTCGTATGACCGGTTCGTGTGGGACTTCTTAGAAGTCTTTGATCATTCCTGACTCGACAGCGTCCTCGCGGACCAGCTCCTCAGTCTCCAACAGGGAGCCCGGTCCGCGGCGGAGTACGCGGTCGACTTCCGGGTGGCAGCGGAGGAGGTGGTTTGGGGAGAGGCTTCTCTCTGCAGCATTTTCCTCCGTAGCCTTAATTCTGGTCCGAGGGATGAACTAGCTGGTCGGGATCTCCCAGGGCGACTCTCTGAGCTGATCTCGCTCACGATTAGCCTGGACAACACGCTGCGTGAGCGGGCTGCGGAGCGGAAGTCTGTCAGCCGCTCGCGCGGAGCTTCCCTCCGCCCAGCTCAGTCGCACCCTCTGGCATTACCAGCTCCGGAGTCCGCCGATGAACCAGAGGACATGGCCATTGGGCGCACTAGGCTCCCTCTAGCGGAGAGACAACGCCGGCGGGAACGGGGTCTCTGCATGTACTGCGGAGATGACCGGCATCCCGTGGAGCTGTGCCCGGTGAAGCCAAACGGGGAAGTCCGCGAGTCCCTATAGGGGGCCTCGCGGACTCTAACCGATCCAATCCCCTATCTTCTTGCACACTGCCCATACGTTTCTGCCACAACTCCACCGGGCATTCCACTCACGCGCTGGTGGATTCTGGGGCAGAGCAGAATTTTATTTCTAAGAGCCTGGCAACCCGTTTGGGCATACCCTGCCAACTGCTGCCTAACCCCCTGAACTTGGTGACGCTCTCACGCTCTTCTCTGGGCACAGTTACACACCGCACTAAGCCAGTTCCCATCATCGTCTCCGGCAACCACCGGGAGGATCTGACCCTCTACATCCTGCCCTCCTTGTCGGACCATGTCATTCTGGGTTACCCCTGGCTGCGGCTGCATAACCCTGTCCTGGATTGGAGAACCGGCAGCGTCCTGTCCTGGAGCACCTTCTGCCTGGGCACCTGCCTCCAGTCGGCGGCTTGCGCTCCATCTTCCCCTCTGCCGGCCCCGGTCTCTGAGCCCCCGGACCTGACTCTGGTGCCGCAGGAGTTCCATGACTTGGGGGCAGCATTCAGTAAGTCTAGAGCCTTGTCCCTTCCGCCACATCGACCCTACAACTGTGCAATTAACATCCGCCCGGGGGCTCCCCTGCCATCTGGCCGCCTATACAGTCTCTCTGCACCGGAACGCGAGGCGATGGATACTTACATTAAGGAGTCACTCAGCGCTGGGATCATCCGCCCCTCCTCGTCCCCGCTTGGCGTGGGTTTCTTCTTCGTGGGCAAGAAGGATGGGTCCCTACGTCCCTGTATTGACTTCAGAGCATTAAACGACATCACGATTAAGGACCGCTACACCCTGCCGCTCATGGACACTGCTTTCCACTCCCTCCAGGGGGCGACCTGGTTCACCAAGCTTGACCTCCGCAGCGCCTACCATCTCGTTAGGATCCGGGAGGGAGACGAGTGGAAGACGGCCTTTAGGACACCCAGCGGCCACTTCGAGTATCTCGTGATGCCGTTCGGGCTCACCAACGCACCTGCCGTCTTCCAGCGCCTTATAAACGACGTTCTGCGGGACTTCCTGGGAGTTTTCGTCTTCGTCTAGCTCGACGACATACTCATCTTCTCCAGATCACGCGAGGAGCAGCAGGCCCATGTGAAGTGGGTCCTGCAACGTCTGCTGGAGAATCGTTTGTTCATTAAGGCAGAGAAGTGTGAATTCTACGCCCAGACCACCTCCTTCCTGAGGTTCGTGATCTCCCACAATCAGATCCTCCCCGACCCCGCTAGGGTTAAAGCGGTGGTTGAGTGGTCCACGCCGACCTCTAGGAAGCAGGTGCAGCAATTCATCGGGTTTGCTAATTTCTACCGGCGCTTTGTCCCCAACTACAGCGCCATCGTCTCCCCCCTGACCCACCTCACGTCATCGAAAGTGCCTTTTCAGTGGTCTGAGGAAGCGGCTACCGCCTTTAAGACTCTCCAGGCGGAGTTCTCGTCCTCCCGGGTCCTGACCCAGGTTGATCCCGCTCTTCAGTGTCTGGTGGAGGTTGACACGTCCGACATGGGGGTGGGAGCGGTGCTTTCCCAGTGATCACCGGTGGATGGTGTCAAGCGGCCCTGCGCCGCCTTCTCCAGGAAGCTATCAGTGGCAGAGCGAAATTATGACGTCGGCGACAGGGAGCTCCTCGCGGTCAAACTCGCCCTACAGGAGTGGCGTCACTGGTTAGAGGGGGCAGCCCAGCCCTTTGTGGTCTGGACGGACCATAAAAACCTCGAGTACTTGAGGTCAGTGAGGCGCCTGAATGCCCGCCAGGCGCGCTGGTCCCTATTCTTTACTTGCTTTAACTTTACCATCACGTACCGTCCAGGCTCGAAGAATGGGTTGCCCAACGCCCTGTCCAGACAATTCGCCCCAGAAGGTCCAGAGAAGTCCGAGCATACCATCCTGCCCGATTCGTGCGTCGTGGGGGCGATTGCATGGTCCATCAAGGACAAGATTCTGAAGGCTCAGGAGGTGGAGCCGGATCCCGGCAGGGGGCCAGAGAGGAGGATTTATGCTCCTTCGGCGGTTCGGGGTGAAGTGATCCACTGGGCCCACACCTCCAAACTCTCCTGTCACCCAGGCATCACCCGCTTGGTGAGTTGGCTGCAACGCTCGTTCTGGTGTCCGGGTCTTCAGAAGGACATTACCAACTATGTCCGGGCCTGTCCCCAGTGCGCTACCGGCAAGTCCCCAAACTCTCCACCTGCGGGTCTACTCCAGCCCCTGCTGGTTCTGGGCAGACCCTGGTCACACATCGCCCTTGACTTCGTCACCGGACTCCCTATCTCTAACACCTATGACACGGTTCTGACCATTGTGGACAGGTTCTCCAAGGCCGCTCATTTTGTGCCTCTTCAGGGTCTTCCTTTGGCGCGTGAGACGGCCGATCTCCTGGTCCAGCATGTCGTCAGGCTGCATGGGATTCTGCTGGATGTGGTCTTGGACCGAGGTCCGCCGTTTGTCTCCCAGGTTTGGAGGAGCTTCTGCAGCGCCTTGGGGGCTACAGTCAGTCTCTCTTCTGGTTATCACCCCCAGTCCAACGGGCAGTGCGAGCGCACGAACCAGGAGTTGGAGGCCGCCCTGCACTGCGTAACATCGTCCAACCCTTCGTCTTGGCGCTCCTACCTGACCTGGGTGGAATACGCCCATAACTCGGCCCGGTCCACTGCTACTGGGGTGTCACCTTTTCGAGCATCCTTGGGGTACGACCCCCCTGTTTTCCCTGAGCAGGAGGGTGAGCTGGCCGTTCCTTCGATCCAGGCACACATCAGGCGCTGCTGGAGCGTGTGGACCAAGACCAGAGACGCACTTTTACGCACAGCGGCGCGCAACAGCTCCACCGCCAATCGCCACAGAAGGCCAGCTCCTGCCTACCAGGTGGGTCAGCGGGTTTGGCTCTTCTCCCAGGACATCAGCCTAAAGGGTGAGAAGAAGAAGTTGGCACCGAGGTTCCTCGGCCCCTTCACCATCTCCAAGATTATCAACCCGGTGGCTGTGCGTTTGGCCCTCCCCCCCTCCCTTCGTGTGTGTCCCACTTTCCACGTCTCTAAGATCAAACCTGTCCTTTCCAATTCACTCTGCCCTCCTCCTAGGTCCCCTCCTGCGCCTAGGATGATCGACGGTGACCCGGCGTGGGGTGTTACTGCCATCCTGGACTCTCGGCGTCGGGGTCGTGGGCTGCAATATCTGGTGGATTGGGAAGGTTATGGTTCGGAGTGGAGATCCTGGGTGCGCTCTTCGTGGGTGTTGGATCGTGACCTCATCGCGGAGTTCCACCGGACACACCCAGGTAAGCCAGCGCCAGGAGGCGCTGGTAGGGGGGGGAATACTGTCATCACCCGCAGCTCACGGGCTTCCACCTCAGCTGTGCGCACACCTGCTCCTTGTTAAGGCGCAGCTATTTATTCCATTCTGCCCTGAGCTGCGGCCTGGAGCCGTCTGTCTCCCTGCGTAGTCAACTCAGCAACTTCCTTCTCATCAGGCCTGCTGACGACTCGTCTGACACGTAAGCTGTCATTTTTGCCTTACCTTCTCCTGTTCAGACTTCCCCTGTGCACAGGTGGATTCCTTGGCGGCGGACTCTCTCTCCCTCATCACGCTGCTCCTCTACCTCGCTGCATCATCCCGGACGCACAGCAGGACGCTGTCTCCCAGGCTTGGAACTTGCCACGCCAGCCACCGCGCCGCTACAAGTAAGCACAGTACATCTTCACTCTCCCGTGTGGTTGCCCAGCTAATCCCTGCTCTCCTCTCTTATAGGGTTGCCTGGCCGTACGGCGTACTGCTCTGTCCTGACTGCATCCTCCACCCACATCACTCTCATATCTCACATACACGCATCCACACACAAACATTGCTGCAAATAAAGCTTTCAAATCTGTCTGAGCCTGCGTGCGTGTTTCCTGGGCCGAACAATATGTCACAATATGCATATTAACAGGGATAAAAAGAGAAAACAGTGAAGAAATAAAAGCCATTCAATGAGAGCTAAAAGCCTGTCTGAACAAATGAGTTTTTAACTCCTTCTTAAGAGTCAACAGACTCAAGACAGCACAAGGACAGGGGAAATGTGTTCCAAAGCTGTGGTGCTGCGGCCTGGAAAGATCGATCTCCATGCATTCTGAACTTGGTCCGAGGGACCACCAGAAGTCTCTGGTCTGAGGATCTTAGTGATCGTGTCGTGGCATAAGGAGTCAAGAGGCCTGAGATGTATGAAGGGGCTTGGCCATTAAGAGCTCTAAAAGTCAAAATTAAAATCTTAAAATAAAATCTAAAAGCAACGGGCAACCAATGACGGGACTATAAAACTGGGGAAATGTGATCCCTTTTCTTCATCCGGGCAAAAAGCTGAGCTGCTGCATTTTGCACAGTCTGAAGGCGGGCAACAGCAGTTTTATTAAAACACATAAAAAGGGCATTACAATAATCTAAGCGAGATGAGAAAAAAGCATGAATGATCATCTCCAGTTTGGGTGTTGAGACCATAGGTCTAAGTTTTGCTATATTCCTCAGATGAAAAAAGCAATTTCTGACTAGTTGCCGACCATGGCAGCCCAGTGACATAGCTTTGTCAAAAACAACACCCAGGGACTTCCGGTCTGGACACCATGGTGATAGCAGCTTAACGCTGAAGCTCCCAGACCCGATCCGTGAAAATACCTTGAAAATCAGATTTAACGGATTTTTGGAAGAGTGAAAATCAAAAGACAAAGTCATTATGCCTAAAGGAAAACAGAAGAGATCGACATTTACCAGGCCAAGACACGCATCGGCCGGAGAATCTGACCCGGAGGACATCCCCTCAGAAATGGAGGAGCTGAATGAAGCTAGCAACAAGGTTAGCTTAAAAATGGTACTTCAAGAACTAAGACAATTTCGCCGAGAGTGTTGGGCCGAATTTCGTGAAATTAATGACGAAATAAAAAGGACAAACAGCAGAGTGCACCAGGCTGAGGACCGAATCATGGAAGCAGAGGAAAGAATAAAAGGGCTGGAAGACACCGTGCTGGATTTACTTAAACGACAGTCAAGACTGGAGGCTAAGCTAACCGACCAAGAAGGAAGACTAAGAAGAGACAACATAAGAATTCATGGTCTGAAAGAAGGAGTCGAGGACGGTTTCACCACAATGGCTGCATGCGTGGAATCCATACTGAGAGAGAAGTTGGAAATTCCCCAATCCACCGACTTGAAGATAGAAAGGGCGCACCGTACATTAGCCCCAAGGCCGTCGGCGGAAGCGCCACCAAGATCGGTGGTGGTGAAGTTCTCCAACTCCAGAATAAAAGAAGAGGTTGTGAGACTGGCTTGGCAGGAAAAAGGATTTATGCACCAAGAGAGAAAAGTTTTTGTGGAGCACGACTATGCCCCGGAGGTCCTTAAAAAGCGTTGGGAATACAACGATGCTAAAAAGGTACTACGAGAGAAGAAACTGCGCTTTCAGACTCCATTTCCGGTGAAGCTGCGGGTTTTTTACGGAGCTGAGACGTGTCTCTACAACTTGGCGGAAGAAACAACCACGGATATGGCGAGAAGAGGGCTCCCGGTAACGGTGTATAAACTAGGGGTGGGTTCAAAAGATCAATATATCGATATGGATCGATACATGTTTGACTGAGCCGATATCGATCCACAAAATCCGCGGATCGATCTTTTAATATTAATATGTTTTAATATAATATTTTTACGTTTGTGAACGTCTGCTGAGTATAATCGGGTTGAAACCGGGTCAGTGAGCCAGTAACAATGGCCGAGAAGCATAAACAGCCGACGCGCTAACGGGGCTAGCAAGCTAACGGATATGCTAGTTCTTCTTCTGTGGTGTTAAAACGGTTCTCATCCAGCAAGAGTTTCCTGCCGCGCGTGCTCTTTCGTGTTTACACGAGCGGAGATAATAACATGCGTCTCTTAATTTAGCAACAAAAGTCACCGTAAAGATTGTCCTCAACAGCTTCTGAATATTTTTCATAAATAAAACTTCTGTGTTCCCTGCGGCGCGTGCACACGTCTTTTGTGTTTACATGACGCGGAGTTAATAACGTGCGTCTCTTAATTTAGCAGCAAAAGTCACCGTCTGTCCGTCTGACTGTCCTCAACAGCTTCTGAATATTTTTCATAAAGCGGGGATAAACGGACTTTTACTCCGTGCAGCGCTGTGTTGGAACATCAAGTTGACGACTGATAAACGGAAAATGCGCGGAGGCTGAAACCCGTGAAGCAGAGACTTGGAGCTGCTGAGACTGTAAGTATAATATTTGTTTGTTTTAACATTTGTGTCGTCAATTAATAATTTATCTGGCATGATGATGGTTTCTTTTACAAACTATGGACACAGAGAGAACTGTTGGTTAAGCGCTGTGAATAAATGCAGAATTAAGGTATATTTTATGAGATTATGGACTTCTGCCACTTAAGCGATGTGAAGAGAATAAATCACAATAAAATTAATAAAGGCTGCAGTACAACAAGCTATTTTTACTCAGTAGAACTAAATTGAAATGAACAAACCTTCTCAGGAAATGAACTGAAACCCTTTTCCAACATTGAAAGTTAATTTGTAGTTAAAATATAAAAAAAAAACCTAAATTATTAAACCCTACTGTGGTGTGGCGATCTAAAAATGTGAATGTTAATTTTACTGTGAAATCTGTTCTTTTTATCTGCCTTCAGATGTGTGAAGACTGGAAGCTTCATCCTGCACTGAGACCTTCTGAAGGTCAGAGGTCGTCAGTGGAGGAGCATCCCTGCTTCATGTGGATTTCAGCACAGAAGAAGACCTTCAAGTTCAAGATTCAAGGAGGTGCTGCCATCATTTTCTCCACACTAACATGCATTCAATGCAATTTAGTTGTTGTAATGACAAATTCTTTTATTTCTTTTTTAAAGTTCTCAGCAAGAACACAATATTGGTCTTTTTTTTTTTTACAGTTTTACTGAGCATTTAATTCTAAATAAATCACTGTTTAACAAGAAATCTTTGGCAATCCTGTACTTTTCTTGTGGTGTTACATAGAATAGCATCACTGTAAACTATGGAAAAAGCAGCTGCTTTAAAATTTGTACTTCCTCACACAACTTTGAGTGCAAAAAAACTCTAAAAGTGCCATAACTTTTTGGAAAAGCTCCCACAAATCCAGGCTTTTTGGGCCACAACAATCACAAAAACAGCTGACAAAATCCTGGAGGGACTGAAATACAGTGAGATGATGTATGCATGGTTCATGCATTGAATTTGTTTACTTACTCTGGGTGCTGAACTTGACACAACACACCCTTTGCACTTAAGAAAGCACCTGTGAGCACTTTATGAAATGATAAGTTAAATAATAAAAAGTGCATTATTGTAACTGATTTTGGGTCAGTTCTATATGTGATAATTTATGTATTAACAAAGTTAGAAGATTCTTGGTACAATTTGCAGCATTAGGTCTCGAAGATTTTTGTTTCATGGGAAGTAAAATGGCTATTAAAATGGTAATTCCCCAGATCGAATCGGGATTGAATCGGAATCGAATCGAATCGATTCAGAATCTCAAGAATCGGAATCGAATCGATTCTGGAAATTAGGGATCGTTCCCAGCCCTAGTATAAACCCACAGCAGACCCGATCGAAAGAATCAAGGCTCAAACGTGGTCCACACAGAGACCCTCAAAATCCACAAGCCAGCAGTGGGAAACCCAGCGCCAGAGCTATAAGGTAAAACTGAGCGTTTTCAGGAGGGAATAACAATATTTTTAGTCAATCTGCACATCCAACCCTCCTCCTACAAGGTAACAAACATTAAAGGAGATGCAGAATCAGCAAGTATCAAGTGGTAAAACATTTCATGGAACAGACATAATATTAGAAACAAATAAGTATTTAAAAAAAAAACTTGTTAAAATAGAAATGTGACAATGAACCACATGATCTCTCCACACTAACAAATACTGTATTAACGTGACTGTTTGCTATGATGGTGGTGGGAGGTTGCACACAATTTCATAGGGTATAGGCATAAAAAAAAAAAAAATAAAATCATTACAAGTTAGGATTGGGATCTGAAATTCACGTTAAAAACATGGGACAACTTACAGGAGTAAGAGAGGGCCCTCAGCACGTAACAGAGTTTGAGGAATTTCCCTCAGAGCCAACACACCATCAAGGCTCTTCTAAGGTCACTAAAAAGACCTCAGCTCAGGAAGATCTTTTGTCAGTTTTTTGTTTTAAAGTTTTATATACTATGTTCTTAATGTTTTTTATGTTCTTAATGTTCTTTCAGTTTCTGAGTAGCATAAAAGAGGGCCACTACACTGTTATACTAAATAAGACAACACAATGGAGAAACAGGGTGTAACCAAAATAATCTCATATAATGTAAAAGGGATCCTGAATCCAGTTAAAAGATCCAAGATTCTAGGCAAAATGAAAAAAGACAAAGCAGGAATAATATTTAACAGGAAACCCACCTAACAGACGTGGAGCACACTAAACTTAATAGACAAGGGTTTAAAATGATCTCTTCATCTTCATATAAGTCAGGGAGGAGGAGGGGGGTTGCGACATTGATCTCAGCCAAAATTATATTTGAAAAAAAATCAGAACACAAAGATAAAGAAGGGAGATTCAGCATGGTACTTGGTCGGCTGGAGGGAGAAGATATCACCCTGCTGAATGTATATGCACCTCCAGGGGCTAACTGGAAATTTTATAAAAATGTATTTGACCTAATGATAACTAAAGCCCAAGGTTTAGTGATATGTGGTGGAGACTTCAATCTAAGACTGAATCCATACTGGGATGCATCAGGTAATTCTCCACATCAAAATAACACTCAAAGTAGAAAAACTTGGATGCTACTAAAAGAAATGGGAATCTGTGACGTGTGGAGGGAATTCAACCCCAGTGTAAAAGATTATACATTTTACTCAGCACCACATTCATCTTACTCAAGGATTGACTATTTTTTTATGTTTAATAGAGACATTGGAAGAGTAAAAACATGTAAAATAGGACTGATGGATCTCTCTGACCACAGTCCGATCTATATGGACTTAAGTATCCAAAAATACACAAATAATACATTTTCTTGGAGGTTAAATTCAAATGTGCTGAAAGGTCCACTGAAAGATGAATTGGGATCAGATATTCTCAGATATTTGGAAGAAAATGATAATGGAGAAGTATCCCCTTTAATACTGTGGGACGCATGCAAAGCTGTAATAAGGGGAAAGATTATCGCAAAACTGGCAATCCAAAAGAAACTGAGACAAGAAAAACTAATCACATTAGAGTCAGAACTTAAGAAACTAGAAAAAGAGCACAAAGACAACACTCATTCTAATGACTCGCTCAAAATTAAGGAAATTAAAAAACAAATAAATGAGATCTACACAATAGAAATCCAGAAGAAACTTACATTTCTGAAACAAAAATACTATGAAACAGGTAGCAAATCGGCAAAAATTACTAGCCTATAAATTGAGGAAACAAGAAACGGAGAGAGCAATCTACAAAATCAGAGACCCAGTATCAAAGGAAATAAAATTTAGAATTCGGGAAATTCTTAAAACCTTCGAGAACTACTACAAGAACTTGTACTCCCTCAAAAAACATAAAAACGCATCCGAAGCCTTCCTAAATACATTAAACCTTCCCCAACTTACTGAGTCACAAAATAAAACACTATTGTCAGAAATACAACCTCAAGAATTAGAAAAAGCAATTATGAAACTTAAAGCTAACAAATCCCCAGAAGCAGATGGCTTTACAGCAGAGTGGTACAAAACCTTTAAACAGCAACTATCTCCTCTCCTCCTGAAAACATTTAACTATGTCCTCCACACAGGGGAAATCCCCCCCCTCCTGGAGAGAAGGGGTCATTGCAGTCATACATAAACCTGAGAAGGATAAACTAGACTGCTCCAACTACAGACCAATCAGTGTGTTAAATCAGGAATATAAGCTTTTTACCACTATCCTTGCCAAAAGGTTAGAAAATATACTGACAGACTTAATTCATTTAGACCAAACAGATTTTATAAGACAAAGACAGACACAAGATAACATTAGACGCACTTTACACATAATTCATCATATAAAAAATATAATTTAAATGCAGCCATATTGGGATTAGATGCTGAAAAAGCATTTGATTCGGTTGACTGGTCTTTCCTATATAGAATCTTATCCAGTTTCAATTTTCATAACAACTTCATTAGAACTATCCAGGCATTATATAAAAAACTAACAGCTAAAATAAGGATTAACGGTAAATTATCATCATCTTTTGATCTGCAAAGAGGATGTCGTCAGGGCTGCCCCTTGTCTCCACTGCTCTTTGCAATCTTCATAGAACCTCTGAGCCAATGGATAAGACAGAATCAAAAAATTCAAGGTATTACATTTGGTCAGAAGGAACATAAAATAGCACTCTTTGCTGATGACATTTTAATATACCTGGGGCAGCCGGACACCTCTTTTCCAGAACTAATCTCAGTTTTTTCAGAGTATGGAGATTTTCAGAGCTTTTTTCTCGCTTTTTTCAGAGCGAGACTAGGCGGGCTGATGGCCCCGGGGAGGAGCAGCAGTCGCAGGACACGGTGACAGCGCAGCGGCGCACCAACACCGAGAGTGCTGGATGCAGTGGTGAAGAGCCCGGGTCGGTGAACGAGCCGGTGAAGGTGATGGTGCATGCCCCGGAGGTGAGCAGCAGCAGAACTTAGAGGTGACGCAGCAGGACACCTGGAGCGAGGGGGCCGAGAGCAGTGTTGACATGCCCGGGTCGGGAGATGGAGCCGACGAGAGTGTCATTGAGAGCCCCGGAGGTGAGCAGCAGCAGGACGCAGAGGCAACGCAGCGGGACACCTGGAGCGAGGGGGCCGAGAGCAGTGATGACATGATTTGGTTGGGAGATGGAGCCAACGGGAATGTCACTGAGAGCCCTGAGGGACAGCAGCTACAGCCAGACATGGATGACGGCGTGGTTCGGGACACGAACTGGTCTGGCGAGCTGGGAGGTGGTAGTTGTAATGTTCTCCTGGAACATGTAATGACGAGGCGCACACACACCGGGTGTCAGTTAGGACTTTTTACTTGTCACTTCAACTGCAACCAACAACTAACCACACCGTGGCTCAAGTACAACCCCTTTTATAGTTAGGTCATGGCCAGGGTCATACTGCCCTCTTGTGGTGACTCTATATAAACTTCACATATCAATACAGCTCCCTTTTTTTTTCAAGTAAGGTCATGTCCAACTATAAACTTTTTTCTCAAATTTCAATAACCCAAATAACTCCATTTCTTTTACATCTTTGTCAACCTTGTACACTGAATCACAACTTTAACATTTCTCTGTTTTCAACTCAACATCAACACATTTTTTTTTTTTTTCATTCATCTCAGTACTCCTTACATTTCCTCAATCAATCTTTTCGGTTTCACAATTTGCCTTTGTGAGCATCTCCTTTGTGTCACCTCAGTCTGTTCGTTAGTGTCTGTCTCTAAGTTCTGGTTCTCAGCCATTTCTGGTTGTTCGGTTTGGCTGGAAATTGGCATGTCGCTTGTTTCACTGTCTGTGACTCTCATTTTTGTCTGAGGCACTTTCAGTAAGTGACGTCGGTTTCGCCTCATTGTTTTTCCATGCTCTGTGATGACTTCATATGATCTGGGAGTTGTTTCCTTGACCACTTTTGCCAGCGGTCCCCATTCTCCATCACATCTCACTCGCACAATGTCCTCATGTGCGAGTGGTCTCAGAGGTCGTGCTGTTCTGTTGTACAGTTCAGTTTGCCTCTCATCACGCCTCACATCTCTCTTTTCCATCACCTGAGATGCTGATGGAAGTCGCGTTCTGAGTTTTCTGTTCATGAGCATTTCTGCTGGGGACAGTCCATTCTCCAGTGGTGATGCTCGGTAATTCAGGATCGCCAGATGTGGGTCTTCTGCATTGTCTGCAGCCTTTTTCAGTATGCGCTTCACTATTTGCACCCCTTTCTCTGCTAACCCATTCGACTGTGGGTACAGAGGGCTTGAGGTCACGTGCTTGAACCCATATGTGTCTGCAAAGTCTTTGAAGCACTGACTCGTGAATTGTGGTCCGTTATCGCTTACAACAGTCATTGGAATTCCATGGCGTGCGAACATTGTCTTTGTATGTGCAATCACCTTTTCTGCTGTTGTGTCACTCAACCCTGCAAACTCTGGGTAGGTGGAATGATAGTCCATGACTAACAGATAGTCCTTGCCCTTAAGCTGAAATAGATCCATGCCCACTTTTCTCCATGGCCCTTGAGGCTTCTCATGGGGCCTCATAGGCTCCTTTGGCTGTTGATACCTGTGGCGCTGGCAAGTCTCACAGCGCTGCACATATGCCTCAATGTCCTTGTGCATGTTGGACCAATACAAAACATCACGTGCACGTCTTTTGCACTTTTCAATACCCAAATGCCCCTCATGCACTAATTTATCCATTTCTGATCTCATGGAGGTAGGTATGACTATCCTTGTACCTTTTAACAGAACCCCATCTAACACAGACAGTTCACCTTTAAAGTGTTGGTAAGGCTTGTCAATCATAACCTGTCCTGGCTGATGTATCTGTTCCATTACTCTTTTTAGTTTCTCCTCTTTTTGTGTTTCTTTCACTATCTTCGTCCATTTTGCATCTGACACTGGCATGTGTGCCTTAATAGAGTCTACATGTATTTGCACAGCTTCCTCTGTTGTGCTGCTGGTGTTGCTCAAGCTAGCCCTACTCAGCGCATCGGCTACAATTAGTTGCTTGCCTGGTGTAAACTCAAATTTCAAGTCATATTTCTGTAATCTTAACATTAGACGCTGGATGCGCGGTGGTGCGTCACCCAGTGGCTTCTGTGAGATCGCAATCAGTGGTTTGTGGTCTGTTTCTAGTATTACTGACCGTCCATACACATATTCATGAAACTTCTCACATCCAAACACTGCACCTAGAGTCTCTTTCTCTATTTGCGCGTAATTTTTTTCTGCGCTTGTCATGGTGCGCGATGCGTATGCGACTGGATACCACTCTGTGTCATGTTTTTGCAATAGCACAGCTCCTAGGCCGGCTTTGGACGCATCTGTGGACACTTTTAGCAGTTTGTCCTGATCATAGAATTTTAACACTGGCTCCTTTATTAGACTGCTTTTGAGCCACTCCCATTCTCTGGCATGCTCTGCCATCCACTGCCACATTGTATTGGTCTCTAACAAGCTTCTAAGAGCTATTGTGTTAGCTGATAAATTTGGGATAAATTTCCCCATGTAATTGACTAGCCCTAAGGCTCTTTGCAAGTCATTTTTGTCTTGCGGTACTGGCAGCTCTGCTATGGCCCGCACTTTTTCCGGATCTGGTTGCACGCCTGCCCCAGATAATTTTTCTCCCAGGTATGTAATCTCCTGTACCCCAAATTGGCACTTACTCTTATTCAGTTTCATACCTGACTTTTGCGCCTGTGTGAGAACTCTAGCCAACCTTTCGTCGTGCTCCTCTTTTGTTTTTCCCCAGACTACCACGTCATCAAGAAAAACTCCCACCCCTTCTATTCCGTCAAACAATTGGTGCACAGTTCTATGGAAAATTTCAGGGGCTGAGCTAATCCCGAACGGCATTCGTAGAAAGCAATGCCTTCCGAATGGCGTATTAAATGTGCACAATTTAGCGCTTTCCTCATCTAGCACTATTTGGTAAAACCCAGATTTGGCATCTAATTTTGTGAAGTAATTTGCTCCACTCATTGTGCTGGTTATGTCAGATTTTGTTGGTAGCCTGTAATGCTCCCGCTGTATTACTTTATTTAGATCTTTTGGATCTATGCACAATCTCAAATCTCCATTTGGCTTCTCCACTATAACTAGTGAGTTAACCCATTCAGTTGGTTCTTCTATTTTTCTGACCACTCTGTCTGCTATCAGTGAGTCTAGTGTTTCCCTCAGCCTCTTTTTAAGAGCTATTGGCACTTTTCTTGCTGGATGTATGACTGGCTCTGCATTCTTTCAGCCTAATTTTTTGTTTGCCTGGTAGGCGGCCTATTCCTTTGAACACCTCTTTGTATTCTTTCACCCAGTCAGTGTGTTTGTGCTTACTTGTTGTAGCCTCTGTATTTTCTCGTGTTGTCACCTTGTCTGTATCAATGACATTCACCCTTTTGATCAGACCTAGCTGATCGCATGTTTTTAAACCCAAAATTGCTTGTCTATTTCCATCAACAAGTACAAACAATGCATTCACTGTCTTATCTTTGTTTGACAGTGTAACCCTGCACATTCCTTTAGTGGGTATTGGCTTATCGTCATATGTTCTCAGATTAATCTTTTTATCTCTTATTTTCGGTTTGTTTTTCAGTCTTTTAAATTCTTTCATTGGCAGGATGTTTACCTGCGCACCTGTGTCGAGCTTCAGTGACATGTCCGTGCCATTCATCTCCAAGCACACTATCCATTCGTCAGCGCTCGTCTCTCCCTCGATGGCGTCCACGTAAAACTGATCCTCTTCGCTGTCGCTCTTTTTCTCCACGAGTTGCACCCTCTTCTTCGAGAAGCAGGTCTTTGCGAAGTGATTTTTTCCGCCACACTTGCGACATTCCTTCCCGAATGCTGGACACTGCTTTGGCGCATGTTGCATTCCACACCGCTCACAGTTCCCGCGCGCGCGCTCTGGGTTTGCCTCCCTTTTTCTTGCATGCAACGTTCCTTTCGGCTTCGCGCGCTGCACTGCATCGACCTCAGCAGTCTCTTTTTCCTTGCTGCTAAAAGTCTTTAATTGTGCCTTTGTACTCTCAGACGCTTGGCAAATCTGTATCGCTTTCTCCAGCGTTAAGTTAGTCTCTTTCAGTAATTGCATCCGCAATTTGTTGTCTTGGACCCCAATTACAATTTGGTCCCGTATCATTGACTCACTCAATGTTCCAAAGTTGCATGACTGACATTTCAACCGTAGGTCTGTGACATACAGCTCGATGGACTCTGACTCTTTCTGAAGTCTTTTTCTGAACACATACCTCTCGTACGTTTCATTCTTTCTCGGTGTGCAATAATCGTCAAATTTCTTCATCACGGTGTCGAAGTTGCCTTTTTCTTCTTCCGTGAAGATGAATGTGTTGAACACATTTAGCGCCGCTCGCCCTGCTACTGTTAGCAGTAATGCTATTTTCCTCTCCTCGTCACGGAGACCGATAGCTAGCGAATAAAGTTCAAAACTTTGTTTGAATGCTTTCCAGTTCTCGTTGACGTTACCGGTCAACTTTAACTCGTCCGGCTGTCGAAGAGCGTTCATCTTCGCCGTCGGTTCGTATCTTTTATCCTGGTACCATGTAATTTACTCCTGGTACCATGTAATGTTCTCCTGGAACATGTAATGACGAGGCGCACACACACCGGGTGTCAGTTAGGACTTTTTACTTGTCACTTCAACTGCAACCAACAACTAACCACACCGTGGCTCAAGTACAACCCCTTTTATAGTTAGGTCATGGCCAGGGTCATACTGCCCTCTTGTGGTGACTCTATATAAACTTCACATATCAATACAGTAGTGACTGGAGCGACGATAACCCAGCGAGGATTGACCCCAGTGTCGGTGGCCGCGTTGCCCTTGGTGTGGGAACTGGACAGCACCGCGGGGGTCCCCGTGAGGAAGGCTGCTGAGGCTGGAGGAAAAGAGAGCGGAGCAGAACAAATTGGCACGGTTCTGCAGCACGCCAAATGCCATCGTCTGGGTGAGAATTCGGACTGGGTCGGCAGGACGGCCCGACACAGGAAGTAGGTCCAGAGACGACGTGGTGAGCATGGGAGACCGGGTTGGGTTCCCCTGTGGGTTGGCAGCGAGGCGCAGCCCAGAGAGGGGAAAAAAAGGTCATGGTGAGTAGTGACATTTTTGCCAGGGAGGGGTGTTTCGACCCTGGGGGGAGGCAATGGCCAGGCTTACTGATGCCGTGGGGATGTCCTGGGCCTTCGCAGCGATGTGAAAAGCGGTGGCTGCCAAGAGACATTGGTGTTACTTAAAACTTTTCTTGTGTAAATATGTGAATTTGTATTTTGTATATAGTGGATGTTGGGATGCATATGAGTGAATGTATGAGTATTATGGGATTATTTTGTACATTCTACAGAGACGTGGTCCAATTTTGAGTTGCTCTGTGTGAATGTGATAGGTTTGTTCTAATATAATATATTATTCTCATTGTTCTTAGTGCGTGATTCGGGTTTCTAAATTTGGGTGGTTTTAATGGTGTGTGTGTTTTTCCATTTTGCTAAAGGGGGGAGAATATGGTGTGTGTGATTTGAGTGTGTGTGGTAGTGCCCGCCCCCTAGGGTGGCGTGAGGTTGGCACAGCCCATCTGTATATAAACCCAGGTTGTTGTAATAGTTGAGAATGTTAGCTGCATGAAGACTTGCCTCCTGCTTGGTCATTTTACAGACATACTGTAACACCGCCTTCAGTGGGTGGCATCACCTGGGATATATAAGCCTAGAGCAGGAGACATATTGTCTCCTTGCTGTTACTTCCGTACTCACGGTAGGGTCTCCCCACGTATACATAGTGTAGAATAGTAATATAGTATAATATATTAGTATGGCGGTGCCCTAGGCTGGGGGGGGGTGATGCTCCGCCTTCGGGGCGTGGCGTCACCTGGGATATAAAAGCCTGGTGCAGGAAACATGCTGTCTCCTTGCCAACACTCCTGTACTTGCGGTAGGGTCTCCCCTGAGTGTGTATTAGTTCTTGTTATTAAACTGTATAAAACGTCACCTTGCCTCCTTATTATTCAGACACTACATTTGGCAATGAGGACAATTGGAAATGGAAAGGGCTACAGCCACGTTGCGTCCTTTTTTGGAGGCTCTGGGAGAGCCACTGGTCCCTTGGACCAGGTGGTTTGCGGCCTTCCAAAATTATCTGCTCGCATTGGCCCTCGGCAACCTGGACAAATTACGAGCGAGGGCTATTCTGGTCCATAACCTGGGCATGGAGGGCCAGAAAATCCTCAGCACCTTAGGAGGAGGTGAGACATTTGATGATGTTGTGAGGCTCATGGCTGACTACTTTCATGCCCCCGAAAATATCATCATGCGGTGCATCCAGTTCCGACCACAGCACCAATGAGCTGGAGAATCGGTCCAGCAATTCGTTGCAGACCTTCAGCAGTTGGTGGGTGAGTGCAGGTTTGGGGCCCTAGAGGAGGAGATGGTGCGTGACCAATTGGTTGAGCACGTGGCCTACTCCTTGGCGAGGGTTCGCCTGCTGACTCACGCTGGTGAGCTAACTTTACTAGCGGCCATGGAGCTAGCGCAACAGCATGAGGCAGTGGAGCGGCTGATGAAACACAGCCATGAAGAAGCTCTGCAGAAGAGCGAGGCACATGGGAAGGCCCTGGCTTTGGATTTGGACGACGGCAGCGACGAGGAGTATGCGGCTATTGTCAAAATACGGTCCACCCCGGGGACACCGTGATGCTATGGCTGCGGATCCAATAAGCACTGCTATCGAGCCAGGGAGTGTACGGCGAGGGGTAAGCATTGTGGACGGTGCGGCTTGCTCCATCACTTCGCCAGAGTCTGCCACAATTTCGACAAGGAGGAATGGGGACAAGTGAAGGTAACGGCTAAGAAGAAGGCCCCTACAGTGGTCCACACAGTCTCGCCTGACACGGACGGACGCAGTGTTTGTGACATTTTGTTGGATGGGATACCGGTACTGCTGTTGGTGGACACGGCGTCAGTGGCTTCCATCCTCAACTTGGCGACAGTAAGTCGGTGTTTTCCCCACTACAGAATTAGCAAAACTAACATCACCTGTTACGGTTATTGTAGCCACCCGCTGGATGTTGTGGGCTCGGTGTGGCTGTCAGTGAGGTACAAAGGGGCCTCCATGTACGCCAATGAGTTCTTGGTGTCACGGGACGGTAATAACCTAATGGGATGTAACATTTTTTACTGGCTCGGTTTCACCATCTCCTGCGGTGAGGAGGAGGAGTGGTCAGGTGGTGGATTATGGGACCGGCCCTTCTATGTGGGATGTGGCGATGAAGTATGAGACTTAGGGTGGCCCATTCCGGGTGAAGAGGGACACCGCCGGCACCTTAGTATGCCTACTAGGCGGGGGTCCCGTGCCAGTGTTTGTGGGCCTGTGGACAGTGGACTCAAACGGCATGGTTTGATCCTTGTGGTGGTGGAAAGGTCCAAAGAGTGTGAGCTACAGGGCTCCGGTGGCCGACAGGTTCCGGCTGCTGAGCCAACAGTGACTGATGCTGCTCTGACGCACCAACATCGGCTATCCGGGGTACCTGCAGATGGCACAAACCCTAGCCGACACCAAAGGCGAGGGACATGGCTTGAGTCAACTTAGCGATCCGCTGAGGAGCCATAAGGGAACCAGATCGCGGTACAGATGACGGAGGAAGCCAGTGAGTGCTCCCCTGGGTGAGGGTGATAACGTGCGCCCTAGGGTCGAGCCTCAGCTTGGTCAGGTGCGCAGTTCCAGGATAGGGACAGCTGGACAGGATAATCTGTGGGTTGTCCAGTCTGCGACGGCTACCTGAGTTTGACTGATGGGTCGAGACAGCATCCCAATGAGCTGCGACGTCGGAGCATGAAAGGGCGTCCATTCAGTCTGACTCTGGTCACTACAAAACGGAGATGCTCTGGATGTGGGCTGCGTGACGGACACTCCGGGGGGGGGGCTTTCGGGAGACCTGGGTTGAATGCATGAGGGCTTACAGTGTGTCTAAAGTGTGCAGTTATTAATATTTGTTATATGTTATGGTTAATTGTTCTGTTTAAGAAAAAAACCCTGCAAGAAATGTGTGTTTACAGAAAATTGTTTACTGCAATGTGACCTGTTGGTGGGATCTACCTTTTGGTCAGGGTGTTTTACAGTATTTTGCAGTATTTTTCTTATTTCTATTTCCAGCATGAGTTGCTGTGTATATTCCCCATCTCAGGTTTGGGCCTTTATGGCTGTTTGAATTTTCATTAGGAAAGGGAAAACATCTGCTTCTTAGCTTAGGAGGGATTAGTTTATTTTGGCGTGTGGCTCATTTTATTTCAGAGACTATTGTGTTTACATAGCGGGGAGTTCCGCTGAGCCAGTAAGGTGTGAATGGATTGGCCTATTCTTCCCTGTATTAGTGTATGATTCGGGTGTAAATTATTTGGTTGGGTGATTTGTGTGCTTGCAGTTTTTTCAAGGGGGGGTGTAGAATAGTAATATAGTATTGTAAGGAACCCACTCAGTAGTTTTCCCTCAGACTGAAAGGCAGAGCAGATCAAAGGTGCTGGGGGACAAGGGGGAATTGCCATGGGTATTGATATGTTAATGCAGCACCTCAGGTAGCAGAGGAGTGTTAGTGTTGTGATATAAAAGAGTGCCTGCAACCCGAGTGCTTATTGCTTTTGATTCTGGTGGATGTGAAGGAGTGAAGAATAAAGTTCCCTCTGCTCTGAATGCTCGGCCTGGTTATTTCTCCCTCCACACTGGTGACACTTGACGCACAACGGAACATGAGCCGAACACCCCGGAGACAACCCGGACGGGAAGTGCCGGCAACGTGTGCGCCGTTTTGGTCTAACTCCCAGACTTTTGGCTACACGACCCGAAGTCTTGGTTCCTTCACACCTAGCCCAGTTCGCGCTCCGGGGAATAACGGCAGATGACACCAGATACTACTATGTGGTTGCAGCACTGAACGCTCGCACAACTCAGCAGGTAGCGAGCCTGCTCCAACGGCCCCCAGTCCTCGACAAATACGGGACTCTCAAAACCGCGCTGACCCGGCGCTACACGCTCTCAGACTGTGAGAGAGCGGAGAGGCTCCTGACGTGCTCCGACTTGGGAGACGGGTCGGCGGTCGAATTGATGGAGAAGATGTTGGCGTTGATGGGCACAGATGACGGGCATTTCCTCTTTGCCCACCTTTTCCTACAGAACCTCCGACAGCGGCCAGGGCGGTCCTTGCCAATTTGCCGCTGCTTGCTGCACGCAACTACCGGGCACTAGCCCAAGAGGCAGATCGGCTCATCCTCACCACCAGAGCCCTCACAGTGAACACAGCGGCGTCAGAACCCAACGAGACGACCAGCGGAGGTGAGGAGCCAGCAGCGGTGGCTGCAGTGGAGGCCAAGAAGCACCTGAGAGACACGCTCTTGTAGTGAAATTAAAGGTTTTTAATTTAATGTTGGTACATGTATTAGTGTAAATACGAATGTGAATAGGAATGAAGATTTACTTTCATCACACTCAATTCCTCGTTAGGGCACCATCCATGTATATGGATCCATTTATATCACAGATCGTCCCAAATGTCTCCTGAGCTGGTGGATGGAGCCACTGTTTATAGCAGGAGATGATACAGCAGGGAGGAGCTGCTAGCACTCAACCGCCACCCGGTGCTAACGGAAAAACTCGACATACCGAGGGAACTGAGGCGAAAACGCCGTGGCTGCCGGGCTGGAGTAAGGCGGAGGACAAAAAATATAAGGTACAGACCCTCCCTTCCATCTATTGTCATGGGGAATGTACGGTCGTTACTGGGAAAGGTAGATGAGCTAGCGGCTATCTCCCACTACGATAGCATATACCGGGAATGCTCTCTCCTTTTGTTTTCCGAGACGTGGCTAACTGAACTAGCAGCAGATGCTAACATTGAGCTGGAGGGTTTCCACATGATACGGGCAGACCGAACACCAGACAGTGGCAAAGCAAGGGGCGGTGGAGTGATAATGTATGTTAACAACAACTGGTGCAGACCGGGACATATCACTGTTAAACAACGACACTGTAGCAAAGACATTGAGTTGCTAGCTGTTAGCATGCGGCCTACATATCTCCCGAGGGAATACTCACATGTGATCTGCATTGTTGTTTATGCAAATCCGACGGCGAACGCTGGGACAGTGCGTGACGTCATCCATTCAGTAACCGGCAGGCTGCAGACAGAACACCCAGATGCTCTTCTCCTCATCTCAGGCGATTTCAACCGTGTTTCACTATCTCCCATTCTACCCACGTTTACCCAGTATGTCACATGCCACACTAGAGACAATAAAACACTGGACTTATTCAAACACTAAGGAGGCATACACCTCATTACAACTCCCCCCACTCGGGAGATTGGATCACAACTTGGTTCATCTCCGGCCAGTGTACAAACCCCTAGTGCACAGACAACCTCCGGCCATGCGCACAGTGAAGTTATGGTCTGAGGAGGCAATGGACACTCTAAAGGGCTGTTTTGAAACCACCACCTGGGAGCAGCTCTGTGATCCACATGGTGAGGACATCGATGGCCTCACTCACACCTTCACGGACTACCTCAGCTTCTGTGTGGACGACACCGTTCCCACCAAGACCATACGGTGTTGCTCAAACAACAAACCCTGGATCAACCCTGAGATAAAAACACTTCTGAGAGAGAAGAAGAGGATCTTCACGTCAGGGAACAGGGAGATGCTGAAGTCCGTACAGAGGGAGCTGAGGAGAAAGATCAGAGAAGGCAAGGACAGCTTCAGGAAGAAGATGGAGGACAAGCTGCAACAGAGCGACATCAGCGGGGTCTGGAGAAACCTTAAAACCATCTCTGGGCTCCAGAATACCTCCCCCCAGGCCACGGGGGACAGAGAGTGGGCGAACAATCTGAATCTGTTTTTCAATAGGTTTGACCAACCGCCCTCCCCGCTGACTGCACAACAACCACTGCTGCCTCTAAAGACATCAAGTCCTGCTGCCCACTCCCCACTCCACCAACACCCCCCCCCACTCCCAACACACAGCCCCCCAACCTGACCCTGACCAAGACCCAGGTGAGGACGGAGCTGAGGAAGATCAAGGCGAGGAAGGCGTCGGGACGGACGGCATCAGCGCAAAGCTCCTCAAGTCCTGTGCAGACCAGCTGTGTGGGATTGTGGCGTACATCTTCAACCTGAGCCTGAAGCTGGGGAGGGTACCACAGCTGTGGAAAACATCTTGTGTGGTACCTGTACCAAAAACTTCCCACCCCAAAGACCTGAACAGCTACAGACCGGTGGCCTTGACGTCCCACTTGATAAAGACCCTGGAGAGACTGCTCCTTGCTCACCTCCGCCCCCTGGTGGGACCAGCGATGGATCCACTCCAGTTCGCCTACCAGCATGGCATTGGGGTGAAGGATGCGGTGATCTTCCTCCTTCACCGTTCTCTGTCCCACCTGGAGAAGCCCGGGAATGCGGTGAGGATCATGTTCTTTGACTTCTCCAGTGCTTTCAACACCATCCAACCGATGATCCTGAAGGACAAGCTGCTGCGCGCAGGGGTGGACCAGCACCTGTCATCATGGATCCTGGACTACCTCATGAACCGGCCTCAGTTTGTGAGAACCCGGGACTGTGTGTCCGACACAATCATCGGTAGCACGGGGCCCCCCCAGGGAACGGTGTTGGCTCCCTTCCTGTTCACTCTTTATACTGCGGACTTCTCACACAACACAACACACTGCCATCTACAGAAGTTCTCTGATGACTCTGCGATCGTTGGCCTCATCTCCAATGGAGATGAAGCTGAGTACAGAGGTCTTATCCAGGACTTTGTGGACTGGTGCCATCGGAACTGCCTCCAGATCAACGCGAGGAAAACTAAGGAGCTGGTGGTGGACTGCCGCAGGCAAGGACAATCCCTCACAGCACCAGTAAATATACAGGGAACAGACATCGAGATGGTGACATCCTACAAGTACCTGGGTGTTCATCTGAACAATAAACTAGACTGGTCACACAATACTGACGCACTCTACAAGAAGGGACAGCGCAGGCTGTTCCTACTGAGGAGACTCAGGTCTTTTGGTGTACAAGGGGCGCTGCTGAAGACATTCTATGACACGGTGGTGGCATCAGCCATCACTTTTGGAGTGGTCTGCTGGGGCAGTGGCATTACGGCAGCCGATAGGAAGAGACTGAACAAATTGATCAAGAAAGCGAGCTCTGTCCTGGGGCAGTGCCTTGACCTGGTGGAGGAGATAGGAGAGAGAAGGACGGTGGCTAAACTGTCATCTCTGCTGGAGTCCGAGTTCCACCCTATGCAGGACATACTGAATGCACTGAGGAGCTCATTTAGCAGCAGACTACATCATCCCAGGCGCACAACCGAGAGGTTTTGCAGGTCCTTCCTACCAACGGCTGTCAGACTGTACAACCTAAGCAGGGCTGCTCGCAGAGATAGCAAAAAGACGTAACAACCTAATAGTTTTGAATGGAAAAGATGCAATAGACTTACACAATGTCCCCTCCGGCATACAACTAGGAAAATACCGGTCGCTATGGAGGGTGAGAATATGTATGGCACATAATCATACCATGTAGGATAACTAAGTAGACGGTTGTGCTGTTTCATCCCATCTAGCAACAATGCTCTGCACTGTGTGTGTTTATATATTTACATATTTATTCCATCTAGCTACAATGCTCCGCACTGGGTGTGTTTATATTTATATATCTATATATTTATTCCATCTAGCTACAATGCTCCGCACTGTGTGTGTTTATATATTTACATATTTATTCCACCTAGCTGCAGTGCTCCGTACTGCGGGTGTTTATATATCTACATATTTATTCCATCTAGCTACAATGCTCTGCACTGTGTATATATTTATAGTAATATGTACATATGTATATTAGCTGCTCTTGCTTTTTTTTTTTTTTTTTTTTTTTCTTGCCTTCTGATTGTTGCTCTGAGTGTTGCTATCCCTGTGCTGTTGCAATCCTGGAATTTCCCCATTGTGGGACTAATAAAGGCCTCTCTTCTCTTATCTTATCTTATGTTTTATAGCGGTGGAAACTCTTATGCACAAAGACTTAAGCTTAAGAATTTAGCTATTGGTAAGTTAAGCCTTAGTTAATAATCCTATTGAAAATATTTGATTAGTCTCATAATAAACCCTTGTGTGAGTTCTTGTCTCTGATGATCAAGAAGATGGACATGAAATCAAACAATAACTCCCATATGTCTTTCAATGATTTAATAAGGATTGTCAGAATAGGTTAACATATTTGCATAACTTTAAAACAGAGAATTTACATGTATCATGGGCATCATAGACTGTAACTGAGTTACTTATGAATCAAGCATATATGGAACCACATGAAGCATAGTTTAATTTGTCAGTATACTGGAAATTGGAAAACCATAAAATAGCATTGGTTGAGAAAAGTGGATGCTATTGTGACGTAGGCAAGGTTCACACAAAGAAAGTGGAGCAAGATGGTTATGATGAAGGGCTTTATTTTACACACACTCTGAGCACAGGCAGGAGGGGAGGTCATTCTCCCAGACCTCCGTTTAAATCACGGTTACACACATATAATAAATCTTGCCTATGAAATACTGCTGGGTCATTACAACGCAGTTATAATTACACAGCAGTATAATAACTCAGTAATAACATTTAATACACACACACAGTAACGTTTTCAACTGTCAAAGCATGCTGGGAAACCCCTGCCCCCCTTAACATGGCCCCGACGTTACACTGCCCCTCTCCTGGACTGGTTTCTGTCCCCAGAAAAATTAAAGTCCAGTTTAAAAGTCCAATACAAACTCATCCAGGTGTCAGGGCGGCCTTTGGTGCCGGCGACCAACATGTACAGGCCCCCTAGTGTCCATCTGAGTCTCGGTCGGGGTATCTGGTAGGGATGAAAGTTCCGGTTTGTCCTCCAGCGGTGCAGATGGCTGTTACGGGGCGAGACGGTCACGATGAAGGACCACGACCCGGTCCCTTTTTCTAAGCCTCACCCTGTACACCACATCCGACAGTCTCTGCAGAACCACGCACGGTCCCGACCAATGGCTCGCCAGCTTTGGTGATCGTCCTCTTTTCCTCTCAGGGCAGAAAACCCAGACTCGATCTCCCGGTGCAAAGTCCCTCCCCTGGCAGCGGGAATCGTACGCTCGCTTCTGCCAACCCCCTGCCGCTGCCAGGGCCTCTCAAGCCAGTTCGTGCACCGTGTGGAGACGTTCTTTCAAACAAAAAAAATAATCCAATCCGGGTTTTCCCTCCACCTCCGGCTCGGGGGGGGGGGGGACCGATTACCAAATCTACTGGTGTGCGCAGCTCGCGTCCAAACATGAGCGCCGCAGGGGTGCACCAAGTAGATTCCTGAGCTGCCGTCCGGTACGCCCACAAAACAAAAGGCAGATGCAGGTTCCAGTCTCGCTGTTGCTGGCCCACTAGAATAGCGAGCTGGGTGGTGAGGGTCCGGTTGAATCGTTCGACCAGGCCGTCGCTCTGTGGATGCAGCGGGGTGGTCCGGGTTTTCCGGATGCCCAGCCGCTTGCAGACCTCTCTGAAGACCTCCGCCTCGAAGTTCCGACCCTGATCGCTGTGCAGCTCCTCCGGTGCGCCAAACTGACAGAACATTTCGTCCACCAGCTTCGATGCCGTCGTAGTGGCGCTTTGGTCCGGGACTGTGTACACCTCTGGCCACTTAGTGAAATAATCCATCGCGACCAGCACATAGCGGTTCCCCCGGTCCGTGGTCGGGAAAGGGCCCAGGATGTCCACTCCCACTCGCTCCATTGGCGCTCCCACCCGGTACTGCTGCAGGGGAGCGTGGGATCGCTGAGTTGGCCCTTTCTGAGCTGTGCACGTGTCGCAGCGGTGAACGTGGAGCTCCACGTCCTGATGACAACCGGGCCAGAAGAACCGGGCTCGAAGGCGCTGCAGCGTCTTTGTCACTCCGAAGTGGCCCGCTCCTACCGCCCCATAAACCAGCTGGAGTACGTTGGGCCGGAGTCGACGAGGAACCAGCAGCTGCTAGACATGCCGCTGCCCAGCTGGAGTCTGCCACTGTCGATACACTACGCCCTCGTGGCAGCGGAGGTTGGCCCACTGGGAGTGTAGGGCCTTAGTCTCTGGATCCAGTGGTGACACAACCTCCCAGGCGGGCCGCTGTCCTGCGTCCAGCCACTGCCGAACCCGAGAAATGACCGGGTCTCTGTCCTGCTCGCTCTGCAGCTGCTGCGTGCCAAGAACCTCTGTGACGTCATCGCTGGGGAGAGCTGCCTGATCATCCACGGGGGGGCTGCACGTCGCTGAGTTATTCCTGCTCGCAGCGGCCCGGAGAGCAGCAGCCCGTGGGACGGCTTGGTCTCGATCTTCAGCCCGTTGGCAGTGACGACACTCCTCTGTCGCACAGGGGCGCCGAGACAGCGCGTCAGCGTTGGCATGGAGGCGGCCTGCCCGATGCACAATCTGGAAATTATAATCCTGCAGTGCCTCCAGCCATCTCGCCAACTGTCCATCCGGTTCTTTGAAGTTTAATAACCAGGTCAGGGAAGCGTGATCCGTCCTGAGCTGGAACCTCCCCCTGTACACATACGGGCGGAAATGACGCAGTCCTTGGACGACAGCCAACAGCTCTCTGCGAGTCACACAGTAGTTCCTCTCGGCTCTGCTGAGAGTGCGGCTGAAGAAAGCGACTGCCTGCTCTCCCTGCTCTCCCTCCTGGGATAGCACCGCCCCGATGCCCTGGTTGCTGGTGTCCGTGTCCACGATGAAAGGGTGGTTCGGGTCAGGATACTGCAGGACGGGGACTCTGATGAGCGCTGCGCAAAGCTGGGAGAAAGCAGCAGCACAGTTCTCACTCCACTGAAACGTGCGTCCTTTCTGCGTCAGCTGATGCAGCGGGCTGGCGATGGTGGCGAAGTCTTTCACAAACCTCCTATAATAGGAGGCCAATCCAAGAAAACTCCTCAGTTCTCCCACGTTCCGCGGCACTGGCCAGTCTCTCACCGCTGCCACTTTTTCTGGGTCGGTGGCGACCCCCGCTGCGCTGACGACATGGCCCAGGAAGGTGGTCTCCCGCTGGAACAGGTGGCATTTTCTAGGGTGTAACCGTAGCCCCGCCTGTTGGATGGCTCCCAGCACCTCTTGGAGATTTGACAGGGCGCTGTCAAAATCAGCTGCATGCACCAGCAGGTCGTCCAGGTAAACAACGCAGCGACTCCGGGGCACGTGAGCCAGCACTCGCTCCATCAAGCATTCAAAGGTGGCCGGAGCGTTGCAGAGTCCAAATGGCATCACTTTAAACTGGTACAGTCCCTGCCCAATGGAGAAGGCTGTTTTTTGGCGGGCCTCAGGTGACAGCTCTACCTGCCAATAGCCGCTGCGTAGATCCAGCGAGCTGAACCAGCTGGAGCTGGCGATGTGGTCCAGCGCGTCATCGATGTGGGGCAGGGGGTAGGAATCCTTCCGGGTGACGTCATTCAGGCGCCGGTAATCCACACAGAACCGCCACGACCCGTCCTTCTTCTTGACCAGCACCACAGGCACCGCCCAGGGGCTGCTGGAGGGCTCAATAACATCTGCCTCCAGCATTTCTCGCACTTTTTGTTCTGCTGCTGCCCGCCTTGAAAAGGGCAACCGGCATGGGTGGAGTCGAATCGGCCTGGCCTCACCGGTGTCGATCTCGTGCTGCACCAAACCGGTCCGGCCGCATTCCTCATCCTTCGCGGCGAAAACACCCATATAACAGTCCAATAGCTCCCGCAGCTGGCGTCTCTGTTCCGGGTCCAGCCCGCTGCAGCGCCACTGAAGTAGTTCCTCGACCGCCTGCTGCGTCTCTGCTGACACGTTGACCCCTCCCCTTGCTGTCCCTGTGTGTGCTCGTGCTCTCTCTGCCCGCGCTGGTGACGTCATCGTGTCCGGTCCTCGTGGTGGCCCGCGTGGTCCGGTCTGTCTTGGTGATCCCTCGATTGCGCAGGCCCCCGTGTTCCTTCCCTGGGTTCTGCTGTGGAGCGTGATGGTCCGGTTTCCCAGCTGGAGGGACGGTCCGGTGGTGTCGATCTTGGCGTTCCAGGCTGTGAGCAGGTCTAGTCCAATAATACAGGGGTCCTGGATGTCAGCCAGCCAGAACGGGTGTCTTATGTTCTGACCGGCCACCCCCACCACCAGAACTCTCCGCCCCCTCAGTCTGGCACGCTCACTGGTAGCTGTGGTGACGCAGCGCTTGGTGGGTTCCCACCCCCGTGGGGCCGTCTTGTTCGTGCCCGGCAGCACACCGGGTCGAACCAAGGAGATTGTAGAGCCGGTGTCAATCAGGGCCTGGATCGACGTCTTCCCCAAGCTGCACTGTAGATACATCCCTGGAGAGTGTCCAATTCGGCCCATGTGTGGTGCCGGCTCCTCGGGGGAAACATCTGCGGGAGGCAGCCTGTCTCCGTTCACGCCACCTCGCTCTAGTTTAACGCCGGCGAGGGGCCAGTTTGTTGTGGGGTGGGTGCAGGGCAGTATCGTGCGATGTGTCCCGGCTCTCCGCAGCGGAAGCACCCTTCCTCGCGCCGCGGCGGCCATCTTCTCCGTGGACGCGCCGCCGTGGTCTGCCGTAATTCCTTATTATTCCTTGCTTATTGTTGAAATGCCAATAGGATCTAGTTCTTTCCCCTGGTGAAATGATTAACATCACAGAAGCTAGATGATGATCTGTAAAACCGACAGGACTTATGTTACTATGAAGAATTCCTGGGCCAAAACTTTGAGAAACATATATCCTATCTAATCTAGCAGCACTGACCGTATTGTCTACGACTCTGACCCAGGTATACTGTCTAGTGTTTGCATGTTTAATTCTCCATGTATCCAAAAGGTCAAACTGTACAGTGATATTTTTTAAAACTTGTGATGACTGAAGATGAGGTTCTGCATTAGTTCGATCCACAGTAAAATCTAAGGTGCAGTTGAAATCACCAGCAACAATAAGTTGATCTTGGTGATAATTCTGCAATTCATTTTTCAGTTTATTGAAAAAGGCAGTTCTTTCAGAACCCTGATTTGGAGCATAGATGTTGATCAGACAAAACACCGAATTCTCTATTTCTGCCCTAACAAAGAGCAGCCTGCCCTTCACTACCTCCACTACAGAAAGAACTGTTGCATTCACAGATTCCCCAAACAAAATAGCTACTCCTGCACTAAAATTTGTACCATGACTGAGTGAAAAAGGGCCCTTCCACCACAAACCCCAGTCCACTTCATCTGCTGAAGTGGTATGAGTTTCTTGCAAAAACAAAATGTTAAGATTTTTTTGTCTAAACAATTCACTAACTAATCCCCTCTTATGATTGCCCCTCCCACCATTGATGTTTAGGGTTCCTAATTTTATGTTTTGCATAGAGAGATAGAGAAGATAGAAGGCAGGGAGAGACAGCAAAGAGCAGTAAATATATAGGAACACCGTGCTGTGCATACCCATGTACGTTATTTCATCTGTCGGGTGCATGTGACCTTTTTTCCTCCTGCTGATTTACGCAGGGCCGTTAGGTGTTTTTTAAGGCGAAAACGTTTTCTCTCATCCAGGAGGTCAAGGCCAACCCGCCTTTCCAGCACTTTAACAGATCTAATAAATTTATTGGCGTCACTGAAGTAATCAGTGACTTTAACTGCTCGTTTGTAGGTTTCGTCCAGGAAAACATTTATTTCATCCAATGAGTACAAGCTTTTGCTTTTACTGCAAGTTTCTCCAATAGACACAGTATCAGAATCAGAATCCATTTCCTCATCACAACTTAATTGACTGTTTGATACAGCTGTCCCAGCTGATTGATCGTGATCTACAGTTTCCTGAACGTCACTTACAGCAGCTGACTGGTGTTGTTCCGTTAGCTGTTCAGAAACGTTAGCAGCCACCGGAACCACAGCTGCTGATTTTACAGGCTTTTTCTCACAGCTAGATTCTGATGCACCATCAGTGACTGTTTGGGCGTCATCACCAGCCACGCTCCCAACCGTAAGCTGGGCTGCGGGCGCCACAGACGGGCTGTCCACAGACACAGCAGCAGGCTCCGGAGCAGGACCGGCGGAAGGCCCCGCAACGTCATCTGTAGTAGCGGCATGAGCGGAGGCTGCACCGCTGGCTTCAGCTGCGGCTTCATCAGAGCCTCCCGCCCGTTGCTTATGCGGACAAGTGAACCGTTTATGGCCCACGTCTCCACAATCAAAGCACTTCATTTGCCCTGAACTCGCATACACCATGTAGGAACCGTCCCCATGTTTAACCCGGAAGGACACTTCTAGCGTTTGAGTGGGCGAGTCCAAAAACATGAATACCTGGCGCCTAAGTGATTTGACATGTTTTAATTTACTATCCTTACATCCCAAACTCACAGTTCTAAATGGGCCCGCAAATTTCCCAAATCTGCGAAGCTCCGTCTCCAACTGCTCATTAGTGATGAAGGGAGGAACACCTGAAACGGTGATGCGCGTTGATGGAACAGATAACGGGGACACCTGTACATACGTGTCCCCAATTACAACACCGCTCCCAATCAGACTATGGACATATTCCTCACCAGTCAAAAATACAACGACAGCTTTATTCATTCTTGAGGCAAAGCAGATCATATCATGTCCCACCTTCTCACCCACAGCAAGAAGAACCTCCTCCACAGCAACGCTGCTATCCGGCGGGACTATCCTCACTCCCTGCCGGATAGACGGAGGTGGCGTCTCAAAGGACGCCATCCTCCAGCAAAACGCAAACAAAAACACAAACGCACTCAAAAGACTGAAATAAACTTACCTGAATATGCAGCCAATAACAAAGGATAAAGGAAAAGTCCAAACGTTGTGAAAAAGTATAATCCAAAACTCCTCACTCACACGCCCAACACCTCCTCACTCACGCTCTCACTCGCACCCACCGGAAGCGGAAACGAGAGAAGAGAAGAGAAGAGAACTAACTAACTAACTAACTAACCTGCACTTATATAGCGCTTTTCTAGTCACAAAGAAGCCTTTATTAGTCCCACAATGGGGAAATTCCAGGATTGCAACAGTACAGGGATAGCAACACTCAGAGCAACAATCAGAAGGCAAGAAAAAAACAAACAAAAAAAAAAGCAAGAGCAGCTAATATACATATATACATATTACTATAAATATATATACACATCACGCCCTCCACACATCCGGCGAGCAGCATTAACTCAAAGGATGCTCCAAAAAGTTAAAGATTTTCCTCACTTGCCAATCCATGCAGATATCTACACCCCACCCACTGCCCGACTTTCATCCAGACGGCCGATTTGGAAAAACCCTCCCCCAGCTGACTTTACCATCCAAACAGCTTGGCAAGAGGAATGGGAGACCAAGGAGGTCCCAAACAAACAGCTGGTGATAAACCCCAACCAACAGGTCCCGGGCACCAACCTCCCAAGGAGACAGTGGTCTACACTCAATCGCTTCAGGACTGGACATGGCCCCTGCTTGGCCAGCCTTCACAGATGGGGCAGTAGCCCTAGCCCACTGTGCGCATGTGGAGAGGAGCAAACAATGGAACACATCATAGAGGTTTGCCCGCTCCAAAGACTGGAAGGAGGATTACACACCCTCCATACAGCAAACCAGGAGGCAACTGCTTGGCTTAAGGACTTTGCATTCGCTAAATAAATAAATAAATAAATATATATATATACACAGACACACAGTGCAGAGCATTGTAGCTGGATGGAATAAATATATGAGTATATAAACACACAGTGCGGAGCATTGTAGCTAGATGAAATAAATATGTAGATATATAAACACCCACAGTACGGAGCATTGCAGCTAGGTGGAATAAATATGTAAATATATAAACACACACAGTGCGGAGCTTTGTAGCTAGATGGAATAAATATATAGATATATAAATATAAACACACCCAGTGTGGAGCATTGTAGCTAGATGGAATAAATATGTAAATATATAAACACACACAGTGCAGAGCATTGTTGCTAGATGGGATGAAACAGCACAACCGTCTACTTAGTTATCCTACATGGTATGATTATGTGTCCATACATATTCTCACCCTCCATAGTGACCGGTATTTTCCTATTTGTATGCTGGAGGGGACATTGTGTAAGTCTATTGCATCTTTTCCATTCAAAACTATTAGGTTGTTACATCTTTTTGCTATCTCTGCGAGCAGCCCTGCTTAGGTTGTACAGTCTGACATAACGTCGGGGCCATGTTAAGGGGGGCAGGGGTTTCCCAGCATGCTTTGACAGTTGAAAACATTACTGTGTGTGTGTATTAAATGTTATTACTGAGTTATTATACTGCTGTGTAATTATAACTGCATTATAATGACCCAGCAGTATTTCATAGGCAAGATTTATTATGTGTGTGTAACCGTGATTTAAATGGAGGTCTGGGAGAATGACCTCCCCTCCTGCCTGTGCTCAGAGTGTGTGTAAAATAAAGCCTGTTCATCATAACCATCTTGCTCCACTTTCTTTGTGTGAACCTTGCCTATGTCACACTGGTGTCAGAAGTGGGGATGGAGCAGATGGAAGCCAGGATCAGAATGGAGATCCAGCAGCTGGAGCAATTCATTGCTCAGCTGATGATGGACGATGGGACCGAGACACCACCCCCGGGGAGCCGGGAGCCGGGAGCCGGGAGCCGGGACGAACGAAGCGGCGGCGGACCTGACGGGGCCAGCGCACCCCGCCTTTTGCCTTTTTCAAGACAGAGCGGGCAGAGCAGAGCAAACCAGCTCCGCATTCCGCCCTCTTCAGGACAGGACGGGCTGGCGATCCCACAGCGATCAGGAGTGACGATCGATCAGGAGGCGGCCATCCCATCTGTTCGGCAGCGGGCCAAGATTCCCCGCTTCAACGGCGAAGCCACGTTGGATGACTACCTGACCCAGGTCGAGCTGGCCGCTGCGCTGAACGGCTGGTCACCAGAGGAAACCGCCGTGCAGGTCGTGCTGGCCTTGGAGGGGAGAGCTCTCTGCACGCTCTCTGATCTCCGGCCCGAGGAGCGCTACAGCTGGCCAGCACTACAAGGGGCGCTCCGGAGACAATTTGGGAGAACGGCGGACGCTGAGCACGCCCAGGAACAGCTGACCCGCCGCCGCCGAAGCAACGAGGAAAGCCTAGGAGCCTATGCTGCAGACATACGGCTGCTAACCCGGCGCAGCTACCTGGATTTCGCACCGGAGGCGGTAGAGAAGCTCGCCCTCTGGAGCTTCATCCAAGGTCTCTGCCCGGCCCAGCTCCAGAGCCACGTACGGATCCACGCCGCGAGCGACTGGGAGACTGCGGTGGCAGAAGCAGAGCGGGTGGAGCCGCTGATGAATCGCACAATTGAAGCAGTGTACTGCAAACTCGACTGCTATCATCAGAACCAAAGTTTGTGAACTTGAGGACACTGTTAAGAGGCTGGAGGAGAGTTTGATTAGGGATCAGGATTCTACCTCGGGTCCTTTGTTGCAGGCGAAGAGATCAGCCCTGAGCTCTTTGCTGCGGGAAAGAGTGAAGGGAGCACTTGTTAGGTCCCGGTTTACTCAGCTGAAGGACATGGACGCCCCAACGTCCTTTTTTTTCAATCTGGAGAAGTCTGCCGCAAAAAAGAAATTGATGACTTGTTTAAAACTCCCACATGGTCAAATAACTACAAATCCATCTGAGATGAGGAGCCATGCAGTGGATTTTTATGGGGCCCTGTTTGGTGCAGAACCATGCTGCATAGAATCTCGAAATCAACTCTTTGAGGGTCTTCCCAAGCTCAGCCCAGGGGAAAGGGCTGCTCTGGACTGCGAAGTGACCTTGGATGAGTTAACTGTAGCAGTTAATCAAATGGCTCTGGGACGTGCACCTGGACTTGACGGTCTCTCTTCTGACTTTTTTAAGCACTTTTGGGACATTATAGGATCAGATTTTTATGACGTTCTAATTGACTGTTACAGAACTGGATCTTTGCCTGTTTCCTGTCGGCGTGCAGTACTATCCCTGCTGCCTAAGAAAGGGGACTCGGCCTTGCTTAAAAACTGGAGGCCCGTTGCTCTTCTTTGCACAGACTACAAGGTGCTTTCTAAAGCCCTATCAAATAGACTAAAAAATGTTTTGGATGTAATCATAGATAGAGATCAAACATATTGTATTCCTGATCGAACCATTATGGACAATATTTTTCTCATACGTGATGTTCTTAATCTTAGTAAATGTTATGATTTAAAGTTTGGTATTGTGTCTTTGGACCAGGAAAAAGCTTTTGATAGGGTTGATCACTCCTATTTGTTTTCCACACTTAAGGGGTTTGGTTTTGGCAATATTTTTTTGACATGGGTTAATATGTTATATACTGGAGCTGAGTGTTTGGTAAAGTTGGGGGCAGGGCTGAGTCGGCCAATCCCTGTACATCGGGGAATAAGGCAGGGTTGTCCGATCTCGGGTCAACTGTATAGCTTGGCTATTGAGCCTTTGCTGTGCAGGTTGCGCACTCAGCTGGGTGGTTTGACCCTGCCGGGGCCCTCCAGTAGTTGTCGTCCACTCGTCTTGTCTGCTTATGCAGACGACGTTAACATTTTCATCACATCCCACAGGGATGTACAGTATTTGGTGGACACTCTGTCTATTTATGAAAAAGCATCTTCTGCACGGGTAAACTGGGGCAAAAGTGAGGGTTTATTGGTGGGGCAGTGGACACATCAAGACATTCCTCATCTACCTGGAGGTCTTCTGTGGGGGAAAGCCGGTCTTAAAGTGTTGGGGGTGTTTTTGGGTTCTGAGGACTTTGAAAGCAAGAACTGGGAGGGATTTAAGGAGAAGGTGTGTGCCCGTTTTTCTAAATGGAATTGGTTGCTACCACAGCTGTCATATAGGGGAAGAGTTCTGGTCGCCAATAATCTGGTCGCTTCGGCTCTTTGGCATAGACTTATCATTTTGACACCGCCCAGGAGCCTGGTGGAGGAGGTCCAGAAGATGATCGTGGGCTTCTTTTGGTCTGGTCGACACTGGGTGCGTGCGGCTGCTCTCTACCTGCCTGTTGCCGAGGGAGGACAGGGCCTGGTTGACATACAGTCCAAGATCACCTGTTTTAGGCTTCAGACTGCGTTACGGTTCCTCTATGGATGTGGCCACTGCTGGATGGACACTGCAAAACTGCTCCTGAGGAGAGTTGGCCGCTTGGGCTACGACAAGCAGCTTTTCCTCGTGAAATCCGGGGAGGTGGACTTTACTGGACTTTCTGCCTTTTATGCCTCTGTCTTGCATGCATGGCAAGTCTTCACTGTAGCCCGTATTCCTGAGGAGACACCAGGTATGTGGCTGTTTGAGGAACCGTTGTTTTTCAATGGATTCATGGACACTCAAATGCTGCAGTCTGTCAGTCTGCGAACCTGTTTAAGAGAGGCGGGCTGCACCAAGCTTGGCCATCTGATGAAGATGTCAACCACGTCCATAGAAACGCTGAGGCGGAAAGCCAATATTACATCCGTCAGACTGGTGCATAGGGTGGTGAAGGAAGTGTGTGCTGCCCTGCCACGACCACTGAGAGCCTTTGTGGAAAACCGCACTCTTTCTGATCAATGGGATGAGGACACTGTGTTCAGCTTTCCTGCCCTTTCCATAAGTCCAGCAGTGGGAGAGTGGCAGGAGGAAGAAGACCACCTGCTGTCTTTCAGAACTCCTCGTCTGGGCAAGTTCCAGGCTGTAGGGAAGAAGGCGGCGTATCACATCTGTGTGAAAGTTCTAAATCTGCGCTCTCTGACGGGGGTAAAAGAGTCGAAGTGGGCGGGGTTTTTGGGGCCGGGATTCTCCCCAAAAGGCAGCTGGCGCTCCATGTACAAGCCCCCTATAGAGAAACAGACAGCAGATCTCCAGTGGAGGATTGTGCATGGGGCAATAGCTACAAACAAATACAGAGCACACCTGGATCCTAATGTTGGGGAGGGTTGTTTGTTTTGTTCACAAGTCGAGACCCTGGAGCACTTGTTTGTTGGATGTTTTCGTTTGTCTGGGCTTTTTGATCTTTTGAAAGTTTGGTTTCATGATTTTGGTGAATGTTTTTCTTTTGGTTTGTTTATTTATGGTCCGAAGTACAAAGTGACAAAGAAGTCTGTGCATATTTTGATAAACTTCTTGTCTGGTACCGCTAAACTTGCCATTTGGCTGACAAGGAAAAACCGGACTATTAACACTGGCAATGTGGACCCCGTGTCTGTTTTTAAGGCCCTGTTAAAAGTCAGACTCCGGGTGGAGTATTCTTATTATAAAATGGTGGACAATTTGGAGGAGTTCACCAACAAATGGACTGTTGGGAGTGTTTTGTGTTCTGTGGGGGAGGGGGATGAGTTATGTTTGAATTTTTGAAATGTGGAACACTTGGGTGGAATGATGGTATGATGGTGATTTTATATTTTTGAATTGTACAATAAAGGGACTTTTTAAACGTCTCTTCTCTTCTCTTCCTTTTTGATATAGCCTATAATTAGGGAGGGTATCATGTGCCCCTGAACCCTCCCTTAGTTATGCTGCTAATAGGTTTAGACAGCCGGGGGACCTCCAACAATGCACTGGGCTTCACTTCTTTCTTCACTCTCAATGAAGTATTTTTGCTGGTCATTAACATCTGTTTGGTCTCTTCCGTAGAGTCCTCGTTGTGCTGTTTGCTCTCTACATGTCTGTTCTTTTCTTCTTCTTCTCTTTCCCCTCACCCCCCAGCCAGTCACAGCAGATGACTGCCCCTCCCTGAGCCTGGTTCTGCTAGAGGTTTTTCCTGTTAAAAGGGAGTTTTTCCTCTCCACCATCGCCAAGCGCTTGCTCACAGGGGATCGCCTGATTGCTGGGGTCTTTCTGCAATTGTGGGGGTTTTCCCTACAGTTGAAAGTGCTATGAGATGACTGTTGTTGTGAGATGGTGCTATATAAATAAAGTTCAATTGAAATTATAACTATTAATGATCCTTTTTTCATCTGTAATTTAAAATCAAATAATCCCCCTGATACACTGTAATGAGTCAATAGTTTAAGTGTGCCGAAGCAGAAATGACGTTCATGTGGAGTGAACAAATTTTTTTTTTTTTTTTTTTTTTTTTGTTACTTATTTGTACCCGTAGGTAGACATGGTTTGCAGTCTGGTGACAAGCCACCGGCTGCTGGTCGCTGCGTGCGCGAGCGCCCTAAACCTACATGTTTTGGTATGCGGGAGGAAACCGGAGAAATCCCGGAGTAAACCCGCGCAACACGGGGAGAACATGCAAACTCCACACAGCTCACTGTTGGTCGGGGGCTGGGATCGAACCCACGATCTCATGATCCCCGTGGTCCCCCGGCCGAGGGTAAAACTGTGCTGCCACAGTGCTAAACCACTGCGCCACCGTGCAGCCAGATGGGTCCTTTGGTATTAAATATGGGCTAATTTTTCACTTAAATCGTTATCTATGACAACCATTAGCATCACAGCAATGTTGTTAACCTGTTTTGATGTAACAGACAGGTTAGTAGGCAGTAGTAGTGTGGATTTATGTGTCTAACTGCTGATTTTGTTAGGGAAAGTTTCACTGAGAAAGGGCTATTCCTGTTTCATGTTTCTTATTCCATGTTAGGCAGGCCTCCTCACTTTGTGTTTTTAAATCTAATTTAAAAACACATCTGTTATCCTTTGCTTTTAACTCGCCTTAATTTTATTTTATTGTCTGCTGTGGTAGACTGCAAGTCTAATTTAAAACATTACTGGCACATGCCTCTAGGGGGAACTACCTGTATTGTTCAGCACTACTATTAAGGGGACACATTAGAACAAGAGTGTGAAAACCCCGCGCAGAATCCATGTTCAGTCTTATTATGTGTGTTGCAGAATAAATGGCAGAGTTAGCCAAAGAAATAACTCAAGTGTGATCATTGCTACACGGTAGGATATCACACAATTGGCGACGAGGATTAAAAGAAAAAAATCAGCGGCGAGAAACAGAGAACATTGCAAGTGTGGCGAACTCAAGTGACTCCAGTAGTTCGAGTGCAAGTTCAGAGGAGGAAAAACGAGGTTTCCCCACCACGACGAGCAATGGCGGCTGTAATCGGAACGGTAACCCCTTTTGATAACTCGACTCAGTCATGGGAAGAATATAGTGAAATGTTGGACTTTTTCTTCGAAGCTAGTGACATTGAGGAGCCAGACAAAAGGAAGGCTGTACTGTTGAGTGGAGTTGGTGCAACTACTTACAGCTTGTTGAGAAATTTAATAAGCCCTGCATTACCGAAAGATAAAACGTACGACCAGCTTACTGCTGAGCTTCAGAAGCACTTCAGCCCCAAACCGAGTGAAATCGTGCAACGATTCAAATTTAATTCACGCATAAGGAGGAACACTGAGTCCATAGCAGAGTATGTGGCAGAATTGAGGAAATTAACACTGCACTGTGATTACAAAGACTCATTGGAAGAAATGTTAAGAGACAGACTTGTGTGTGGAGTGAATGATGACCGAATGCAACGGCGACTTTTATCTGAAACAAAACTCACTTTTGCAAAGGCTTTGGAATTATGCCAAGCGATGGAAACAGCAGCTAAAGATGTGAGAGAGATGCAAGGGAAGCTAACAGAGGACACAGCAACGCATGTTCGTGTGCCTAAGACCCAAGTAGGTGTCCACAAAGTGTTGACTGACAAAACTCAGCACAAATTCCCCAGTTGTTATCGCTGCAAAGGCCAGCACAATGCCGCCGAGTGCAAATTTGCCACTGAGCTGTGTCATAATTGTGGCAAGCGAGGGCACATTAAGAAAGCATGTAGAATAAAGGTGGACAGCGCACAGGTGCTGAAAGCGACAGTTAATGGGCAAAAGTATGAAAACAAGGGCCCAGGAAAGGAACAGCGAGCGAATCAACTGAGAGGGGAGGGAGAAAGTGATACAGAAGACATGGGTTTTCACACAATTTACAACACGTCAGAGGAGCTGACCAAGGTAGCGCCCATCACGCGTACCATGAATGTTAATGGAATGAAAGTAACATTTGAAGTTGATACAGGCTGTGGAGTAACCATATTAAGTAAACAGCAATATACACAACTGTGGAAGAAAACAGACACAGCAGAATTAAATCCCTGTTCATTAAAATTAAAAACATACACAGGAGAGAAGCTAGACGTGCTAGGCATGGCACAAGTGAAGGTGCAGCACGAAAACAAAGAAAAGGACTTACCTGTAGTAGTAGTTGGGAGCGAAGGACCAAATCTACTAGGGCGAAGTTGGCTACAAGAACTGGCCATGATTGATCAGTTGGTGAATAAAGTGGAATCTCAGCCCAAATTGCAGCTGGAGGAGATCCTCGAAAGACACGCTGAGGTGTTCAAAGAAGGCTTAGGACAGCTAAAAGGTGTCACTGCAAAGATTAATGTGGACAAGGAGGCCCAACCACGATTCTGCAAACCCCGACCGGTGCCCTATGCAGTCAAGCCACTGGTCGAAAGCGAGCTACAGAGGCTGCTGGATGACAAGATCATTGAGCCAGTGCAGGTTGCAGAATGGGCGGCGCCCATAGTCCCAGTGAGAAAGCCGGATGGCTCCATTAGAATATGTGGAGATTACAAACTCACTGTCAATCGAGCATCACGGGTGGATCAGTATCCAATTCCTAAAGTGGAGGACCTCTTCGCACAGCTGAACGGCGGCCGACACTTCACGAAATTAGACATGAGTCACGCCTACCAACAAGTAGTCCTGGAAGAAGAATCAAGAAAGTATGTAACCATCAATACACACAAAGGCTTATATACCTACACACGCTTACCATTTGGAGTAGCTTCCAGTCCTGCTATATTCCAGAGAACTATGGAGGGCATCCTAGGTGGAATTCCGAATGTTACCATTTATTTGGATGACATCCTTTGTACAGGACCAAATGAACAAGAACATCTGAAAACGCTGGAGGAAGTGCTTCAACGGTTGGAGAAAAGCGGTCTGAGGTTGAAAAGAAGCAAGTGTGAGTTCATGGGAAAAGAGGTGGTGTTCCTAGGCCACAAGATCAACGCCAGTGGTCTACACCCTCTAACAGACAAAGTGGAAGCCATTGCGGAGGTGCCTGAGCCACAAAATGTTACTGAGTTAAAAGCCTACCTGGGCTTGTTGAACTATTACCATAGGTTCCTCCCAAAGCTCTCCACGCTGCTGGCACCACTACATACCTTACTTAAGAAGGAAGAAAAATGGTCATGGGGGGTCAAGCAGCAGAAGGCGTTTGAAGAGTCCAAAGCGCTACTTCAGTCCTGTAGTGTGTTAGTGCACTATGATTCAAACAAACCACTCATCCTGGCGTGTGACGCATCACCCTACGGTGTGGGTGCTGTACTCTCTCATCGTATGGAGGATGGCTCAGAGAGACCCATAGGGTTCGTCTCAAGAACTCTTAGTGCAGCTGAGAAAAACTACTCCCAGCTAGACAAGGAGGGCCTTGCAGTAGTATTTGGTGTAAAAAAATTCCACAAATACCTGTACGGGAGACAGTTCGCTATAGTGACTGACCACAAGCCACTAATTTCACTGTTCAGTGAAATGAGAGCCATACCCCAGATGACATCTCAGAGAATTCAGAGATGGGCCGTTACATTAGCAGCGTATGAGTACACCATCGTTTACAAAGCCGGACGGGACCATACGAATGCTGACGCGATGAGTAGGCTACCCTTGGATGGAGGAAGAGACAGCACGCCTGAGGAGGAGGAGAGAGTGCTATTGTTTGAAGATATCGGCGTGCCCCTGGTGAACGCACAACAAATAAAGAAGTGGACAGACAAAGACCCTGTTCTAGCAAGAGTGCGAGAATACATCTTGCGAGGATGGCCGAAGATGAACAGTCCTGAGTTCATTCCCTATGCCCGACGACAGGATGAGCTCAGCACCCAGGAAGGTTGTATCCTGTGGGGAGGACGCGTGGTTGTTCCACCACCTGGTAGGAATGCCTTACTGCAACAACTACACCAAGCACACCCTGGCATCACTCGCATGAAAGCGTTGGCGAGGAGTTACATGTGGTGGCCCAACATGGATGCAGAGGTGGAGGCGCTTGTGAAGTCATGTGCGGCATGCCAGGAGAACAGGAACAGTCCTCCAGCAGCCCCACTACATCCCTGGGAAGTTCCAGATAAACCATGGAGAAGAATTCACATTGACTACGCAGGTCCATGGATGGGAAGAATGTTCCTGATCATAGTTGACGCATACTCAAAGTGGATCGATGCATATTCTGTGAGTAGCTCTACTTCTACTGTTACCATTGAATGTCTTAGAAAGAGTTTCAGCCAACATGGGCTACCTGAAATCATAGTATCAGATAACGGTACATGTTTTACGAGTGAACAGTTCCAAGAGTTTTCTGAAAAGAATGGCATACGTCACATCACGACTGCGCCATACCATCCTTCTTCTAACGGCTTAGCCGAGAGGGCCGTGCAGACATTCAAGTCACTCATGAAAAAGATGACAGGAGACTCTATTGAAACCCGAATGTCGAGAGCTCTGTTCAGCTATCGAATAACACCCCAATCTACAACTGGCAAGTCACCAGCTGAGCTGTTGTGTGGAAGGAAGTTGAGGTCAACATTTGACTTAATACATCCAGACTTCAGAAACAAAGTGCATGATAAACAAGAGAAACAAAAAGGTTATCATGACATGCATGCTAGAGAGAGAATACTGAGAGAAGGAGACGTGGTCTACACCCGCAACTTTGGCTCAGGACCAGCCTGGGTACCAGGAGAAATAACAGAAAAGACAGGCCCTGTGTCATTCAAGGTGACATTAGGTCATGGACAAGTGGTGAGGCGACACATCGACCAAGTTCGTGGTAGGAGCTCCATTCCCCTGCCGATGGCACCAGAGGTGTTGTCTGACACCCATCCTGAGGAGAGCATCAACGAACCACCACTTCAGGTGAAACCTGAGGTAACCGTCTCTGCAGATTCTACGGGCAGCACTGCAGCAGCCGAAACAGTGGAGCAGTCTGAGTCTTCACCTGCAGTTGGCTCACCCGCCGTGAGAAGATCTCAGCGAGCTAGGAAAGCTCCAGACTACTTGAAGGACTATACTTAGTCAGTAGTGAGTTCCCCAGCCACAGGACAAGAATGCGTCCTGGAACCTCACTGGGATGCGGTAGTCAAACCAAATCCCCAGTTAGACTGTTATGTGTGTTATACATGTAAAAAAAAAAAAAAAAGAGAAAGAAATTATGTGTATGGCACATGTGTTTAAGAAGTTAAAAGTAACTGTGATTGTTTAGGGTTAAATGGGAGTTCCAGGATGTCTAGCATAATTGGCTAGTGTAATTAAAAGTAGTTTAATCTAGAGGGGAGGGATGTGGTAGACTGCAAGTCTAATTTAAAACATTACTGGCACATGCCTCTAGGGGGAACTACCTGTATTGTTCAGCACTACTATTAAGGGGACACATTAGAACAAGAGTGTGAAAACCCCGCGCAGAATCCATGTTCAGTCTTATTATGTGTGTTGCAGAATAAATGGCAGAGTTAGCCAAAGAAATAACTCAAGTGTGATCATTGCTACACAGTAGGATATCACATCTGCTATGTTTGGTATTTTGTTTGTACACTTGTTGTGAGTTGCTTCTTTTTCTGCTGCATGCTATGTTTTTATTGTCTTTTACTTATCTTGTGTCTATTTGTACTTTAGCTTATTTATTACTGTGCAGCACTTTGGTCATCTTTGTTGTTTTTAAATGTGCTTCAGAAATAAATTTGGTATGGTTTCTATAGGCCCTTGTTGCCTATCAGTTGTCAGCCGGTCAGTAGTTTGACAGCTGATTGATGTTAGAATTTCTGCACATTTTGTCACTTAGATCATCATGACCACACAGAACTAAATCTTTATTGTGTGAAACTTTATGATGAATAATCGGTCTGTTATATATCTGCTTCACTTTTAAAATTTATCCTAAGGAATCTGTCTTACTTATAAAAATGAGCTATCTCAGGTTTTTGCATAAACAAATATTTGTTTCTGTTTTACTACAGCAGGTAAAGGTGAAACATGGAAAGGAAGGGACACAAGTCCTGGAAAATTGCAATATTTTCCTTTCATTTTAAAAACTTTTTTCTTTTAGATTTACAAGTTTTTGTCTCTCAAATTTGTGACTATTTTTGCCAAAATTTACACAATTTTTCTTGTAAATCTGCAACTTTTTCTCTCCAAAATTTTCGTCTTTTTTTCTTATAAATTTGTGACTTATTTTCTGTAAATTTTCATCTTTTTTTCCTTAAAAAATTCCAACTTTTTTCTTGTAATTTTCCAACACTCATCTGGATTCCAGTTCCTTTTGTATTCTGTGTAATCAAACTGTAATTTGTGACTTTTTGAATTGTTAAATTGGCCTTGTTTATCATATCTTGTCGCCTTTATTGTTTCAAATTTGTAGTCAATTTCCATTTGTAGCCCATGCTAAATTATTAAAAAGAAAGAAATGAAATGAAGAGGATGCTTCACATCACTTGCAACAGTACATGTGGCTGGCATACAGCCCCAAGATTCTGACGAACCTTGTCCCGGCCATCAGAAATATGTTTCTTGCCATACTGTGTGGGAGACGATCTATTGACAGAGGTGTGGTCACCCTGCTTAGTGACTGTATCAATGCTGTATCTATAAACAAGGTGCAGAGACTGTTGCAGCAGGGCTATGATGAATGATATGTGGAGCGGCGTGACCTGTACCAGACTCCTGTACGAGGCCCTCACAGCTGCATCTGCGTCGTCTCAGTTGAGCATACTGTCCTTTGTGAAAGCTCCCAGTACTTACACCCCTCCCCCCAGTCCCCCCTCCTATCTGCCCGTGTGCTGAAGCGTGCCCACATGATCATGGAGATGGAAAAGATGCCCGTGTGCAGAGCCTCCATCCTCAGTATGACTGGAGAAATCCTCTGCATTGATGGTACAAGAAAGTATGGCTTTGATCAGTGTTCTGTTATGCTCATGAAGCTTAGTTTTTGAAAATCAAGTTAAGTGGAAATACATTGTAATTCATAGAAATGACACAGGACAGAGTGTTAATAAACACAATAAAATGAATGTTCTGTTTTGTGTTCTTTAGGTCCTCTAGAAGATGTATGGTGATGTCCAGGGCACCATGCAGTATGTCACCAGTGTGCTAAAGGAGTGGGGCCAGTTCTTGACGACGTTGGTGGTGGCAGCTGAGCCTGAGGAGTGCTACAGACGTATGGCGAGTGGTGTGATTGCCCGGTTTCAACCTGCTAAAGCTCCCACATCAAAAGTCATATATGCAAACAACAACTGTTGTCGGTAAGTTAAATAACAATTCCATATAACCAATAATGAAATTAAGAATTCAACTGATCTGTGAAACAGTTAACATTAAATAACTTTTTTACAAGGGATACATGCTGTATAAAATGTTGTCATTTCAGTGACCGTGGTCCATCCTCCCTGGAGAAGCTGTTCAGTGACTAGGTGCAGGAGGGTACTGTGGTCAGACTGGACATGCGACACTGGCTGCACCGCTGGAATGCTGATGTGATCAAACAGAGCCATGCCAAGTGTGGGGCATTCATGAGTGCCTTGGGAGGTGCAGTGCTGGCTTACAGCAAGGACGACATAATGCTCCTAGTCCAGGCAGTCAGGAGTGGCAACCAAGAGTTGTACACCAAGTACTCGGCCGAGGAAATGACCAGCTTCCTCAAGCCTCACCAGATCAGGTCTTACGTCAGGCACATCACCCGTGGTGTTGAGGTAAGTGTCATATTAATCCATGTATGAATTTCATGAATAAGAACCATCTAATTGCTTTTTTGTCAAAATAGACATCACTGTGCTGAACTGAGGTGTCACACTTCAAGAGGAGATCTCCGTTTGAAAATGAATGTAAGATCATATGGAGTAAGCATACGTTCCTGTGAATAAGATAAGATAAGATAAGATAAGCCTTTATTAGTCCCACAATGGGGAAATTCCAGGATTGCAACAGCACAGGGATAGCAACACTCAGAGCAACAATCAGAAGGCAAGAAAAAAAAAAAAAAAAAAAAAAAAAGCAAGCAAGAGCAGCTAATATACATATGTACATATTACTATAAATATACATATATACACACAGACACACAGTGTAGAGCATTGTAGCTGGATGGGATAAATATATGAGTATATAAACACACAGTATGGAGCATTGCAGCTAGATGGAATAAATATGTAAATATATAAACACAGTGCGGAGCAATGTAGCTAGATGGAATAATATGTAGATATGTAAACACACAGTACGGAGCATTGCAGCTAGGTGGAAAAAATATGTAAATGTATAAACACAGTGCGGAGCAATGTAGCTAGATGGAATAATATGTAGATATACGTATAAACACACAGTGCGGAGCATTGTAGCTAGATGGAATGAATATATAGATATATAAATATAAACATAAACATAAACACACCCAGTGCGGAGCATTGTAGCTAGATGGAATAAATATGTAAATGTATAAACACACACAGTGCAGAGCATTGTTGCTAGATGGGATGAAACAGCACAACCGTCTACTTAGTTATCCTACATGGTATGATTATGTACCCATACATATTCTCACCCTCCGTAGCTACCGGTATTTTCCTAGTTGTATGCCGGAGGGGACCATTGTGTAAGTCTATTGCATCTTTTGCATTCAAAAAACTATTAGGTTGTTACGTCTTTTTGCTATCTCTGCGAGCAGCCCTGCTTAGGTTGTACAGTCTGACAGCCGTTGGTAGGAAGGACCTGCGAAACCTCTCGGTTGTGCACCTGGGATGATGTAGTCTGCTGCTAAATGAGCTCCTCAGTGCATTCAGTATGTCCTGCATAGGGTGGAACTCGGACTCCAGCAGAGATGACAGTTTAGCCACCGTCCTTCTCTCTCCTATCTCCTCCACCGGATCAAGGCGCTGCCCCAGGACGGAGCTAGCTTTCTTGATCAGTTTGTTCAGTCTCTTCCTGCTGTAATGCCGTTGCCCCAGCAGACCACTCCAAAAGTGATGGCTGATGCCACCACCGTGTCATAGAATGTCTTCAGCAGCACCCCTTGTACACCAAAAGACCTGAGTCTCCTCAGTAGGAACAGCCTGCGCTGTCCCTTCTTGTAGAGTGCATCAGTATTGTGTGACCAGTCTAGTTTATTGTTCAGATGAACACCCAGGTACTTGTAGGATGTCACCATCTCAATGTCTGTTCCCTGTATATTTACTGGTGCTGTGAAGGGTTGTCCTTGCCTGCAGCAGTCCACCACCAGCTCCTTAGTTTTCCTCGCATTGATCTGGAGGCAGTTCCGATGGCACCAGTCCACGAAGTCCTGGATAAGCCCTCTGTACTCAGCTTCATCTCCATTGGAGATGAGGCCAACGATCGCAGAGTCATCAGAGAACTTCTGTAGATGGCAGTGTGTTGTGTTGTGTGAGAAGTCCGCAGTATAAAGAGTGAACAGGAAGGGAGCCAACACTGTTCCCTGGGGGGCCCCCGTGCTACTGATGATCATGTCGGACACACAGTCCCGGGTTCTTACAAACTGAGGCCGGTTCGTGAGGTAGTCCAGGATCCATGATGACAGGTGCTGGTCCACCCCTGCGTGCAGCAGCTTGTCCTTCAGGATCATCGGTTGGATGGTGTTGAAAGCACTGGAGAAGTCAAAGAACATGATCCTCACCACATTCCCGGGCTTCTCCAGGTGGGACAGAGAACGGTGAAGGAGGAAGATCACCGCATCCTTCACCCCAATGCCATGCTGGTAGGCGAACTGGAGTGGATCCATCGCTGGTTCCACCAGGGGGCGGAGGTGAGCAAGGAGCAGTCTCTCCAGGGTCTTCATCAAGCGGGACGTCAAGGCCACCGGTCTGTAGCTGTTCAGGTCTTTGGGGTGGGAAGTTTTTGGTACAGGTACCACACAAGATGTTTTCCACAGCTGTGGTACCCTCCCCAGCTTCAGGCTCAGGTTGAAGATGTACGTCACAATCCCACACAGCTGGTCTGCACAGGACTTGAGGAGCTTTACGCTGATGCCGTCCGGTCCCGACGCCTTCCTCGCCTTGATCTTCCTCAGCTCCGTCCTCACCTGGGTCCTGGTCAGGGTCAGGATGGGGGGCTGTGTGTTGGGAGTGGGGGGGTGTTGGTGGAGTGGGGAGTGGGCAGCAGGACTTGATGTCTTTACAGGCAGCAGTGGTTGTTGTGCAGTCAGGGGGGAGAGCGGTTGGTCAAACCTATTGAAAAACAAATTCAGATTGTTCGCCCACTCCCTGCCCCCCGTGGCCTGGGGGGAGGTATTCTGGAGCCCAGAGATGGTTTTGAGGTTTCTCCAGACCCCGCTGATGTCGCTCTGTTGCAGCTTGTCCTCCATCTTCTTCCTGAAGCTGTCCTTGCCTTCTCTGATCTTTCTCCTCAGCTCCCTCTGTACGGACTTCAGCATCTCCCTGTTCCCCGACCTGAAGATCCTCTTCTTCTCTCTCAGAAGTGTTTTTATCTCAGGGTTGATCCAGGGTTTGTTGTTTGAGCAACACCGTATGGTCTTGGTGGGAATGGATTTGTCCGTACAGAAGCTGAGGTAGCCCATGAAGGTGTGAATGAGGCCATCGATGTCCTCACCATGTGGATCGCAGAGCTGCTTCCAGGCGGTGGCTTCAAAACAGCCCTTTAGAGTGTCCATTGCCTCCTCAGACCATAACATCACTGTGCGCATGGCCGGGGGTTGTCTGTGCACTAGGGGTTTGTACACCGGCCGGAGATGAACCAAGTTGTGATCCGATCTCCCGAGTTGGGGGAGTTGTGATGAGGTGTACGCCTCCTTAGTGTTTGCGTAGAATAAGTCCAGTGTTTTATTGTCTCTAGTGTGGCATGTGACATACTGGGTAAATGAATGAATGTTGCAGGAGACTGCTTCAGTGACTGAGTCCATCATTGCTGAGTTCAAGGGACCAGCAGGCCTTGACATTGATGGCATCCACCTGTTCAAGTCACAGAGGCAGTTGATGCTCACTGGGCAACAGCAAGAAAACATCTTAGTTATATGCAGGTAGGTTAATGTCTTTGTAGTAATCATGTGTCATTGTAAAACCATCTAAACTAGTATGTCAATATTGAATTTCCCTTCTGGGGATCAATAAAGTACACAAAATCAAAAAAAAAGTATTGTATGGACGCTGGAATAAATAAGGAATTCACAATTTGTTGTGGTTTACAGGATCCCCCTGACATACAGCTGTATGTGTCTGTGAAGGTGGTGGTGCTGAACGGTGCTCCTCTGAACAAGTACAGGTGCCGGTGAGGCAGTAATTCCATGGAGGGGTTGCACGCATACCTGTACAATGCCATTCCTTCACAAAGATGTGGAATTATACCATTCCAAGTAAGTATTAAAACAACACTTCAGTATAGCAGACTTTCTATTTTATTTATTTATAAGGGACAGTGCACATTAATGAACATCAGTTAAAAAACAGACATAAATGTACCGAAGTTAGCAGAAGCTAATTTACATTCGGAGTCCCTTTGGCAGGTGAAAGAACAAAAAATATGTTGCATAAAAGTGGAGTGATTTAAACAACAACACAAGACAAAAAAAAATATTCTGACAAACAATGCAGACAACACACATTCAACCATAACAACAAGCGGGACTATAAAATACATAATTTCCAAAGTGCATATTTGCTTAGGTGCATAATTGGGACAGACTATGAATGATGCATTATCAATGATGCATTATATTTCATAGCTTCAGTATGTCATCTCTGCTGTACAATAATACATAAAATGTTCATGTATTTCAGGTATATCTGATTGCGTTTGCTGTGCAGTTGAACAGCTGCATGGAATCACTCTGGGTTGCTGGTGGTCAGGGTCGGCAGACATCATGTATGGATGCACGGCAGATCCAGTGAATCAACAGGCTGAAGTGCTCTTCGGTAAAGATCATGTTCTGGAGCCACACTTGGCTGCCCCCATGCCCTACCCTGATGAATACAAGGACCCAGAGGAGGAGGAGCTCCTTGGTGTGGAGTATGCCATGTGCCAGTCAACCAGCTTCACTGCGAGGGATTAATATGCCCAGAAAGGTAAAGGACTCTATCACACAATACAGCAATACACATATATCTGAATCAAGGATACCCTTGTACTTTTCATGCAATGACAGTCAATATGATATGAAGATAACTGTTGATGTTAGTATGAAACAAAGAAACCTTGCATATTTTTCATATGATATTTGTGTATGAATGAATCTACAAGTGGTTGTTGTAACTGCCTAGACTCATTTGTGATTGGTACATCTTTGCAGTGGAGGAACAGCAGTCTTGTGAAGAAGAGGAGTCAACTGAACAAAGGGAAGAGGAGATGGCAGATGAGGGTGTCGACATGTCTGCAGAGCCAGAGGAGGACCCGATTGACATCATCTGTAGGGAACATGCTGTCCTCACACAAGCAGAAGAGGTGGAGGAGGAGGAGGATAGTCCTGCTCTGCAGGATGTGCTGATGACCCAGAGCCATCTGCATCTGCCAGGATTGGAGGAAGTGGAAGCATTGGCCCTGCTGCTTCTAGAACTGCCAGACAGCAATGACCACCACCTAGTACCAGCTAACCTGAGGCAGAAGATTGTTACAGTTGTCAGTTCTCTACAAGAGCACGACAAAACTGCTGCCAGCTTTGTCAAGAAGTATGAATCCAGATGGGGCTACACCCTGTTTGGCCGGTGCCTTGAGACTGACACACCTTAGAGCAGCGCAGCCCAGAAGACAAAGCTCAGCTGGATGAAGTACCCTCAGGCAGCACGGGTGACCAAGAACCAGAAGCTCCTACTCTGCCAACATCCCTACCACCCCCACATTGACCTCAGGTGCAGTACGAGGACTTTCACGATGTAGCTAAGAAAAGATGTGGTGAGAAGCCAAGGTAAGTTGTCTAAGCACTTCATTTCACAAGCATGGAGACTTTATTACAATTAGTGAACAAGGGAGCAATTATGATCTAGATAGTTTAACAAACTTTAAACATAACAATCTGTATTAATTGTCATATATTTGAAGTGTTATCATGGTACAGTCAAACCTGCATCCAACAACCATTCAAGGGACTGAGGAAAAATGGTTGTTGACGGGAGTTGGTTGTCTGAAGAGGTGGTTGGATAGACAGGTTTGACTGCATCTCTTTTCTCTCCCCATTGTATTTTGTCAGCCCCTCTAGTGTCTAAATTAATTTGCAAAATATGATTTCAAAATACTTAAACATACATATTGATTTTTAAAGTTGCGTTCACACCAAACACAAACAGGCAATTTTTTTGCGTGACACGATTACATTATAAACTAGAAAAGCACTCGGAGAGCACAGACCTCCGTGAAGCGCCACAGTTCCCCCCATACAGTGTTTGTGTGTACGTTTTCAGATTCCTTGACCATGAAAACATATGACTAGCAATTAGATTCACAATGATAGGATTAGTGGTTCAGTAGTAAAAGCATTACCTCCTTGGCGGAGGTAATAAACTCAAGTGTTGCTGTTGTGTCCATCTCCTCCATCTCCAAACTCCCAGGCTGCGGGCGTTGCAATTCATCGCACAACCCACAGGCCAATGGGTTATGCGAGTGTTTTCTGAGATCACTGAAAGCAGCACTCAGGGGTTCACTGACGGATGCAAATTGGGTAGATGGGTTGCCGTGGGTTTTATTGGGGTTGCGCTCCGCGGCAAAAGAGGATTTGGAAGCTTCCTCGGCAGAGAGCTTGTTTTTGCGCAGCCCCTATGGCTGCCCGGGGAATTTCTGCCAAATAGACAGCTGCCCATCTCAGCTTTTGCAGCGTAGCGCAAACACAGGCACGCTGCCGGGCCCGGCCCACCACTGTTTTCCGCGTGCTTTTGTGCCTAAAACTTTGAAGAACGCGGAGTTCGTGTTCGTCAGACACGACGACCAGCGCCCTCCATTGCACCTGCACACATGTTGAAAATGGCCCTATCTGACAATGTTAAAGAATCCTTTAAAAAATTCCTGGATCCAGATGGTGATCTGGATCATCCCCAAAATTTAATCAGTTCTTCCTTGTACCATTTCCAACAACGCCTGAAAGTTTCATCGAAATCCGTCCAAAACTTTTTGAGTTATCTTGCTAACCAACAGACAGACAGACAGACAGACAGACAGACAAACCCCGGCAAAAACATAACCTCCTGGCCTGCGGCCTGGTGGAGGTAATCAATGTAAACATGCCAACAGACATGAATAGTGAGATGCAGACAGGAGAAGCTGTCTTTAAAACTTATGCAGCTGTGTTCAACTTGCTGTGGAAATTTCCAGAATAACATCATGCTTAGGTTTACATTATCCGACTGGGGCTCACCTGAAAATGTCCTCTCAAGCCTCCAAAACTTTACAAATGATGGGTGTTTACGTTGCTAGCTTGCTAGGACGTCCATGGCCAGAAACCGTGGGTGAATAACTCCAAAATCCCGATTCAGCTGAAGAGTTCCCGGTCCTCCTGTCTCCCGGTGAATGAGTTTCATTTTCAAACTAGAAAAGCACTCGGAGAGCGCAGACCTCCGCCAAGCGGCACAGTTCCCCCCATAGAGTGTTTGCGTGTACGTTTTCAGATTCCCTGAGCATGAAAAGATATGACTAGCAATTGGATTCACAATGATTATTTGTTTATTTGACATGGACAGTGCAATAAACAGACTATTAATGAATGACAATCAATGTGATAGTGATAGGATTAGTGGTTCAGTAGTGTAAAACGGGGCTATAAGGGACGGCGGGTTAATAAGGGACACTTTTGTGGGAAATGTTTTAAATGTAATTCTGCTTTTTTTATTTTGAGCAGGACGCTGAGTTGTGTTGTTATTGTCAAATATCGATGAATCCTTCATCAAATCTAGGCGGAAGCAAAATTAAAAAAGCAGAATTACATTTAGAAAAGTGTCCCATATTACCCCGCCGTCCCTTATAGCCCCGTTTTACGGTTGTAAAAGCATTGCCTCCTTGGCGGAGGTAATAAACTGAAGTGTTGGTGTGTCCATCTCCTCCACTGACGGATGCAGATTGGTTAGACAGGTTGCCGTGGGTTTTATATTATATTGGGGTTGCGCTCCGCGGCAAAACAGAATTTAGAGTCTTCCCCGGCAGAGAGGTCGTTTTTACGCAGCGCCTATAGCTGGGCGGGGAATTTGTGGCAAATAATGGGGCGGCGGACAGGTGTCCGTGTCAGGTTTTGCAGCGTGGCGCAAAAGCAGTCATGCTGGCGGGCCCAGGGCAGCAGTGTTTTCCGCGTGCTTTTGTGGCTAAAACGTTGAAGAACGCGGAGTTTGTGTTGGTCAGACACGACGACCAGCGTAATGTGCGCAGCGCCTATGGCTGGCAGAAGCACGCTGGGGGTCCGAGGCCAGCAGTGTTTTCCGCATGCTTTTGTGGCTAAAACGTTGAAGAAGGCAGAGTTTGTGTTGGTCAGACACGACGCCCAGCGGCCTCCATTGCGCCTGCGCACATGTTGAAAATGGCCCTATGTCACAGTGTTGAAAAATGCTTTAAAAAAATTCCTGTATCCAGACGGTGAACCGGATCACCCCCAAAATTTAATCAGTTCTTCCTTGTACCATTTCCAACAACGCCTGAAAGTTTCATGCAAATCCGTCCAAGACTTTTTGAGTTATCTTGCTAACCAACAGACAAACAGACAGACAAACAGACAGACAAACACACAAACCCTGGCAAAAACATAACCTCCTCCTGGCCTTTTCGGCCTGGCGGAGGTAACTAGTTTACTCTGCAATGGTGACATCAGAATCTCAAAGCTAGCAGCTAGCTAGCTAGTGGACACGAACGCTCGATTACATAAATTTGTGCGTACTCGCGTCTTCCCATTCACTTTGTATGGATTCGTGTTGCCCGTTCGCGTTTGGTGTGAACACACCTTAAGAACATATTCCATAAAGATTCTCCACACTATTTTTCTAGTGTGTGGACAGTTATCCAGCATACTACTTTTGTAGGGTGTGGACAGCAAAGGGTTAACGCACATAAATCATATTCATACTTATCATGGCATGTATGTTTTATATATGCAGATTAGATGTGGAAGAACCAGAGCAAGTGAACCGGCCCATTCAGCCTAAGCCCGCCGCGGCCACGTGCATCCCACCCAGATTGTGGGCAACTCCTGTACTCCTGGTGGTTCCTGCACAGCCACAGGCCCCATCCATGCTGCTTCCCACGACATCATGCAATCAGGGCAACACATGCTTCATACCTGCAGCACCACCCCTGCACCGACGTCCAAACCAAGGAAGCCACATAGATCCTTGAAGCCATGTGGGGCATGCCACGTACATCAGTGTGGTGGGCAGTGTAAGAGGTACACACCCTCCAAAGACAAAGCTGCTGGAAGCAGCCAGAAAATTTTTGCCTATTGTCTAGCAACTAGGAAGTCAACCACTTCTGGTTTTGAAGGTGTTGTGCACACTAGTTTTGAACACCTCAAAAGTGTTGTAGATGAGGAACGAGAAAAGAGGAAAAACAACTAGAGTCCAACATCTGCCAGCAGACACACCTACTGTCTGAGTGTGTGGTACGTCGGCTCCACGGCTGAGAACAGGAAGGCTGTGCAGAGGGTCATCAACACCGTCCAAAAAATGATTTGCAGGCTTCTGCCCTCCCTGGAAGACCTCTCCAGATCCTCCTGTCTCAGAAGGATCAAGGCCATCACAGGAGACCCCTCACATCCAGCCACCACCTGTTTGACCTGCTTCCCTCTGGACGACGGTTCAGATCATTCAGGTCCCACACCTCCAGACTGACAAACAGTTTCTTCCCCAGGGCCATCTGGACAGCAAACAGTTAGAGCCCCCCACCCCCACCCCCACGAACGCTCACATGCACAGAACTGAGGACCTTTTAGTTATCACTATAACTCACCTGTCTTTGCAGTCCTCACTTTCATGTTCATTGATCCATCCGAGAAATCACTACTGTGTATATTTTCCATAATCCTTGGGCCATTGTACTCAGTTGTGTGTTCTGCACTCTTATGTACATAGTTCCACCCTCGTAGCTACTGTCATACCTGTGTACAGAATCCTGGGCCATTTTAATTTTTATTTCAGTCATGTGTTTAATTGTGTGTTCTGTAACCATGTTTTATTTCATCCTTCTCTGTTACTTTATTGCACAGTAGCCTGGTGGAGCACCCACAGTTTCATTGTGCTGTACTGCTGTACAATGACAATAAAGCCTATTCTACTCTACTCTATTCTATTCAGATGCAGAATCTTTGCAAGCCATCCCTTCCCATGCAAAAATGTACCATTCCAGCATTACCACATGTGCAAAAGTGGACTACTGTGAAATTCAGGCTTAAAGATAGTGGTACATTAAAAATAGACAAAAAGTGACCAAAAAACACCTTCAACAGCCCCCATCAAAACGGATTTCAAACTAGAAAGGCAACATTTGTAAGCAAATGCAGGGTATTTATCTCCCTAGATTGTTTATTATGCAAGAATAGTAAAATTCCCTGATTAATTAAGTGAATTTGGTCCTTTTATTGCATAAGTATCTGAAAATGTTTGTCTCCACTTAAGCTACCTGCATATCAAAAATCACATGCCCATCATTTAACACATAGGAACAGTAACATTTCCTTGTTGATTATGCAAATTAGGTAATTTGTATGATTAGTGTCTCAAAATGTTTGTCTCCAGCTGACCTACTTACACACCAAAAATCACATGCCCATCATGCAATACAATTGAATTGTAAAATTTCCTTTTTAATCCTGAAATTTTATTGAATAATTGTCTTAATCATTTATTTGTGTGAGTTTTTTGGAATCCAGATGGTAACAACATTTATTATGTTTGTTTTTATGCATAGTGTGAGATATGCTGAAGTGAAAAAGTTTCATTTTTCATCAGAATTGTAAATAACTAGTGCATACCTGTGCATGCCCGCAGAAACCAAGTATAAGCAAATATTTCTGCATGCCCTTAGAAAGCGGGTGTAAGCAAGGGGTGTAAGCAAGCACGTCAGCACTCGTTCAGTGATGCCTGCCTTTGATCTTTGATGGTGTCATGGTGAGTCCTATGATCTTTGATGATGTCATAGCGAGTCCTATGATCGTCAGTGATGACTGCCTTTGATCTTTGATGATGTCAGGGTGAGTCCTATGATCTTTGATGATGGCATAGCGAGTCTTCTTCTAGTCTTCTAGATTTGATTGGCGATTGGCAACCAGCTTACAGGTGCATTACTGCCACACACTCCATACGTCTGTTTTTCTGTGTGTCTGTTTTTCCTCATAACTTTGACGTTTTCCTCATAGCTTTGTGACGTTCTTCTTCTTTTTTAATCTTGTATCTGTGTCTCATCTCATTCTTCTTCTTCTTCTTCTTCTTTTAGACTTGATTGGCGGTTGATCCACCAGCCCATGATGTATTTGAACTTAAAGATCCCCCACTTAACAAGTCATCAACTGCTTCCCACTGTAGCCCCTTAATGCCAAGATATTTTTCTGCTGCTTTCACAATGATTTTGATTTTTTCCGTTTTCTTGGAAGTCTGCGCAGTGCAGTTTATCACATCTACCACAAATAAGACAAAATTATTCTCCTTCAAAACCAGAGTATCTTCCTTAATTCTATTGCATGCACTGCAAGTCTGCACACTTTCCCTGTTCGGGTCCACTCCCACTTTTTTAGCTGGCACCTTTTTTGCAGCTTCTGCATATGTTAGTCCCTGGAAGACTTTTATCTGCTGAATTTCTGCTGCTCTTTTGCTGGCTTCACAACCTCAATATGCAGAGCTATGTTCACCACCGCAGTTACAGTTTGTGTACTTGTCATGACTCTTCCACAAAATGGTTGCCCAGCCAAATTGAGCAAGTGCGGGAGAAGGTCCTTTAGTAAGAGAGGTGACGAGTAAGTAGATGGTCATGGTCCACACATCTGGGCAGAGTGGCTAGATGGAAGCCTGTCCTCAGTGCTAAATACATCAAAGCCTGCTTGAACTTAGCAAGAAAAGCATCTGCAGGACTGAGATGGGTTTTTGTGTTTTTTTACTGAGGGCAGGCTTCCATCTAGCCACTCTGCCCAGATCTGCAGAGGGTTGCGCTGATGGTTGTCCTTCTGGGACTTAGTCCCGTATCTACACAGGATCTCTGGAGGTCAGAGTGACCATCAGGTTCTTGGTCACTTCTCTCACCAAGAACCTTCTCCCTCACTTGCTTAGTTTGGCCAGGTGACCAGCTCTTGGCAGACTCATGGCTGTGCTAAACTTCTGCCACGGAGTATAATCAAGGCCACTATCAATGTAGTTTACTACAGATAGACTCCACTTTTTCCTTTGAAATAAACTTACACAAAATTCCCTAAATTTGTTTATTACATTGTGGTGGCACAATGGGTGGTTGTACTCCACCCAGGGACTTTGGGGATAGGGGGAAGGAGGTGAGAGATGGAAATGAGGAGAAGAAAGGAGAGGAGGCAACAGTAGACACCAGAATGCAAGGGGGGAGAAAACCAAATGAAGATGTGCCTTCATTCCTGGGAATGCCAGGCGTGAATGTATTGTGTGGGGTGAAGATGCGCCTCCACACCTGAGATAAAAGGTGTGGATGTATTGTGCTGAGTTATGCTCTTTTGTCATGTATGTATGTTAACGTGTACCCCAGGTGCCAAAGAAGGGAATGAAACTGTATAAAGAGATCCACTTTGGTGTCCGGAGTTCAGTGCGTTTCTGCTTGTTAGAGGAATAAAATTGTGAGTCTGCAGCTGCTCATGTCTTGTCTGATCCATCCTCTACAATGTGGTCATTACGGGATGTACATAAAAGGAAAAAAATTAAGAAATTGCAGTATCAGTGTCACGGTGGCCCTCGCGAGCCACCAGAAGATGCCACAAGTCACCGGTGAGTTTGCAATGATGGTTTATTGAAGGGTAAAGGAACAGGGGATGACACACACTGACAAAGGAATGAGCCTTGGTGGGCTAAAACACTCTACAACGAAGGCAGGATTGCAACAGAGTAACTTACACTTGCAGTTGATGAGAAAACGGCGTCTGAGCCGGGGGATGCCCGATATGTCAGACAGGGAAGAGTCTTTACGGGGGTTTAACAGAGACTGCTGCATCGGGGTGCATTCAGCATCCGCTTTTAACGTTGGACACTAATGACCCCGAATGCAGCACAGCTGTTGGCTTTGACAGCAGGAAGCTCCACCGGACGCTGTCACAATAAGAGCCCGGGGAGCCAGAAGGGACACACTGCTGTCAAAGCCTGAAAAAGGTGATGTATGACCTGAGCGCGGACGAGATCGGCGCTCGGGTCATGACAATCAGGCTACAACATAACAAACTGGCAGAAAATATTGCGGACTATTGATACTTCTGCTAGCCACTAGCAATTTATAACTTTGTAAAAATTTTTGGTTATATAAAATAATGTGACGTTTGCGGGATTCACACAAAGAAAGAGGAGCAAGATGGTTGTGACGAACAGGCTTTATTTACACACCACCGACCCCCAACTTACTTCTGAGCACAGAGAGGAGGGGAGGTCATTCTCCCAGACCTCCGTTTCAATCATGGTTACACACACATGATACATCTTGCCCTAATCCTGCTAAACACTGCTGGGTCATTATAATGCAGTTATAATGACACAGCAGTATAACTCAGTAATAACACATTTAATACACACACACAGTAACGTTTCAACTGGCAAAGCATGCTGGGAAATCCCTGCCCCCTTTAACATGGCCCCGAAGTTACAATAATGTTGTTTCAATCTTTCAAGGTGATTAATGCATACCTTGTGGTGTTGTCCAGCGTTACAACCAAAAAAAATAAGGACAAAGCTGTTGTCACTGACTCCTTTGAGATGACACAAATCTGGACAAAGAATACCTCAAAAGTCAAGGTTTCAATTCAACTTTATTTATATAGTTCCATTTCACAACAACAGTCATCTCATAGCACTTTCAACTGTAGGGGAAACCCCCACAATTGCAGAAAGACCCCAGCAATCAGACGAAAACCTGTGAGCAAGTGCTTGGCGATAACAGGAAGAAACCTCCAACAGAACCAGGCTTAGGGAGGGGCAGTCATCTAGTCCAGTGTTTTTCAACCTTTTTTAAGCCACGGTGCGGCGGCATGGAATAAAGCGGCGTTGTTGGAGGTTTTAAGGAAGTTTTATTATCATACCACCGTCACAAGCTCCGCTCCCGGCGCCATGCATGCGCGTCGAGAGCGAGGCCACGGCTCTCAGAGAAGGAGAGGAGGACAAAGTCTGTGTCCTGCAGCAGAGGTTGAAGTCAGATTGAGAGCGGATGAGAGCATGGTTACAATGCAGTATATACAGTATACACCCAACTAGAACAATACATCAAAGCATTCACAGCAGTTGGTCTGATCAAACAGATAACAGGACAGGCATGAGACATTTGCATGAAAGGCAACATTAACATTACTGAAGCGAGCCAGACGAAACGAGTCTGCCTGTAGACATTAATACACATTTCCTGTTCTGTTATTTGCTCTAGCCGAGCGCTGTGTTTGACCAGTCTGTTTGTGGGGATTTACACCAAAGCACATCTACATATGTAAGATGCTCAGAAGAAGCACAGTAAGGACAAGACGCATGAACACTTTAACTTCACGGCTGTAAACGCAGCATGCAGCGGAAAAAACCCAGGAGTGCGAGCTGACTGTCTCTGTGTTCTGTCTGTGTGTTGTGGGGGTTGAATCAAACCGCTACACACGGCACATTTTTTACATTGACAAAATCCTGGGGCACACCACCAACCAGAATGACACAAAATGACACTCTATAGCCTAACACAGTAAAAATAATAAAATATAGTTAGCAATACAGTTTCTAAATGTATTTATACTCACTCAGTGTGAACCCTGGGCCTGTTTAGATGAACACAAAGCTGATATCCTGGCAGGAATGGAAGAAAGACACACACGGAGCTCTTCCTCAACAGCTCTCAGTCTCTCTGTTTTTAGTTTTTATCACAGTCAAGCTTGAAAAGCTCAGCTCACACAGATATGTCGTGGAAAATGGGAGCAATGTTGAAATAGCTTTGTTGACCAGAATGGGGAACTCCTTGGCAGCAGTCAACCAAAAACTGTCCAAAGGAAGATCAGCAAAGTTTAGCTTTAACCCATGATCTTGTTTCAGTTCAGTGAGTTCCTCTTGCTCCTGTAAAGTCATGTCGTTTCCAACAACTGATGCTGAGCTGTATGGGTTCCTAACCCAGTCAAGGCTTTGTGTGAAGTCTGAAGAGAAATAAAATAACTTCTCAAGAGTTTTCAAATGTGTGCCAATCACCTGGCACAGTGCAGCAGTGTTAACCCCTTGCACTCCGGGCAATTGTCCTAAAAATGCCAAAAAAAAAAAACGTGCCCAAAGTAAATCGAAAGCTGTTATTCAACCCTTTGCAGCATCTTCATGGGGTTGGTCTCATTTAAAAGAAAACACTTTGAATTTTTTGGCAAAAAAAAACATAATCTCTCTACGTGCTCCGGCCACTGAGTTACAGTCATCTAAACATACTGAACTTGAAGAAAATAAATTTGGCCACGGTGTTTTTTTGGATACAAATGCTTGCAAATAACACACAGCTGTCCGATTCAGCTGGAAAATGCAACAGAAATGTAGAACCAAGTGTTATCAAGCTGAGATCCAAATTTGGTAACAATACCACAAAAATTGAATATTTTACACAGCTTTGTTCTCAGGCTGTTCCCAGGCGTTTTGGAACTGTGCCAAATTGTGCCAAATGGCACAGTTTGGAAAAACGTCTGTAACTTTTGAATAATTCAATGTAGAATCTTCATTTTGGGCTCTAATGAAAGGTCACATTCAGGGCTGTGTGTGTGTGTGTGTGTCCCCCGCTACAAAAGATGGAGTTCGGCCATCGCTACATGACGGAATAGACTCATATGCTTCCCTCCGCGGACCGGGGGCGTTGGGACCGTGAACGCCCCCCCCCCGCTCCTCTTCTGCAGCGGGGGGGGGGGGGGGGGGCGTTCACGGTCCGAACACGGCAAATGAACCGTTTATCGCGGCGCACGCACTTCGTACTTCGTGCGCCGTACTGTTGTAATTTACCAATCGGTCAAAAGTCATTTTTGGATTGCAGTTTTCAGGGAGAAATAATAATTTAGCTTATAACACCTTACCTCTTCACAGCAGCAGAGTCCTGGCGAACTTCTCTTCCCCATTGTCAGACGAACGCGACGCTGGTCCGTTCGTGGATCCCGATCAAAACATAATTCCAATATTGCGGTTTTGGCGAATGATTTACGACCTTTGTCGTCGGCCTCCGTCGGTCTATGATGACGGAAGAGAATCCTAAACGTCTATTCTGCTGGAATGAGTGCAGGTCCCACTTGTGGGTGTTCTCCATGCTGCTGGGTGAGCTTGGGTCTGTAGCAGGTTCGTCCAACGTCCTTTGTTTTCATCTGCTGCAACAGTAAATATCTCTTCACCCAGCCCGAATTTCTGTGCTTCAATTGGCTCCTGCATTCACAGTAGGCGGGTCCACCTTCCTAGGTTTTCATTCATTGGCTCTTCATGGTTTCAGAAACCCAATTCAAGGCTCTTATTAGTCGAATGAGAGGTCAATCAGATGAACTAATCTGTTCGCGGCTGTGACTGCAGCTTTTTTTTCAGTGGTGCTTGGAGGCCAGCACCATCTCCATCCGCACCATCATCAGTATATCATGCGTCATGCGTCCGAGCGCGCACGAGGGCGCCCTCGTGCGCCCTAGGACGCAGAGACTTGCCCGCCCGCGGAACAACGGAGCGCAAGTGGTTAACATCATGCCGTTTCTCGGTGAGTGGGAACATCTCAAGGTTGCCACGCTGCACATGTTGTTCATGTTATTCAACAATCGGCATAACCCACCCCTCTCAATCAGAATGAAATTTTGATCCGAATGAGTGTGATCGGGTTAGAATATTCAGATTGCCATGTTTACATGAAGCATTTTTATTCCGATCAGCCTTTTAATCCGGTTACTTGTGTCCATGTAAACATAGCCACTCACTCGAGTAATTAAGTTAAATTGGATAATTTCCCACGGCACACCTAACGATCTCTCACGGCACACTAGTGTGCCGCGGCACATAGGTTGAAAAGCACTGATTTAGAGCTTTGTAAGTGAGAAGAAGGATTTTAAACTTAATTCTAAATTCTATGGGAAGCCAATGAAGGGAGGCCAGAACCGGAGAGATATGATCTCTCTTTCTAGTAACTGTTAAAATTCTTGCTGCAGCATTTTGGATCAGCTGAAAACTTTTTAAAGATGTTTTAGGACAACCTGATGATAAAGAATTACAATAATCTAATCTAGAGCTAACAAAGGCGTGGATCAGTTTCTCAGCGTCACTCTGAGACAAGACACTCCTAATCTTGGCAATATTATGTAGATGATAGAAGGCAGTCTTAGAAACAAGTTTAATATGTGAATTAAAAAACAGATCTTGATCAAAAATAACTCCAAGGTTCCTCACAGAACTATTAATTATTATTCATCCAAACTAAGAGTTTGATTTGGAAAGGTATTTTTACAGTGAGGTTTGTGGTTAAAAAAAAATATTGCATTTAAACAAGATTGTTCTGACTGATGTAGTAAAGCAAACTTCTGGTGTATTAATTTTCAGATGGATCCATTAAAATACAAAGTTTTAGTGGGGGATTGTTAACGAACGCCATCATTGGATGTTGATGGTAGAAATGTGACAGTTTGAAATGTTTTAAAATAAAGGTCACATCTGCCTTCAGATCTTATTTTTTATCATAGTGAACAAAAAAATTACCATATTCCTCCAACATGAATTCAAAATTTTTTTTTAAGTTTGATGTTTGCTATTCTGATTTTTTTCAATATAGAAAAGTGGTATACAAGGATATGAAGATGAACAAAGTTGATTTATGTTGTCTTAAAGGGCTTTCATGCAGAGAAGAGGCTGTAATGTCTCAAGGTGGACATGTACCACTCTCCAACATGCATCTCGGAGACGGAACATCATGTGGTGTCTTTGCCCTGAAGGTCAGTTTTACTGATGCTGTTTATGCCAAAGTTTTAATTTAAAAAAAAAAGAATATTTATATATGAATTGGTGACAAGTTGGACAAAAAACACTTGAAAAACGAGTAGACAATAATAATTAATTAAAAAGTCCTCAGTTCTGTGCATGTGAGCGTTCAGAGGGAGGGGTGTGTGGCCTCTGACTGTTTGCAGTTCGGATGGCACAGGGGAAGAAACTGTTTAAAGTCAGTGTGGAGGTGTGGGACCTGATCGATCTGAACCGTCCTCCAAACCAAAGCAGGTCAAACAGGTGATGGGCGGGGGTTCAGTCCGCACCTTGGGCCCTCCTTCCACCCATCCCATACTGCCTGGAAGGCAGTACTATGGCAGTGGCTCAGGAGGAAGAGCAGGTCATCTAATAACCTGAAGGTTGGCGCTTCAAATCTCGCTCTCCACAGACATCCTGCTGTTGTATCCCTGGGCAAGACAGTTTACCCACCTTGCCTCTAGTGTCCATGACACTAGGCATGAATGTGTATAAATGTTTGGTAGTGGTCGGAGAGGCCATTGGAGCAGATTGCCAGCCACGTTTCTGTCAGTCTACCCCAGGGCAGCTGTGGCTACAGTAGTAGCTCACCGCTACCATTGTCTGTGGAGTGAATAAATAATGTATCCATTGTAAACCATCTTTGAGTGTCTATGAAAAGTGCTATATAAATCTGATACATTATTATTATAGGAGCGGGATTGAGTGAGGAGACAGGCAGCTGAGTTCTGAATGTATTGAAGTTTCTGGAGGACTTTGGATGATGAGCCATATAGAACGTTATTACAATAGTTGAGTCTGGATGTGATAAATGCATGTATGAGGGTTTCTGCGGTGGAGAAGGTGAGTGAGGGACGGAGTTGGGCTATGTTTTTTACGTAAAAGAAGGCAGTTTTGGTGACATAATTGATGTGTGGTTCAAATGTAAGGTGGATGTCAAAAATGACTCCGAGGTTTCATAGCTGTGGAGGTGGGGACAGTGTGGAGGTGGCAATAGCGAGGTTGAAGTTGTGGGTGGTTTTGATGAGGGATTCCAGGCCGATGAGCGATTATTCATACACACACACACTTGCAAAGAAGTTCATCTAGTCGAATAAATACACACTCAGACACCAGCTGGAATTAACACATTTTATTGGAAAGCTAACTCAGCAATGAACAATACATGAATAAGAATTTACGCCATCATCAAAATTGTAACTAGAACATCATTACAACTTTAACTGAAAATAATCAAAAAATAATGCATATGTAATAATAATATGTAAATAAATTATGCTCAAAAACAAGTTTGCACCAGCTTGATACATTCATAATAAACTGACCCTCAAACCTGAAACATGTGGATGCACTAAAGAATCCAAGAGTCTCAAAGAATCTGGAAAAAATCACGATAATCATTTTATTCTCTTATTATGTAGACTTGGAGTTGGATCACTGTGATTTCTAACCCCCTTTGAAACACTAAAATGTCTGGCGAATAAACATAATTTAAAGCCCATTTACAAGAGGTAATGATTTTTACTTCTAAAAATGTACAGCTTGTTACAAGCCTGGCTGTCGGGTTATATTTTAGTTTGTGGTATTAGAGCGTCACTCCCTTAGACACGCGTTGTCGCACACAGTCATGCACATTCCCGGGCAATCTAGCACACAGTCCCGCGCTTTGCCATGTGTCCGCGATGATGGGATGCAATTCTTGGCAATCGAGTAGCTCTCAGCATAACACCGGAAGTTGCGCCCATAATTCACGCAAGGCATCATGGGGGCTAGGAATAAGGTGGATCGTTAACTATGATATTTTGGGCTGTTCAGTACAGGCTGGGGGCTCATCCTGTACTCCATACAGGAAACACAAAAAGTGCTTTTTTTTCAACCGATCTATTAGATTATCTAAAGGTAAAACTGTGTTATCCACCTTATTCCTGGGGGTGCTGCTTTAGGAACGATTATGGGCGGAACCTCCAGTTTCGGCTGAGGTAATGTTAAATCAGTCAGCAAGAGTGGAGTAGTGGGGTCATTTAAAATAGCGTATTTAAACATTTTTTCAAATTCATTTTAATGTATAGTCCACATGCATGTTTTCCACTCGAGTGGCAGCTAATTTCAGCACTTGTAGTTTTTGTATTTTTTGAATGTTTTGGCGTAGTTCTGGTTTTTGTTGCTGGTGTTTGTGGTTGTGCCTTAGACTGTATAAATGGAGGCTTCTCACCGGCAATGCGTAGATGATGCACTGAAAACGAAAAAGGACTGTTGGTGTGATCGGTGGTACAGACACAGGACAGACACAAGAGCACACCAGGTATATTTTCACTTGTATGAATGTTAGAGATCTGATGTTTATGTGTTATATTTGTCACCAGAATGAAGGCTGCATGAAGTAAAGTAATAAATGAAAAATAGTAAGTTTGTTTCCTAAGGCTTAGTGATTTAAGAAAGATATCAAATAGTTTTGGGTTTTTTTTTTCCATTCATTGCACTGCCTTGGAACGATATATCGACTAGCAGCTTCAGCATGCATTAACTGTTAAATAATCACAAAATATAGATCAATAAAATTTTGAACAACTGTCAGAAAAGGTCTGTACGTGCTAAATTAAATAACAAGCATTCAGGGCATGACAGCAAGCATGAACATTATAATTTCGGGGTAAAACAAACAGCTGTAGCTGTCAGTGTTTACACCGACATTAAAACACCTAAGCACAGTGTTGTGGTTCTTTGTGGCTTTGACTAGATTCTACATCTGATCTGAGGTAAATCTGATTATGTCCAACATCTTTTTACAAAATGCATCCAACTTTATTGTGGTGGAGACATTAATATATCTCGGAGCTTTTATTTGTTTACAGCATTAGCATCTTAGCAGCGGCGCTAACTAATGGAGCTACTGTCTGTGCGGCCACTTTTTAAGGCCATCTTCATATCTCTCCATGGTCGTGGGAAGTGGTATGAGTATATTACTGTTTTTGAGGTGCAAAAGGCCGTGTTGCCACATTTTTTATGCCGAAGTCATTGTTTTTTAACAAGGAAAAGTGTCCCATTTCAGTGATAACCATATGTTCTAAACTAGTAGCGGAAGTTGCGCCCATAATTCACGCAAGGCATCATTGGGGTCAGGAACAAGGTGGATAGAAAAACTATATGGATTACTGGTGACCAGAAGTGAAGCCAACTGGCCGCCATATTAATACACCCAAAACACTCAGCAAGTCAATGGAGAATGAATGGATTTAGTGACATGGTTTTTGGACCCAGTGACCAGACTCAGAATCAAGAATAGACTCAATTAAGTTTATTAACAGGAATGTGAGTGTGTGTGTGGGGGAATGTAAGCAGAAACCGCAGGGGGAGAGCAGAACACCGTATGACCCGGCAACCCTAGAGACACACAACAGCAGGACAATTAGGAGGAGTAATTGATGGAGATGTACAGTTTTAATCCCAGGCTTACTGTGTGCAAAGATGTAGAGCAGCTCAGGTTCAGCTCGACAGCTACAGTCAGGAGGACAGTGTTCGTGGCTCTTGAAATGACAATGAGCAGGGTGAATGATGTGGCATTGTCCACCGCCAGGAAGGAAGGAAGGGGGTCCGCCACCACAGAGAGGGAGACATCTGCCGCCACGGAACTCCACCTGTGCACGGGGGACTGAGAGAGAGAGGATGAGAGGAATGAGAGAGGCTTACGCGAGCTGGAGGTGAAGTCCTTCAGACACTGGTGGCAGGAGAATAGGAACAAGGACAGGATCACGCTTTGGCAGGAACTCAGGAACATAGGCGAAGGCGGGTGAAGCTCGTTTGGAGCATAGAGAGACAACTCCGCACTGAAGCCTGGGCAGCACGGTAGGTATAGCCCAGGTCCTGATGAGGAGCAGGTGTGCGCGCAGCTAATGGAGATGAGCACCAGAGCAGACCATAACAATACTCCCCCCCCCCCCCCACGGAACGCCTCTCGGTGGTCGTTCCAACCTACCTGGGTGCTTCCGATGGAAGTCCCTGATGAGGTCTTTATCCAAGACGAAGGAGGGATGCACCTAAGACCTCCACTCTGGCTTGTAGCCCTCCCAGTCTACCAGGTATTGTAGGCTGCGACCCCGGCAACAGACGTCCAGGATGGCATTGACCTTCCATGCTGGGTTGCCGTCGATCACCATTGGCGGAGGTGGAGACCTGGGAGGGGGACACAGAGGGCTGGAACAGAAGGGCTTGAGTTGAGAAACGTGGAAGATAGGACAGGTGCGGAGGGAGGGGGGGAGAGCTAGGCGCACAGAAACCAGATTAATAAATAAAGGGAGATGGCAAAGAGTCCAATAAACCGCTGGGACATCTTCCTGGATTGTGCCTTCAGGTTAATATTTTTGGTAGATAACCAAACCTGCTGACCCACCTGATAGGAAGGGGCTGATGTCCTGCGGCGGTTGGCAACCATAGAATTGCGCTCTGCCGTGCGCTGTAGCGTGGTCCGGGTAGCTCTCCACAGCTGGCAGCAGCGCTTCAGGTGTGCCTGGACGGATGGGACGGTGATGTCTCCCTCCTCCTCAGGGAACAACGGAGGGTTGTTTCCGAGCGAAGCTTCCGATGGGGACATGCCAATAGCCGTGGAGACCGTCATGTTGTGGGCATATTCAATCCATGGTAGATATATGCTCCATGATGCCGGGTTGGCGGTGGCCGCACACTGCAATGCAGCCTCCAGCTCCTGGTTTGCCCGCTCACATTGCCCATTGGACTGAGGGTGGTATCTGGATGACAGGTTCACCGTAGCCCCAAGGGGGTTGCAGAAGGCTCTCCAAACCTGGGAGATGAAGTGGGGACCCTGGTCGGAGACGATGTCCAAGGGGATCCCGTGAAGCCTCACCACATGCTGGACGAGCAGGTCCGCTGTCTTCCTTGCCATAGGCAGCCCCTGTAGGGGAACGAAATGAGCAGCCTTGGAGAACCTGTTGACAATGGTGAGGACAACAGAATAGTTATTAGAAGGTGGGAGGCCGGTGACAAAAGAGCAGCCCGGCTGGAGAGGATGAGGACGTCTTGCCAGCGGCGCACTGGGGGCTGGCACGAATATACTCCCAGACGTCCTTCTGAAGTGAGGGCCACCAGAGCGATCTTTGAAGGAGCTCCACTGTGCGCACCCTCCCAGGATGACACGAGAACCTGGAAGCATGGGCCCAATGGATGACCTCGCCCCGAACAGCAAATGGGATGAACAGCTTCCCTGCTGGCCCCTCACCCGGGTCCACTTTGGTGTCCTGCACCCTCAGAACCTTCTCTTTGATGCCCCACGAGAGGGCGCCCACGACACATGAAGGAGGGAGGATAGGTTGTTCTGCAGGTTCCGTAGTGTCTGAGGTGAACTGCCTGGAGAGGGCGTCCAGTTTGGTGTGTTTGGACCTGGGGCGGTACGTGATGGTAAAATCGAAGCGTCCAAAAAACAGGGACCAGCGGGCCTGGCGAGCATTCAAACGCTTAGCCGTCCGGAGGTATTCCAAGTTCTTGTGGTCCGTTCAGACCACGAGCGGCTGAGAGGCCCCCTCCAGCCAATGGCGCCACTCCTCCAGCACGAGCTTGACTGCCAAGAGTTCTCTGTCACCGATGTCGTAGTTTTGCTCTGCCGGGGAAAGCCGACGGGAGAAGAAGGCACAAGGACGGATCTTGCCATCTGCTGGGGACCGCTGGAAAAGGACGGCTTCCACCCCTGAATCCGAGGCATCCACTTACACCAGGCACTGAAGAGTAGGGTCCACCTGAGCCAGGATGGGGGAGTCAGAGAACCTCCTCTTGAGAGCTGAAAAGGCCATAGCCACCTCCTCTGTCCACTGAAAGGGAACCTTGGGTGAGGTGAGGCGCGTCAAGGGAAGAGCAATGGTACTATAATTTTGTATAAAGCAGTGGTAAAAATTGGCAAACCCCAAAAACTGCTGTAGCTGTTTCCTGGAGGAGGGAGCGGGCCATTCAACCACTGCCTTAATTTTACTGGGGTCTGGGAGAATCTCGTTATGGTAGATTATGAAGCCCAGGAAGGATGTCTTGGAGGCATGAAACTCACACTTCTTGGCTTTGACGAACAGTTTATTTTCCAGTATCCGCTGCAAAACCCGCCTCACTTGCACCCGATGTTCGTCCAAGGACTGTGAGAAAATTAGAATATCGTCAAGATACACAAGCACAAACACAAACACACCCAGAAAATCCCTCAGCACGTCATTAATAAGACGATGAAACACAGCGGGGGCATTAGTTAGGCCGAACGGCATCACCAGGTACTCAGTGTCCGCTGGGGGTCCGAAACCCCGTCTTCCACTCGTCACCCTCCTGGATCCGCACCAGATAGTATGCATTGTGGAGATCCAGCTTGGTGAACCAGGAGGCCCCCTGGAGGGAATCAAAAGCTGTGTTGAGAAGAGGGAGGATGTATTTGTCCTTAACAGTGATGTTATTCAGTTCCCTAAAATCAATACATGGCCTCAGTGAACCATCCTTCTTACCAACAAAAAAAAAAAAAAAAAACGCCCCCACCGCCGAGGAAGATGGCCAAATTATGCCAGCATTCAGGGATTCCTTAATACAAGCCTCCATGGCTTCCCGCTCCAGAGGTGACAAGCTGTACAGGTGGCTCGACGGTAGCGGGGCTCCGGGATGGAGGTTGATGGTGCAATCATACGGGTGGTGAGGGGGAAGGGAAAGAGGCTAGGTCTTACTGAAGGCAGCCCCGAAGTCATGGTACTCCGGGGGAACTTTGGACAGATTGGAGGAAGGGGTGATGGGAGCACCTAGGGGCATGGATGGCGAGCAAGCGGTTGATTGAAGACAGGCGCCGAGACAGAATGAGCTCCAAGACATCACGTTCCCAGAGCGCCAGTCAATGGAGGGGTTATGGAGGCATAACCAGGGGTAACTGAGGATAACTGGGGAAGAGGAAACCAGTAACACAAAAAATTTCAACTCCTCCCGATGGTTACCAGAAATAATGACAGAAACTGGGATGGTTTGCTGAGACACTATGGCAAGAGGGGTTTGGACAAGGCGATGAGTCTCAGAGGGGTCTTGAGCGAATGATTTTTTTTTTTTTTTGATTTAGTATACTTTATTGATCCCCAGAGGGGAAATTGAGGGCATCCACCTGGATGGATGAAGCAGCCACAGTACGGCACTATCCCTTTTCCATTCACACACACATTCACACCTAGGGCCACTTTAGAGTCTCCAATTAACCTAACCTGCATGTTTTTGGCCTGTGGGAGGAAACTGGAGAACTCCCAGAGTAAACCCACGCAGACATGGGGAGAACATGCAAACTCCATACAGATCACTGTTGGTCAGGGGCTGGGATCAAACCAGGGATCCCATGACCAAGAGTGAGTTGCTGTGCTGCCGCAGTGCTAACCACTGTGCCACCACACCACCCAATGAATGACAGGGAAGACCCAACTGGGTTGCCAGATCCCCCGAAATAAAATTCTGCTCTGCCCCCGAATCAATTAATGCATGTGTGACAATCTTCTTTATGGTTGTAAATGAAGCGAATAGGGAGGAGGAACCTGGAGAGGGGATTTAACTGAGATGAGTCCGTGAGTTCCCCTACTGTGACGCACGGACTCCTTCTTTTGGCCGTAGATGGCATGACGCAACTTCGTTCTCCTTGCACCTACAGTAGAGGCACAGTCCCAACTCACTGTTTCTCCACTGGAGGCAACCTGGACTGCCCAACCACCATAGGTTCCAGGGCCTCTGGGGAATCTGAGGGAGGTAGAGCCAATAGGGAAGGCTGAGGGGCGTGGCGATACTGGGCACCTGAGCGACCGGAAGTTCTATGTTCCGCTGCCCGTTCCCTTAGCCTATTATCTAAACCAGTGGTTCTCAACTGGTCTGGCTTTGGGACCCACCATCACCCCTCGATGACAAGCCGCGACCCAAATCAAAGATTTTCAAATTCTCAAATTTACTGAATGTAAAGATTGTGCATTTTAAACCTGAGGTAGAAGAAGAGAATATCACAGTATACAAACACAAAACAAATTTAATGATTAACCAAAATGACCAGTAAGTGGCAATACAACAGAGGGAACAATTCCCTTTAAATTAGCTGCATTTTAAATTAAAAATTAAACAAAAAGTGCAATTCAAAAGAATTCAAGTCTCAAAATTGACTTTTCTTCTGATTGTTTTTTCAGTATTTACCTACTGATAAGGTTATGTGCTTTGAAGAAAATGAAGGAACACTCACTAAAACCTGTAACAGTGACATCATAGACCTGAGTCTGGAGGAATTAATGGGAGAACTGGGGATGTTTTTTGCTCTTGACAAGAGTCTCAATGTCTGGAGTTATATTAGACAAAGCGACTCTGAGGTCATGCTCAATGTCCAGTCTGTTTCTTTGTTTTGTCTTCAACTGAACCAGAGCTGAGAAGCCACACTCACAGAGATAGGTAGTGCTGAAAGGTAGGAGGGTTTTTACTGCTCGAATGGCAAGAGAAGGATACTCGCTCATCACAGTGCTGCACGAGAATTGCGAGAGGCTTACCTCCGTGAACCTCTTTTTCAGCGTGCGGTCACATGATAGCTCCACCAGCTGACTCTCTTCGTTGCTTGGCAACGTAACGCTTTCCATGTCGATTCCAAAGGGATCGCGTATCCCAGGGGTCCCCAAACTTTTTCCTGTGAGGGCCACATAACTTTTGCCTTCTCTGATGGGGGCCGGGGTCAGTTTGTAACAGAAAAAGTGTGACGATCGCAGGGGTGCCTAAACGTAAACATTTATTGTTTTCCAGAAAGCCACAAATGACCAAATATTAATAACCCTTTCTGGGATCTTCACAGGAAAAAAAGTCAGAAAATAAATAATAACACTATTAATGAAATAAATAATAACCAAATAACCCTCTCTGGGTTCTTCACAGAAAAAAGTCCATGGAACATTAACTTTGTGTTGTGCCGTGCACAATCTGAACAGGTAAAAGTTCAGCTTAGTTGTCAGAGCAGAATCTCTTCCTTAAATGACTCATATGAGCAGTCTCTCAAAGTTCTTGTGTTTCTTCCTTATAATCCTTTTGTAGGTTCCAGCAGGCTTGTAGACACCGCTGCTGAACAGCCTTTTCTTTGCATTGAACAAAAAAATAATCGTTTGTCCACTGCAGGTTAAATACCCTGCATTCTGAATAAATTTTTCTCTTAGCTAACCTTTTCACCATTATTCCATTTTATTTGACAGGGGTGAGTCTAGGATTTACTTTTTTTTTTTTTCTGAGGGGGGATGGTGTTCAGATAGGGGCACAGACAGAATGTCACATTCTATGCATGTATTAGTCTCGATCGCGTGGCCAGACTGAAAAAAAAAAAAATCATCACGCTTACCAGTGAGGAGGAAAAATCAGTGCAGGCGGACACAGCAAGCCGAAGTTTAAAGGTGTTTTATTCCTCCATCACGAGGCTCACCCAGCGCTCTGTGAGAGAGCTCTGAGCAGATGTCTAAGAACAAATTCTAAGTGCGATAGTGAGGCATGAACAGGTAGCTCTTTATACAGTGATACAGAGAATCCATGGCACAGAATGCATAGCTGAGCACACGCTCAGCAGGGGAACGAGACGGCGCTCGGCCGACTTGGAAGCGAGGTGCGGGAGGGGGTGGAGGGGGTAAGCGTCTGATATTGTTCAGGGGGCCGGGCCAAATGTGGAGGCGGCGCGGGCCGTAGTTTGGGGACCACTGGCGTATCCAGTCCGTTTTGCCATGCTCAATTAGCATATACAAACAAACGGTGCGAGTCTTCTTCTATGGTGCGAAATATGGTGTCGCCCACCACCTACTGCCATCTACTGTTAAGGAGTGTGAATGACACTATGTTGATTTATTTCTTGATATTTTATTTGCCCAGGCAAAGGCCCGCGACCCACTGAAAACAGGTCCGCGACCCACTTTTGGGTCGCGACCCACCAGTTGAGAATCACTGATCTAAACTAATGGCCAGGGAAATCAACTCGGGCAGCTTAGTTGTTTTTTCTAAGGGGGCTAGCTTGTCCCGCAGGCTAGGGCTGAGACTCCTAATAAAGATGCTACAAAGGGAAGCGTCCTCCCACCCCACCTCGGAGGCCACCACCCAGAAATCAATGGCATAGTCAGCCACGGACTTGGTACCCTGTTTTAAATTCAGCAACCGGGAGGTAAGCACACTATCATGGTCAGAATGGTTAAACACTTCCTTAAATTCACAGATGAACTGATTGTAGGACAGACTGGAATAATTCACCCTAGCCATAACGGCATAAGCCCAAGCTAACGCTCGCCCTTCCAATAAATTAATTATGTCGCCAATTTTACGGTGATCTGTGGAAAAGTTCTCAGGCACCCGCTGAAAAACTACCTCACACTGCATGATAAATCCCCTTGCCTCACCTAGTTTTCCACTAAAGCAGGTGGGAGTAGGGACGGGGGCTAGCCGGGCAGGAGGCCCCTGCCCGGGCTGGCTGGCTGGGTAGCAAGCAGGAGCTGAGGAGCTACTTGGGAAAGAAGGAGCCGGAGGAAATGCCTGTGGACCTACCAGACGGTCCAACCGGTCTGTAACACGGTGTAATTGGGTGAGAATGATTTGCTGCTGATAAGCTAATTATCTATTCGAGTCTCCATGTTGTTAACTTGGTGCACCAAAGTGCTGTCAGCTGGGCTGCTCTGGCGGAGTCGTACTGACATGGTTTGTGGACCCAGTGACCAGACTCAGACTCAAGAATAGACTCAATTAAGTTTATTAACAGGAATGTGAGTGTGTGTGTGCGTGTGTGGGAATGTAAGCTGGAACTGCAGGGGGAGAGCAGAACACCGTATGACCCGGCAACCCTAGGGACACACAACAGCAGGACAATTAAGAGGAGTAATTGATGGAGATGTACAGTTTTAATCCTAGGCTTACTGTGTGCAAAGATGTAGAGCAGCTCAGGTTCAGCTCGGTGGCTACGGTCAGGAGGACAGTGTTCGTGGCTCTCATTGCAGCTGCTGGAAGTGACAATGAGCAGGGTGAATGATGTGGCGTTGTCTGCCGCCAGGAAGGAAGGAAGGGGGTCCGCCGCCACAGAGAGGGAGAGATCTGCCGCCATGGAACTCCGCCTGTGCAGAGAGGACTGAGAGAGAGGATGAGAGGAATGAGCAAGGCTTACGTGAGCTGGAGGTGAAGTCCTTCAGACACTGGTGGCAGGAGACTAGGAACAAGGACAGGATCAGGCTTTGGCAGGAACTCAGGAACATAGGCAAAGGCAGGTAAAGCTCGTTTGGAGCGTAGAGAGATGACTCCGCACTGAAGCCCGGGCAGCACGGTAGATACTGTATAGCCCAGGTCCTGATGAGGAGCAGGTGTGCACGAAGCTGATGGAGATGAGCACCAGAGCAGACCATAGCGTTTAGTAGTAAACAGTGCCACTTTTACTTCAATAGCTTCTCAAAACATTAACAGATTTTGAACTTCTTGGTATGGAGACACACCTTATAATCTTGCACAACTGGTAAACTGTAGAAATCATTTTCTATAATTGGTTGATTTCTGTAGTTCACCAGTTGTGCAAGACTATAAGCTTTGTCTCCATACCAAGAAGTTCAAAATCTGTTAATTTTTGGGGAAGTTATTGAGGTAAAAGTGGTACCGTTTACTACTAAACCCATTCATTAGTGCTCAGCTCCCTCTTCACCACAACAGACCGGTACAATGGCCGCATCACTGCAGATGCAGCTCCGATCCATCTAATAAGTATTAGTATTAATTAATTAATTAGTAATAACTATTTGCTTCTGACAGCAAAACATCAGCATGTCAACAACATAACGGGCTGCCTTCCTGTGATGAACCCACCCACCTTGAGGTGGTACTCAGTTCTAATGGAAAACAACCTGAACTGTGAAGGTGTGTTGGACCGAGTAGAGCTGAGGCGAGTCGAACTGAGTAGGTGGTAGTCGAAAAAGGCCATTACAGTCCTCTGGATCAGCTGCAGCTCTCACAATACAAAACAATACCTTTGTGTTGTTTTTCTTCTCTTTGGATCCGTTTTTCATCGGTCAGGAAACAGGCGGTGAGGTTTTAGTAATCTTCCACCATGCTTGTGTTTAGTGATATGGTTTGATGGGAGTTGTTGTCTGCTAATCGTTGAAACAAAAACTAAATATTACTCTGTTATTATACAGCTGTCACGGTATGAGCGCCGATGTCGTCCGCGCGTCATCATTGGCGTCATCATCTCTGCCAGGCCTTTGTTGTGACAGCGTCTCGGCGGTGCTTCCAGCTGTCAGAAGCCAAGCACCACGGGACGGCTGGAGGCGAATTATCACTCATCAGCTGATGAGCTGTCAACCCCTGTATCAGGGAGCTGCTCTGTTTGTTCAGTGCTGCGACCTCACGCTTTCCACACATCCCTCTCGTTGTGGATTAGGCTGGAGTCCCTATGTCCGGCTCCAGCCCTCCTCTCTTCCCTCATCGTTACTCGTAAGTGTTCTCCTGTATTATTTGTATTTTGCCCCACAAGGCTCTTTTCCTTTGTTGCTTCCTTTATTAATAAACTACGCAAACTCACTGGTTGGCCCTCGGCTCTTATTAATGGCTTGCAAGAGCCATTCATGACAGTAGGTCGCAGCCAAGCGAGACGCTGGCCACCGTGAGTTTTGCATTGGATTTTGTTCTTCCCTGTCTGGGTACCGTGCTGGAAGCATGCCGTCGCGGAGGGTCCGCGCTCAGAGTCGGAGCGACGAGCTGGCGGACGCCCTCAAGTACGTCGATGAAATCCTCTTCACCTCCTCCCTCCTCGACTTCCACAGCGACGTGCACCGGTACCTGGACCAAGCTGAGGACATTCTGAATCATCTCCCCCGCTTCGCTAATCACCCTGAAGTCAGCGTGAGTAGGGATGACGTCGCTGCACAGTGTAAGATACTCCGTGGGCTGGAGGGAAACCCCGGCAGGAAGCCGAAGAGGAGGCATCTCCGCTCATCTCCGCTCATCTCCGCTCCTCATGTCCGGATCCCATTCCTGCCTCCATTCCGGCCCGGGAGCACGCACCATCCAGGGGTCTTTCCCCAATGAGCATGACGTCAGTCGGGATGCCCCCAGAGAAGTTGCAGCTGACAGCAATTGACATCTGGGACCGAGTGGCTGCTGCTCGCTCCTCTGTTCATCCCACTCAAATCATCAAGCACGTGAGGGCGGCTGTCAGGCTGGTGGAGAGGAGTCCTGAGCTGAGTGGTTACCCCGAATACACCGACCTGCTTGCCTCTGTTTCTGCACAGGAGCGGCGTTTTCCAGACTTCCCCTTCGCCTCGCCTCCTGCCAGTCAACGCCGTCACCAAGCCGTGAAGAAACCTCAGTGAGAACCCCGTCCGGATCCAGTTCCGGGTCGCCGCAAATGCTCAACCTCCCACACAGCTGTCACTCCCGCGCCTTGTCAGAAGGGAATCCCCGCAGCCTCTCCCCCCGGGCCATCTTCTCCCGCTGTCCCGTCAGCGCTCTGTGTCCGGTTCATTTCGGCTGTTTCCCCCTCCTCCTCGACGCCTTTCCCGGCTGCTGTGTGTGCCTGGAGTCCTGTTTCGGCGAGCCCCATCCTGGAACCTTCTCGAGCGGCTCCCCCTCGTCTTCCCAGGGGGCCCTCTGTCACCATCCGGCGGGGAAAGGGAGGAGCAACGTCCGCTACAGCAGGCACCATCCTGCCTCCGGGAGACAGGCAAGTCCAAGTTCACTCATATTCTCTTCATTGTGATTTGCCTTGTCTGACTCCTGGGGGTGGAGTTTGGGTCTTGCAGCCCCCTGAGCTCCCACCACCTGCTGTAGCTTTAATGGTTAATCCTGCTTCCTCTGTGTCTCCCTCCGCTGAGTGGTCCTCAATGCCAGGCCAATGTCGCCGGATGAGGAGGGGGCCTGCGGTTCTGGAGAGCCTGGTTCTGGTCCCGCAGCCACGTCCTGGGCGGAGGAGGAGAGCGGACTGCAACGAGGAACCTGCGCCGACGATGAAGCGTCCCCGGGTCTCCACGGATGAGCGGTCCGGTCCAGCGGGTCAAGGGTCTCCTACCACCACGCCGTGTGGGTCGTTGGCATGGATGTCGGTGCCGGAGGATCCTCAGGCTGCGGACACCATCATGCCAGCTGCGGAGCCCAACGTAGCTGAGTGGGAACCTGATGACAACCTCCTGCCGTCTAAGCCCGGATCATCGGAGTCCTGGACGGCGTCGGAACCCGAGATCAGGCAAGTGCTCTGTGTTGTCTTTCTCCTTTCTATTTTAGAGCATTTTTGCCTGCCTCTTGGGGAGGCGAGCCGGGTGCAGCCGCCCACTGCATCCGAGCTTGTCTCGCCGGGTTCTGGCGCTGCCGGTGATCCTGATCCCGGTTCTTCTCTCTCTCCCGAGCCTTCTCCCAGGGTCGCCGGCGCGGAGCTGGTTTCGTCCGCTGTGCCAGAGGTTCTGGGTTTGGGGTTGGAGGTCGGTACTGGTGCGTTGCCGACCCAGTCGGGTTCCGACGCGGGTGCAGCCGTGATCCAATCGGGGTCCATCGCGGGTGCAACCGTGATCCAATCGGGGTCCGACGAGGGTGCAGCACCAACAGAGTCGAAGGTCGGTGAGGGAGCTGCAGATCCCCTGCCACCGGACACTGGACTGGCTCATCTTCTTCCCCATCTTTATCATCATCTTCATCATCCTCATCAGCTTCACCCTCATCTTTCCCCCAAGCCTTCTCCACCAGGTGCCGTTTGGACTCCTCACTTTCGGCCTGGCTCGCCCTCGCTATTCCCCTCTACAGGGAAGCCGTTGCCTTTCTCTCCCCTGTGGTCCTGGTGGCTGAGCGATGTGGGTCGGCCACCAGAAGTACTGCCGCGCCCATTTGGCTCTCTGGGCCGGCCACCCGACTCATTGGACTCTCTATTCGGTGACCTGGTCCAGCCACCTGAAGCACTGTTTTTCCTCGCCTGGGATTCGGGTAGGCCGCCTGAACTCTTCCCATTACCCCTGTTAGCGGTTTGTACGCTGGGTGCAGGGAGGCCCCCGGAACTGTGTAATCTTGCCTGTCATTCCTGTGCCTTTTTGTCCCTTTGTAATTTTGTGGATGTACGGGTATGATTATTATGATTTCATGTAGTCTCATCGCTGTCAGCGTGTTTTTGTGTATTTCATATAGCTCATCGCTGTTAGCATGTCTTTGTTTTCTTTCTAGGCCGGGTTCTGCTATCCCCATTTGGAGCCTGCAAATTTCGTTTTATGCATGTTGTATGGAGTTTTTTTTTTTCTTCGCCTTTGGTTGCTTGCTGGGTTGCCCGTATTATTCTTGTTCTGGGCGTCATTGTGCATTTGAGAACGTTGTATTTTCTATTATCGTCCCCTGTGTTCTCCCTGTCTTCATGATTTTTTTTGTCCTTTCTGGTTCTCCCTCGCCCCCCTGGCCTTTCTCCCCCTGCCTCCCAACTTGGGGGGGAAGTGGGGTCTTGGGTGTCATCAGGCGTTCTGAGCCCGTCCTCGGGGGGGGAGGTACTGTCATAGTCTGAGCGCTGATGTCGTCCACGTTCAGGCCATACATCATCTCCACCAGTCCTTTGTTGTGACAGCGTCTCGGCGGTGCTTCCAGCTGTCAGAAGCCAAGCACCACGGGACGGCTGGAGGCGAATTATCACTCATCAGCTGATGAGCTGTCAACCCCTATATCAGGGAGCTGCTCTGTTTGCTCAGTGCTGCGATCTCACGCTTTCCACACATCCCTCTCGTTGTGGATTAGGCTGGAGTCCCTACGTCCGGCTCCAGCCCTCCTCTCTTCCCTCATCGTTACTCGTAAGTGTTCTCCTGTATTATTTGTGTTTTGCCCCACGAGGCTCTTTTCCTTTGTTGCTTCCTTTATTAATAAACTACGCAAACTCACTGGTTGGCCCTCGGCTCTTGTTAATGGCTCGCAAGAGCCATTCATGACAACAACAGCTGACAACTTTAATTATGGGGAAAATTATATTTTAAATTGACAAACATCATATGTGTAACTCGAGGCAACATTCAATCAGGATCAAACAATAATTTTGCTCTTGCCATTCATTTCAATGGAGAATTTTTCTGATTTAAGGTCCCATATGCGGAAGTAGAGGGGGTGTGACTTAGGCTCTGTATGCTACCAATAAAATCTATTTAAAATCAAATTAGAAGTGCCAAAGATTCAGTTTGGGTAATGGCTGTTAGAGGGCAACTTACAATGTTAAACTTGGTCCTCAAAGTATATAAATTTTGAATTCACTTGCAAATGTCCAGTTAAAATCTGCATTGTGCAATATTTTAAAATTGGAAATTTCTGAAAGTCAAGCCAATTTCAAAAACTATTGAGGATACTGTGTTATAATGATGGAACTGTCAGCTCACCTGCAGGAACCACACCAGAGGAAAACTCACTCGACACTGAGAGACAAGTTTATGCAATTTATTAATTTCAAAAACGTGAGCACAGTTAAGGAAATTGTCACCCGCCAAAGGAGCACAGGCCTGTGGAGAGAGAGACAGGAGCGATTAATATGAGGAGGGAGGAAGGGAAGTGGAAACACAAATCTGCCACTTACATGAATGGAGTAGAGGGCCAGACAGAGAAGCCCAGCAGGGAGAGACAAACCAGCAGGATGAAGCTGGTTGGGTAGGATGGAGCTGGGGAAGTCTGACCGGGTGGAGACAGGTGCTGAAGATGAACGAGGTGGATGGAGCAGGTGAGCGCACAGCAATCCCTGAAGATGCACCCCGCTGATGGCAGCGACCTGTGGAAAGAGGAGTAGAGAGGAATTCAGCTTGAATCCTGTCTGAGAACAATTTCACAATGCTTGCACGTTTAGTCGGTAGTGTACCCAAATGAGCCAGCACTGAAGCCTCCGCTTGAAGGTCTTTTATGCACCGGCGGAGAAGGAGCGGCAGTTACGTCTAATCACATAAGTGTGATGATGGCAATAGCGTCGGGGAATTGGCAAGCAGAAAGGAGGGGGCGAGCGCTCACCTGAACATGACAGCGCCACCCCCCACCCCCCGCCCCCAAGGAGCACCTCCTGGCAGGCCACTGGGTTTTCCTGGGTGAGCCTGGTGGAAGACTCAAATCATCCCTTTATCGTGGAAGTTAGACTTCAGGATCCACGACCAATGTTCAGGGCCGTAGCCCTTCCAGTGCACCAGGTACTGTAATCCTTGGCCCCGACGGCAAACGTCCAGGATCTTGTGGACCATGTAGGTGGCATGACTGCCAAGGGACCGAGGAGGGAGAGGCGGCTCGGGGGGGGGGGGGGCAGAGAGGACTGGCGGAGAGGGGCTTGATCTTCGAGATGTGGAAAGTTGGATGTTGGATGGATGCGAAGGGTCCGTGGGAGCTGTAGGTGGACCATGGTGTCATTAATGATTTTGGAGATTGTGAACAGACCCAGGAAGTGGGGAGACAGCTTTTTTGAGTCCATCTTCAGGGGCACTTGTTCCGCAGACAGCCAGACCTGCTGCCCGACCTTATATTCAGGAGCAGGAATCTGTTTCTGGTCCGCATACTGGCGGTTCCACTCCGTAGAGCGAAGGAGAGTGGTTAGGGTGGCCCTCCAAAGGCGGCGACAGTGGTGAGCGTGGGTTCCCACGGACGGCACAGCAATCTCCCTCTCCGCCATGGGCAAAAGGGGAGGAGTGTATCCCACGGAGGCGGTGGGGTGAGACCCGTGGCAGACAAGATGACGGAATTAAGGGCATACTCCACCCAGGTCAGATGAGTGCTCCATGTTACGGGTTGTCGGCCGCTACGCATCTGAGGGCGACCTCCAGAGATTGATTTGTGCGCTCAGCCTGCCCGTTACTTTGTGGGTGGTGACCAGAATTGAGGCTGACTGACGTAACCAGCAATCTGCAGAAGGACTTCCAGACTGATGACATAAATTGGGGGCCCTGGTCAGACACGATATCGATGGGGATGCCATGGAGACGGATAACGAGGGTGGAGAGGAGGTTGGCAGTATGTCATGCGGAAGGCAGTTTGGGGAGGGGAACCAAGTGGACTGCCTTAGAAAAGCGGTCGACTATAGTGAGAATGATTGTAGCACCCTGTGAAGGAGGTAGTCCAGCCACAAAGTCCAGGGCAATATGAGACCAAGGATGGCTGGGAACAGGCAAGGGATGGAGCAGGTGGTGAGGGGCAGGTCTTGTTGCATGCGCGGGTCTGGCATGCTTTCACATACTCCTGGATGTCCCTCCGCAGCGTGGGGCACCAGAACACTTGTTTGGCTAAATTGATGGTCCTGGACACTCCAGGGTGACAGGCAAAATAGCTGGAATGCCCCCCCACCTGATAATGTCTCTGTGGAGGGTGGAGGGAACAAACAAACGTATTTGGGGAACTCCCGCTGGTTCGGGCTCCTGGCCCTGGGCGTGTTGGGCCCTCTGCTCAATCCCCCACATAAGGGCTCCAGGGATGCAAGCAGAGGGCAAAATAGGCTGGGAGTGGGACGGGGGCAGACTGGTCAGAGAACTGCCAGGAGAGAGCGTCCAGTTTGGTATTACACGTGCCAGGCCTATAGGTGATGGTAAAATTGAATTGTAAAAAGAATAAGACCCAGCGGGCCTGCCTGGCATTAAGTCGGTGAGCCGACCGCAGATACCCTAGGTTCTTGTGGTCGGTCCACACGACTATAGGGTGGATCGCTCCCTTCAACCAGTGCCTCCACTCCTCAAGTGTCAATTTAATGGTGAGAAGCTCCCGATCCCCTACGTCGTAATTCCTCTTGGCTGGGGTGGGCCACCGAGAGAAATACGTTCATGGGTGGAGCTTCTGGTTGGAGGTTGAGTGCGGTGATAAGACAGCGCCCACCCCCTACTCAGAGGCATCCACCTGCAGGGTGAACTGTAGCTGAGGGTTGACTTGGGCCAAGATGGATGTATTAGAGAACAGACCCTTTAATTTGGAGAAGGCCTGTTCAGCTGCCTTGGACTAAAGAAATGGCACCTTAATGGAGGTCAGCTGTGTGAGCGGCTGTGCTACCCCACTATAGTTCCTGATAAACCTGTGATAAAAATTTGTGAACCCCAGGAAGTGTTGAAGCTCCCTGCTCCCGAGTTCTGCTGGGGAAGCTTCCAGATCCTCTTTAGGTGCAGAACGTAACCCCAATAAAACCCATGGTAGCCTGTCTACCCAATTTGCATCCGTCAGTGAAGCCCTCAGAGCCGCTTTTAACGACCTATGAAAACGTTCGCATAACTCATTTGCCTGCGGGTTGTATGCGGTTGTGCGGTGAACTGAGACACCTAGGCTGCGGGCCATGGTTGACCAGAGTTCAGAAACAAATTGAGAGCCTCTGTCGGACGTAATGTCCGATGGAACTCCAAAACGCGCCACCCATGCTGTTAAAAACCCGCGCACCACCTCCTCGGCCGTGGTTGCCGCCAGCGGAACCGCTTCTGGCCAGCGCGTGGTGCGGTCCACCATTGTCAGGAGATGCGTGTACCCCTGTGATAGCGGAAGGGGGCCTACGAGGTCCACGTGGACATGGTCAAACCTCTTAGCCAGGATGCGAAACGGCTCCAAAGGAGCCTTCGTGTGTCTGTGAACCTTGGCTCGTTGGCACGCCACGCAGGCTGCCGCCCACTCTTTCACTTGTTTGCGAAGGCCCGGCCACACATATTTCTCTCCTACCATTTTGACCGACGCGCGCACCCCTGGGTGTGCCAAAGAGTGAACTGACTCAAACACGCGGCGGCGCCACGCGGCCGGAACCACAGGCCGTGGGCGACACATGGAGACGTCGCAGATTAAGGGGGGAATGCCGTTAAGCAGCGTCCTCTTCTCCAGCCTTAACCCTGTTGGTCCAGACTGGAGCGCGCGCACGTCCGCATCACTAGCCTGCTCCACGGCCATGGCTGCGTAATCCAACCCTACATAGACCGGGGCCACAACGGCGCGCGAGAGGCAGTCTGCCACTACATTCAGTTTGCCCGACACATGCTGAATATCGGTAGTAAACTCTGAGATCGCTCAGAGTTTCAGACCAAGGTTCTGAAACTCTGGCCATCGCGAATGTTAGTGGCTTATGGTCAATGAACGCAGTAAAATTGCGCCCTTCCAGCCAGAACTGGAAATGGCGAATGGCCAGGTGGAGAGCCAGCAACTCTCTGTCGAACGCGCTGTATTTACGCTCATTGTCACGCAAGGTTCTGCTGAAAAAGGCGAGTGCCTGCCAAGCCCCGGCGACACGCTGCTCCACAACAGCCCCTATGGCCACATCTGAGGCGTCAGTGGTGAGGGCTATGCGGGCCGTTGGGTCTGGATGTGTCAACAATGCGGCGTTTGCCAGGGCTGCTTTAACTTCCGAGAACGCCTGCTCTCGTTCTGGGGTCCATTCGACCTTATTCGCGGGTTTCTGTTTTTTGAGCGCAGCGTACAATGGCTGCATGAGCTGCGCTGCGCGGGGAAGGAAACGGTTATAAAAGTTCACCATTCCCAAAAATTCTTGTAGCGCCCTGACCGTTTGTGGTCGGGGAAAATCTGTCACTGCGCGCACTTTGTCAGGCAGCAGAACCGCTCCTTCGGGAGAGACGCGGTGCCCTAAAAAATCAATCCCCGTCACCCCGAACTGACATTTCGCTGGGTTGATTATTAAACCGTGCTCTTCCAACCTACGGAAAACCGTCGTGAGGTGGGTTTCGTGTTCGTCTTTGGACGCGCTGGCTACCAAGATATCGTCCAGGTAGACGAACACGAAAGGGAGATCGCGCAGCACTGCATCCATCATGCGTCGGAACGTCTGTGTTGCCCCTTTAAGCCCAAACGGCATGCGCAAGAAGTCAAATAAACCAAACGGAGTTATTACCGCTGTTTTGGGTATGTCCTCAGCGCGCACTGGGACTTGGTGGTAACCACGGACCAAATCTATCTTAGAAAAAATGCGCGCTCCTGCGAGGTGAGTGGAAAAATCCTGAATGTGGGGAATTGGGTAGCGGTCATGCGCTGTAGCGTTGTTTAACCTGCGGAAATCGCCGCAAGGACGCCACGAACCTTCAGCTTTAGGGACCATGTGTAGCGGGGAAGCCCATGGGCTGATGATGCCTAACCTCTCTAGGTTAGCGAACTCCTCGTGCGCTATGGCCAGTTTAGCTGCGTCCAAGCGCCGAGGTCTTGCAAAAAAGGGCACCCCGGTGGTGGTGATAAAATGCTCCACCCCATGTTTAGCGATAGCTGCTGAAAACGTCGGGACTGTGAGTGCTGGGAACTAAGCGAGCAGTGTGTGGAACTTACCGCATGCTGCTGTGATGTTGGCTTGTGCTGTTGGCCGGGTCACTCGAGCTATACAGGGGAGAGAGTCAAAAGACCAACAACCCATGTGCACATAGAAAATCAGCCCCCAGTATATGGTAATCCAATGCTGCTACAACAAAAGTCCATTCAAATGTACAACCGTGTAGAGACAAGAGCAGAGTCCTCTCACCAAAGGTCTTAATGTCTGAGCCGTTTGCTGCTGCCATCTTGGGGCCGCTGGCTCCTGCCAGCCGGTCAGCGTAGGTCGGCCGGATGAAACTCCTCTGTGCGCCGGTGTCCACGAGGAAATGCCTCCCCGAGCGTGCGTCCGTCAAATAGAGCAGCTTGTTCTCCTCCCCGAGGGTCGCGGCTGCTACCAACCCCGGTCTTGGCGTTTCCTGAGCACTTGAACTGGCACGGTGGTATACATTTGCGTGCCCTCTCTGCAAAGCGGCGATGGTAGAAGCAAAGTGTGTCACCTCCACGTTCCTTGGCCCCCGCTGCTGCTGCCGTCGGTGGTTCTGCTGCTGCTGTCGGTGGCTCCTCGCCTCCTCGTGTCGACGTGCCAGGCTCCGTCGCTGCTGCAATGGTCACGAAAGCCCTGGTGGCGACGATGATCCGGTCTGCCTCTCGGGCTAGCGCACGATAGTCCCGTTTGGCCAGCAATGACAAATTGGCCAGGGCCGCTCTCGCCGCTGTTGGAAGGTTGCTGAGGAAAATGTGGGTGAAGATGAAGTGGTCGTCGTCCGTGCCCTTTAACCTCAGCATCTTCTCCATCATGTCCACGGATTAACCGTCTCCCAACTCGGTCTGCATCAAAAGCCTCTCTGCTCTCTCACCATCCGAGAGCGTGTAGTGCTGGATGAGGGCAGCCTTCAGCGCGTCATATTTGCCGTCGGCTGGTGGCTGATCGAGCAGGCTCTCGATGTGCTGAGCCGTGCTGGCATCAAGCGCTGCGACCACATAGTAGAATTTTGTATCATCCGCCGATATCCCTCGGAAGGCGAACTGCGCCTCGGTTAGGTGGAACCAGGAGCGCGGGTTGTGCTGCCAAACATCAGGTAGTTTGATCGCTACAGCGCACTCGAAGCTGGGGGTTCCAGTCGAGGTTGGCTCCGGGGATCTTCCGTCGTATTCCATGATTCGTCTTGGGTCACCAGTGTGGAGCGTGTAAAAAATGAGGCTGATTTGGTTCAAGCGGTTTATTACATGACTCACACGAAAAGCATAGACAGAATGGCATACAAGTAGGAACTCTCCCCTTAAATAACATGACATCCTTCTAGACTCTTCTCACACACAAAAGATAATCTCCCCCGACTGCAGTCAGTCCATTCATCACACACAAAAAGATAATCTCCCCCGACTGCAGTCAGTCCATTCATCCTTGACACCTCCCTGTTATCTTACTAGGGCATCTAGAAACCTCTCACACACAAAAGGTTAACTTCACGTCCTTTGTTCCTGTCTGAGGTGGTAAACCATTATGCACTCCCCAGGTTGCCACAGTACCTTCAATTACTTAATGGATCAGTCTCAAAATTTATGGGAGTTCTTCTCCTGCCGTGATCTAAGAAACATCTATATGCGAAAGGAAAACGCTTCAACTTCTCTCATTCACCCTTTTATTAAACTCATTCAGGTTACATGATATGGCATTCAAATGATGGATAAACAGATTCAAATGATAACAGGCGTCCGATATCACATCAACTGTTATTGGATTCCTGAACATAAAGTCTAGCGTTAAACCTTTGTAGAACCAAGGAGAAACCAGACTTATGTTTCAACGGTAAATGAAGGCTGAAATGTCTAACAAAACAGAACGCAATTTTATGGGGAAAATTCATAAGCTGATTATCTAAAAATGAACATCTGAATTAATCTACAAAAATGGAGGGAAGTTACTTAAAAATGACTAAGAGTCTTCCTTCAGTTTATAGCTTTATCCTGTGGCTGAGAGTCTAATTGTACCATGAAATACTGGTTATATTCAATTGTAATTTAATTGTTAGGACATCACGTTTTTAACCCAGCAGATAGGAAATGGAGTTTCACTTACAAACAGCTGTAGGTCCACGTTTTCAGCTGGTCGGTACCGGCTGAGTTTGAAGTTGGGACATCGGGAGAAAGCGACTGCTGCTATGCTTCCTCACAGCCATAAGAAATGCAGACTCAGCCGGGGGGCTTGTACAGGACAGTGGCAGCAGTGAAGAATTGTCCCAGAGCGGCGTGACAAAGTCCTTGGCAATGAGTCCGAATTTTGGTGAAGTCTCTGCCACGGGATAGACAAAAAAAAAAAAAAAATAACTGAAGGAGAAACTTCTCAGTCAGGTGGGTATGAGGCCGGAAAGAGAGTCCAAAACACAATCTCTGTTCACTTTAAATAGGAAAATTAATGGTCCACTTTAACGGCGTGAAAAGTCAGAAAATCTGAGACAAACATTTACTAGGATAAGAATGGCTTCTGAGGTGAAGGAAAAAAGTTTGAGAGTTTTGACTCTATTTAAGGTGAGCTCGTAAGGAAAAAAGATGGTTTCTCCTCAGTAACCAGAAAAATGAGAAAACTAACGCAGGATTTGACAAACTTCACACAGAACAATTTAGATAAAATAAAACTACACGGAACCTTGAAACGGTGAGATAAAACTTTCCTCTGAGATCTAGATCGCTATTCTGCTTCTTTAATCTTAATCTAGTTCCTAATCTTTCTCAAAATCTCTCTCTTATTCTTCTTCTTTTGATCTCTGTTTTATCCTGTTATTCTAACATGCAGTCTCTTATTCTCATATTCTTCCTTTTTCTCTTACATGCAGGGTGGCTCCTCAGTCCTTTTAACTGAGCGCGCCGTTGGGTCATAAAACATGGGCCGGTCGCAAGACAGACCAATCAACTTTATAAAAAGGAGTTTGAACTGGCCGCTATCCAATGTGAAAACATTTCTTTGTTTGGGAGCAGCCAATCAAACGAAGACACCGTCCCATGAAAATGCAGAGAAGAATTAATACTCATTCAGTTCTTATAAAATTAGGTGCTCAATATAAGATTTAACTAAATTAAGTGACTTGGCTAATATTCAGTGATCATGCATTTATACCATTACTACTAATATTACATTTGTTTGACTAACACTCATGAACATAACATTTCTTATACATAATTATAATACATGCACTCATATTTAGATCAAAGATTAATGAAGTACTGCAAACCATGGTCGGTGATCAAAAAGGATGATTTTCAGTGTCCTTAGGATCCGGGGGAGATGATAAGCTGAAAGAAACTTAATGTGTACTAAGAACTGACAGTCAAATTATATATAATGAAACACATTATATATGATCGCAAGATGGCGACGAGACCAGAGGTGCTTTGAGGAGCTCTGAGACCTGAACTGAGACTTCCTGGTAAAACTGTTCTAAAGTCTTCTGTTGGACACCAGCAAATGTGAGGAATATTTGTGAAACAACTAAGCTGACCCGGAGAAGGTTCTGATTCCGTTTCTGGTCACAAAGAGGATTAAAAGGACGGTGAAACAAGCTGGCACAAGATGGTGGAACCCACGCGTCCTGGCTGGAATGGCTCTGTGGATGCTCCTGAGGTAAAACGGTCTCGTTTAAAACCTGAAGTATATAAGACTACTGAGGGGAAAATAATTGTTGAGGATGAGCTGCTAAATTTCCTTGCAGTGAAAATTAAGACTCTGAGTCAGGATGAGATCGTCTTATTGGCCTCTAATACTTTTGACTCTGAGTGGATTGAGGCCTCGAAAAAAGTGCTGTTTGAGCTCTGCCCCACTACACAAAGGTGTGTTGCACACAAGGGGGCCCAGGAAGATGTAAATAATTTAAAGAGTTGCCTTAAGGTGATGAATGAATGTGGTGAAAAACTACCTAGATTTGTCTCTCATTACCTGGATGATTTGCCGCTGGTTACATTTTCCAGCCTGGACTGCTCAAGTCTACTGAGGAGAATGGAGCAGTTACGTGCAGAGGTTTGTGCCATGAAACAAACCATGCTGTTACAGACTAGCTCCAGTGAAGATCTACGCACGATAACTTCGGATATTGCCCAACGTATAAGTGGCCTGGAGCAGTCTGCTGTATGGGCCGTGGATAATGAGGCGCCCACCCTGGGAGGGCCTGTCGGCCCCGCTGATGTCGGAGCGGAGGAGGGGGCCTGCCCGATGATCGATTCAAGACCTGGAGATGCACGGGAATCTCACTTGACCGCTGGAGAGAAGGCTTCGGATGTGAATTCGGACCCGGTGGATCAGCCTATAACTGGAGAAAATTCTGGAACAGTAGCGTCTTCACCAGGCTCTCCAACATGGAGTCAAGTAGTGAAAAAGGGATGAAGACGAACTGAGCGCACTGCGGATAAACCCAAGCCATCCTCTGCTTCAAACAGCTGTAGGAATAAAGGCAGCAACGCGGCTCCTGTTGTGGGTACGGGCTCTGGTAATATTAAAACAGTTCGGACTAAGACGGTGAGTGTGTTTGCTACCCGTTTTCATTGTGATTTGGAAGCTGACATTTTATCTGCATATCTTAAAGATAAGCTTGGACGAGAAGTTTTCTGTCAGAAAATCCTCACTGGGAACGGCAGGGTTGGCTCGTTTAAAGTAATGGCGGAATGCTCTGAGGTCGGGGACATGTACCAGCCAGAGCTCTGGCCAGAGGGCGCATTGGTGCGGCGATATTATGAGCCCCGGGGGTCTGGGAGGGCTGGAGCTAGTGGAGCGGCTGCTGTGGAGAATATGCGGGCACCCACGCATGATGGTGATCTTTCTTAACTCTTCCTCCTTTTTTTATGGGTATTAAGGTCATGTCTTACAACTGTCATGGCCTTAAATTGGGGCAAAGTGCTGGGGAGAAAGCTTGCCGGTTAGTTATTGAAATTTATTGAACAATTGTGATATTTTGTGTCTTCAGGAGACGTTTCTCTCTGAACAAGACTTGGAACATTTGAACTGTCTTAACCCTGATTTCCATGGTGCTGGGGAGTCTACAACTGACCTCAGCAAGGGGATTGTCAGGGGGAGGATACCTGGAGGTGTGGCTATTCTCTGGAGAAAGAAGCTGGACTCCTTGATAAAAGTAGTCCAACTTGGTGTAGATTGGTGTATTGGTGTGCAGTTTAATTGTAATGATAAGGAATTCCTTATTATTAATGTATATACGCCATTTGAGTGTCAACAGAATGAGGATGAATATTTAAATAAGCTTGCCTTTATTAATTCTTATATGCAAGACTATAATAATACTTGTATTTTTATTATGGGGGACTTGAATGCAGACATATCTGACACTGACTCCTTATTTGCAAAACATATGTATCATTTTTGTTATGAGAACAACTTAATCTTGTCAAGTAAGGTACTAATGCCTCCTGATAGTTATACCTATATAAGTGAGGCTTGGCACACTACGTCCTGGCTAGATCATTGCATCAGCACTGGTGATGCACATGCTTCTTTGGGTGGCATGAGTATTTATTATGGGTTAGCAATGTCTGATCATATACCGTTTGAGATGATAATTAATGTTGACCGTCTACCTGCACTTTGTCAAAATGTCAGTCAGGATGAGGTGGGAAAATTAGACTGGGACACTCTTTCTGAGGAAGAAATTGTAGAATATTGTGTTCGTAGAGATAAATCCTTGAGTAAAATATGTCTTCCTAGAGATGCTGTAATGTGCAGCGATGTGAACTGTAGCATTGTTGAGCATAAGAAAGACCTCTGTAGTTTGTACAATGCTATAGTTAACTCCCTGTATAAGGACAGTAAGCCTTATTATAAGAAAATACGTAAAACACATAATGTTAGACCTGGCTGGAATGAGGCCGTAGCTGTGCCTTATTCTGAAGCTCGGGAAGCATATAAAGCATGGGTGGTGGCTGGGAGACCCAGACAAGGGCCAGAATTTGAGATGAAGAAATGTACAAATGCAAAGTTTAAGTATGCTATTCGTCATATTTCTAAAAATGAGCAACTAATGAGAAGTAATTCCTTGGCCAAGAAATTGTTAGATAAGAATGTCACAGATTTTTGGAAGGAGCTTAGACGGATTAGTAACAGTAAAACGTCTTTGCCCTGTACCTTGGAAGGCATTTCAGGTACAGAAAATATTGTGGATCTATGGCGGCAGCATTTTTACTCATTATTTAATTCAACTAAGGATGAAACTTATAAGGTAGGGAAAGTAGAAAGGGACGATTCGCTCCTGATTGACACTCATGCAGTGACCAAAGCCATTAGAGAGCTATCAGATAACAAAGCTAGTGGTTTAGACTGTATTTCTGCTGAGCATCTTAAATATGCTAGCTCAAGAATTGCTCCTCTTCTTGCAATCTGTTTCACCAGCTTCATGATTCATGGGATGTTACCAGAATCTTTATTGTCTGTTGTGTTGGTACCAGTCATTAAAGATAAAGCTGGCAAGCTGTGTAGCCTGGATAATTACAGGCCCATAGCTATAGCCAATATAATATCTAAAGTACTGGAAAAAATCATGTTTGAAAAATTAAATGTATTCATCAAATCTACTGATCATCAATTTGGATTCAAACCCCATCATGGAACAGATCTGTGCATATATGCTTTAAAAGAAATTATAAATAAGTACAGAAATCAAAATTCTTCAGTTTTTCTGTGTTTTATTGATGCCTCCAAGGCGTTTGATCGTGTTAATCACAGGATATTGTTTAGGAAAATGATTGACAGGGGGGTTCCCAAGTACTTAGTACGTATCCTGATTTACTGGTACGCACATCAGAAGATGCTGGTGAAATGGGGGAAGAGTCATTCATCCCCATTTGGTGTGAGCAGTGGTGTCAGACAGGGCAGTATATTATCCCCTATTCTATTTAATCTTTACATGGATGAGCTGTCAAAACAACTGAATGCCTGTAAAACTGGGTGTTTAATAGGGAATAAGTTAGTGAATCATTTTATGTATGCTGATGATCTAGTTATTCTCAGTCCAAGTAGTGCTGGTCTTCAGGAGTTATTAAGAGTGTGTAGTGCTTATGGAGAGGAAAATGACATAAAATATAATACAAATAAGAGTTGTGTGCTGATTTGCCGCACTAAAGAAGATTTGTTAATGAAATTCCCTGTCTTTGAATTGGCAGGCAGGGAATTAATTGTCAGGGATAAAATTAAATATCTGGGACATTTTATTAATGATAGAATGACTGATGATGATGATATTTTCAGACAATGCTGCAAAATCTATATGCAAGCAAATATTCTTGCACGCAGATTTGGTTTTTGTTCAGATGAGGTGAAACTGGTTCTTTTTAAAACCTATTGTACACCTTTATACACTGCTCATTTATGGATAAATTATAGGAAACAAAATATGCAGAAATTACAGGTTGCTTACAATGATGCCTTAAGAATTTTACTTAAAAAGCCTCGATGGTGCAGTGCTTCCGAGTTATTTGTCTCATCACGTGTAAATACTCTGCATGCAGTAATAAGGAATCTTATGTATAAATTCACCTGTCGGCTTGATGTATCTAGAAATGAAATCATTCAAGTCATGTCTAGCATTAAACTCAGTTCTATTCGCTGTCAGTCACAGTTTAGAAGGCACTGGTACAGTTGTCTTTTTAAATCTTTTTAAAGTCTGTACTGTCTTTGTACTTCTCTTAGCAGTTGTGTCTTAGTGTTTTTTGTAACTTTTTGATTGTTTCTTTTATTAACTGTTTTTTCAACTGTCTTGTTTTTACTTTTTTTGATAGACCTTGAGTCTGGAATAAAGTCTTTGATTGATTGATTGATTGATTGACATTCTGTAGGTATCCACTAGGAGGTACTGTTGAGCTGTAGATAATTTCTTTAGGTCCATGATACTGTATCTGAACAGGGGATCTGGTATTTGTCGAAAGTAATAAAATCTGTCTGGTTAAGCCGTTTATGACCTTTTAAGAGCATTAGTTCCCTGTAGGGCGGATGCTATCCACATGAACTGTTCACATTGGGGATCTGGTCTGGAGTTTTTATGGTCCCTGTAAGCCTTTAAAAGCAAATTCTGATTCTTACCATCTCTGCAAGAGGCAACTGTTTACATTGGGGTCTTGGGAAAAGACATCCTTGGCCAGGCCTTGAGTGAGGGTAGTTAATATGAAAACAAGTGATATTCCCGTAGAATGAAGAAAAGTGATATTCCTGTAGAATGAAGAAAAGTAATTTTCCTGTAGAAGGAAGAAAAGTGAAATTCCTGTAGAATGGAGGAAAGTGATCTTCTGTATTGGTTTGAGGAGACGATGATGCTACATAGCCATAAATATTGTGACAACCCAAATGATCCTTTAGGGTTGCTACAACCCAACCCTGAGAGATCTCCTACTACGGGGGGGGGGGGGGACCGAAGACACAACTGAACATGCTCCACCCTAGCCTCCAGAGCGGGCTGAAAATGCAACGCCGTCCGGTGCCATTTTGGTAGTACAGCTACCTGAAAAATTCCACTTGCCCGAAACAGGAGATTCCTTAATCCGCGTTGAACCACCAGTCCAACAATTTCTGTGTGATTTGACCGAAAGGGGGGTTGCACGAAAATTTTTCCTTTCATTGACCCTGGAAGACGTGATGATGCATGAAGCTCTACTGGATACCGCGGCAGACATCACTCTAATGTTGCAGGACCTTTTTGACCACCTATGTGTCGCTGCTAACCGCAAGCACAAAGACTTGAAACTAACACCTTGCTCCTTAGCTATTCAATCTTATGCACCCTCCAACACAACTCTGTCACACGTGTCGTTGGTAAAGATCTCCATTGGACCCATGACCTTGATCCATCCGGTTTATGTGCCCAATCTCAACTCTATTTGATTGCTGATAGGCAAGGATCTGTTTAATCGCTTTGAGCCTCTGAGAGATTTGAAGAATCTCAAACTATGGGCTCAGGTTTGACAACCTCATCCAACCACTCTACCTGAAGCAACTGGATCACAGTGCTACACTCTTGACACCTTGGACTTTCCAGGAGTCATTCCATTCGCACTGCTGACCCAACCAAGTTTGACTGAAGTTGACCTTGGGGACCGGGTCGAAACAGGCACTCCTTCCCATGTCACCACATCTGACAACCCAACACTAAATGAACATAGTTCATTCCTTTGTACCCTAAAACCAGGGGCAGCCGACGACGAGTACTGCCCCCCAAGTGGTCAAAGGACTGGTTGTCCAAAACTCCCACGTAGAAGATGTGGTAGTGGCTCTCTGGGCTGATAAATCCGTGATCAGCCAGAAACTTTTCAATTCTCTGCATGAGAAATACCCTGACTTTATGGTCACTAACAAGTCTTTTCGTTTTTTTTTCGATTTTCGCCAAATCAAACAAAACATTGGTCGCCACAGGTATCTGTACCCTCCACCTTTAGTGGAACCACAGACTGCTAACTCATCCTTTCTTTGTCGTTCCTGACCTGCCACATGCAGTCTACATTGGCAGTGATCTTCTTGTGAGACTCGGAACGCAGGTTTATACCATAAACAATGCTTTACGGTCTCTCACCCCAGTCCGAGACGCTCACTCTAAACCAGATCTCGACACTCTGAAGTCAGGCCAGACCATCCCTGAGACCTGCCAGGTACTGAATACTTAACACTGTGTCATACCTGCTAATGTCACGTGCTACCCGTTCCAACTATACATTTAGACTGGACAGAAACTCATGCATCTGCAAACATTTTTCCAACCGGCTCCTTTGTTTAACAATCTAGGCTTAACTCTGGAGACCATGCCCCTTTTAAGTCTAGAATCTAGAACCACCACATTGCCAGTAAACAATCCCATGGCAGAGACCATTGTCCTGCCCAAGGCCACGCCTCTCAGCTGGCTCATTATCACTGATTTTCATGATTTTGAACTGACTGTTCCAGTGTTAGGCAGCCTCCCTGATTCTCTTTGGGCCGACTCTCTTGAATCTACAGTCATATACACAAAGCCTTCTAAGGCCATCACCCTTGTGTCAATCTCATCCCCTGACAAAGAGTCAGTGGGACGGATTGAATTGACCAACAATGACTAAATGTTTGTCCAAGCCATTGAACTTCTTCCATCGGCATCCAATCAGCAGACCACTGACAATCCCAGTGATGCTCCACCGAAACCGGTCCTCACCATCGCTGAAGAGATTGCACAGGTGGTAACTGATGCTGATGCCCTAGCCTCTGATGAAGAACATGAAAAACTTCACCAGATTCTTCTTAAGTACGAACAATCATTCTCCAAAGACTCCTTGGACTGTGGGCTAACCACAATCCATTCTGTACGCATTGCTACACCACCTGACGTTCCTCCCACATACGTCAGGCAACACAAGAGTCCCTTGGCCTCATACAGCCCAGTACAGGAAATAATCAATGACCTACTGGACTGTGGCATAATCAGGCCATGTAACAGTACCTACTCAGCCCCATTATGGCCTGTCCTAAAGCCCAATGGTAAATGGTGACTCACCATTGATTACAGGAAATTGAACGCTCAAGTTCCTCTCTCTAGGTGGCCCATGACTCAACTGGAGCAGGAACATCCTAGAGTCAAAGACGCTAAATACTTCTCAACGCTGGACATTGCTTCTGGTTTCTGGGCTATTCCTGTCCAAGCTGAAGACCAACACAAACTGGCTTTCACGTTCACGAATCGCCAATATACATTCACCTGATGCTCTTTTGGTTATGCTAACTCTCCTGCAGAGTTCAACATCTTCTTGAACAAGGCATGTCCAGATGCCCGAGACAGAGGTAATAAGATAAGATAAGATAAGCCTTTATTAGTCCCACAATGGGGAAATTCCAGGATTGCAACAGCACAGGGATAGCAACACTCAGAGCAATAATTAAGAAGATACGGAAAATGTAAATAAGAGCAGTGGATATACATACATACACATAAATATATAAATATATATACAAAGTGTGGAGCATTGTAGCAAGATGGAATAAACAGCATAACCGTCTACTTAGTTATCCTACATAGTATGAATATGTACCCATACATACTGTCACCCTCCGTAGCCACTGATATTGTCCTAGTTGTATACTGGAGGGGACCATTTGTGTAAGTCTGTTGCATCTTTTGCATTCAATACTATTAGGTCATCACACTTTTTTGCTATCTCTGCGAGCAGCCCTGCTTAGGTTATACAGTCTGACAGCCGTAGGTAGGAAGGACCGGCGAAACCTCTCTGTTGCGCACCTAGGATGATGTAGTCTACTACTAAATGAGCTCCTCATTGTGTTCAATATGTCCTGCATAGGGTGGGACTCGGACTCCAGCAGAGATGACAGTTTAGCCACCATCCTTCTCTCTCCTATCTCCTCCATTGGGTCAAGGCGTTGCCCCAGGACAGATCTAGCTTTCTTGATCAGTTTGTTCAGTCTCTTCCTATGGGCTGCTGTAATGCCGTTTCCCCAGCAGACCACTCCAAAAGTGATGGCTGATGCCACCACCGTGTCGTAGAATGTCTTCATCAGTGCCCCTTGTACACCAAAAGACCTGAGCCTCCTCAGTAGGAACAGCCTGCGCTGTCCCTTCTTGTAGAGTGCGTCGGTATTGTGTGACCAGTCTAGTTTATTGTTCAGATGAACACCAAGGTACTTGTAGGATGTCACCATCTCAATGTCTGTTCCCTGTATGTTTACTGGTGCTGTGAGGGGTTGTCCTTGCCTGCGGCAGTCCACCACCAGCTCCTTAGTTTTCCTTGCGTTGATCTGGAGGCAGTTCCGGTGGCACCAGTCCACGAAGTCCTGGATAAGTCCTCTGTACTCAGCTTCATCTCTGTTGGAGATGAGGCCGACGATCGCAGAGTTGTCGGAGAACTTCTGTAGATGGCAGTGTGTTGTGTTGTGTTGTGTGAGAAGTCCGCAGTATAAAGGGTGAACAGGAAAGGAGCCAAAACCGTTCCCTGGGGGGCCCCCGTGCTACCGATGATCGTGTCAGACACACAATCTCGGGTTCTCACAAACTGTGGCCGGTTAGTGAGGTAGTCCAGGATCCATGATGACAGGTGCTGGTCCACCCCTGTGCACAGCAGCTTGTCCTTCAGAATCATCGGTTGAATGGTGTTGAAAGCACTGGAGAAGTCAAAGAACATGATCCTCATCGCATTCCCGGGCTTCTCCAGGTGGGACAGAGAACGGTGAAGGAGAAAGATTACTGCATCTTCCACCCCAATGCCATGCTGGTAGGTGAACTGGAGTGGATCCATCACTGGTCCCACCAGGGGGCAGAGGTGAGCAAGGAGCAGTCTCTCCAGGGTCTTCATCATGTGAGACGTCAGGGCCACTGGTCTGAAGCTGTTCAGATCTTTGGGGTGGGAAGTCTTTGGTACAGGTACCACACAAGATGTTTTCCACAACTGTGGTAGCCTCCCCAGCTTCAGGCTCAGGTTGAAGATGTGCTCCACAATCCCACACAGCTGGTCTGCACAGGACTTGAGGAGCTTCGCACTGATGCCGTCCGGTCCCGAGGCCTTCCTCGCCTTGATCTTCCTCAGCTCCGTCCTCACCTGGGTCTTAGTGAGGGTCAGGTTGAGGGGCTGTGTGCTAGGAGTGGGGGGGTGTTGGTGGAGTGGGGTGTGGACAGCAGGTCTCGATGACTTCAGAGGCAGCAGTGGCTGTTGTGCAGTCGGGGGGGAGGGGAGGGCGATTGGTCAAACCTATTAAAAAACAGGTTCAGATTGTTCGCCCACTCCCTGCCCCCCGTGGCCTGGGGGGAGGTATTCTGGAGCCCAGAGATGGTTTTAAGGTTTCTCCAGACCCCGCTGATGTCGCTCTGTTGCAGCTTGTCCTCCATCTACTTCCTGAAGCTGTCCTTGCCTTCTCTGATCCTCCTCCTCAGCTCCCTCTGTACGGACTTCAGCATCTCCCTGTTCCCCGACCTGAAGATCCTCTTCTTCACTCTCAGAAGTGTTTTTATCTCAGGGTTGATTCAGGGTTTGTTGTTTGAGCAACACCGTATTGTCTTGGTGGGTACGGTGTTGTCCACACAGAAGCCGATGTAGTCTGTGATGGTGTGAGTGAGGCCATCGATGTCCTCACCATGTGGATTGCAGAGCTGCTCCCAGGCAGTGATTTCAAAACAGTCCTTTAGCGCGTCCATTGCCTCCTCAGACCATAACTTCACTGTGCGCATGACCGGAGGTTATCTGTGTGCTAAGGGTTTGTACACCGGCAGGAGATGAACCAAGTTGTGATCCGATCTCCTGAGTGGGGGGAATGGTGATGAGGTGTACGCCTCCTTAGTATTTGCATAAAATAAGTCCAGTGTTTTATTGTCTCTAGTGTGGCATGTGACATACTGGGTGAACGTGGGTAGAATGGGGGACAGCGAAATATGGTTGAAATCACCTGAGATGAGGAGAAGAGCATCTGGGTGTTCTGTCTGCAGCCTGCCAGTTACTGAGTGGATGACATCATGCACTGTCCTAGCGTTCGCCATCGGATTTGCATAAATAACAATGCAGATCACGTGTGAATATTCCCTCGGGAGATATGTAGGCCGCATGCTAACAGCTAGCAACTCGATGTCTTTGCTACAGTGCTGTTCCTTCACCGTGGTATGTCCCGGTCTGCACCAGTTGTTATTGACATACATTATCACTCATCCTCCCCTTGTCGTCCCACTGTCTGGTGTCTGGTCTGTCCATATTGCGTGGAAACCCTCCAGTTCAATGTTAGCATCCGTTGCTAGTTCTGTTAGCTACGTCTTGGTATGCAACATCAAACTATTCTCTCTGAAGACGCTCTCGTAGCAGGAGATAGCCGCTAGCTCATCAGTCTTACTGAGTAGCGATCGAACATTCCCCATAATAACGGATGGGAGGATGGGTCTGTACCTTATATTCCTTGCCCGCCGTCTTACTCCAGCTCGACACCCACGCCGTTTCCATCTTATTTCTCCCGGTATGTCGAGTTTTTGCGTTAGCATCGTGGCCCGGTTAAGTGCTAACAGCTGGTCTCTATTGTACTGCCTCCTGCGAGAAACAGTGGCTCCGTCCACTGGCTCAGGAGACATTTGGGCAATCTACGTGTTCGGATGGAATAAAGGTGACGCTGGATCATAAAAATTGGCAAGAGAGCCAGATAGTAAATAGAAATAGGCAGAAATTGATCCGTTGTTGCAAAAAGGCAGCCTACTCGTGTGGCGCCAGAAGTAGAGCCTCATCTATGTTGACGACATTCTCATTCGGAATCCAATTCTGGACGCCCACCTGACTGAAATCGACCATGTCCTTGGCCAGCTCACACGAGTGGGAGCCAAAATTTCTCTTTCCAAGTGCCAATGGTGCAAAACCAAAGTCAACTATGTTGGTCTCTTGGTGGGATGCAACGGGGTCCGACCACAAACAGCACAAATTCAAAGTGTTCTAAACATCAAGGCCCCTACCAACATCTCCGGACTCCGGAGCTTTCTAGTGGTATGCAACTACTCACTCCAGTTCATTGAGGATTATGCAGACTTGGCAAAACCCCTTACAGACCTCCTACGAAAGGACACCCCTTTCATCTGGTCTGAGGCTCAAGAACAGGCTATGCTAGCTTTGAAGCAAAAGTTATGCACAGCACCCTGTCTGGCCTAGCCTAACTGCGACCAGCCATTCTTCCTACAAGTGGGGTTCTCTGCCAACTGCTTAAGTGCTGAATTATACCAAATCTACAACCATGACAAACGAGTCATGGCCAATGCCAGCAAAACCCTCTCTGGTCCGGAATTGAAATACTTGGACTGCAAAAAAGTCCTTCTGGCCACTGTATGGGCAGTCAAACATTTCTCCACCTATGTGGGTGGCCAGACAATCACAGTTGCGACTCACCACCAACCAGTGGTTTTCCATAACAGTCAATGCATCAGAGAAGGCATTGTAATGAATGCCAGAATAGCCCCCTGGTTGATGGCTCTACAAAGCTTTGATGTAGAGGTCTGTTACGCACAGAAGTTGAGAAGCCCTCTCGGCACGGACTTGGCTGCCTGCCAACGGTGCTCTGAGGACACTCCAGGACCATCCATTCGTGCAGAGCCACCTACGGTCACTGAAGACCTGAATCATCACTACTTCGACCAGAACATCTGTCAAGATATGGTCACCGCTTATATTGATGGTTGTTCTTTCCACCAAGAAACTCACATCCGTGCTGGTGTGGGAGTGGCATGGTTGAACAATCATCCTTGTGAAACCCACAACTTTCAACTGGGTTCCCAATCATCACAGTATGCGGAAATCACAGGTGTGCTCATTACACTGCAACTTGCCGTAGACCATGACATTCGCACATTGGTCATCTCCACCGACTCCAACTATGCATGCCTCAGTTTTACGTGTCATTTAGCACTCTGGAAGGCCAAAGGTTTTGTAACCTCCAACCACAAACTGGTTAAACATCAAAACCTTTTCAAGACATGTGATCACCTGGTCACCTCCAACAATCTCCAGGTGTACTGGAAAAAGGTCAGAGGTCACTCACGCACCCCAGGTCAGGACAGAGAATGGAAAGACCTTTTGGACTCACTTGCAAAACAAGGAGCAATACAAGGCACCCCCTGGTCCTTTGATTCTGCTCTGGTGCCGACTACACAGTCCCACCCACCTACAGACCTACAGCCTGTGCGGTCACCAGGGCCTAGACAAACAGGGCCCAGGACCCGACACAAACCACAGGTCCCCTAGCGGTTGACCCTGTTTTCTCTGATGCTGACCTTATCTCTCTTCAAACCCTTGACCCTGCGATCCATAAAATGATACAATATCTCTTGGATCCTGTACTCAATGCACCATCCGACTCGGATCTCGCTGACATTGCAGACTTGAAACTGCTTTATGCCGCACGATTGTCCTTGCAGCTGCGCAATGACATTCTAGTTTGTTGGTAAAATGACAATATTGCTCTGTCTTTCTTACACTTCATCTGCTTGCTTCACACGCTACACTGCAGAGTTTAGTTTACACCCTATAATTGATTTGCTAAAATCAGTTAGAATTAGTTCTGCACACAGCAGAGCTGCCACATAAGTGGAAGTGTATTGATACAATGAGGTAAAACCCCTCCCTCTTGCATGAGGGAGTGGTTAAGCTTATTAAAAACTATAGGGCCCACTTTTTGGGTAACACACACGCTTGGGGAATTGCCTAAAGAGCTGTGTTCCAGCGCTGCTTGTATCCATATCTCACTTTCAGTAAATAAGTGAAAGTATACTTCATCTCTCAGCCTGGTTATTTGGCCGTCGTATCAAAGAACTGGGGTTTAAGGTATTTTAGACTCAACAATTTGGTGTTTCCGCCTGGTTACGAGGCTAAATTTTAGTTTTGGTTTTGTAAAAGGTGTGAGGATTTTTTTCTCTACAGACTGGCGGGCACAACATGATAAGAGGTGAGCAGAAAACCTTTTTCAATAAATTTCTGCCTGTCCCTTTGGGGACAGCCCTTTCTGTAGAGATTAAATATTCATGCACATGTGATTTTATTTGTGGAATGAAAGTGAGATATGGTCTTGAATTTATGATATGTTGTTTTAAGAAACATATTTACTGAGTTTGATGAGGAAATCTCCAAACGGTTTTGACCCCGAGGGATGAGTCAGACGCGTTAATACCGTCCCTGAAAGTCCGGTGGACATATAATAAAGACAAAAAAAATCCTGTAGGGCCACCGGAAGGGTTGGAGAGAGCTTGGGTAATAGGTTTAAACCCTAGGGTGGCTGAAATAGGGCCACTGAAAAAGTTGTGTTACCCCGTTACGCATAGCTTTGCCAAAAGGTTTTAACCTCTTGAGATCATTGCTTGATTTCAAAAAGTAGAGTTGGCACTCCTAGCTTATTTAGCTCAGACCAAAGAAGGTTGTAACTCCCAGAGAAATTGCAACAAGCGTGCTTCTAAAAAATAGTTGGTCTTATCGCATGAGATAGGGACCTACTGTGTGTGAAATAAACGCATTGTGGGTGACCCCCACAGCCTTCGGGACAAGCAGAGCGCTCAGCTGGAGCAATTAGAAGAACAGTGAGATGTATGGACTGATATCAATATGTAGATGTGCCTTGCAACCTCTTTTGTCCTACAGCTCCAGAGCACAGAGGAATTCTGGGGCCAGTAATCCTGCTATTGATATGTGTGACTCTCATGTAAATGTCCCATGCATTCCTGCTGTACTGTGATGCTAATGTGCCATGCATGCATTGTCTAGCTGGGCATATAAGTGAACTGAATATTGCTTGCTAACTCTTTTTGACCACTCTGATGACTTGCTGCTACTAGAGACTGAGGGCTCGCTCCAGCGCGCTTATACAGCGCTGGAGTGAGTCCTGTGATGGAGGATGAATAAAACACCCTTTTAAACTTAAGTTTGCCATGCCCTTCACTGGGTTCCCTTATTGCATCCGCCACACTGGTGACCCCGTCTGAAGACAAGAACATGCTGACGACGAACGCAGCTCGTGGCGGTGACTCCGACGACAAGCGACTGCAGCTGCCTGACGCAAATGGACTGCCCTCCCTTCTGCCACACGGGAGACCTCGACGCAGAACCGACACCAGGCGAACTCCCTCGGAGATCATCCACGACCAGGAAGGCTGCAGAAAGCGTCATGGTGCGACCCTCGCCTGAGATCGGGACATCCACGCTGGGACCAGCCGAGAGACAAAGAGTGTCTACTCCCTCTCACTGCTCCTCCGCATCCACAAGAACGCACACGCACCTCGTCCCCTCTCCACGACGGCGACCTTCAGGGCCGGACCGAGAACGCAGCGCATGGACCAGAACGCACCATGACCCGGCACGAACGAACGATAGCAACAGCCAAGACAGGGAGGACCATCGGCGCCGACGACGCTGAGCTCCATCAATCTCCCTGACCCGCCTCGCGACAGCGGACCTGCCATGCACCGAACCCCCGCATGCACACCGGGGGGTTACGTGGACAGCGCACCACGCACGGGACAATACCGGCTCCACAGACCGCCATCGTCCTCCACCGTTGCACACGCCCGAGAAGCACGGCTGACCGCCATCCTCGGAATCTTCAGGGCTGCTCACACACCTGAAGCACACACGCAGCCCGCACACAGGATTTTGTATGGGTCTCAGCCACGGCGCACAATGGGAATTCAGCTGTCAGCTGTCCCCAAGGGCTTTAGGGCTGCACCTGCACCTAAAGCCAACAAGCCAAGTCCCCCACACAGCTCCAGCTTTTGTTTTTTTTTTCATGGCTGCAACGCATCCTCGCAGGACTGAAGCCGTGAGAGGAGTCAGAGACTAATGTTTCTTCTCACAGCCGCTGTGGACCTCTGCCACGTTCAACAGGACAGCCCCTCAACATCGTGGGTCCACATGCAATTTTTGCGCGGCCCGGACAACTTTGCCGTCCCAGGCCGGCACTCGCTACCCCCACCCTCCTCCCTCCCCCTCCTCCGGCACAGAGCTTTTCCCCGCAGCTCACTTCCAAAGCCAGACGATCGACGCCTCAGCCCCCTGCTGAGCCCTCTGGGGGGAGCGCTCAGCTGGAGCAATTAGCAGAACAGTGAGATGTATGGACTGATATCAATATGTAGATGTGCCTTGCAACCTCTTTTGTCCTACAGCTCCAGAGCAGAGAGGAATTCCGGTGCCAGTAATCCTGCTATTGATATGTGTGACTCTCATGTAAATGTCCCATGCATTCCTGCTGTACTGTGATGCTAATGTGCCATGCATGCATTGTCTAGCTGGGTATATAAGTGAGCTGAATATCGCTTGCTAACTCTTTTTGACCACTCTGATGACTTGCTGCTACTAGAGACTGAGGGCTCACTCCAGCACGCTTACACAGCGCTGGAGTGAGTCCTGTGATGGAGGATGAATAAAACACCCTTTTAAACCTTAGTTCGCCGTGCCTGCACTTATTCCGTGCCTCCACATCAGGGTTCTCTTATTTCATCCGCCACAGCATAAGTTTTAAGTAACCCGATCCGGACGATCGGTTCATAGGTGATATATAATAATATAATTAAACTAATTATAGTAAAAAACACGATGATGTGTGAGGAAATATTGTCGTGAGGAAGTGGAAATAAATAAGATCATAATAATAATTTTAATCTATGCTATAAGATATTGATATTAGACTATAACATTTAAAGACGGATTAAAATGGCAACAAAACTGGATAATGATAAAAACATGGGTAAAATGGTTACAAAGAGATGGTTTGTTTGGCAATATGGGGGGGGGGGGGCGCTAACAAATAGATTAGACAAAGCCATTTATGTGGATTATTGCAGTTTGGGTTGTTTTGTCTTTCTGGAAGGTTGCTGCTTTGATCTTGTGGAGATAGGAGAGAGAAGCAATTCTGTGTTTGTGTGTGTGTATGGTTGCTTTAGGAAAAAAGGACAATGAAAAAACAGGCTGTGTGGAAGAGAAGTAATCTAAATATGGGTTTTTTTTTTTTACAAAGTTTTGTGGTTTTACTTTTTCAATCTAACTTTGTGGGTTTTTAACTAATGTTGCATACGTGATAAATTATTTACATATTTTTTAAAGCAATTTTTTGACGTATCACTGACTTTTTCATTGATTGAAGCATAACAGTGCACTTTACAGGGAAAAAGGACGCAGGACATGACGACGTGACCACAGGCACATAGAACACTAAGTTAAGTACAAATGTTTAATTCAATTCAATGTTACCAGCATGACAATGATGAAATTAATTGAATATTACAATATCATGATGCCACTTAATAATGCCTAATCACTGAAGGCTTTATGTATACCCTATATTACATGATTTAAAGCATAGAGGTTCAAAAGAGATTGATAATTAATGTATTTGTCTATATGATTTGCCGGAGACTACGGATTATCAAACAGAGGTCTTGGTAATTGTATGTTATATTGTTGCTTTGTTTAAATAATACTATACTCACCTTTTAATAAATGACATATGCAATCTTATTTACATTTCGACCCTAGGCCTGACCATGTAATAAAAAAAGGGGAAAATGCGAGAGCAGGACCTGAGACAGTCCATGCTGTGACTTTTTTCCTCCTGGAGAAAAATAGTAAGATGATGATGAAGTTTTTATTATCGAGAGATGGTAAATTTATGAACAGAAAAGACAGAAATACCACAAGAATTTTGATAAATACTAAGACTGAGTAGTGAGTTGTGTCATTCTGACCTAGATAAGAATAGACAGAATCAGTCTTCAAAGAAAAAACACAGGCCACAGACTGTGATCCTGTGCCATAAATTCCTGAAAACAGAGATTAGGTTTATATCTACAGTTAAAACCTTAATTGATTCATAGAATATTTAGTGAATACCTGTTGTGAGTAGCGAACTCACATTCAAATTGTGGAAGCTTTAGGTGTGATTTAAAGGTTTTTCTGCTATTCCTTATTCTTTGTTTTTCAAAAGGAAAGGGAAAAGCATTCCAAAAAAATTTTTTTTTAGCTTTCACAAGGAATTAGATTTGCCAAATTAACAAGGAATCATAACATCATCATTACCTTTTAATTTAATAAATCTTTAGTGACATATGCAATATGTAATGAAATAATAAAAAACAATAATTGACATTCATTGACTGGAAGGGGTGACATTGACATTGACTGACCACAGGAGAAAGGACCCCTAAATTGATAAGCGTTTTTTGAAGCTAAGTATGACTTTGCATGACATTGTAAATGACATAAAGTATAACGATTTAAATGACTCTGACTTTACAAATGTGATTTTTATATGATTTTGCACTGCAGGATACATTTGATGTTACTCACCACATAATAGTGTGACAACATCATATTTCAGAAATGTGACAGTAATAAGGAATGTTTTCCTGATGCTCAGCCATGGCCAAGCTGGACCTCGGGACTGCATTCCACCCCGTAATTTACCAAGGAATGTATAAAATGAGGCATTCCTAGTACAAAATTAAGCCAGATTCTAATTAAGCAATATGCCCACCTTTCCATTGACTGAAGGAGTGTGACACAATTTTTATTCATTTATACAAATTCAATCTATCTGTGTTTAACTGGACAAATTGACCTTATCAATGCTAAATCATATCAAATCTGCACAGACAGCTATTTTGTTTTTCTTAAATGGAATTTGTAAATTAGTTCAAAAGATGTCACAAAAGAAGCCATGATTATTGAAATCTCATTTTGAAGGAGCTGTACTACCCACAAATTTTCATCTAAATTAAAAGTAGTAACACACTTTCTTTCAGTAAAAGATACTACCCATCAAGCAAATACCCTGTAACTTTGCTGCATGTGCGTTTCCATGCATCAAAAAAGGGGTATCAAAGAAATTAATTAGCAAAAATCATTAGCAATCTTCAGAAAAATAGATAATACATAAAAAATACCAATAGATGATCAATAATGAAGAGAAAAATACAAATGAAACCGCTTGGTAATGAAATCACAACATTCAATAGGAGAAGTTAAAAGTTACAGTTGTGGATCCGGAAGTTGATGCTGTGATCACGAGACGTCTAGAGACAATTGTGCAATAATTTGAACGGCGACTGCTGTCGACCAAGATTAAAACGAACTTTTCCACAGGTAGTTTTTTTTGGGATTAATTCATTATTTAATTGTTTGTGTCTTTCTTTTTTTTTTTTTTACGGAGCTGGAGGAATTAGAGAGTTATATCAACGCATTCTACAACCGTTGCTGTGTCATGGAGCAGACGAGTGTGTGTTCTGCCGCTGCTTCTGCCGCTGCTTCTCAGTCTAAGCGACCGAGACCCGCAGATTCACCAAAAATTACGCCCGAGAAATTACAGCAGGGCACCGAGGTTAGTGATATCCTTTTCTCTATTGAGAATAAACTTACCAGCATGGATGGTAGACTGGCGCTGGTTGAGCTTCTTCATAAAGAATTCCAAAATTTGCGGGAGAGCCTTGAGTTTAGTCAAGTGCAGCTCGTCTCTCTCGTAGAGGAAAATAACAGGCTGAAAAAATCAGTAACCACACTAACCACACGGCTTGGCATTGTTGAGGGAGAAAATTGGAAAATGAAGGAGACAGTTCTCAGTTTGCAGTCACGCAGCATGAGAGATAACCTCGTTTTTTCTGGAATTGTTGAAAAAAATAATGAAAATCCAGAACAGCTGGTCCAAGAATTTTTGTCATCACAACTAAAACTATCCCCCGAAGTCACAAACTCAATTACCTTCCACCGAGTCCACCGAACAGGGCAAAAGAATTCCCAGAACAAATGTCCCAGACCTATTGTTGCCAAATTTGAACATTTTAAGCAAAAAATTTTGGTACAGAGGCAGGGTAAGCAGCTTAAAAACACCAATTATGGTCTAAAGCAGGGGTTCTCAAAGTTTTGATGGGTGAGGGCCAATTTGGGAATCCAAAGTTGAACCGAGGGCCACCAAAGGGACGGAGGCAAAAAAAAAAAAAAAGACTGAAAATTCAATTCCATTTGTAATCCTTTTAATTATCAGATTTAATTAGTTTGGGTAAAGTCATATTAACAGTAAGAAATTGGGACTGATGAAAATACAATTTTAGTGTCAACATACCTTTTAACTGCAGTGTGATTTGTGGTGCTGTTTTCGGTTGGCCACGAGTCCTCTGAAGTCTGGCTCCATCTCCGTCGTCGCGATGCGAAGGACTGCATGTAGGTGGGCATCTGTCATCCTGGATCTCAGCTTAGATTTGTTGATGGCCATGGTGGAGAAGGTCTTTTCACAGATGTAGGTGCTTCCGAATAAAGACGCCATTCTGACAGCATGTTGACGAAGAGCAGGGAATGTGGATGGGGAAAGTCCTTTGTAGAACTCGATCAGACTCTTGTCACGATATGCAGCTCTGGCCTCGGAGCTTTCCTGTAGGTCGATGAGCTCAAACTGCATGTCTGCAGGCACTGCCTCGGGCACACATGAGAAGGGATTTTGGAAAAGGTTGAAATCACCCTCGTGGTCCCTGAAGTCAGAGAATCGGTGGTCGAACTCGTCTCGAAGCTTTTCGATGAGGCCATGGTTCTTCTCTGAATGCAGGTGATGCAAAACTTCACTCCCGTCCGTGTCTGGGTCATCTACCAGCGCCCTGCAGGCAGGGAAATGAGCGAGATCTCCTTCTCTGAGCTGTCCCTGGAGCAGTTGGAGTTTTCGCTGGAAAGCTTTCACGTTGTCAAAAAGTGTGGAAATGAGTTTTCCATGGCCTTGCAGCTTCAGATTGAGATCGCTCAGACAATTATTCAGGTCGGCGAGGAAGGCTAGGTCACAGAGCCATTTGCTGTCCGTTAACTCAGTCACGTCTTGTCCTTTTGCCTGCATGAACTCGCAAATTTCTTTTCTCAGGTTAAAAAAACGTTTCAGTGTGGCACCTCTGCTCAGCCACCGGACGGCAGTGAAGTAAATGACGTCTCCAAAATCTGCCTCTGACTGCGCCAAAAAGGTTTTAAATTGGTGATGGTTCAGACCTCTGGACTTCAGGTAATTAACTGTCTTCACAACTACGGCCATGACGTGTTTCATTTCTAGCGTCTGAGCAGCGAGGGCTTCTTGGTGAATTATGCAGTGGTAGCTGACTGGTTTCTTACCACCGCTGTTCACCACTTTCTCAGCCAGCAGCGACACTGCACCTGTCCTACTCCCAATCATTGCTGGTGCTCCGTCTGTCGTGACATCGACCAAGGATGCCAGGTTAACATTGTGTGTGTCCAGACTGCGATACACTGCTTCGCAAATATCCACTCCCTTCGTTGTGTCTTTCATACTCTCCATACTCAGTAGCTCCTCGCCGACGTCAAAATTCTCAGTGACAGTTCAGATGAAAATCAACAGTTGGGCAGTGTCGGAAATATCCGTGCTTTCATCCAGTGCGATGGAAAACGCTCCCTTTTCTAGCCCCTCCACACGTATCGCCAGTTGGTCCTTCAAATCATTTGCCAGATCTTCGATTCGTCTTGTGACTGTGTCATTCGACAAACTTACGTCACGGAACTTTGTTTTTTGGTCTGGGCATACACGCTCTGCCACTTTTAGCATACAGTCTCGAACAAATTCTCCATCACTAAACGGCTTGCCCCGTTTAGCTATTTCATGAGCTACCACATAGCTAGCCTCTGTTACTGCTTCGCTGGTTTTTGAAAATTGCGTGAAGACTGACTGTTGTGCTGTGTAGCCCCTTTTAAGTTGTTCCATCTTTGTGGTGCGATCCTTGCCACTGAATTTTTCATAATTTTTGTGTTTTGTTTCGTAATGGCGCCTGATGTTAAAGTCTTTTCGCACTGCGATTACCTGTCTGCAGATGAGGCATACAACTTTATCTGACCCGTGAGGTTCAACGAAGTAGTCCAAAGTCCATTTTCCCTGAAACTGCCTTTTTTCCTCGCTGACAGTTCTCGGTTTCCTCGAGTGAGCGGTCTCCATCTCTGCCTCTTTCTCTCGCTGATCCATCTTTATTTCCACACTTCGACTTCCACAAGCACTAATATTTATTTCTTATTCTTCTTCTGACTCAAAATGGTGCTCCGAAACCGTTGCCAACCAACACTTCTGCACTGTGCGCTGAACGTTCCATCTCCCATAATACAATTGGACTAGCTGCTGCAATGAAGTGATCGCAAGGTCGACAACACATGTAATTACGGCTTGTGCCTACAGATGGCGCCAAAGACCACTAAACGTAGATGTGTATCGGAATTTTTCCAAAGCAATTAGTTCAGATCATATATTGGTTAAAGGCCTCGGACGGTGACATTTTTTTATTGAACCAATAAACTGTATGAAAATATTCCATTCTGGCCATTCCTGTGATTTAAAATGTGTCACCAGCCTCCATAAATGACTTTATTTGTTAATAGCCCATATTTCACTTAGTGATGCTGCAGTACCGCCATCTCTCGATAGGGGCGTGCAGCAGTGACGTCAGGTCAGGGAGAAACAGGAAATGGCTGCAGGAAATGGATGATCACTGGCCTGCAGAAATGGCTGAACGACAGCAGAGTGATTCGGACAGCGATTATTTTATCGAGTATGACGACCGCAATATAAGTGATGATATTGAAACTGACGAATCTGATGATGAAGTAGTTTTGGGTGGTGCTGATGGGGTTATTCAGCCGTATTTGTTCGAGCCCGAGGGTGCGGAGGAAGACGCGGACGAAACAGCGACCGGAGCAGAACGAGAGGCAAGAACGAGAGGCTCGCCGATTTATATTGGTAAAATATGCTTTGAAATTTTTTTTTTTAGGCGATATGCATGGTCACACACTTAATTATCAAAATAAAACTGCCAATTTTTCCCTCGCTGCCTTACTTGGCGACTTATAAACATTCTCTTTCTGCTCAAAATTTTTTACATGTTTTAAATATTTTCTAATCAAACTTCATAGACCAATTTATATAGCACTCCCACGAGCCATTAGTTTATTATAAGCATCTGATTATACCATTTTTTTTAACAGGTGCACTTGTGAGAAATGCAACATTATGCCAACATCAACTGAATCTCGGTGCTGCCAGGAGGTATTGAAGGTGAAGAAGTGAGGGTGATACCTGCCTGTGCTGTGAGCCTCATCAGAGAAACATTCCCATCTGATCACAACAAGGGATTTTGCCTACCAAGATTAGATTTGTGATCAATGTTATTTAAATAAAGTTTTTTAAAATCATATATTGAGTTTATTAATGTGCATGTCAATTTTATAATTCTAATATTTCAGCATTCATCAAAGTCGGATCTCATATACATTAGAGTAATTTTTCTACCATTTTATGGTGTAAAATTCGTGTGCAATTTTTAAAAGCACATTTCTCTAAAAATCTTAGGCTTATATTTTTTTGTCTTAGCAAAATATGTTGCTTCCCTAACAATTGAAAGCTGAACTTTCATTGCTAATTGGAAATTTATTCTACTTTTACATGTTTGATTTTGAAAATCTAGATACATGTTGCTCAACAGCATCAGCTTTGATGGGACGCTGAAATTTGGCACTCAATGTTGCTGGAACTCTGGCTTGTACAGAGTGCCACTGCTCCAATAAGTGGGTTGGATCAACCAAGGTTTTGTCGAAAAGAGTATTCATCAGATCATCCACATATTCTGAAATAAAATTAATTTAATAAAAATTAGAAATCGAAAGCTCCTTGTAAGTGGTCGTGGAAATTCCAACGATACCGGCTGCATTTAGAACTCTGAGGACCTTGACATATGACGCACCAGTGAAGAGAATGGCGGATGAAAGTTGTATGTTACCAGCTGGCATGTCCCTGATCATCTGCTGGCTGTGCCAGGATCGATCCTCAACACAATGTGGACAATGTTGTTTGATCACCAACAGAGAGCCTTTAGTGTGACTTGTTACCTCACATGGATGACTGCAATGAGGACAATTGCTGAATAATCAAATTCAAAAAAAAAATCCACAGTATTTGAAGGTTGAGTGACAGTGGATAACATCTGCAAAAACAGTAGATCAACATAATTTCATTCCAGAGGTGTCAAATTGGATTACATATATAGAAATATAACTTGAGCAAACAGGCACAACCACCTCCCTATACAGCACTGAATATTTCATATTTGATTAGTATGAATACCCTAAAATTCTAATATTTGATAAGTTGTTAAGGCAATGAAATTCATTGCTTGTAAATAATTTTAGTAAATATTGGCAGTGAATATTTAAAAAAGAAAAATTACCCTGTTTACTTATCTTTCTGACAGCAGATTGCTGTCAGAAAGATAAGGTTGATCAGAAAGATAAGGATATCCCAGGTTGGCCTAGGATAGCTGGCCCCGGCCGCTGCTGGAAGGGCTCTCGCGACCGGTCCGGGGGACGGCCGGAAGGCGGCCGCCCCTCCCCGCTCACGGACGCGTGTTCGTGGAGAACCCGGTGCTAAATAACTCGTAAACGACCTGATGCCGGGCGTGACCCGCTCCGGGGACAGTGGCAGGTGGGGAGTTTGACTGGGGCGGTACACCTGTCAAACTGTAACGCAGGTGTCCTAAGGCGAGCTCAGGGAGGACAGAAACCTCCCGTGGAGCAGAAGGGCAAAAGCTCGCTTGATCTTGATTTTCAGTATGAATACAGACCGTGAAAGCGGGGCCTCACGATCCTTCTGATTTTTTGGGTTTTAAGCAGGAGGTGTCAGAAAGTGTCAGAAAGATCGCATCGGTAGATCACCCTTGCTTTTCACGCCACTTCACTGACACTGTCTGAGAGTGGGACTTTGAAGTGAACGGATATATAGTTGGAACAGCCGATTTTTTTTTATCAGCAATCTTTTTGCTAATTTCATTTCAAATTGCATCTTATTCTCAAAATCGCTGTCAACAAAATGTCTAATGCACATGTTGGGTGATTTTGCGACATAATTCCAATTTTTTAGCGTTTTCTGAACGAAATTCACCCATGGGGTTCTGATTTTCCCAGGCAGGGGAAGTTCCTAAACACTCACCGCGTGCTCCTCAGCGTGCTCCTCCTCCTACTCAGGTCGCTCCTGACCTGACGTCACACAGTCAGTGGCCATTTTAGCCGCTGATCGCTTGGCAGACAGACAGCTCTCAAGGAAATCATACTTCAATAGCGCATTGTCACCTTATGCGACATTTGTTGACACCAAAACATGTGCGGTTCAAATTAGCTCGTCTCACACACAAATTTAAGATATGATTTAGCGATATTGTAATTTCGTCCGGCCGAGGCCTGGCCGCGGGCCGCCAGAAATGTTTTCACGGGCCGCCATTGGCACGGGGGCCGCACTTTGAGAAACATTGGTCTAAAGGATCAATTTCCACAGGAAATCTTGGAACAGAGAAGGAAGTTTTTTCCCATTAGGAAACAAAACATCCAAGAAGGTAAACGAGCTATTGTTTCTGTGGATAGACTGTATATAGATGGCAAGCTGTTTATGGATGAAACTATAACTCCCTGGTTATTCTAGAGCCCATTTTTTAATTAAAAAAAAAAATTTATTTACTATTTTATATATTTCTTTTTCTTTTAGCTACAGGTGGAAAAAAGAGTGGGATTGTGCGCAGGTCTCTTACTCGATTTCAGTTTAATTTGTTAACATTTGTCAAAATGTTTATTTCTTTGTTGTTGAGGTTGTTGTTTGTTTGTTTGTCTGTTGTAGGGGTTTTTTTTGAAGTTTTTAGGTCATTGTTGTATGTTGTCTGCATTTTTCCACCACTTACTAACCTTCATGTCTGTTTTTTCCTCATACTTCTGGTTTATAGGAAATAACTTGAAATACATGTACCCCATTTGCTTGCAATTGCAGGCAAATGGACAGAGACATCATGCGCGCACACCCAATTATATATGCATAGGTGTATACACACAACATATATATACACATATATGCATACATTACAGACATATAATCACATAGGCACATTTAGTTTACACATTTAGTTAGTCTTTAGTACACAACCAGTTAGTGAAAACATGTCTACATTTAAGTTTGTCACGTGGAACATACGTGGAATTGGAAACAGGGGGAAGAGGCTAAAAGTTTTTAATCGATTGAACGATCTACAGGCAGACTTTGTTTTATTGCAGGAGACACATGTCTCTAAGTCGTCTGTAGACGACTTCTTCTTCCGGCTTTCAGAGAGAGCAGACGCTTTTCTCTCCCTCTCCCACCTCCCATTCCCTTATTGATCCCAGCTTGCTGTGTTCTGTCTGTGTTGCTCTTCTTCTGGCTGAATCTTATTCCAAATGGAAAATTATGTATTTGGTGGGATTTGGTGGGCTTTAAATGCGATTGACACCACTTCAAAAGATGGACAATTGGGAATTCATGTGTCTGTGTGATTCGACTGAGATGCGGAAGACATCTATCTATCTGTTTGGCTTATGATCACAGGATTTCTACTTTGGCTCTGGAGTTTCCTGATGTATCAGAAATTAAAGAAGTTGGGAGAGCTGATCAAAATGCGGACCCGGCAAAGCTCCTTCAACAACAAATTCGACCAGTTGGGGAGTGCACTGAAAGTGGCAATGGTGAACTGAATGGTGGCTGATTCAGTAGGTGGTATACATCTGTAGTCGCTGGTGCTCTCCAGGGAATGATTTTAAAGCCTGTATATGGAAATTATGAAGCACAGAATCGCAAGAGAGATGGAAATTCTATGCTCTGAGTGAACTGTGCCTTTGACCTTGATTTGGCGCCCTCTCCTCCTGGATGAAGACAAAACAGAAGAGAGTTTGGCTTCTCTTTAACCCAAACAATTAACATCAATTGCTGTTGTTCAGCAGACCGGACTCCTCAAGGACAGTGCTATCATGTGTCTAATACAGAACTTTGCCATCTGGCATGCACGAAGAGGGACATGCTTATCTGTGTTTTGAATACATGAACATAACAACTATCCGTTGCCAGGAGGCGCCCCCTTTGTTGTACACCAGCAACTGATACATTCAACACTGCACTCATACTGATTATTATTTACATGCTGACTACACACACTGGTCTCTCTTTGCTCCTTTGTATTGTGTGATCTGTATTAGTCTGCTAATTGTGCTTAGAGGGTTTTTTCTATGTAATCACAATTTTGATTATCTATGTAATCTTTATTTTTGATTAACTATGTTTTTTCTTTCTGCCTATTGTGTCATTCCCTCCCCCATTCCCCCTCTTTACCCTCCACTGATGACAGGCACCCTCATGGCAGCCGCGTCATTGGAGGCGCTTATCGCGCGCCAATGTCAAGTCAAATTCCTCATTTGTTTACACTGTAAACATGCTTGGCAATAAAGCTTTCTGATTCTGATTCTAGATGTGCTCACCTCCCTGGAATTCCCCCATATGTACTCAGCCGGCTTTAATTTTAAACAAAGGGGGGTAGCTATACTGGTAAATAGAAGAATACACTTTGTTATGAATAACACCATATTAGATCCAGAAGGTAGATTTATAATACTAAAAATTTCAGTCCAAAATTTGGATCTATGTATTGCAAGCATTTATGGCCTAAATGTTGACAACCCATCCTTTTTTCACACTTTTTTCACTTCTCTTTCTGAGCACTTGGACACCACACTTATAATAGGAGGGGACTTCAACTTGGTATTAAACCCTGCAATCGACAGGCTCAGTACATCGGGGATTTACCAAAAATGGCTGGCTACTGACACTCTCAAACAATACATGAATGATTTTGGTCTTTGCGATGAATGGCGATCTCTTCACCCAACTCTTCAGGAATACACTTTTCTTTCTTCAGTTCATAGTTCACATTTGCGTCTAAATTTCTTCTTAGCCAGTAACTCTATTGTGAGGGACATCACAGACACTGAAATATGTTCAAATCAAGCTATTAGCAATCACCATCCAGTTTCTCTTACACTAGTAAATAGGGACGCTACAAGGGAAACTAGGAGCTGGAAATTTAATATATCACTACTGAAAGATAAAGACTTTTTTAACTATTTTAATAAAGAGTGGGAATCATATCTGGAATATAATGATGTGCCAGGAGTATCCCCAGGTGTTCTTTGGGAAGCAGCAAAAGTGGTCATGCGAGGTAAAATAATCTCTTACTGTTCATATAAGAATAAAAAAGAAAAAGCACTGGTACTGGACTTAGAACAGAAGAGTAAATCACTGGAGACAACCTGTGCCGTTTCCCCACAGGAACAGGCACTTAATGATCTGAGAAAATTAAAGCTGGAATTAAAAGAAATTACAAACAAAAGAGCACAGTTTTTAATACAAAGACTGCGTCTTGAAAACTTTGAACACAGTAATAAATCGGGGTGATATCTTGCGAACCAGCTTAGATTGAATAAAGAAAAAACAACTATCCATTCTATCAAGGATATGACTGGAAATATTACCCATGTGCCTGAAGAAATAAATAATTCCTTCAGAAAGTTTTATGAAAATCTCTACTCATCACAGGTTAACCCATCAGACTCAGAGATAAATACATTTTTGGACAATATTAATTTACCACAATTAAATAATGAACAGATTGCGGCTCTGGATGCACCTCTTCAGGTGTTTGAACTCCAGGAGGCACTTAAGCACATCCCAAACAACAAAGCCCCAGGACCAGATGGTTTTCCAGTAGAATTTTATAAGGAATTTTGGCCTGTGATGGCACCTACTTTTTTTAAAATGGTGAACCAAATCAAAGAAGATAATGTAATTCCTCCGAATATGAATTTGGCTAATATTATCCTGCTCCTTAACCCTGGAAAAGAACCTACGCTTCCATCTAGCTACCGTCTGACATAATGCACGGCTCAGGAGACGCACACACACAGGCTCAGAGTAGCTCAAATAGCTTTATTGACAACAAGGGTGTATGAATGTGTGTCTGCGAGATGTGAATGTGTTGGTGGCGGCGTCTGCTTCGGGCACAGTGGCAGGAGACCGTACAGCCGGACAACCCTATGGGAAAAGCACAGGGAGAAGGGTGACGGGCACACACCAACACAGGAGATAAACAAGTTGGAGAGGAGCTTACTTGGAAAGGGCAGATGACTGGCACAGCAAGGAACGAGGTCCGGTAGACAGCCACCTGGAGAGCCCGGTGCAGCAGCGAGGAATAGGCGATGGAGAGGAATAGTCCGCCGCCGGGAAATCCACCTGTGCACAGGGGAGCAGACTTGGAAGAGAAAAAGGTAAGATCGTCTTACCGCTATGTTTGCTGAGGATGAGACGGAACTCACAGCAATCCGTAGTGAAGTCTGACGGCTTCAGGCCGAAGCCCAGGGTGAGGTGGCTTAAATCCCTCGCCGCTGATGATGTGCAGGTGTGCGTGCAGGTGGCGCCGCTGATGAGCGGCGCGGCGTGACACCGTCCCATCTCGCTTATGAATGTCGATCTCAAAATAATTTGCAAAGCTCTCGTCAAAAGACTGGAAAGGATAATCCCGTTTATTATACACCCAGATCAAACAGGTTTTATCAAGGGTAGGCACTCAGCTGATAATACACGTAGGCTATTTAATTTAATAGACTACTGCAAGATCAATAATGTAGAAACTACAATCTTGTCCCTGGATGCAGAGAAAACCTTTGACCGTGTTAACTGGAAATTTCTTTTTATGGTGTTAAACAAGTTTGGGTTTGGTTCATCTTTCATAAACTGGATTAAAACACTATATACGTAGGTGTCCAGTTGCGTCTGTCCGAACAAATGATCAGACTTCCCGAAGCTTTAATCTCCAGAGAGGTACTAGGCAGGGGTGTCCACTCTCTCCCTCACTGTTTACCATGGCAGTAAACAGTGAGGGAGAGACAAATGCCATTTGTCGTATGGCTGCTGCCATACAACAAAATGTTGATATCAGAGGTATTCAAACTGGAGAAAAGGAACATGAGATAGGTCTTTATGCTGATGATGTATTGATTTTCCTTGAAAACTCAGAAAGATCTCTTCTTCAGACAGTGACGCTCATTGATAAATTTTCATCATTATCAGACTACTCTATTAACTGGGTAAAATCAATAGCTTTACCCATAAATTGCAATTTCCCAAGTACATCTACTCTTCCAATACAATCAGGGAATGTTAAATATTTAGGAATAGATATTTCCCCCAGGTTCTCAGAGTTATTGTGACTAAATCATATCCCCCTTTTAAAAATGATACAAGATGATCTTATGCGCTGGAGGACACTACCTTTATCATTAATGGGAAGAGTCGCAACTATTAAAATGATGGTCCTTCCTAAAATTAATTATTTGTTCTCAATGATCCCTACCCAACCATCAATGGTCTGGTTTAAGTCTCTAGACTCAAATATAAGTAAATTTTTATGGAAGGATAAACCATCACGGATTAGTTTAAAAACCCTCCAAAAAACGAAAGAGTGCGGAGGCATAGATTTAACAAATTTTTTTAATTACTTTTTAGCCAATAGATTGCAGTTTGTTTCAAAATGGACAAAATCAACCCCACTAGGGAACCCATGGTTAGATGCTGAACAGGCTCTCTGTGGGTCGCTAAATATTTCTGACTTACCTTTTATCAGTCCCTCTATTAAACGCCATGAGTGTTTTAAAAGTATTAATATCAGTTCCTCTCTGACGGCTTGGTGGAAATTTTTAAAAATAACAGGGTCTTCACTTGTCCCCTGTAAACTCATGCCCATTTGGAATAATCCTGATATCCTGCAACAAAAGAGGACATTAAAATTTCCACTATGGCAAGAGAAGGGAATAAACAACTTATAACATCTTATTCAAGGTGGAAATTTTATCCAATTTCAGGATCTAGTGTCACAACACGAAATCAGTGATAAAAAGTATTTTGAATATCAACAGCTTAAATCCATAATAAAAGCAAGATTTAATCTTAATCAGACAGATTTAGAAGTACCAGTTAAGGTGACAGAGACAAGAGAGACAAGCTGGTGGCTTGTCACCAGACTGCAAAACAAATCTACCTATGGGTACAAAATAAGTAATAAAAAAAAAAAGAGTTTCTAAATCTCCGTTCCCCAAAATTGATATCGAAAATATATGGACTATTATCAAAGTTGGATGAGTCCGTATCTCTTCCAATATCAAAATGGGAGACAGACTTATCGATTAATAAGGAGGAAAGTTTCTGGACACAAATATGTTTAAACACTTTTAAGATGACTAAAAACTCTAACTTACAACTTATACAGTATAAAGTTCTACAAAGAATTCATTATACATGACAAAGGAAGTTCAAAATGGGCCTGAGTCACACAAATATCTGCTCTCACTGCACTAGCAATGTCCTGGATAGCTATATGCATGCTATGTGGTCCTGTGCCTGCCTCAAATCCTCCACCATCATCCCTGTCCCCAAGAAGCCACGGATCACTGGACTTAATGACTACAGACCTGTAGCGCTGACCTCTGTAGTCATGAAGTCCTTTGAGCGCCTGGTCCTGCCCCACCTCAAGTCCATCACCACCCCTCTCCTGGACCTGCTGCAGTTTGCCTACCGAGCCAACAGGTCTGTAGACGACGCAGTCAACCTGGCCCTCCACTCCATCCTGCAGCACCTGGACTCCCCGGGAACCTACGCCAGGATCCTGTTTGTGGACTTCAGCTCCGCATTCAACACCATCCGCCCCGCTCTGCTCCGGGACAAGCTGTCCCTGCTCAACGTGCCTGACTCCCTCTGCAGGTGGATCACCGACTTCCTGACGGACCGGAGGCAGCATGTGCGGCTGGGAAAGACTGTCTCAGACTCTACTAGCATCAGCACCGGATCACCCCAGGGCTGTGTACTTTCCCCCCTACTCTTCTCCCTTTACACCAACTCCTGCACCTCCAGCCACCAGTCTGTCAAGTTGATCAAGTTTGCGGACGACACCACCCTCATCGGGCTCATCTCCAACGGCGACGAGTCCGCCTACAGGAGAGAGGTGGCCCAGCTGGCGTCCTGGTGCAACAATAACAACCTGCAGCTGAACGCTCTGAAGACAGTGGAGATGATTGTAGACTTCAGGAAAGTCACTACCCCTCTGCCCCCCCTCACCCTCTCAGGCTCTCCCATCACCACTGCTGATTCCTTCCGCTTCCTAGGCACAACCATCACCAGGGACCTCAAATGGGAGCCGACCATCAGCTCACTCATCAAAAAAGCCCAGCAGAGGATGTTCTTCCTGCGGCAGCTGAGGAAGCTCAAGCTACCCACCAAGATGTTAGTGCAGTTCTACACAGCCATCATCGAGTCCATCCTCACCACCTCCATAACCGTGTGGTACGCAGGAGCCACTGCCAGGGACAGACTAAGGCTGCAGCGCGTCGTGCGCACTGCTGAGAAGGTGATCGGCTGCAAGCTCCCATCTCTCCAGGATCTGTACATCTCCAGGACCCGGAGGCGTGCTGGCCGGATCATAGCCGATCCCTCACACCCTGGTCACGTACTGTTTGCCCCCCTCCCCTCTGGTAGAAGACTTCGGTCCATCCAGACTAAAACCTCCCGTCACATGAACAGCTTCTTCCCCTCTGCCATCAGACTGCTGAACACTGACTTATTGACTCTCGTGCACTATGTACAGCAGCTCAACCAGACTCATGTCAATCATCACTGTTTTCTTCCTGCATTACCGACTGTACTATATAGTTCTCCACAGTATCTGCTGCTCGCTAATATATTTTAACTGCTGACCAGTATCACTTACTCTTATTCTACACTTTATTGCATGTATAGTTTATTTCTTTTATCTTATCATGTTTAATGTTGCAGCATTGCACCGAGACAAATTCCTAGTTTGTGTACTACATGAACAATGGCAATAAACCTGATTCTGATTCTGATTCTGATTCTGATTCTGTGCACCGGTTCAAAAGTTCTGGAAGAAGACATGTGAAGACCTGTCGGCATGGCTTGGGTATAGTGTCCCACCCTCACTCACACTTTGCATATTAGGTGATTTAAGTGAAATAAATATAGATGCAAGGATGTCACACATGGTTCTCACTGCCTTATGCATCGCAAAGAAAGCTAACATCATGAACTGGAAATCAAGAAATAACTTATACACGACTTATTATAATAACTTACTATTGGATTATATTAGCCTGGAAAGAATGTCAGCCTCCTCAAATAATCAACTGGTAGAATTCAATTCTCTCTGGTCCCTGCTTATTAATTCTATAATTTGAAGGGTGGCGGGTGGTGACTCACTCTCCTTGGCACCTCTGGCGGCTGGCTGCGCCCCGACCGCAGGTGTCCGGGGGGCCTGTTCCAGGGTGGCCGTCTGTCTGGCCCTGGGGGGGTTGGTGGGGGGGGGCTGTGGGGTGGGCCAGGGGGGTTGGGCTGTGGCCCCTGGCCGGCTGGCCTCACCCCTTGGGGGGGTCTGGGTCTGGCCCTGGGCCCCTGGTGCTGGGGGGGGGTCCCCCCCCGGGCCGGGGTCGGGTGTGCGCCGGCGGTGGGGGTTGTCCCTGGTGCATCCTTGCGCGGTGGGGTCGTGTGTTTCCTTGGGCCCTGGTGTCGCCCTGGGGCTGGTGCCCGCATCCTGGGTCGCCCTCCCTGTTCACTGGGGTCTGTGGGTGGGGATGTGTGTGGGTGTGAGTGTGGGCTTGTGTATGAGCAGATGTGGAAGTGGGTGTATGTTGAGTGGGCAGGTGGGGTTGTGTGTTCGTGTAGGTGGGTATGTGTGATGGTGGGTGGTTATGTGTGTGTATGGAAGCGATTACTTGTGGGTAGATGTCTAGGGGGCAGAGGATGTGTGTATGGGTAGGAAAGCTTTGTTGGGTGGCAGGGGTTGGGCAGTCCATCTAGTGGCATGGGGGCTGGCGTTTCGGGGCCTGCTTGTCCCAGCCACCCTGCTGTTGTGTTGGGGGGTGAGGCACTTTGCTACATTGCCCCTGGTGTCATTGGCAGTGGGTGTGTGTTGGTGCTTGGGGGTGGCTGGGGGGTCATTGGCGCGGGTTGATGGCTGTGTTTCCATTGGGTTGTTCCGGGGTGGCTGTGGTTGCAGGGCAGCCTGCAGCTGTCGGAGTGCGTCTGGGGTGGGTGGTCGTGGGCCTGCGTGGGCGCTTGGGGGTGTCACCTGGCGTGTTGGGCGCTGTGTGGGTCCGGCCCATTGTTCCCTATTGTGACTGTTGTTGTCCATGTTCGTGTGTGTAAGATGAGTGGAAATATGTTTGGCTGCCCCGTCATGTTAGTGGTGCTGGAGCGCCGGGGTGTGATACTGGTGGGTCCTGGGCTGTTTCCACTGGCGGCCCTCGCCCTGGGTTGGGATTTGGGGGCAGTGGGTGGCCTCATAAACCAGTCTGCAAGCTGGCTTCTGGGGGGAGACGGCCTTGCTTTTAGACCGCCTACCCCCCAGTCCTCTTTCCCGCCCTCCCCCTCCCCCTGATCTTTTTTGTTACATTTAGGGCTTTGGGGTGGGGGTGTGCCGCACTGTGTCGGTGAAGGGGATATCTTTGCTGCGTGGTGGGGCTGCACTCACCTCAATTTTAATTGCATTTTAGACACTGAGGGCTTGGGGGGGATGGGGGCTCTGCTGCCCATCGCAGTGGCTAACGATCCTTCAATCACTATCCCCCCAATTTTAATTGCACTTTAGTACTCCACACATTTACACACAATTATATCATATAACCGACACACACCCACCATGTTCTGTGCGGGGGGAGGAGGTGGGGGTTTTCCCCCACCCCTGTTGCCCTGCTCTTGCTGGGGGCGTGGGAGCCTGGTGGGGAGCCTGGGACCTATCATGTTGTCAAAATCCCTGGGTGCTACTAAATATATAGATACAACCAAGAAAGTGACGGGGGGCTGAATATGAGTCTAAGTGTGAGTGAGGGGGTGATGAATGGAGGTGGTGATGATGGGTCGGTTTTGTGCGGTGCTTTGCATGCTGGGTGGCATCTTGGAGCACCTGCAGCGGTCTGCTGATTGTTCGCTCAGATGGGCGCCGGGGGGTGGGGGTCTGCTTCTGTGTCCTGCGCCGGTGGCTTCCCTGGTCACTGCCGGGCACTGGTGCATGTTTAGGCTTGCTGCATCTGCTTTGCAGCCACCTTTTGAAATAAAGGTGAATGAGGAGTGAATTTGAGGGGTACTGGAGTGAGAGAGAATGGGTCGGTCTGGGTGAGTGAGAGGGGTGTGCATGAGAACATGTGGGTGTGAAGGTATGGGAAGAGGTGTGCCTGCGAGTCGGGAGGTGCTGGATTAAGGGGGGTAGTGCCTCTCGGCAACGTGGGCTCCCTTGGCCGAGGGGACTTCTTTGGACGTGGGGGTCCCCGGGTTGTGTGGCGGAGTCACTGGGGCGGAGGCGCTGTGGGGATGCCTGGGGGGCTCGCGCCGGGGGGCGCTGGCTGGTCTCTGTCCTTGGGGGTGGGGTTGCTGGCCTCCTGGGGCCCGGGGATGGATGTTGGCCCCGCTGGGGGGTGGGGGTCGGGCGGGTCTGGGGGTGTGGGCTCACCGCGCCGACCGCCGGGCAGCCTGCCCTCCCTTGATCATCCCTCTGGGGGTGGATGCCTGGCTTTCCTGGAGCTTGCTGACCTCGAGGATGGGGGTTGGTTGTGCTGCCTTACCTGCTCGGGGTCCCCGGGGGGAGAGCTGCTGCGACCGGCCCTCCGCTCGTATGTTTCCTGACAAACCACTCACATGCACACACTTATTTTGCGCGCGTTCTCATATATATGCACACAGACATACATGCGCAAGTGCCTCTCCTTTAACAGGTGCAGAAACCAGACTCGTGTTGAGACATCTCCGGTGGAAGAAACAGTTTGTCTTTTGTTTGTTTTAGTTCTTGTTTTTTTTTTTGTTGTTGTTTTTTTTTTGTCTGTTCCCCTCCCTTTTCTTTTCCCCCTTCACACACCTCCTTTCCCTCTTCCCCATCCTGTTGGGTCTTCCATGGGTAAAACAATTAAAATAAAGTATTAAAAGTTATTACAGGAGGAGTTTACAACAATATACAGTGCACAGTTAGGTACTGTATAAGCTCCTCTTGGCAAAGTAAATCTGTTTTGGCACAATAAGGGTGACAGATCCCTGTTCTGTTTGCCTAGCTGCCTGACAGGACAAGGGAAAAAAAAGTTACATCAATAAATTTCCAGATATTTAAGGAAATATTTGTAAATTATTGGAAATATAAAGGAAATATGTCTATAAGGAACAAAGTAAACTGATAAGGAAGAAAACCATGCAAATTTATGAGAAAAGTTCCAAATATCTAAGGAAAGTCCAACTTATGCTGAATTTATGTTTACTGTAGGACTTGATTTAGAATTTACTACAAAGACAATACAGATTTTTACATTTATTAAAATTGCTTTACAAAAAATTAAGTGGGTACTGGCACAATTCCCACTGTTTCAAGTGCACAGTGCCTCCAGTAACTTGGACATTGGCAGAAGTCCGTGATTCATTACCTTTGTAACGCTAAAAATTCTAATCAGATGCAAAAAGATGCAAAAAGACATATGATAACATAAATATACACTTCATAAAATTTTCGAAATTTAAAAGGGCTCTCAGAAAACAGGGGAAAATACAGTCAACATGGACAAAGAAATGTAAGGTAATGATTAGAGAAATGGAGGAATTCGATAAATTTAAACCTTAGTTCTGATGTATGAATAATAGTGCAGTAAGATTATGAGTGGAGATTTTTGTGGAGATTTTTATGTTCTTTTTTCCTTAGTGTTTCTGTTTTTTCCTTTTCCACATTTAATAATGGAAGCGTATTAGGGCAAATTAAAGCTGAAACCTTTGTCAATACTGAACAGCAACCACAAGACATTTTAGGAGATATTGATCCAGACAATAACTATTTTAATCATATTAACAATAAGTGTGCTTATTATGATCAACAATTAAATAGAATTATGAATTTGGATCAGACATTGACAATACACTACCTACGGCAGTCAGACTGTATAACCTAAGCAGGGCTGCTCGCAGAGATAGCAAAAAAACGTGACAACCTAATAGTACTGAATGCAAAAGATGCAATAGACTTACACAATGGTCCCCTCCAGTATATACAACCAGGACAGTATCGGTCGCTACGGAGGGTGACAATATGTATGGGTACATATTCATACTATGTAGGATAACTAAGTAGACGGTTATGCTGTTTATTCCATCTCGCTACAATGCTCCGCACTTTGTATATATATTTATATATTGATGTGTATGTATATGTATATCCACTGCTCTTATTTATATCTTCCGTATCTTCTTAATTATTGCTCTGAGTATTGCTATCCCTGTGCTGTTGCAATCCTGGAATTTCCCCATTGTGGGACTAATAAAGGCTTATGTTATCTTATGTTATCTTATCTTATCTTATCTTAATAATGCATATTAATAGTAGGAGTCTCTATGCAAACTTTGATAGTATTAAGGAGTTTTAAATCAATTTAACACCCCATTTAGGATTATTGCAATAAGTGAAACATGAAGTATAAAAAAGGTATATATGATAAGGCAACAGCTGCATAACTGTACAGGGCTTCAAGGCCATCAAGCAGTCTACTCCCAGGAGAGGGGGGGGGGGGAGGCAGTGAGACCATAAAACCCTTTAGCTGGTCACTGTGACATAAAACTTTATCTTGGAACACAAACTACAATAGACATATCAAAGAGCTTGTTAATATAGCATATTAATACAGTTCATATATGGATAAAAGTTACAGTCATATGTTGTAACACACACACACACACACACACACACACACACTTATAAAATATGTGATTTCTATAGATAAATGCATAATTAGTGAATTTCTATTACAAGGTAATATTAGATGATAAAAGCAGTTGGAAATCGCACGTCAGACAAATACAAAACAAAGTTGCAAAAAATATTGCAATTATCGATAAAATTAAGACAAATCACTTTATATCTTGTATTGCTCATTGATATTTCCATACTTGATCTATTGTATAGAGGCCTGGAGTAACAGTTATAAAAGTACACTTAATTCATTGCTAACTTTACAAAAAAGGGCTGTCCATGTTATACACAAAGTCAGGTATCTTGAACATACTAATTTATTGTTTACACATTTAAAGTTATTGAAATTGCGGGATCTGGTTGATTATTATATAGCACAATTAATGTTAAGAAAAAAAAAGAAAAAGAAAAACTTTTTGCATAATAAATCAATCAACTTACTAAAATAGTTATAAAATCCATAAGTTGCATACTTTTAATAAAATTATTATAAAGTATAGCTTAAATTTTAGAAAAAAAGAAAATCTTTATAAGAGCTAAAAGCTCAATAAAGCTTAATCTGGCATTGATAATCATGTAGGTAGTTGGTTTGATAATATATTTGGCAAATGGGGAAAAATAATTCAAGGAGCCCTTGTAAGTATAATTATTAGTTTATTGATCTTTGTTTTTGTGGATGTTGTTGTATTCCCATGATTAAAGAATAAAAATTAAAAGAATAAAAATAAAAAATAAAAGAAAGCTCTATTTTAGTGGCCTTCTCTTCCAAGGACCTGCCTCCATATCAAGGGGACCCACCTGCCCACCTGCTCTCCTATTGCCAGGACGATGATGAGGTTGTGCCATGACTGAACCTTAATGGGGATCTAGAAGACACCGAGGAGATAGTTTAGGGTCTGCAATAGGGTCCACAATGCACGTTCACATGGTGTTAGATTTTGCTCTGCTGTGCTTCTGCCCTACAGGTTTCCTTTGTGATAAATGATTAATGAAAGAATAGATGCATGTATATGAATGTATTCATATATGCATATATATTCATATATGCATGCAGTATATGCATCTTCACATATATTCATATATATGCATAGCTGAGGATAGTTTAGTTTTGAATATATTTTACACATAGAGGATTGTTAGCTATATTAACTCATGATGTCTGCACCACATCCGATGTCCTCTGGAGAAATGGCGACCTGAGGCGGACAGGTCTATGTGAATACCGGAAGGAGAACATCACACACATATAGAACTTTATAAACACTACACACAGGGGATAGAATAGGGTTATGAAATGGGTTTAGACCCATCTCAACAGGAGGAGATGCAAAAACGTAAGTTTAGGTTATAGATAGGTAGATAGATAGTGAGGTGCCCTAATAGGACAGAGGGTATTGTTGGTAAAATGACATGATTGCTCTGTCTTTCTCACACTTCTTTATCTGCTTGCTTCACACGCTACACTGCAGAGTTTAGTTTACACCCTATAATTCATTTGCTGAAGTCAGTTAGAATCAGTTCTGCACACAGCAGAGCTGCCACATAAGTGGAAGTGTATTGATACAATGAGGTAAAACCCCTCCATCTTGCATGAGGGAGTGGTTAAGCTTATAAAAACTATAGGGCCCACTTTTTGGGTAACGCACACGCTTGGGGAATTGCCTAAAGAGCTGTGTTCCAGTGCTGCTTGTATCCCTATCTCACTTTCAGTAAATAAGTGAAAGTATACTTCATCTCTCAGCCTGGTTATTTGGCCGTCTTATCAAAGAACTGGGGTTTAAGGTATTTTAGACTCAACAAGTTCATGTTTCTGATGAACTCCATGTGCCTGCACTTGTGGTCCCTCATAACCAGAGGGGGGTGATGATTGTTCATGCCCATGATCTCCCAACTGCAGGACACAAATGCGTCAAAGTGACGTACAATGCGCTCAAACAAGTGGCATATTGGCCATACATGTGAAAGGATGTAGCAGACTACATCAAGGGATGTCTCGTATGTTGCCAGTTTCAACCAACCAACCTGATTCACCGAGCACCCCTACAGAAAAGAGACATATCATGTCCATGGTCTGACCTCCAAATCAACTGGGTAGGTCCCCTTCCACAGTCAGCCAGTGGTAGCAAATACTTCCTCACAGTCACATGTGCTTTCACCAAATGGGTCGAGTGCTTGCCTGCTCCTAATGACACAGCAGAAACCATGGCCTACTTGTTGATGAACCATGTGTTCTCCAGGTTCGGTCTGCCAAGCCGAATCAACTTTGACCGCGGTATTCATTTCACTGCCAAAGTCATGCAACAACTGTGGGAAACCTTGGGAGTTAAAGCCATCTTCCATATTAGCCACCACCCACAATCCTCCGGACAGGTTGAAAGAGCCCACAGAACTGTGATCAACATACTGAAGAAGTATGTTTCACCACACCAAAAAGACTGGGATGTAAAACTTCCGCTGGTCTTGATGGCCATCCGAGCCACACCCCATGAATCTACTGGGGTCTCACCTTTTGAAATGATGACAGGCCAGCAAATGACTTTGCCCCTGCATTTACTCTACCAACCTGGAGAGGCAAGTGATGCCACAGCTTACACTACTCACCAATACATGACTGACCTGACCAAACATCTCCAACAGACTTTTGCCTTTGCCCCAAAACATTTGGACCGATCAGCTGAAGGACACAAAGCTTACTATGACCAGAAAGCCTCACATAACGAACTCCAAGTGGGAGATAAGGTTTTCTCCTACTCCTTCATTCCTCAAACAGGACAGACCAATGCACAGGCAGGAAAACGCGCTTGGAAGTTCCTCCCCAGGTGGATGGGTCCATACACGATCACAGATAAACTCTCACCGGTCGTTTACCAAATCAAGATACGCAAAGGTTGCCAGGACCCCATCTCCAAATGTGTCCATCGTAATCAGATCAAAGCTCACAAAAACCCCATGGGAATTGTCGGGGATAACACTGTTCCATTAAGTCAGTAAACAAACTTAAAATCTTGCTTGGGCCCAATAGATAACTGTTAGCTAATTATCAGCCTCAGGTATACTCGGTCGCATTTCTCTCTCTCAATCAGTTAACTGCAATAAACCTCCAAAAGGAAAGAGTTAACCCAAACTAACTGACTTCATTAAAACCTAACTTCAAAAGATCCTGCGAGGTTTCATTCAGTATCATCAACTTACTATTTCAAAATAGTACACACAAAACCTCCAATATCATTAGCTTGAGCTAATAACAACAAAACCTCACTAAAAGTGATAAAACACTAAAAGCGTAGAGCTCAATCTCTAACAAAGTTGTTCCTCCTTTGAAAAATAATTTTCACCTACCACTCAGGTATCTCAAGAAAAAGCCAACAAGAAGGTTGGAATTAAAATCAGTCACTTTTATCTTCTGGCCAGGAGGATGGCCCTCCTGTTTTTGAGTTTAGCCCTCTACCTAGCACTCACACCTACTGTTACCCAGTCAGAACTGGACAGAGCCAAGACAAAAAGCCAACAATCCTTAGGTGGATTCTCAAAAACAGCATCATTGTTAGGGTCTCTTGATAGCCTTAGCACGTCCACTGTTAAATCGGTCTACACCGCTACACCGAAACGCCAGGTAGTTGAACCACAAACTGTTACCAAAACTTTGCAAGACACTGTGTTGATTTTGAATGTTTGCTCCGAAGCCTCATTCAAACTCAACAAGGCCTTGAACTTGTCGCTTTTTATGTTAAAGATTGGCCATGCTTACACACACCTAATGTCTATGTTCCTTCCAGAGGTAGCTAGAAACATTAGCTTTTCAGCAAACACTTTAACAAGCCTTCACCTCCTGTTGTCCCTGTTTCAGTTGTTACAAATTTACTCCTCGTTGCCATTCAAAGAACAATGATGAATAAATTCATCGTTTTTGATTTTTACTCTTCGAATTTTTGGATTTATTTGCATGCTGATATACAAACATATATATTCCTTGCACTCTATTTTGATTTTTTTTGTTCACAATTCAAACTATTTTTGAACAATTCTAATAGCTGCTTCGTTGTAGACCAAAACACTTACCTCAGGTATGTAAAACTACATACTTTTTTTTATCTCTGTACCTTTGTAACCAGAATTTTTTTTTGAGTCATTTCAAGACGTATACCTTAGCTTACTACTCTTAGACAATTTTACAATTTACATTTGTCCTTATTCAAATAATTTTTGGAAATTCCTGGAAGTCTTTCCAGTAAACCAAATTCAAAGATCTCTACTTAGTAATAGATACCGTTTACATGCTAGTGTGTATGGAAATCAAAACCTTTAACCCAGTATTTAGGTCAAGTGTTGCCAAGGAGACGCAGCTGCCATGGATGTGTACCAACGCTGACCGACGCTCACTATTGCTACGAAGGGGGGGAAATGTAGCAGCAACTTCTCCTCAGGCCAATCCAGGAGATCACTTTTCTTCGTTTTAAAGCAACTCTCACTCAAGGTCTGGTCAAGAATGCTGTGTACCTTCAACAGGGCCCCAGTGTAAACAATTTCACTTTTGCAGAGAGACCTGATAAGGATTTGCTTTTAAAGGTTAAAGTGGACCATAAACTCTTGGAGTCAAATCCCCAACTGGACAGTTCATGCTGATAGTATCTGTTCGTACCAGAAACTGATACTCTGAAAAAGTCATAAACTTCTTAAGCTGGAAGATATATGGCCTTCTTCTTCTTTTAGACATATTCCAGAACCCTCTAGGCCCCCCGTTCACATTCCAAATACCTAAAAATTATCTACAGCTCAACAGTACCTCCTAGTGGACTTCTATGGAATATGTTTCATTGTGTAATCTAAGACTGTTAATTCTGACTAAACATTAAGCTTTCCCTTCCAGCTCACTTCCCCGGATTCTAAGGACACTGTGAAAATCATCACCCTTTTGCTCACCAACAGTGGTTTGCAGTAATTCATTAATCCTTGATTTAAATGTGAATGCATGTCTATGCATGTTTTTACTTTTCATGAGTGTTATTCAAATGAATGTTAAAATTATTAGTAATGGTCGAAATACATGGTCACTGAATATTAGCCTTGAGTCACTTAAATTAGTTAGATTTTATAATGAGTATGTAATTCCATAAGAACTGAATGCTTTTCCAATCTCTGTCTGTCTTCCCTCTCCTGATAACCAATCACAAGGCTGTCTCTCTGCTGGATAAGGTCCTGGCCTTTGATTGGCTGTTCACAAGCAAAGGAATGTCCCCTCATTGGACAAAAGTCCATTCAAATTCCTCTTTATGGAAGATGATTGGTCTGCCTTGTGGCCGGTCCTGTTTTATGACCCAGCAGCACGCTTCAGTTAAATGCTTCAGAGCCGCCCTGCATACTCAGAGAGAGAAAGAGAGTTTTTTCGTTCTTTGTACTTCCTTGCAGTTTTCTTTTGTCTAAATTGTTCTGTGAGTTTTAAGAAATCTTTTGTGTGTGTGAACCTTGTCAAATCCTGCATTAACTCTCCTAAATCATCTTTTGATAAGCTTTACTTGTTTTCTGGTTAACTGAGGCAAAATCATTTTTCTTTCTATGAGCTCGCCTTAAAGATTTTTTTTTTCCTCGGCATCTGGGATCGTCACTTCCTTGTGGTAACGTATCGTCACTTCCTGTTTTGCTGTCTGCCTGTGTGGTTTGCTCTCCAGCCACTAGCTAGCCACTAGCTATGGCTACTAGCTCTCTTTCCTCTCCTCCTCTGGTGTGCTCTCTCTGTCAGATGTTTAGCTACACCTCTGCCTCTTTTAGTGATAACGGTAAATGTAATAAATGTTGTCTTTTTGAGGCGCTCGAGGTGAGGTTGTCTGATTTGGAGTCCCGGCTCCACTGCATTGAAACACCGTCTGCGCCAGTTAATCTCGACGGACGCCCCTTAGCTGCAGCGGAGCTAGCTAGCTTAGGCCCCACTGTCAGCGGTCCCCCGGCTCTCCTCAGCAGCGAGGAGACTGGGTGGGTGACGGTGAGAAGGAAGCCTAGTCGCAAAGCCCCGGTACACCACCAACCTGTTCACGTTTCTAATCGTTTTTCCCCGCTCAGCGACACACCCGCTGAGGAAAAAACTCTGATCATATGGCGACTCTGTAGTCAGAAACGTGAACCTAGAGACTCCAGCGGCCATAGTCCAATGTATTCCTGGGGCCAGAGCAGGCGACATCGAGTCAAATTTGAAAATGCTGGCTAAAAGTAACTGTAAATATTCCACAATTGTTATTCACGCCGGCATTAATGACATCCGTCTCCGGCAGTGTAATGTAAACTGAATGAGTTTAGTAAAAGGGTGAGAAAGGCTTCTCAACTTCTGTGCGTAACAGACCTCTACATCAAAGCTTTGTAGAGCCATCAACCAGGGGGCTATTCTGGCATTCATTACAATGCCTTCTCTGATGCATTGACTGTTATGGAAAACTACTGGTTGGTGGTGAGTCGCAACTGTGATTGTCTGGCCACCCACGTAGGTGGAGAAATGTTTGACTGCCCATACAGTGGCCAGAAGGACTTTTTTGCAGTCCAAGTATTTCAATTCCGGACCAGAGAGGGTTTTGCTGGCATTGGCCATGACTAAGCAGTTCATTCCCACTTACAGACAGAGACTGAAGCTCACTAAACCTGTTGTGAGCACTACGAAGAAATGGACCAGTGAAGCTGAGGAGAAGCTGGAAACGTGCATGGAAATAACTGATTGGGGCATGTTTAAAGGAGCCACGCATGATTTGGATGAGTACACGGACACTGTGAACTCATATATCCACTTTTGTGAGGAGAGCATTCTTCCATCGTGCACCAGGGTGAGGTACTCAAATGACAAGCCCTGGTTCACTGCTAAGCTCAGACAGATCAGGAAGGAGAAGGAAGCAGCGCTGAAAAGTGGAGACAGGGACCGCTACAGGGAGGTTAAATATCGGTTTAACAGAGAGCTGAGGAGAGCTAAATCTGTGTATTCTGAGAGACTCCAGCAGCAGTTCACTGCTACTGACTCGGCTTCTGTGTGGAGAGGACTGAGGCAAATCACCAATTATTGGCCTCAGGCTCCTAAAGGTCAGGATGACAAAGCCCTTTGTCAAAGACTGTCCCAACACTATGCCCGTTTTGACACCTCGTCAGCTGTGTCCAACCCCCCCCTCCCTCCAGCTCCACAGCCTCCACGGGCCCTACTTCATCAAAGGCGGCCCCCCCTCCTCCCCCCCTGCCCTTGTCATCAGTGAGCAGGACGTGCTCAAACAGTTCTCCAGACTGAACCCGCGCAAGGCCCCCGGTCCGGACGGCGTGTCTCCCTCCACCCTGAGACACTGTGCGAAAGAGCTGGCTCCTGTCTTCACAGACATTTTAAACACCTCCCTTAACACCTCCCTCCTATGCACGTGCCGACCTGCCTCAAATCCTCCACCATCATTCCTGTCCCCAAGAAGCCACGGATCACTGGACTTAACGACTACAGACCTGTAGCGCTCACCTCTGTAGTCATGAAGTCCTTTGAGCGCCTGGTCCTGCCCCGCCTCAAGTCCATCACCACTCCCCTCCTGGACCCGCTGCAGTTTGCCTACCGAGCCAACAGGTCTGTAGACGACGCAGTCAACCTGGCCCTCCACTCCATCCTGCAGCACCTGTACTCCCCGGGAACCTACGCCAGAATCCTGTTTGTGGACTTCAGCTCCGCATTCAACACCATCCGCCCCGCTCTGCTCCGGGACAAGCTGTCCCTGCTCAACGTGCCTGACTCCTTCTGCAGGTGGATCACCGACTTCCTGACGGACCGGAGGCAGCATGTGCGGCTGGGAAAGACTGTCTCAGACTCTGTTAGCATCAGCACCGGATCACCCCAGGGCTGTGTACTTTCCCCCCTACTCTTCTCCCTTTATACCAACTCCTGCACCTCCAGCCACCAGTCTGTCAAGCTGATCAAGTTTGCGGACGACACCACCCTCATCGGGCTCCTCTCCAACGGCGACGAGTCCGCCTACAGGAGAGAGGTGGCCCTGCTGGTGTCCTGGTGCAACAACAGCAACCTGCAGCTGAACGCTCTGAAGACAGTGGAGATGATTGTGGACTTCAGGAAAGTCACAACCCCTCTGCCCCGCCTCACCCTCACAGGCTCTCCCATCACCACTGCTGATTCCTTCCACTTCCTAGGCACCACCATCACCAGGGACCTCAAGTGGGAGCCGACCATCAGCTCCCTCATCAAAAACGCCCAGCAGAGGATATTCTTCCTGTGGCAGCTGAGGAAGCTCAAGCTACCCACCAAGATGTTAGTGCAGTTCTACACAGCCATCATCGAGTCCATCCTCACCACCTCCATAACCGTGTGGTACGCAGGAGCCACTGCCAGGGACAGACTAAGGCTGCAGCGCGTCATGCGCACTGCTGAGAAGGTGATCGGCTGCAAGCTCCCATCTCTCCAGGATCTGTACATCTCCAGGACCCGGAGGCGTGCTGGCCGGATCATAGCCGATCCTTCACACCCTGGTCACGTACTGTTTGCCCCTCTCCCCTCAGGTAGAAGATTTCGGTCCATTCAGACTAAAACCTCCCGTCACATGAACAGCTTCTTCCCCTCTGCCATCAGACTGCTGAACACTAAGTGACTTATTAACTCTCGTGCACTATGTACAGCAGCTCAACCAGACTCATGTCAATCATCACTGTTTTCTTCTTGCATTACCTACTGCACTATATGGTTCTCCACATTATCTGCTGCTCGCTAATATATTTAAACTGCTGACTAGTATTACTCATTCTTATTCTACACTTTATTGCATGTATAGTTTATTTCTTTTATTTTATCATGTTTAATGTTGCAGCATTGCACCGAGACAAATTCCTAGTTTGTGTACTACATGAACAATGGCAATAAATCTGATTCTGATTCTGATTCTGAAAATGAGAAAAAAAAAAATCCAGAAAATCACATTGAAGGATTTTTAATGAATTAATTGGTAAATTCCTCGGTAAAATAAGTATTTGGTCACCTACAAACAAGCAAGATTTCTGGCTCTCACAGACCTGTAACTTCTTCTTTAAGAGGCTCCTCTGTCCTCCACTCGTTACCTGTATTAATGGCACCTGTTTGAACTCGTTATCAGTATAAAAGACACCTGTCCACAACCTCGAACAGTCAGACTCCAAACTCCACTATGGGTAAGACCAAAGAGCTGTCAAAGGACACCAGAAACAAAATTGTAGACCTGCACCAGGCTGGGAAGACTGAATCTGCAATAGGTAAGCAGCTTGGTGTGAAGAAATCAACTGTGGGAGCAATTATTAGAAAATGGAAGACATACAAGACCACTGATAATCTCCCTCGATCTGGGGCTCCATGCAAGATCTCACCCCGTGGGGTCAAAATTATCACGAGAACGGTGAGCAAAAATCCCAGAACCACATGGGGGGACCTAGTGAATGACCTGCAGAGAGCTGGGACCAAAGTAACAAAGGCTACATCAGAAACACACTACGAGGCCAGGGACTCAAATCCTGCAGTGCCAGACGTGTCCCCCTGCTTAAGCCAGTACGTGTCCAGGCCCGTCTGAAGCTTGCTAGAGAGCATTTGGATGATCCAGAAGAGGATTGGGAGAATGTCATATGGTCAGATGAAACCAAAATAGAACTTTGTGGTAAAAACTCAACTTGTCGTGTTTGGAGGAGAAAGAACACCATACTTACTGTGAAGCATGGGGGTGGAAACATCATACTTTGGGGCCGTTTTTCTGCAAAGGGACCAGGACGACTGATTCGTGTAAAGGAGAGAATGAATGGGGCCATGTATCGTGAGATTTTGAGTGAAAACCTTCCACCAGCAAGGGCATTGAAGATGTAACATGGCTGGGTCTTTCAGCATGACAATGATCCCAAACACACCGCCGGGGCAACGAAGGAATGGCTTCGTAAGAAGCATTTCAAGGTCCTGGAGTGGCCTAGCCAGTCTCCAGATCTCAACCCCATAGAAAATATTTGGAGAGAGTTGAAAGTCTGTGTTGCCCAGCGACAGCCCCAAAACATCACTGCTCTAGAGGAGACCTGCATGGAGGAATGGGCCAAAATACCAGCAACAGTGTTTGAAAACCTTGTGAAAACTTAGAGAAAACGTTTGACCTCTGTCATTGCCAACAAAGGGTATATAACAAAGTATTGGGATGAACTTTTGTTATTGACCAAATACTTATTTTACCGAGGAATTTACCAATTAATTCATTAAAAATCCTTCAATGTGATTTTCTGGATTTTTTTTTTCTTATTTTGTCTCTCATAGTTGAGGAATACCTATGATGAAAATTGGAGATCTCTCTCATCTTTTAAGTGGGAGAACTTGCACAATTGGTGGCTGACTAAATACTTTTTTACCCCACTGTATATATTTATGTGTATATATGTATATTCACTGCTCTTATTTTCTTATCTTCTTAATTATTACTCTGAGTGTTGCTATCCCTGTGCTGTTGCAATCCTAGAATTTCCTCATTGTGGGACTAATAAAGGCTTATCTTATCTTATAGTAACATGCTGTAACTTTTGTGTGAATCCTTTGTACAAAATCTGATGAAAGATTGTGTACCCCGCTGCAAAGATACTAAGCTTATTTCTAACTGCATCTAATCCTCTCTTGTTTTTATCATTTCAGTGGCTAAAATTAATTATTTTGTATCTACCTATCACCCCCTGACATGATATTTATTCTTGTCCTAGGTTTCAGATAGGCCACAAGTGAAGGAAGTGCCACCCATGAAAGTAAACAAGCCAGCTATCTCACGTGATTGTTTTGGCACACAATACTGCACAGTGGCCTCACCAGAGCAACGTAAGAAAGAGGAGGCGACTGCGCAATGGATAGGCTGCTCAACACTCCCTGCAGTCATCCTCTCAGTAGAAGATAAAGATTTCATCACGACTCTGCAAAGCTGGATTCCTACCTGTATTTTTTGTTAGAGGAATTCTAACTTTAAAATAATAAGTTGAGGCAATGGAATTAATAAGCTGAGGCAATGTCAGAAGAGAAAAAGGGTTTATTCCTGTGCAGTGAGTTTCACTCACAGAAGTATCAAGTGGAAAATGCATAAACATTCTGTTGAGACATTCAACTTATACACACTGTTCACTGTATCTAAGTCTGAGCCACATGACTTAAGAAAGATATAAACATATGAGGTGCCTGCTTCTCAGCAGAATCATAAGACATCACAAGTGTACAGATAATTTAAGAACGCAGTATTACTCTTTGACATATAGAAGGTCATGTCCCGGCCACTGACTGACACTGAGTCTTAACTAAGGAGATACAGGGTCATGTGCTGACCTCAGAAGGCACATGCTGGTCACAAGGTCAGTTATACAGAACAGTACACACTCAATTCTGAGAATCAGATACTGTACATGTGGTGAAATGCAAATTCAGAATAATGATTAAATGTCATGTTATCAGAATAACAATCAAAAATAGACAAGAAATACGATTTCTCCATCATTTTTCATCAGGTAAGGGTAAGATAACCTATTGTGTGAATTTTGAAATGGGTCTAAGACAAAGAAAATGTTGATTTTGGCTAATTTATGTTACATAAATAAGAGACTAAAATACAAATTTCCCTGACTAAAACTAGACTAAAATGTCAATAGTTTTCATCGACTAAAACTAGACTAAAATAGTACTGATCAACTGACTAAAACTAGACTAAAATGCATGTAATCGTCTTCTCTAGTGCTCATCTCCTTCAGTTGCACGCACACCTGCTCCTCATCTGGGTCTGGGCTATATCTACTGCGCTGCCCTGGGATCAGTGCAGAGTCATCTTTCTACACTCCACTCGAGCTACTCCTGCCTTCGTCTACGTTCCTGAGTTCCAGTCAAAGCCTGTCGTTGTCCTTGCTCCTAGCCTCCTGCCACCAGCGACTGAAGGACTTCACCTCCAGCTCAAGTAAGCCTTGCTCATTCTTCTAAACCTCTCTCAGTCCCCTGTGCACAGGCGGAGTTCCGTGGTGGTGGATCTCTCCCTCTCTGTGGCGGCGGACCCCCTTCCTTCCTTCCTGGAGGCGGACAACGCCACATCATTCACCCCGCTCACATTCGCCTCCAGCAGCCGCAACGAGAAAGGTGAACACTGTCCTCCTGGCTGTAGCTGCTGAGCTGAACCTGAGCCGCTCTACATTTCTGCACACAGGTTGCCAGGTCGTACGGTGTTTTGCTCTCCCCCTGCGGCTCCAGACAACACATTCACACACACACTCACACACTCATTATTGTTAATAAACTTAATTGTATCTATTCTTGAGCCTGAGTCTGGTCACTGAGTCCATACACCATGTCAATGCAGACTTTTAGTTAACTAAAATGTGACTAAACTTAAAAAGGATGGACATGACTTAATATGATGAAAAGTAAAATGAGCATTTGACAAAAGACTAAGACTAAAATAAAAAAGAGCTGTCAAAATTAACACTACTGACCACAGTCACACAGAAGCCAACCAAGGCACAGGCCAAGCAGTTGTCATTTAAGGTTCTCCAATTTATTTTATTTCTCCATATAACAAGTGAACTATAGCTAACTATTTATTCAGACAGACAATTGTTGAGAAAGAAACATCCTTACAATTTCAAGTTTTTTTTTTCAAGAACTTCTTGTAAAATTCAAACCTTTAAAACCCTGAAAATACAATATTAAAATTTATGCATTTTTAAGGATTTCCAGCACCCGTGGCAACCCTGGTTGCGATTTGGCACTATGTAAATGAAGACAATTTGGAAATAAATTGAGTGAACTGAGTTGATTGAGCAACAGAAAAGAAAAAGTCAGACATGCAATCAAAACATGGAGAATCTCAACTTTCTAAATGAAATGTTGGTTCAGACATTTAAGGGATTTGAATCCAGTGCAGTCTGATCTCAGGGATGAGGTTGCATTAAATGAAAATTGTCCTTCATTGACACATTTTTCAGCAATGACAGAAAATTCTGGAAGCTCATTTGACAGATAACACTGAAGCTGATCTAATTAAAAAAACAAAAATAAAATGACAGTTAATAGCGCAACATGTGTCTCAGGGTTTCTAAACTTGAACCTATAACCCCAGGAGGAGCTTCCTGTCTCACAAGAGATCAAAGTCTATATGAAAGGTGTCTCACTTTAACTCTACTGTGGATCATTCCATGTGATTTTAAGAGATTCAGTCCAGTAAAAGCCTTTCCACATTCAACACATGAGTTTATTTAACTTGACTGTGGGGAGTTGAAGTTGTCCTGAGTTACTTTTCTTCATAAAGGCCTTCAAACATTGACCACATACAGATGGATTACCTCCAGTGTGAATGAGTTCATGTTTTCTTAAGGTGCTCATCGGAGTAAAGGCCTTTCCACACTGTTAACACAAGAAATGTTAAACACCAGTGTGGATGAGCTCATGTTTTCTTAAGGTACTCGTCCGAGTAAAGGCCTTTCCACACTGACCACACACAAACTGCTTAACACCAGTGTGGATGAGTTCATGTTTTCTTAAGGCACTCATCTGAGTAAAGGCCTTTCCACACTGACCACACACAAACTGCTTAACACCAGTGTGGATGAGTTCATGTGTTCTTAAGTTACCCATCTGAGTAAAGGCCTTTCCACACTGACCACACACAAACTGCTTAACACCAGTGTGGATGAGTTCATGTTTTCTTAAGGCACTCATCTGAGTAAAGGCCTTTCCACACTGACCACACACAAACTGCTTAAAACCAGTGTGGATGAGTTCATGTGTTCTTAAGTTACCCATCTGAGTAAAGGCCTTTCCACACTGACCACACACAAACTGCTTAACACCAGTGTGGATGAGTTCATGTGTTTTTAAATGACCCATCTGAGTAAAGGCCTTTCCACACTGACCACACACAAACTGCTTAACACCAGTGTGGATGAGTTCATGTGTTCTTAAGTAACTCATGTGAGTAAAGGCCTTTCCACACTGACCACACACAAACTGCTTAACTCCAGTGTGGATGAGTTCATGTGTTCTTAAGGCACTCATCCGAGTAAAGGCCTTTCCACACTGACCACACACAAACTGCTTAACTCCAGTGTGGATGAGTTCATGTGTTCTTAAGGTACTCATCCGAGTAAAGGCCTTTCCACACTGACCACACACAAACTGCTTAACAGTGTGGATGAGTTCATGTGTTCTTAAGGTACTCATCCAAGTAAAGGCCTTTCCACATTGACCACACACAAACTGCTTAACTCCAGTGTGGATGAGTTCATGTGCTCTTAAGGTACTCATCTGAGTAAAGGCCTTTCCACACTGACCACACACAAACTGCTTAACACCAGTGTGGATGAGTTCATGTGTTCTTAAGGTACTCATCTGAGTAAAGGCCTTTCCACACTGACCACACACAAACTGCTTAACACCAGTGTGGATGAGTTCATGTGTTCTTAAGTAATTCATGTGAGTAAAGGCCTTTCCACATTGACCACACACAAACTGCTTAACACCAGTGTGGATGAGTTCATGTGTTCTTAAGGCACTCATTTGAGTAAAGGCCTTTCCACACTGACCACACACAAACTGCTTAACACCAGTGTGGATGAGTTCATGTGTTCTTAAGTAACTCATGTGAGTAAAGGCCTTTCCACACTGACCACACACAAACTTCTTAACTCCAGTGTGGATGAGTTCATGTGCTCTTAAGCTTCTCATCTGAGTAAAGGCCTTTCCACACTGACCACACACAAACTGCTTAACACCAGTGTGGATGAGTTCATGTGTTCTTAAGGTACTCATCTGAGTAAAGGCCTTTCCACACTGACCACACACAAACTGCTTAACTCCAGTGTGGATCAGTTTATGCATTTTTAAGGTATCCAACAGTGTGAAACATCTCCCACATTCTTCACAAAAGTACTGTTTATCCCCACTGTGGTGTTTTCTCCGTTTTCTTTTTCTACTCTTGTCACTGTGTGATTTAGCTTTATTTGTTGTGGTTGGAGGATCTTCATCTTCCTGAAGCTGCTGAAGTTTCACTCTGTTTTTCCTTTCATGTTCCTGTCACAATAAAGAAAAAGAAAAAAAACAGGCTGTGAACATACAGTGCTGTGAAAAAGTATTTCAAAAAAGTATTCCACACACTCAATGATGTAGAAACCTACTTGTCTATCAACTTGATAGACAATGAAAACATTTAATGTTTGATGGAAATATTCATCGTTCAAATATACCAAAACTCTATGAAAAGTACAATTACTTTTCAGAAGCAATCAATTGCATTTACAATTATTTTCCAAGATTTCACAAAGTTATTGATGAGTATTTGGACCCAATGCTGCTATTTATGTACAGTGGTGCTTGAAAGTTTGTGAACCCTTGAGAATTGTATGCATAAATATGACCTAAAACATCAGATTTTCACACAAGTCCTAAAAGTCGGTAAAGAGAATATATTTTTTATCGTAAACTTCGGAGTTTTAATGTTGACACTTTTTTATGAAAATGTTTTATTCTTGTTTTATTGAGTCTATTTTAACCTTCTGTTTTATTAACTGACTTGTGTTACGTTGAAGAACTGGAAGAGGTTGGAATACATTGTGAAAACGTGCAATGCAACAAAATTGCTAGCACAGATTTACTCAGACTTGGTCCCTTATACAGTGATAGAGCCATGAAGAAAGCTCAGGCTATTGTGGCTGACAGCAGTCACCCTTTAAGGGCATAGTACAAGATGCTGCCATCAGGTAGATGATATGCTCTACCCAAATACAGAACAAATAGTTTTAAAAGTTCATCTGTCCCTGCTATCATTTGTCTCCTGAATAGCAAAATGTAATTCCCATGTAACTCCTGTCTTTGCAGTATGTGGATCTTGGATGTGTGTTTTTATTTGTTTTTTGAACTGTTGCTGCTGTACAGCAAATTGCCCCCATTGGGGAATAATAAAGTTTACCTTGACCTTGACCTAGTTTTTGGGTCTGTCTGAATTTATTCAGTAAGAGTATGTATACCTGTAAACATTTAGATTTCAAGAATATGTGAGGTTTTCACCTGGGGTGGAGGTCGGAAAATAGGCTATTAATAGGCTATAAATAGTGCCTATAATATAACAGAAAATGCTGCATCTTTGCTCATTTTATGTTTGATTTTTAATTTTTGAGGAAAAACCTCACAAATTTAAAAAGCATAAAGTCCAGAAATGTACAAGAAAAAGCCCTACATCAGCACTAAACACAAATTATGAGAAAAAGTTAATTTAAGTGGGAAAAGAATCTTTTGTGGCTACATATGTCAGCCACATATTATATCACAAGATATGACTGTATGCTGATGATGCTTCACGTCTTAAGGATCAAAGGGACTGAACCTCTGCGAGATAACGGGAAGGTGTGAGGTTGGACCTTTGTGCCAAGGAGACACTCCGGAGAGACGTCCTGGAGGGACTCCCAGATAGCCGGAGGTCAGAGGACAATGGGATTTGAGATCAAAAGGGGATGCTTTGTGATTGGGAAAAATACTGTGTGCTGTTTGTTTGATTAAATGCCAGGTGGTGGCAGTTCTTTGTGATGAGGAAAAGTACTGTGTGACTGTGGGTTTGGTTAAACACCAGATGGTGGCAGTTCCTGTGACCAGAGTATAAAAAGCCTGATGTGAGAATATCCTGTCTCTTCTTTTGCTTGAATTTGTTGGAGAAATGTGATCTGCTAATAAAGCTGAATCTGAGAAATAAACTCAGCCTCATCCTTAAACACATTCCATCCAGCTACAATGCTCTGCACTGTGTGTCTCTGTGTGTGTATATATATATTTTATAGTAATATGTACATATGTATATTAGCTGCTCTTGCTTGCTTGTTTTTTTTTCTTGCCTTCTGATTGTTGCTCTGAGTGTTGCTATCCCTGTGCTGTTGCAATCCTGGAATTTCCCCGTTGTGGGACTAATAAAGGCTCATCTTATCTTATCTTATTCTCTACACTTTCAAATTTACAAAAAAGGTAGTAAATTTAGAATAAAACTGCCATAAATTCAGGAGAAAAACCTCAAACTGTCCAGATTAAAGTCACATCTCAGTGACTTATCTATTTTAGGGTAACTTCTCTTGGTTAGCACTGCGGCAGCACAGTTTACCCTTGGCCGGGGGATTGTGGGGATCGTGGGATCGTGGGTTTGATCCCAGCCCCCGACCAACAGTGATCTGTGTGGAGTTTGCATGTTCTCCCCGTGTTGCGTGGGTTTACTCCGGGATTTCTCCGGTTTCCTCCCACATGCCAAAAACATGCATGTTAGGTTAATTGGCTGTTCTAAATTGTCCCTAGATATCTGTTTCCTATAGGCCCTTAGAATAGAGGGTTAGTATTAATGAAAGCGCTTTGAGTGGTCTTTGTGACTAGAAAAGCGCTATATAAGTGCAGGTTAGTTAGTTAGTTATGTATATTTGAGTGATAATCTATCTATAAATGCACAAAATCTCCTTGTGTCTGTCTGTCTTTTCCAAGCACATCTCTTGAACTGTTTGTCAGACTGGCCTCAGATTTTAAACGTGCTTTGCTGAGGTTACAAGGGTGTGTATCCCTGAATTTGAAGTTGCTCAGTCAAAATATGCAATTTTTTATCAATAAAAGTTTAGCTACCACTCTGTCACCTCATGCCCTTCAGTGTGTGCGGGGTTTCAGACTGATTCCGTGCTGATTGGATAATACACAGCATCACGACCATGCTGATCGGATAATACGTGGCATCACAACCAGTCAATTACCACAGCACTTCGCAAACAAAAAAGGGAAGTGAAAAGTGACAAATTTGACAAGAAAAAGTGAATAGTGAAGATGTAATGCTTAAAAAATTATACTACAACTAATGCATGCCCATAGAAAGCAAATATTCTTGTCTGAAAACAGGTAGGCTTTACTGGCCCAAATGTAGGCTGTGTTTGAAAGTGGAATACAAAGAGGTGTTGGCTATATGTAGTCAATCACACGTTAGACTTTGACAAATATATAAAGGAATGAACAGCACTAAGATTTATTTGATTGTGTGAATATTAATTACAGAATTAGTGAAAATGAATGGGACATCCAATGCTAGCAACTGTTTAAGAACCCTTGTTTGTTTGCCAGACTTTGCGTGATCTTTTATGACTTGTATTCACAAGTGTTGCATCTTGCACTTTGGAGAATGGGAGTTGTTCAGTCATCAGTATAATTGTTTTAATTTATATGTGTAGTTTATAGTCTATCGTCAAACTCATGCAATACTATAACAGGACACATTTACAAATAGTTGAGACCCATTGTAGTGCATCATTTTATATTTTAGCAATATTATAAGTACAAAACATTGAACATTATTGTACATAGCAGAATGATCTGATTGGCTGCAGCTGTTCCATCAGTGTTGCCCATTTGTCAGTAGAAAAAAAATGATTTATTTCGTTATTTGGGTGGGGTTTTTTTGTCACGGTCGTCATTTAGTCAAAGCGTGCATGTGTGTCTGTATGTCTGCATGTTATGCAATTGATCTGGCCATTCCGCTCCATAATCATGGTGGTATTATCAACTTTTAATTTCTAGATAGCCGTGAACCGGGAGGAGCACCATGTTGAACCTGCAATGCCGCAAAGGACAGCGGTACCACATGGGTGAAGCAGCAGCCGAGACTCTGTCCTGTTAATCGGGCCTGCTGGGCTTGGCTGCCTGAGAAGGACTGCGATAAGTCGGTCCAGTAGCTGCTAGGGGGGACACGGGGGTCTGCCTAAAGAACACCAGTGTTGGAGAAGCAGGGGTCGGAACATCATCCTCCACAGGGAAGCAAGCCCAGCCCGCCCGGTCAGCGGTAGACGGGAATCCCTTTGTAGGACCACAACTTGCCGTCGTCGATGGTGCTCCCCTTGGTGTGCTCGCAGGGCTATCTAAAAATTAAAAGTTAGTAATAATACCACCATGATTGTGGCGCAGAATGCCCAGATCAACTGCATATCATGTGCGGCCACATGCACTGTTTGACTAAACGACAACTGTCACTAAACTGGACACAAAAACACTCAAATAATGAAATAAATAATTTTTATTTAAATATTTACTGACAAATGGGCAACACTGATGCAACAGATGCAGCCAAACAAATCATTCTACTGTGTATGTCAGTGTTTTGTACTTATAATATTCCTAAAATATAAAAGGATGCATGAGAATGGGTCTCAAATATTTGTAAATGTGTTCTGTTATAGTACTTCATGAGTTTACTGATGAATGACTATAAACTACACATGTAAACTAAAACAATTATAATGATGACTGAACAACTCCCATTCCCCAAAGTGCAAGATACAACACCTATGAACATAAGTCATAAAAGATCACACAAATAAGTGATTTGACAAAAAATAAACAAGGGTTCCGAAACAGTCGCTAATATTGGATGTCCCATTCCTTTTTAATAATGCCATTCAGTCCCTTTTATATTTGTCGAAGTCTAACATGTGAGTGCCAACACATAGGCTACACCTCTGTATTCCACTTTCAAACACAGCCTACATTTGGGCTTGGAAAGCCTAATTGGGCTACCTGTTTTCAGACAAGAACACTTGCTTTCTACGGGCATGCTCTACTATACAATGATAACCTACGTTTACATGTGTACAGTTTCAGGCTACTCTACCAAATAAATTAGAGATTCTCTTTTAATTGAAAGTGTGGAAATTTTTTTTTTCGGTGAATTTGGAGAGTTCTCATAAATTATCTACTTTTTCTTATGATTTTTTTAAATTCTTTTTTAAATTATAGATTTTTTAAAAAAATTTCATAAAATTTGAAACTTCGTGAAAAAATTTTGCTCATGGATTGACATTTTTTTCTTGAATTTGTGACTTTTGTGTCATAAACTAGCATCTTTTTTTAATTCCGTCTTTGCATTTTTGTTTCAATAATTTTCCGTAATTTTTTCCTTTGATTTTATTATATTTTTTTTAATTATTGCAAATGAGCTACTTTTCTCTTGTGATTTTCTAACCTTTGTCTCAACAATTTATTAATTTTCTTTTTCTTAATGAATTTAGTAAATATTTTAAATAACTTCTTGTGTTTACATTCTCAATGAATGTAATTGTACATACACCACTCACAAAAAGTTAAGGATATTCGACTTTCGGGTGAAATTTCAGGATGCACCTAAAATGCACTATAACCTCTTCAGGTGAACTTAATTTGGACCTTCTCTAACCTTTTGAATGCACATGTCCAACTGCTCAATGTTTCAGTACTTTTTGCATAACTGTTCTCTAACAAGGTGCTTAACGGCAAAATTCTCAACAGGTGTTTGATCCATGAATCGACCAATACATTTTCTGGTTCAATTAGAATTGGTATTTAAACAGTCTTCTTCATCATGCTGTTCACATTTTGACATCACAAGACCAAGACGACACCTAACAATTGATCAGCAGTACCTCGCCATTGCAAGGCTTCAAACAGGATGTTTTCAGAGGGAAATGGCCACTGAACTTAAAGTGTCACAGAGTGTCATCAGCAGGTTGTTAAAGAGATACAGAGAGACTGGAAGAGTCACAGAAAGGCATAGAAGGGGGCGTCCTTTGGCCACATCCCACGCTGATAACCGCTTCATTGTGAACAGCGCCCTGTGGACTCGGACGATGAATACCATTCAACTCCAGGCAAATTTATTGTGTACTTAGTTAAAAACGGCTTGAAAAGACCACAGCTGTGCCTCAGTTGGCTGTCAAAGTACATGTGACTTTTGTAACAGTTCCAGCATGTCTGGATCCGCAAATGTGTAGACAGATCTACAAATGCTATTAAGCTGGGTTTTTGTTATCCTGAGCTCAGCCTGACAGGCTGCCTGTGGGGTTTCATTCCTTTCTGCCTTAGACTGTGCTGAGAAGCTAATTCTATCCTTTACCACTAGTCAGCAGTAGCACTCTTCATCTATAGAGGGGATGCATTGGAACAGAATTCTTGGCAGTCATAGGACAATTACCATAGCAACACAGCACTGAGTGGCAATCACATGTGACAGATTTATTTTGTATGCAGTATAACATAAAAATCACAAAAAATATTTAGTCACAGCAGTCAAAGCAATGCACAGAGTACTTTTTTAACTTTAGATGTTAATAGCACACCATTGACTTGACTGTAGTTATGTGTGGGTAAAGACCAAGGAGCACATGGTAAGTGGAGAAGCGATTCAGAGCCTTTTATTCAGGGGTGTCCAATCATATGCCATGGAGTGCCAAGACCCTGCAGGTTTTGTCTTCTACCCAGTCTCTCCAGCAGGTGTTTTCACTTTTCAGCAATCAGTGGGAAGAAATTCAGTGAAATATGCTGTTGAAGACACTGGTTGGAGATAAAGCCTGCAGGGTCTTGGCACTCCATAGCACATGATTGGACACCCCTGTTTATTTATTTATTTAATTTTTCACACCACTGTATCAAGTTTGACATTTTTTTCACTGTTGTAGTATGAATTCAATAATGCAGTGTTTCGTCTGACTTAAAGACCTTGGTGTGGTGGCAACATATTTTTCGGGGGGGGGGGCAGAAAACACATGGCACTATTGTAACCAGAATATGTTAATTTTATACTATTGATTTCTTTTTTTTTTTTTTTTTTTTAAATTTTGCACCGCAACTTTACATATGGAACTTACAATTTGAAACATTGCACAACCAAGGCTTGAATGTTGGCATATTGGGCCAGTTGGGGTCCCACCCAGACGTCCTGTGTTTGGACTTTCTAGTGGTGTCATCCTTCTCTCCTCCCTCTGCTCGCACCTCTCCTGGACCCTCTGCCTGAACACTTTCCTCTCCTTTGCTAATCTCTCTGTCTCATCTTTCCTTCTCTGAGCCCTGTCTAATTCAGCTTCTCTCTCTCTGTCTATGGTGGTATATAAGCAGGTTAGAATATCAAGTGTCATGTTTTGGCCTGCAGGATTTTTTTTTGTCATGATTTACATAAATGACAAAAATATGTGTATTTTTTTTTCTATTTTTATTCTAGTGTTTCTTTTTTTCCATTGAGTAGGGAAGGGGAAAAAAAATCATAATAGTAATTTACTCATGCATACATAAATGATATGACCAGAGGTGGGTATAGTAGCCAGAAATTCTACTCATGTAAAAGCAGTGCTTTGAAATTAATAATTAAAAGTAGACAACCAAACATCTCTAGTAGAGTTAAGGGTTGTCAGAAAATTGTATATATATGTTATCATTTTATATAATCAATTGTATACTGTATACTCATCTATGCATATTATGTTGTTGTGAAATTACACATGCATATTATCATTTTTATATGACATAAGTTCATTGTACACTGTTTCCTTTTCATGCTTGGGTAATACTGAGTGCTCTTTACGTACAGATTAAAATGTGCCTAGTGTGGGAGAACTGAAGTCGTCTCGCGAGATAAAACTGTGTACGTGATTAAGAGTCTGGGAATAAGGGAAAGTTAATCTTGTTTTTCCTATGAAATGCTGTGACTATGATTAATTGTAGTTTAGACTTCATGTGATGTACTGCTGCAAGGTCATGGTGTTCTCCCTCCTTGCCGATGTTGGCATATTTCTGTCATGACTGTGTGTGGTACTTAGCAGATGTTCTTTTGTGATTATGTGACTGATTGTGTAAAAAATGTCTGAACACTGAAAGCCCTTTAGTGCTGATACACTGTTACCCAGGTACACACTCCTTGCAAGAAAAGCTCATGAGAACTAATATTCTGTGTCTTGAATCTTTATTGAGGTAACAAGCTAATATACGATCATTTGAGGTTTCAGATTCTGACATACATGGTGCTGGTGACCTGGATGGACAACATCTAGGAGATGCTAGAGGCGACGCGCCCTCCGGGTTGAAATCCGTGCGCACGGTCTGACTGCATACAGTCAGCACTGGAACCCCCTTTGAGGAACTCCAGAGACTGCAGAACCCTCTAGGTGTCACCTGGTGAAGTCCATCCTCGATAAAAAGAAAGAAAGTAAGTGACGTCTTTTGTTATTAAGTGTAAGGATACAGTGAGTGTTCTGTATCCCGGTCAGGAACTGAAAAACGAAGCGCACAGTATTAAGGAAAGGCTATAGTGGTCGTCCTATATCCCGGTCGGGGACCGTAAAGCAAATAAGAGACAACGATACACTCTCAATACGTTACAAGAATCTCCTAATCAATCCCGAGTGAGTAATGTAACAAAGCCACAAGCATTACAAGAATCTCCTAATCTATCCCGAGTGAGTAATGTAATAAAGAGCCACAAGAATCTTTTTCAAAATCAATAAGTGAGTGTCGCTCATAAGTCTAAAAAGAGTGTAATTGTGGTATATATTACTCATATATTCCATACCTACATTTGTTAGAGCATGTGGAAATGTTTGGGACAGAATATACAAAGGAACTTCACACCTCTGAAAGGGACAAAGGAATCTCACCGCCGTGTGAAGACCAACGACGTCACAGGACGCGGCGGCAACAGACTTGACACCTTCACCCCTAAGGCGAGGAGAGGTTTTCCCATCACCTCCCAAGACGAAGGGAGGAGTTAACAGGACTAATGGGGGATTTAGATAACGGGGGATTTCAGCTTGTGTTTTGCATGTCTTTGATGTGTGCCTGTATTTAACCAGCAAGCTGGGCAGAATTCTTCCTCTTTTGCCTTCTGCCAAGCTCTGCACCAGATGAGACAAGATAGAAGAGTTGTTCATTAAAGACTCTGTTTTTGATGCAAAACTGCCTCATCATTCCAGCTCTTCTACACTGGTGACCTTGACGCGAGTATGGACCGGAGGCGTTCTTCGAGCGACTCATCCGTGGCGACTCTGGCATACGCCACCAACAACGCAGATGAGGGAACAAGCGGACAGCTGTTTCCCCCGGCAGAGGGCACCGAGAGAGCTCAACCGAGCTCCAGCACCGCCGTGAGAGCCGAGGCAACGCACTCTCACCTGGCGGGCACAACAGTGATGATGTGTGCGAACGCCGTCGCTGTCAAACTGCCAGATTTCTGGCGAGAAGACCCAGCCTCTTGGTTTCATCAAGCTGAAGCCCAGTTCATACTGGTGGGCATCACGGGAGACGATACTAAATTCTACCATATTGTCTCCAAACTCGACTCCGCCACTTCGAGGTATGTGCGGAGCTTGATCCAGCGACCACCAGCCCGGGACAAGTATGAGACACTCAAGGCGACCATCGTGGCGAATTATGTCCCACCAGCGGAGGAAAGAGCCGAAAAGATCCTGGCGGTCTACGGCCACAGAGGGGGCAATCCAAAGACCCTCATGGAGGATTTGCTGCAGCTCAAGGAGGAGGATAATGATAATTTCCTCTTCCAATTTATTTTTCTCAGCACGCTACCACCACACACGAGAGGGACACTCGCCAGGATGAAGTGCAACAATCATCAGGACTTCCGCACACTGGCCAACGAGGCTTATCGGCTCGTCAACGCCTGCAGAGAACTGACACCCACAGCGGCATCTGCAGACCTCAAGACTGACGCCCCGAGCCTTGGAGAGCCACAACCCACGGAGCAGACTCAACCCACGGTGACAGCGGCACGGTCCAAGCGCAACGAACAGAATGACGTCTGTTATTATCACCACCGCTTCGCCGAGAAAGCCCGAAAATGTGTTCCTCCCTGCAAGTTTACGACGTCGGGAAAACGCCAAAGCCGAGGGCCGTTAACGGCAGCGGTTCTCGGCGAGAAAAACAAGCTGTTATACGTGACAGATGGACACACAGGCAAGCAGTTCCTCATCGACACGGGAGCTCAGCTGAGTTTCATCATGCCCTCCCACACAGATCGAGCCATGGGCACCCGGGGCAATGGAGCAGTGGCAGCCAACGGTTCTGACATCGACACGTTTGGGGAAAAGAGCCTGCACCTCCTCATTCACGGCCGCAGCTACAGATGGACATTTGTTGTAGCGGCGGTGAGTTTTAACTTGTTAGGCGCTGATTTTCTATGTGCACATGGGTTATTAGTTGATCTAGTAAATAGGCGCCTGGTTCTTTTGCTTCTATTCCATGCTCAGCTCGAGTCTCTCCACCACCTGTGCAGGCCAACGTCACCACGGCAGGAGGTAAGTTTGAGCAACTCCTCACCCAATTTCCAGCACTCACAACCCCCAAATTTTCAGCCACTGTAGCCAAACACGGGGTTAAACACTTCATTCCAACAACGGGACCTCCCGTTTTTGCCAAAGCTCGCCGCTTAGACGCGGCCAAGCTCAACATAGCAAGGGACGAGTTTGCAGCTCTCGAAAAATTGGGCATTGTTAGACGCTCGAAGAGCCCTTGGGCTTCACCGCTTCACATGGTTCCGAAATCCGACGGTTCTTGGAGACCGTGCGGAGATTACCGCAGATTAAACAACGCTACAGCGCATGACCGCTACCCCATCCCTCACATACAGGACTTTTCACTACATTTAGCGGGTGCGCGCATTTTTTCAAAAATAGACTTAGTCCGCGGTTATCACCAAGTCCCAGTCCGAGCTGAAGACATTCCTAAAACAGCGGTTATAACCCCTTTCGGCCTTTTTGAATTCCTGCGAATGCCTTTTGGCCTCAAAGGTGCTGCTCAGACTTTTCAGCGTATGATGGACGCAGTCTTACGCGACCTCCCCTTTGTTTTCGTCTATCTCGACGATATGCTGGTAGCCAGCTCATCGGAGGAAGAGCACGAGCAGCATCTCTCTACCGTTTTTCAGAGGCTAGAGGAGCAAGGATTAATAATTAATCCAGCCAAATGCAAATTCGGCGTATCGCAAATTGATTTTTTGGGACATAGAGTCTCCCCGAAAGGGGCAGTTCCGCTTCCAGACAAAATTCATGCGATAGAAGGTTTTCCACGGCCCCAAACGGTCAAATCGCTACAGAAATTTTTGGGGATGGTTAATTTTTACAACTGTTTCCTCCCTCATGCAGCTCAGCTCATGCAGCCCCTGTATGACGCGCTCAAAAAAAAGAAAGCTTCCAACGCGGTTGAATGGACCCCGGAACGCGAACGCGCTTTTGCGGAAGTTAAAAACGCCCTAGCTAACGCCACAATGTTAGTCCACCCAGATCCCTCGGCCCGCATTGCTCTAACCACAGATGCTTCAGACTTGGCCATAGGGGCAGTTGTAGAACAACTTGTCAAGGGGGTCTGGCAACCTTTAGCATTCTTTAGCAAATCGCTAAACCCGACGGAACGCAAATACAGCACTTTTGACAGGGAGCTGCTGGCGCTCCATTTGTCCATCCGCCACCTCCAGTTTTGGTTAGAAGGGCGGAGTTTCACGGCTTTTGTGGACCATAAACCGCTCACTTTTGCTATGGCTAAAATTTCAGAACCTTGGTCGGGCAGACAACAAAGACAGTTAGCTGCGATTTCAGAGTTCACCACAGACATTCGACATGTAGCGGGCAAACTTAACGTAGTAGCGGACTGTCTCTCTCGCGCTGTGGCACCGCCAGAGCACGAGGAGACAGATTACACTGCCTCAGCAGCTGAGCTTTTCTCTAACGCAAACACATATGCAGCACCTATCCATGAAGGGATAGATTATGCAGCCATGGCGGAAGAACAAAGCAGTGATGCGGACGTGCGCGCGCTCCTGTCTGGACCAACAGGGTTAAGGCTGGAGAAAAAAGGGTTGCGCGATGGTGTGCCCCCCCTAATATGCGATGTTTCAACTGGCCGACCTCGCCCGTTAGTACCAGCTGCTTGGCGCCGCCGTATTTTCGACGCAATTCACTCCCTCGCGCACCCAGGTGTGCGCGCCTCGGTCAAAATGGTTGCCGAAAAGTTTGTGTGGCCGGGCCTGCGCAAAAACGTAAAAGAATGGGCAAAAACTTGCATTCCTTGTCAGCGCGCCAAAGTACACAGACACACAAAAGCCCCTCTGGAGCCTTTTCCCATCCCTGCTAGAAGGTTTGACCACATTCATGTCGACCTCGTGGGGCCACTGCCTTCCTCCCAGGGTTTCACACACCTGCTAACAATGATAGACCGCACCACTCGCTGGCCAGAGGCAGTCCCTCTAGCGGCAACTACAGCGGAGGAAGTCGCTCGCGTTTTTCTAACAAATTGGGTGGCACGTTTCGGCGTCCCATCAGACATCACGTCAGATAGGGGGCCTCAATTTGTCTCAGAGCTCTGGTCAGCCATGTCCAACAGTTTAGGGGCAACAATTCACCGTACCACCGCTTATCACCCTCAGGCTAATGGGTTATGCGAGCGTTTTCACAGGTCCTTAAAGGCCGCCCTCAGAGCCTCATTAACGGACACAAATTGGGTAAATAAACTTCCCTGGGTTTTATTGGGGTTGCGTGCGGCACCTAAAGAGGATTTAGACGCTTCCCCTGCAGAATTAGTCTTTGCTCAGCCTATCAGACTACCAGGTGAATTTTTACCAGAAAACCCGGAACCAGGGCACCTCCCAGTCCCAAGGTTTTTAGGCAGTAACGGACCGGACTCTCTCCACGGTCCAGCTCATCACGCCTTTCCACGAGTTTTTGTTCCTCAAACTTTAAAAAACGCTGAGTTTGTTTTTGTTAAGCATGAAGCTCTAAAACCCACGTTACGCCCAGTATACGATGGCCCGTATAGAGTGCTGGAAAATGGTGACAAACACTTTGTGCTTGATTATGGGGATAGAAATGAAACGGTCAGCATTGACAGACTCAAACCTGCCTTCTTGTTGAGAGACGAACCTGCACAGCTGGCTCGAGCACCTCAGCGAGGTAGACCCCCCAAGGGAAAAGTCTCAGCCCCCAGGCAGGGAACAGATAATCTCTCTCCTTCCCACACTGCAGATTCCTCACAACAAGGTCCCAGCAGGACGCCTAAACCAACCTACAGCAGCTTTGGGAGAAGACTAAAACCCAGACAGCACAGGGACTGATCCCACCACTCTGCAAATTTTCGTTAATTGTGCTGCAACAGTTTAGGACTGACTTATGATTATACTATGCTGTTATGTTTTCACTGAACTCTCTTAGGAGCATGTCTGCTTAAAAGTTTCTTCTGTGGCAACAGCTGTAACACGTAGTATGTCTTAGTAATTACCCTAGACTGTGAATCTTTCTGTGTCCTTTCATAGTTGTTTGGGGGGCCTGTGGTATATATTACTCATATATTCCATACCTACATTTGTTAGAGCATGTGGAAATGTTTGGGACAGAATATACAAAGGAACTTCACACCTCTGAAAGGGACAAAGGAATCTCACCGCCGTGTGAAGACCAACGACGTCACAGGACGCAGCGGCAACAGACTTGACACCTTCACCCCCTAAGGCGAGGAGAGGTTTTCCCATCTCCTCCCAAGACGAAGGGAGGAGTTAACAGGACTAATGGGGGATTTAGATAACGGGGGATTTCAGCTTGTGTTTTGCATGTCTTTGATGTGTGCCTGTATTTAACCAGCGAGCTGGGCAGAATTCTTCCTCTTTTGCCTTCTGCCAAGCTCTGCACCAGATGAGACAAGATAGAAGAGTTGTTCATTAAAGACTCTGTTTTTGATGCAAAACCGCCTCATCATTCCAGCTCTTCTACAGTAATGGTAGAAAAGTGGTCGGGGACCACAAGTAAGTTGCCAGGTCTTGAGTATATGCAATGGTAGTGTGGCGGCGTACATGCGTTTCCTGGTAGCAAGATAAAAAGGTTTATTTAGGTTGTGATACCTGGTCCGGGACCAAAAAAGTATATCGGGTCGTCTAAGACGTAATGGTAGTGTGTTGAAATTGTGTTGAAGTGAAAATAACACTCTTTTCCTGGTAAAACATTTTAATTCCTGTGGACAACCCTTTAACAAGGGTTAAAAATGGGTAACTGTGTAGAGAAAAGAGAAAATAAACAAAAAATCAAACAAAAGAAAAAAGAAGACACGACGTGTCGAACGGTAAAAAATTACAATGATCGGTTAAAAGAAAAAGATCAGTTAAAGGATCCTGAAAAGTATTTAAACAAATAGGAAAAAGACTATTCCTTTAAACCCATATTGGATGTGGATGAATGTGCAGTCTTGGTGTCGACGGTAAAATTTACGATCAAAGGAAATAAAAAAATAAAAAACTGAACGCAGAGCTCCAATGTGCAAATCTTTGGGCGGCGGCAGCTGCAGATGCCAAAACAAAAGCCGACCAAGGACGCGGAAATAATAAGAAAAAGATAGATCAGAAAAAGCCAAATTATGAAAACCAAAACAGTAAAGAATCTCTTTTGAAGCCTGACAAAAAAGAACCAAGCGCTCCACCCCCTTCCTACCCTAATTCAGATCCTAAGGAGGGTCCATATTCAAAATTGCTAAAAGAAGCTCAAGAGGCTGGAAAAAGGTTCCACCCGAAAAATGAAACAGACGAATCCTATCCCTTAATGGAAAGGAGGTAAATAAAAAATCATAATGATAACTTTATTCTTTGTTATAAGGTATTGATATTAGACTATAATATGTAAAGACGGTCGGATTAAATGGCAACAGAACAGGATAATGTTAAAATGGACAATGAGAAACACAGTTATTTTATTTTATTTATTTTTTGTGTTCATGTTTTTTTGTGTGTGTGAGGTTATAAGCCACCGCTCAATTGGCATAGAGCACGGCGCCAGGGGTTGTTCCCGACGGTGGGAGGGATCATCGGATCTCACTGGACAGCTACCGCCCGCCTCAAACTGGGCAGCCCCCAGCCAATAAGTTGTTGTCCCGCCACAGCTTGCTTTCCTCATTGGGTGCATGGGGATGAGGAGAAGTCCGAACAGCAGGCTGAGAACCTTCGCACCAGGCAAGACAAAAAAAACCAAAAGAGACCAACAGTGCCCATAACACTGGGAATGAATGTGTATAAATGTATAAAATGTTCGGTGGTGGCCGGAAAGGCCGTTGGTGCAGATTGGCTGCCATGTTTCCGTCAGCCTGCCCCAGGGTAGCTGTGGCTGCAGAAGTAGCTTGCCACTACCATTGTCTATCTAGAGTGAATGAATAATGTACCTATTTGTAAAGCGTCTTTGAGTATATATGATAAAGCGCTATATAAAACCTGATGCATTATTATTATTATTATTATTATTAACTCTAAAACTGGGAATTTGGAACGTCCGCATTATGATGACAGGACTCGCTGCTAACCTCAAGGACATCAACGACACCAGGAAGACTGCCATCATCAATAATGAGCTGAAGAGACTGGGAGTGGATATTGCCACTCTCCAGGAAACACGGTTGGCTGACGCAGGCACACTGAGAGAGAAGGACTACACGTTCTACTGGCAAGGAAAGGGCAGTGACGAACACAGGGAACACAGAGTGGGCTTCGCAGTGAAGAACACCTTGCTGAAGATGGTGGAACCGGGCAGCAATGGCTCTGCACGACTCCTCACCCTCCACCTCAACACCACTCAAGGCCCAGTCACCCTCGTCAGTGTGTATGCCCCAACACTGACAGCCACACCAGAGGCAAAAGACGAGTTCTACGAGAATCTCGCAACAACTGTCAGGATCATCCCCAACTCTGAACAACTCATTCTCCTTGGAGACTTCAATGCCAGAGTGGGTGCTGACCACGACTCCTGGCCCTCCTGTCTTGGACCATTTGGCGTGGGCAGAATGAACGACAACGTACAGCGGCTGCTCGAGTTCTGCACATATCACGATCTGTTCATCACAAACTCGTTCTTCAAGACCAAGCCCCAACACAAGGTTTCCTGGCGACATCCGCGTTCAAAGCACTGGCACCAGCTGGACTTGATCCTGACCAGGCGCACCTCACTGAAGAACGTGCTAATCACCCGTTCGTTCCAGAGTGCAGATTGTGACACAGACCATTCATTGGTGTGTTGCAAGGTCAAGCTGCAGCTGAAGAAATTCCATCGTGCTAGACAGCCTGGAAAGGCACGGATTGACACCAGCAAGATGGCCCAACCAGAACTTGTTGAGCAGTTTGCCTCCACCTTTGAGAAGGAACTTGGTGTACCACAACAAGGAGAATCTGCAAAGCAGAAGTGGGAAGAGCTGCGAAACACCATCCACCGCAGAGCCTTGGCTACCTTTGGGAGGAAGACCTCGAAGTCACAGGACTGGTTTGATGCCAAGTTGACCGAGATGACCCCCGTCATTGAAGCCAAGAGCTCAGCACTTGCTGAGTACAAGAAGTACCCAAACGAGAAGAATCTCCAGGTTCTCAGGGCTGCGAGAAGCAAAGTTCAGCAGACTGCTCGGCGCTGTGCCAACGAGTACTGGACTCAGCTCAGCCAAGACATTCAAACTGCTGCCATAACAGGGAACGTCCGTGGTATGTACGATGGCATCAAGAAAGCACTTGGTCCGGCTCAGAGCAAGACGGCCCTCCTCAAATCCTCCACTGGGGAGATGATCACAGAAAAGAACAAGCAGATGGAGAGATGGATGGAACACTACTCCAACCTCTACTCCAGACAGAACACCGTGACACCGTCAGCCCTTGATACCATCGACTGCCTGCCATCCCTGGATGAACTGGACGCCGAGCCAACCATCGACGAACTCAGCAAGGCCATTGATAGCTTGGCCGCTGGCAAGGCACCCGGCAACGACAGCATACCCCCCGACCTGATCAAGCACTGCAAGACCGCCCTACTGCTGCCATTGCATGACGTCCTCTGCCAGTGCTGGAAGGAAGGTGCCATACCACAGGACATGAGGGACGCCAAGATCATCACCCTCTACAAAAACAAAGAGGAGAGAAGTGACTGCAACAACTACAGGGGCATCTCCCTCCTCAGCGTTGTTGGCAAAGTCTAAGCACGAGCTGTTCTCGTTCGTCTACAAAAGCTTGCCAAACGTGTCTACCCCGAGTCTCAGTGTGGCTTCCGCGCTGAGCGATCTATGGTAGACATGATATTCTCCATCCGCCAACTCCAGGAGAAATGCAGAGAACAGAACATGCCCCTGTACGTTGCCTTCATCAACTTCACCAAAGCGTTCGATCTGGTCAGCAGAGAGGGCCTTTTCAAGATCCTGCCAAAGATAGGATGCACACCAAAGTTGCAAAGCCTCATCGAATCATTTCACATCAACATGCAGGGGATAGTGCAGCACGACGGCAACGTCTCAGAGCCATTCAACATATGCAGTGGAGTGAAACAGGGCTGTGTACTTGCGCCAACCCTCTTTGGGATTTTCTTTGCTATGCTCCTGAGGCATGCCTTCAGCACAGCAACAGAGGGAATCTACCTGCACACAAGATCTGACGGCAGGCTTTTCAACCTCGCCCGCCTGAAAGCCAGAACCAAAGTACGCGAGGCTCTAATCAGAGACATGCTGTTCGCAGACGATGCTGCAGTCGCAACCCACACACAGCAGGAGCTTCAGACCCTGATGGACCGCTTCTCCCAGGCATACAAGGACTTCGGGCTTACCATCAGCCTGAAGAAGACTAACATCTTGGCGCAAGGCACGGAAGCACCACCAACCATCACCATCGATGACTACGAGCTGGAGGTCGTGAATCAGTTCACGTACCTGGGGTCCACAATCAGCAACAACCTCTCCCTTGATACAGAGATTGACAAGAGGATTGGAAAATCAGCCTTCACACTCGCTCGCCTCACCACACGAGTGTGGGAGAATCCCAAACTCTCTGTCAAGACGAAGATGGCAGTGTACAACGCCTGCGTCATCAGCACACTGCTCTATGGGAGTGAGACATGGACAACATACGCCCGGCAGGAAAAGAGACTGAACTCCTTCCACTTGCGCTGCATTCGCCACATCCTGAACATATCCTGGCAGGACAAAGTGCCCAACACAGAAGTTCTGTCCCGCGCCGGCCTTCCCTCCATGTTCACTCTACTCAGGCAGCGCAGGCTCCGCTGGCTAGGCCACGTTCACCATATGGAGGATGGCAGAATCCCCAAAGACGTCCTCTACGGAGAACTGGCGACTGGCAGGAGAGACGTTGGCCACCCACAACTGCGCTTTAGAGACGTCTGCAAGAGAGACATGAAGGCCCTGGAGATCAACACAGAGCGCTGGGAGGACCTTGCAACGGACCGCTCCAAATGGAGAGGCACCCTGACCAGACAGCTCAAGGCGGGTGAAGAGAAACTGACTGCTGCAGCAGATGGAAAAAAGGACCCGCAGGAAGAACCGCCACAGACCCAGCAGCACGGAGACCACCCACAAGTGCGACCTGTGTGACAGGGACTGCCATTCGCGCATCAGCCTGTTCAGCCACAGGCGGTGATGTTCCAGCAGAGTAGACGTTTAGGATTCTCTTCCATGGTCATCATAGACCAACGGAGGCCAACGACGACGAGCCTTAGATAGAGGCAGCTGCCGCTGGGTTGTTTTGTCTTTCTGTAGGTTTTGTAATCTGCTCCAGCCTGGAAAAAAGGATGAGAGTTCTCCGCAGAGGTGGAAGGAGCAGGGTTTAAACTATTGCAATTTTTAGCATAAAAGGATTGATTATTTAATTGTTATCCTTCTGAGAAATGTTTAAAATTATAGGTATCTGGAAATAGTGGCCTTGAGCAAAGGGAGTCGACTAGTTTTGTGTTATGGCAGTGTAGAAAAAATGAAACGAGCTGCTTCGACCTTCTGGAGATAATAACAATTCTCTCTGTGTGTGTGTGTGTGTGTGTAATTGATCTGTGTGAAAAAGTAGTCTAAATATGGGTATTTTTTTACAAAGTTTTGGGTTTTTATCTTTTCAATCTAACTTTGTGGGAATTTAATTAATGTTGCGTACGTGATAAATTATTTACATTTTTTAAAGCAATTTTGATGTATTACTGACCTTTTTCTTTGACTGAAGCATAATAGTGCACTTTATAGGAACTGACATTGACATTGACTGACCACAGGAGAAAGGATCTTTAAATTGATAAGCATTTTTTGAAGCTAAGTATGACACTGTAGATGACATAAGGTATACTGATTTAAATGACTCTGACTTTACAAATGTAATGTTTATATGATTTTATATGATTTTACACTGCAGGATACATTACTCACTACATAATGATGTGACAACATCATATTTCAGAAATGTGACAGTAATGAGGAATGTGTTTTCCTGATTCGGCAGTGGCCAAGCTGGGTCAGGGTGAATTACATTCCACCCCATAACTTACCAAGGAATGTATAAAATGAGGCATTCCTTGTAAAAACATTAAATCAAATTCTAATTAGGCAAAACGTCCGCCTTTCCTTTGACTGAAAGAGTGTGACGCAATCTTTCAAATTAAACCCATCTGTGTTCAACTGGACAAACCGCTCTTATCTATCAATGTTGAAGAATACCAAAAATGCACAGATCGTTATTTTTTTTTTCTTAAATAGAATTTGTAAATTAGCTAAAGAGACTTCACAAAAGAAGCTATGATTATTGAAACCTTATTTTTGAAGGAGCTGGGCTACCCACAAATTTTCATGGTAGCACACCTCCTTTCAGTAAAAGAATGAAGCAAATACCATGTGAATTTTTTGCATGTGTGTCTCCATGTATCAAAACAGAGGGTATCAAAGAAATTAATTGGCAAAATAATTAGCAATCCTCAGAAAAATAGACAATACATAAAGATTATCTATAGATGATCAATAATGAATCCAATTTAATTCAATTCAACTTTGTTTATATAGCGCTATTTTACTACAACAAACACCTCATAGCACTTTTAACTATAGGGGGAATCCCCATACTTGCAGAAAGACTCCGGCAATCAGGGGACAGAGTCCTGACGGCCTAGCTACAGTGCTGTAAAGAAACCTGAGATTATTTTTGTTATCTTCTATTAATACAGAATAATAACTTGTTTAATCTTTTCTAAAAGATTTTTTTTTATATATAAATTAAAAGATGATTTCTCCAAGCTAAATAGATTTAATCTAAATCAGGGGAGCACCATTTCCTTTCTAAAGAGAAAAGAGAAAAAAGAAAAAAAAACATTACTGTCAGTTTTGGGAACCTTTAATTATGGTAGGGCATGGATTCTAAATTATTCATAAAAAGCTGCTCCACTATATGACATTTTGAAAACTTCAAACGTTACACCAGCCTCCAACTTAGAATTGATGGCTGAACATAAAGAGCTTATTGATGATTTGAAAAACATACTAATTATAGTGTGTGCGTTAGCCTTGCTAAATTATGATAGGATTTTCATTTCATTTCATTTTCTGTGATGTCCAGGATCAGTCAAACACATGCTGGGCAATACAGACCACTTTCTTATTATTCATGGAAACCTGACTCTGTTGCGGGACTTCCTGTCTGCGTACGGACAGTGACTGCAGCAGTAGTGGCAGTTTCCTCTGCTTGATGTTGCCCTCAATCACCCTTTGATTATACACGTTCCCCCACGCTGTGGATGGGCTTTTGCAGCAGGAGAAACATTCCCTGTTGTCACCAGCTGGACTGTAGTCGTACACGATACCCTTGTTACTTGAGCTTATCAGATGTGCTACTCTTAATCCTGCTACTATATTGCCCATATCATATGCGTTTAACAGTCTTTGCGCCAATATTTACCCCGCCCTGATTTGGTAGCCACCCCTCAACCAAATTTTTTGTGGGCTCATCTTAAAAAAAGGCCTGATGGGTCAACATCCACTGTTTATGCTGTGACAACATTGTCTGAGGTCCTTCATTAGATCAAATGGCTGAACTATTGGCTTTGATTGCAGCACTTACATGGGCTACTAACCTGAATGTAACTATCTGTACAGACAGTAAATATGCTTATAACGCATGTCACCTGCATATTGCTACGTGGAACCTGCAGGGTTTGTCACCCCCACAGGAAAACCAGTAAAATATCGACAGCAATTATTGCAGCTACGTAATGTTTTGATGCTACCACGTTCTGTGGCAGTTATTCACTGCCCTGCCCACACTAATGGCACTGACTTATTTAGCTGCAGTAATCGCTTGGCTGATACCGCTGCTCACTGTGCTGCTATGGGTCTTTTAGGAACCGTCTGTTTTATTAATAATGTTGATGTTGATGTTTGAAAAGACTGTCAAAATAATATGGACCTCCCTCCTGTTGCAAGTGTAAATAATTCAGGTATATTTGGCTTGCCTGATGGAGAAATTGTTCTGCCACCCACATTATACAACTGGGCTGCCCTGGTGGCACATGGACTATCATGTGCCAACAGGAGGGAATGATGAGGATGTTGGAAAACTGTCCTAATATTGTGAAAGAAGTAACAAAAACATGCCAAAAGTGCATCATTTGTTTACAAAATAATGCTGGGAAGTTACAATATTGTTTGGTGTTGATTGACACCTTTACAAAGTGGACAGAAATTCATCCCACATCCTCAGCAAATGCTGCATTTGTGTGTAAAACTCTATTGAATCACGCTTTTCCCACCTTTGGGGTTCCAGAACTGATTTATACAGATAATGGAACTCATTTTACAGCACACACAGTTCAAGATTTAACCCAAGCTGTAGGAAGTAAGATCAAATTTCATAGTGCCTACCACCCACAAAGTGCTGGGTTGGTAGAAAGGAAAAATGGTACAATTAAACAAATATTGATCAAAAACCACACATGGAAGGGGTATTACTTGGCCTGAAGCCATGAAATTGGTCAAACTAACGATTAATTCTCGTCAGCCTCCGTCGGTCTATGATGACCATGGAAGAGAATCCTAAACGTCTACTCTGCTGGAACAGCACCGCCTGTGGCTGAACAGGCCAATGCGCACCGGTGTTCTACCTTCCAGCGTTGGGCATTGGTAGGATTCAAGCCTGGGCAGGAAGATATGGAGGACAAGATGTAACCCATGCAGCATGTCCTCCCTCTCCACTTCACTGATGAATCCAAAGGAACAGCAGGGCTGGTATAGTTTGGAACCAGCGCCGTCGCAGGAGCTGCCAGAACGATGTTGAGCACAACAGAGAACTGCCTTAGGGGCTCCGACTCCGGATTTTTCCTCAGGGTTGACTCCCGAAGCCTTCCCCGTGACCGGGTGTGCCGCAAGGCAGCGGAGGTTTGAAATCAGGGTTTACCTTCCCCTAGATGGGCTACCTTCCCAGGTTGTCGAGCCACCATCTACCCGAAGCATCTGGTTTTAAGGCACCAGAGATCCGCCCTCGCCCCTTCTCCTATTAGTAAAAGCAGTTCTGCCAGGCTTAGAGACTAAACCACATGGGCAGGCTAGGAGTTGGACTTAGTTGTCAGAGGCTTTTCGAGACGCACGCCGTAAGGAGCATTTTATGAGCACTGGGAGCTTAACCCCAGTGCCACTCCTGGCTATGACAACCTTGGAACCACGATTAATTCTATACCGGACAAAAAGACAGGATTGTCACTTTTTGAATGTGCTTTTCACCGTCCTTATGTATTGCCTGACTTCTCACCACTAACCACGCCTAACAAGTATACAACCCTTAGTGAACACCTCAGAGAGTGCTTAAACACCAAAGAATACATTGATTCTGTCAGAGCTCTCTCTGCTCCACAGGAAGAAGTGGATAACCCGTTGCAACCTGGAGACTATGTCTTCATAAAGAACCACCACCCTCAGCACTGGGACTCATTAAGGTGGACTTGGACCATACCAGGTACTATTAACCACCCCCACTGCAGTACGTATTGCTGAACGACCATCTTGGATTCACCTTTCACATGTAAAAAGACTACGGGTGCCTGTAAGTGAACTAACTTGCTTCCCTGAGTAAGTCCAGCTACAAAGGGGATACCGCCTCAGGGCGTGTGAGGTCATATAGTGCCTCCTCCATTTACAGAGATCATCTTAAACCTGGTGAAGAAAGTGGACCGGATGGGTACTCTCTCAGGTGGAAGCATGGCACCAAAATTACTGATGACTCTGTGTTCCATACTTTTCATGACAGTGGGGTGGTGGACCCCTTTTGACTCAAGGACAAGGAACCCACGAAGTACAAACAATGAACAATACGTGGATTATACGCATAACCTGTGGTACCAAACAATGGTGGTTTCGGTGAGAGGACTGGGAATCAATACTTCTTGCTATGTGTGTTCATTGCTACCCCATTCACACAAGACTGCAATACCCATGATTCCTGTTCCGCTGAGTGAAGGAGAAACAGCCGGAGTGACAATAGCTATGAACTGTCGTCTTAGTCTGCTTAATTCAAGTAATAATGTTGCATATTGGTTCGTGGGGAATCTGTCAGAAGGATATCTCAATAGATTAAATGTTACTGTTACTGATTACACTGGATCTAAGATAAGAATATTCAATACTACGGGAATTGGAATTTCTTTGTTTGCAGTTAAAAACCCTTTGATGAAAGTAAATCCAACACTGTTTACTTCACCAATCTGTTTTCACAAAAATTGCAGTAAGAACAATTTCAACTTGGGTTTTTTCACCAAAATGTAACAACACAAAGGAGGGGACTTGTGGAGTACGCTTTAACAATTCTGTTTGTAGAAATGCATATCATATTCTCTATATTGCTGTTGGAAATTTCACCCTAAAAAGCAGAAATTGTACCATGAACTGTAGCAATAATCGTACTGTTCTTTGGCCAAATGATGATGGGTATGGATGTCTGGAGGACCATGTTTGGGTTTGTGGGTCTAATGTTTACTCATTGCTTCCTCCAAGGTGGTGTGGCAGATGTTACATGGCTATTTTGTTCCCACACATTAGCATAAGATCAAATCTTACACATCACTTGAAAACATCTTACTCTCATTATTATCACTCTGAACAAATTGAAATACACACCAGGACAAAAAGAAGTACAAAAATAGACATGCAACAATTAGTAGGTAGACTATCTGGGAAACAGAGAATTAGTGATTTTAAAAGTGTTATGGGTACTCTTTTTCCAATGTATGGCAGTGCTCTAGCTATACACCACATAAACGCATTAGCATGGACAATGGAAAATCTGACTGTATTAATGGAGCAAGGATTCACAGCTTTAAATGAAGAACAAAAACTATCAAGAATGATGACATTACAAAATAGAATGGCCCTAGACTTAACATTAGCTGCACAAGGTGGAGTATGTCATATTATTGGCCAGGAGTGCTGCACCTATATCCCGGATCAATATCAGAATGTTTCTCACGTTATTAGCCATTTGAATGATATTTTACACTTACAGCATTCTTTAGATGAAAATAAAAGTTGGAGTCCCTGGGATTGGTTTCAAAGTGGAACTTGGTGGCAGATTCTTTTGAAATGGTTAACCCCATTGATTGTGATATTAATCTTATTCTGTGTGCTTTTTGTGTGTGTTATTCCTTGCATGAGATCTATGATTACACAAGCTATTACACACCATACTTTCCATTTGCAAACTGCTATGTTAAAACTTGAGTGTAAAGGACAATATGCAGCTATTTTAAAAACTGATGATGACTATGACCACAGACAGGACTATGATGACTGTGATTAATCTCCTGTGTAATTGGAATATGATGCAAATGACGGGCATGTAGAAAATCGAGAGAAGTAACATGTTCCTGATGAATAAAGGCATCTCTAAATAAAATATAAAAGGTGATAAAATGATAAACAGGAGGGAATTGTCAGAAAATTGTATATACACTACCGTTCAAAAGTTTGGGGTCACCCAGACAATTATTTTGTGTTTTCCATGAAAAGTCATACTTATTTACCACCATGAGTTGTAAAAGGAATAGAAAATATAGTCAAGACATTGACAAGGTTAGAAATAATGATTTGTATTTGAAATAATAATTTTTTCCTTCACACTTTGCTTCCGTCAAAGAATCCTCCATTTGCAGCAATTACAGCATTGCAGACCTAACATGATTGCACAAGGGTTTTCTAATCATCCATTAGCCTTCTGACGCAATGAGCAAACACATTGTACCATTAGAACACTGGAGTGATAGTTGCTGGAAATGGGCCTCTATACACCTATGTAGATATTGCACCAAAAACCAGACATTTGCAGCTATAATAGTCATTTACCACATTAGCAATGTATAGAGTGTATTTCTGATTAGTTTAAAGTTATCTTCATTGGAAAAAAAAGTGCTTTTCTTTCAAAAATAAGGAAATTTCTAAGTGACCCCAAACTTTTGAAGGGTAGTGTACATGTTATCATTTTATATAATCAAGTGTATACTGTATACTCATCTATGCATATTATGTTGTTGTGAAATTACACATGCATATTATCATTTTTATATGACATAAGTTCATTGTACACTGTTTCCTTTTCATGCTTGGGTAATACTGAGTGCTCTTTATGTACAGATTAAAATGTACCTAGTGTGGGAGAACTGAAGACGTCTCACGAGATAAAACTGTACGTGATTAAGAGTCTGGGAATAAGGGAAAGTTAATCTTGTTTTTCCTATGAAATGCTGTGACTGTGGCACATATGTTGGGTATATATTTTCCACAAATGTATTGCTGTATGTTTATTGTGTGCTTCACATCTCAAGGGACAAAAGGACTGAGTCTGCAGGAGATATCGAGAAGGTGTGAGATTTGGCCTTTGTCTCAGAGAGAAGCCCTGGAGGGATTTCCGGACCATCCAAGGCTAAGAGACAATGGTGGAAGATCAAAAGGGTTACAGTGTGACTGTATGTTTGCTAAGACACCATGTGACTTGAGTTTCGATGTTCCGGAGTATAAAAGAGCGATGTGATATTGATCTGTCTCTTTTCTTGCTTGGAGATTGTTAGAGTATGTGTTCTGTTAATAAAGCTGAACCTGAGAAATAAACTCAGCCTCATCCTTGAGCACATCCTCTACATGACTATGATTAATTGTAGTTTAGACTTCATGTGATGTACTGCTGCAAGGTCATGGTGTTCTCCCTCCTTGTCGATGTTGGCATATTTCTGTCATGACTGTGTGTGGTACTCAGCAGATGTTCTTTTGTGATTATGTGACCGATTGTGTAAAAAATGTCTGAACACTGAAAGCCCTTTAGTGCTGATACGCTGTTACCCAGGTACACACTCCTTGCAAGTAAAGCTCATGAGAACTAATATTCTGTGTTTTGAATCTTTATTGAGGTAACAAACTAATATACGATCATTTGAGGTTTCAGATTCTGACGAGGGTACAAAGAGCACCCAATTAAAAACTTTAGTAATGACTTCAGTCTCAAAGGTTTGAGGTTTTTCTCAAAATTTATAACAATTTTCTTATAGTTTTCTACTTTTCTCTGTAAATTTATCTAAATTTGAAACCATTTTCCTCAAAATTGTAAATTCCTCTTGTAAAATTGACTTTTCTTGTTCATTTGAGACATTATATAAATTTGTGGATTATTTTATGGCTAATTTCTGTGTATTTTGTAAAATAATTTTTTTAAAATAAATTTGAAACAGACTGTTGTAATATTTTTTACTTTTTCCTAATGATAATTTACATTTTTGACCATAATTTTGCAGAGCCAGAACAGAACAATAATTTAACTTTGATTTCAAAGAAAAAATATTAATAAAATTGTTCTTAATGAAAAAAAAATTAACTTAAACAACCAGCAGGAAAAACCTCCCTTATTTTGAACTCCAAATGTTGGCATGTTTAGTCTGTCTTAAGGCTCCTGACAGATTAAAGTCACTGACTTTGTGAATTTTGGTCATCTTAATTTGCCAGGTACATAATAATGAACATAAAATTAGTTAATTTATATTAACTGAGGTAAAGGTAAAAACAACTCCTTTTCATTCTTGGCTGAAATAAGAAAAGCAAAAAAATTATAGCTAAGTGACTCTTCCATTATTGCTCCCATTACCTGCGGGTTAAAACCATGATAAATGCCTTCACTGCTTACATACCTCTTCTACTTTTTTCCACGTTTAAAGTACTTTAATAAGCTCATGCTTCTCTCGGACAGTGACGCTAGTAGCGAGACAAACTGACTGGCAACTGGAGCGGTCATGCGGGTGTGGCACTTCTGAACTCCATGTGGATGACGGTCATGTGTGTTGTTCGTGTGTGCACTTGCGGACGTCATTCCTTCATTTTTTTTCTTAAATTTATATTTCCTCATAGAGTGGTGGGAAATTTTCAAGTGTGGCAGGCCGTCACCGGGAAATGTTACCAGAGGAAATCCTATTAATACCACATAATATTCAGACGTACAGTATGTATATAATAAACTTTATAAGCAATATAACTTTTATTTTAAAGGTCAAATTGCTGTTGCAGCCCTCAGCTACTTCTATTTTAGTTGGAGATGGGCAAATTGGGTCTTTGGTTGGCAAAGGTTGCAGACCCCTGCTCTATACCATCCATTAGATTTTTCTGTAATCCTACTAACAAAAAATGTCATCAAAAACAGAAGTCGCTGCACCACAGCAATATGAAAGTGTGGATGATGACGGACCACAGGCATACCCATACCTGTCCTTCCTGGATGGACATCTGCTTTCTCTTGGGGGACATAGTGGCGGAAGAAGCTCAGACGAGTGTGTGGTCTCTGCTGCTCCAACACCAGAGGAATAATGGGTTCTCAACCAGAAGAAGCAGGTAGAGTGTTCACTGTGTGAGAAAAGAAACAATCAAAAGGATGACAACATTTTCCGATGCTATTTTGTCTTTGTTATTAGTAACATTGGATTTTGGCTTTGGAAGGTGAAAACTTGAAAGAGAAAGGTTGTAAATTTATTTGGAAAAGGAAGCAAAGTTAAAAACAAAATAAAATGATTCGCAAATCCTTTAAAACTTATATTCAGTTGAATATACTACAAAGACAAGATGTTTGGGCTACTTCTGGGGGCGCTTCATCATGTGCGACCCTGCAGTCACCCAGTGTACATTTTGTCTTTTAAGTGTTTTTTAACCAGTTTTAATCGGGTTTTTAAACATCGGGTCTACTCAATTTTCATGTTGTCTGTGAGAAAACTTCAGTGATTGAGCAATGCGGTTAATGGGAACACGCGTCAAGTGTTTTGTACTTTATGTGGCGATGCTACTTCTGTGCTTCTCCACCTTTCATGGTGTGGAGTAGGAACGCTGGGCACAGGAGAGAATCACTCTCTGGCTGTGTCTCAGTTCAGGTGTTGCAGCCTTGTAGACCGTGGCCCTGGAGGCCAGAACACTCCAAGGTCGGGTAGGCTGCATCTAAGGCTGATTTTTGGCTGTTAAATGAGACGGTCTAGTCTTTGGAGGACGTACTGTATGTTTGCATGACCACACGCTACCCTGTTGCCAAGCAACCATGACAGCATCAGTTGAGGGTTTTTTTAGCTGACATTTTTGACAGAGAACTTTATTTTTATCTTCATTATTGTATTTTCTTTATTTTTTACTTGAGAATCTTCACCAGACACAGAGAACCACCACAGATAAAATAAGACTTTAACTCATGTTAAAGTCAGCAGGTAAAATTAAGGTAAATTAAAACCACAAAATAAATTAATTTTTATTATTTTAAATGTGTATACCAGCTAGACTGAACTCTAAAATATATTCTTAATTACATGACGAGTAGAAAATATAACAGTTTACTGTTATCATTTCTGACCATTACACTGGTCAACACCAAATTTATTGTCTAAGTTGTTTTTAGCTGATTTAGGACAATTTTGATGCGCTGAATCTAAAAATCACATTGGTTTTGCTCAATCAGGTCAACTTTTTGAATTATGGCCACATGTTTTCTTATGTTTTTGTTTACATGTATGGGTATTTTCACTTTATATGATGCAAAATTCTTTTTACCTCCGCCAAGGAGGTTATGTTTTTGCCGGCGTTTGTCTGTTTGTTTGTTTGTTAGCAATATAACTCAAAAAGTTATGGATGGATTATGATGACATCTTCAGGAAAGGTGTATCATGGCACGGGGAACAGATGATTACATTTTGGTGATGATCTGAGAGTGCACACCTCCACCAAGGGCTTTGTTTGCATTTGTGCAGCAGGATTACACAGAAACTACTGTATGGATTTATGCCGCATTTCCACTAGCCCAGCTTGCCTCTCCTCGCTTCGATTCGCTACGACACGGTTCGGCCTCAGTTGTGTCTCCATTACAGCTGGGTAAAGCTGGGTTAAGCTGGGGTGGGCGGGATTTTTTTTACAGCAAGGCGGCGCCACACTCCCGTGACGTAAAACACGCGACCCAAGCAAAACATAACACATGGAAGCTGTACAAGGCGACTCCTCGGTCTGTGGCTTTTTTCACCGTAAATGCCAAAAAGTGATCACCAGACAAGGGTACAGGCAGCAAGACGAAAACACTCTGGAATAGTACTGCAGCTTCTATGAGAGCCGAAGACGTGAGGATACAAACTAGGTCATATATGACGGTAAGCTATTGGTTGCTAATGCTAGTTTGCTATAAGTATGTCATACTACACTGTAATGTCTGCAAGTTATCGCTGTTAGGTACTAAAATATGTACGCTGTGTGTGTGTTTCAGATGGCTCTGTTGTGGGAAAATTACTGCTTCAAACGGTCGGTCTGGGCGTTCAACACAGCCTGTCACTGATGTCAACACAGCTTCACAAACGATCAGTGGTTATAGAGCTTAAGAATGTCTGTAGAAACGTTTATTTCCTGTGCAGCAAATTGCTCTGATCTGCGTGAAAATCATGGAGAGACTGTTGAGACATCATGGGACATACCTGCTCCAACAGCACTGAGTCTGAGGTGGTGTCGTAGCAAAAAATGATCAGCTGACACAACTTCATCGCCAGGTTAACAACTATATTAGCCACAAAATATATATTCAAAAAGTAAACAGTACTGAGTTAGGTATAATAAGATATATTTGACAGTTATGATGCATTTTAGGCCAAAACAAACTTGATCTAGGATTAAAAGCAATTAAAATAATGCAATCACAAGGTTACATGGAAAATGCTTGATTTACTAGATATATGTACTGTAGAAATATACAGTATATTCTCTGCATCAACAATGTACTATACATGCATTCATGTAGTATTGTACTGACAATAAACCTGTGAAGTTTTTGCAGATGTCTCTTTTTTTATATGTGAAGGTTATCACCATGTGACATAAATTTAATACTGACAGATTGGAAAAGCTGTCTAAGAACAATCCAGCAGTTTGAGAAATCACTTTTGGTTTGGTGTAAGTCTGTCAACAGGATTATGAACCATAAAGCAGTTTGTGTTAAAATGTTAAATCCCATTAAACTCTAACCCAAAGGTGTTCAATCATGTGTCATGGAGGGCCAAGACCCTGCAGGTTCTCTCTTCTACCCAGTCTCTTCAGCAGGTGTTTTCACTGATCTGCAGTCAGTGGAAGAAGTTCAGTGGAATCTGCTGTTGAAGACATTGTTTGGAGGTAAAGCCTGCAGGGTCTTGGCCCTCCATGGCACATGATTGGACACCCCCGCCCAAACCCATTATGATGAAGAACAGATGCTAATATGGCCCGGAATTCCTCCATATACTGGTACTATCACTAAAGGTCGGGGAACAGGGAGATGCTGAAGTCCGTACAGAGGGAGCTGAGGAGAAAGATCAGAGAAGGCAAGGACAGCTTCAGGAAGAAGATGGAGGACAAGCTGCAACAGAGCGACATCAGCGGGGTCTGGAGAAACCTTAAAACCATCTCTGGGCTCCAGAATACCTCCCCCCAGGCCACGGGGGCAGGGAGTGGGCGAACAATCTGAATCTGTTTTTCAATAGGTTTGACCAACCGCCCTCCCCCCTGACTGCACAACAACCACTGCTGCCTCTAAAGAAATCAAGTCCTGCTGCCCACTCCCCACTCCACCAACACCCCCCAACTCCCAACACACAGCCCCCCAACCTGACCCTGACCAAGACCCAGGTGAGGACGGAGCTGAGGAAGATCAAGGCGAGGAAGGCGTCGGGACTGGACGGCATCAGCGCAAAGCTCCTCAAGTCCTGTGCAGACCAGCTGTGTGGGATTGTGGCGTACATCTTCAACCTGAGCCTGAAGCTGGGGAGGGTACCACAGCTGTGGAAAACATCTTGTGTGGTACCTGTACCAAAAACTTCCCACCCCAAAGACCTGAACAGCTACAGACCGGTGGCCTTGACGTCCCACTTGATGAAGACCCTGGAGAGACTGCTCCTTGCTCACCTCCGCCCCCTGGTGGGACCAGCGATGGATCCACTCCAGGTCGCCTACCAGCATGGCATTGGGGTGGAGGATGTGGTGATCTTCCTCCTTCACCGTTCTCTGTCCCACCTGGAGAAGCCCGGGAATGCGGTGAGGATCATGTTCTTTGACTTCTCCAGTGCTTTCAACACCATCCAACCGATGATCCTGAAGGACAAGCTGCTGCGCGCAGGGGTGGACCAGCACCTGTCATCATGGATCCTGGACTACCTCACGAACCGGCCTCAGTTTGTGAGAACCCAGGACTGTGTGTCCGACACGATCATCGGTAGCATGGGGAACCCCCAGGGAACGGTGTTGGCTCCCTTCCTGTTCACTCTTTATACTGCGGACTTCTCACACAACACAACTCACTGCCATCTACAGAAGTTCTCTGATGACTCTGCGATCGTTGGCTTCATCTCCAATGGAGATGAAGCTGAGTACAGAGGGCTTATCCAGGACTTCGTGGACTGGTGCCATCGGAACTGCCTCTAGATCAACGCGAGGAAAACTAAGGAGCTGGTGGTGGACTGCCGCAGGCAAGGACAACCCCTCACAGCACCAGTAAATATACAGGGAACAGACATTGAGATGGTGACATCCTACAAGTACCTGGGTGTTCTTCTGAACAATAAACTAGACTGGTCACACAATACTGACGCACTCTACAAGAAGGGACAGCGCAGGCTGTTCCTACTGAGGAGACTCAGGTCTTTTGGTGTACAAGGGGCGCTGCTGAAGACATTCTATGACACGGTGGTGGCATCAGCCATCGCTTTTGGAGTGGTCTGCTGGGGCAGTGGCATTACCGCAGCCGATAGGAAGAGACTGAACAAACTGATCAAGAAAGCTAGTCTGTCCTGGGACAGCGCCTTGACCCAGTGGAGGAGATAAGAGAGAGAAGGACGGTGGCTAAACTGTCATCTCTGCTGGAGTCCAAGTTCCACCCTATGCAGGACATACTGAATGCACTGAGGAGCTCATTTAGCAGCAGACTACATCATCCCAGGTACACAACCGAGAGGTTTCGCAGGTCCTTCCTACCAACGGCTGTCAGACTGTACAACCTAAGCAGGGCTGCTCACAAAGATAGCAAAAAGACGTAACAACCTAATAGTTTTGAATGCAAAAGATGCAACAGACTTACACAATGGTCCCCTCCGGCATACAACTAGGAAAATACCGGTCGCTATGGAGGGTGAGAATATGTATGGGCACATAATCATACCATGTGGGATAACTAAGTAGACGGTTGTGCTGTTTCATCCCATCTAGCAACAATGCTCTGCACTGTGTGTGTTTATATATTTACATATTTATTCCATCTAGCTACAATGCTCTGCACTGGGTGTGTTTATATTTATATATCTATATATTTATTCCATCTAGCTACAATGCTCCGCACTGTGTGTTTATATATCTACATATTATTCCATCTAGCTACAATGCTCCGCACTGTGTGTGTTTATATATTTACATATTTATTCCACCTAGCTGCAATGCTCCATACTGTGGGTGTTTATATATCTACATATTTATTCCATCTGGCTACAATGCTCCGCACTGTGTGTTTATATACTCATATATTTATTCCATCCAGCTACAATGCTCTGCACTGTGTCTGTGTGTATATATATATATATATATATATATATATATATACGTATATATATATATATATATATATATATTTATAGTAATATGTACATACACTACCGTTCAAAAGTTTGGGGTCACCTCAGACAATTTTGTGTTTTCCATGAAAAGTCACACTGTAGGAGCATGCTCAAATAACGAGGCTGAGTTTCAGTCATAAACCAGCTTTATTTGACAGAACACAAGCTCCTAGCATTCTCAAAGCAGGAAAGAGAAAGAATCATATCTCCACACCCCTTTTATACATTTCCAGCATCAGGATTCAAGCCACATGGTGTCTTCAGTAAACATACAGTTACAAAGCATCCCTTTGAAGCTTCACCCATTGTCTCTCATCTCCTGATGAACCGGAATTCCCTCCGGGGCATCTTCTGTGGGACAAAGAGACAAATCTCGCACTTCCTTGTCATCTACTGCAGATTCGAGTCCTCTTGTCCTTGCAGACGTGACACCCCACAAAACACATACAGTCCTGTCTCTGTGGCAACGTGAGCCCACAATGTGTGTCGGCCACAACACTTTTATTTACCACCATGAGTTGTAAAATGAATAGAAAATATAGTCAAGACATTGACAAGGTTAGAAATAATGATCTGTATTTGAAATAATATTTTTTTTCCTTCAAACTTTGCTTTCGTCAAAGAATCCTCCATTTGCAGCAATTACAGCATTGCAGACCTAACATGATTGCACAAGGGTTTTCTAATCATCCATTAGCCTTCTGATGCAATGAGCAAACACATTGTACCATTAGAACACTGGAGTGATAGTTGCTGGAAATGGGCCTCTATACACCTATGTAGATATTGCACCAAAAACCAGACATTTGCAGCTATAATAGTCATTTACCACATTAGCAATGTATAGAGTGTATTTCTGATGAGTTTAAAGTTATCTTCATTGAAAAAAAGTGCTTTTCTTTCAAAAATAAGGAAATTTCTAAGTGACCCCAAACTTTTGAACGGTAGTGTATGTATATTAGCTGCTGTTGCTTTTTTTTTTGTTTTTTTTTCTTGCCTTCTGATTGTTGCTCTGAGTGTTGCTATCCCTGTGCTGTTGCAATCCTGGAATTTCCCCATTGTGGGACTAATAAAGGCTTATCTTATCTTATCTTATCTTATCTTAAAGTGTGCAGGGTCTTCTGTGGTGGCACATCCAACAACACAGTCTTCCGTTAATAAAATAATTGTTTTGGTTTCTTTTTTCTTAAAAATGAGCCATTATTTTCAAAGTCACCGATATATGGTTTGTACTGTTTACTCTTTTCCCACCAGTGTCTTAACAGACAAAATAGAAAATCATGATGCAAACACATAAGTCACTAAATTGTTTATTACATTCAGCAGCAAATTCCAGATTATTCAGAATGTGCAAAATTCAAACTGTAAAAAAAAAAAAAAGAAACTGGAATGGGTCACACACGCCAGCCACACTGCCTCACTGAGAAGCAACTGGATCGGCCTCTCATACTGGTCCTGGTTCAGCAGATCTTCAGCCTGCATCTCTGTAAATAGTGAGGCAAGGTCCGGTTTGGGTGGATCGTTTCCCTCTTGCCTAGACAAAAGACAGAAATGGGTGGTGGTTAGTTAAAGCAAGTTTAAAACATATTTGGGAAACACACTTGTTGCTAAAAGCCAGTGGTGGAATGTGAATGAATGAATGAATCTTTATTTCGGATAGATTAAAAGTAAAGATTAAAAGAAAATAGAATAATATAACAAAGGGGAAAAAAATCTAACAAGGTCAAATTAAACAATAACTCCTCTGATTTTACAGTTCAACATAGGTTATCTGAAATGGGTGATGGCTGAAGCTGCAGCTTATATTGCCCACCCATATTCCATCCAAGAATTCAAAAGAAAAACAAAACTGGAGCGATTACAATTTGAATGTGACAATAAAGTACTTCGTTGTTGTATTTAACCACAATTTTCATCTAGCTGCACTTCACTATGGTAGATTTTACAAGGGCTGCGTTACATTTAAAATCATCTGTTTTTACTGAGGCCTCAGCAATCAGAATAAATTAATACATTCACTTGAATGGAATCTAGTACTTTAACTGAGTGTGCATCACCGAGTATGGAGTCGCTCAGTCAAAATATGGAGTTTTTATCAATAAAAGTTTGTCTTGTCTGTAAAAGTGTCTCTTCTTGCCCTGGCTTCATGTGTGGGCTATGTTTTGTACTTGTATTGCTAAAATATAAAATGATGCACTACAACGGGTCTCAAATATTTGTAATGTGTCCTATTACTGCATGAGTTTATTGATGATAGACTATAAACTACACATATAAACTAAATTATATTGATGACTGAACAACTCCCATTCCCCAAAAGATACAGTTATGAACATAACTCACAAAGGATCACACTGTGGCGGCATGAGATAATAGGCAGAGAACTGAGAGTTTTTGAGGGAGTTTATTAATCATACCGCCATCACAGAACTCACCCCAGCGCCGTGCAGGCGCGCCAGAGCGAGCTCTCAGGCTCTCGTGAGGAGACACAGAATGCGTGCCGTCAGAAGTGGTGGTCTGAGAGAGAGAGAGAGTTACAGAGCGATGCAGTTTAAATACCCAGTTACAGACAATACATGAAAGGCACATTAGCATCACAATACAGAGCAGGAAGCCATGAACACCTGCATTTGAGTCACACATATCAAGAGGATACTGGCGCCTGAACTAGACAAAGAGAGGCTGCCTATTGATCTCAATACACACATCTCATTGTTCTGCTAATTGCCCCAGCTGAGCGCTCTGCTTGTCCGTAGACTGTGGGGGTCACCCACAGTACTCCCCCCCAGAGGGCTCAGCGGGAAGTTGAGGCCTCGATAGTCCGGCTTTGGAAGCGAGCTGCGGGGAAGGCTCTGTGCTGAGGAGGTGGAGGGAGGGGGGTGGGGATAGCAAGTGCCGGCCCAGGACGGCAAAATTGTTTGGGCCGCGCAAAAATTGCCTGTGGATCCGCGATGTTGAGGGGCTGTCCCGTTGAACGTGGCGGAGGTCCACAGCGGCTGTGCGAAGAAAAATTTGTCTCTGACTCCTCTCGCGGCTATGAAGAAAAACAGGAGCTGCAAGGCTGCGTAGCGGCTGTGAGAAAAAAGGAGCTGCAGCCGTGTGAGGGACTTGGCGTGTTGGCTTTAGGTGCGAGTGCGCAGCCCTAAAGTCCTCGGGGACAGCTGACGGCTGAATTCCCTTGTGCGCCGTGGCTGAGACCCGTACAAAATCCTGTGAGCGAGCTGTGTGCGTGCTTCAGGTGTGTGAGCAGCCCTGAAGGTTCTGTGTGCAGCGGCGAAGGACAATGGCGGTCTGTGTGGAGCCAGTATTGTCCCGTGCAGGGTGCGCTCTCCTTATAACCCCCCGGTGTGCGTGTGGGGTTCGGTGCTTGGCAGGTCCGCTGTAGAGGCGAGTCAGGGTCAGGGAGCTTGCTGGAGATCAGCGTAGTCGGCGCCGATGGTCATCCCTGTTCAGGTTGTTGCTGTAGTTTGGTCATGGTGCGGTCAGGTCCACGCACTGCGTTCTCCGTCGGCCCTGGAGGTCGCCGTCGTGGAGAGAGGACGAGGTGCGTGCGCTCTCGTGTGGAGGAGCTGTGAGAGCGGCCGGTCCCAGCGTGGATGTGCAGATCTCAGGCGTGCAGATCTCACCATGAAGCTTTCTGCAGCTTTCCCGGTCATGGGTGATCTCTGGAGAGTTTTGCCTGGTGGTGGCTCTGCGTCGAGGTCTCCCTGTAGCAGAAGGGAGGGCAGATCATTTGCGTCAGGCTGCTGCGTTCGCTTGTCGTCGGAGAGTCACCGCCGGGGGCTGCCAGTGTGTTCTTTTCTTGGTTGGGTCACCAGTGTGGCTGTCCAGACCAGAAGGTTGCGTTGCACAAAGCGTGTGCTTTCTCGGGGTCACCAATGTGGCGGCATGAGATAATAGGCAGAGAACTGAGAGTTTTTGAGGGAGTTTATTAATCATACCGCCATCACAGAACTCACCCCAGCGCCGTGCAGGCGCGCCAGAGCGAGCTCTCAGGCTCTCGTGAGGAGACACAGAATGCCTGTCGTCAGAAGTGGTGGTCTGAGAGAGAGAGAGAGTTACAGAGCGATGCAGTTTAAATACCCAGTTACAGACAATACATGAAAGGCACATTAGAATCACAATACAGAGCAGGAAGCCATGAACACCTGCATTTGAGTTACACATATCAAGAGGATACTGGCGCCTGAACTAGACAAAGAGAGGCTGCCTATTGATCTCAATACACACATCTCATTGTTCTGCTAATTGCCCCAGCTGAGCACTCTGCTTGTCCGTAGACTGTGGGGGTCACCCACAACACAAGTGATCTGACAAAAAAATAAATACATTAACAAGCGGTTTATTTTACAGTTGATGTGCCAGTCATTTTCAATTATTCTGTAATTAACATTCACACAATCAAATAAATCTCAGTTCAGTCCCTTTTATATCAAGAGGAAATTGTGCTACTTTGGTTTTGACACTTTACCTATAAAAGCAAAGGATTTCAGTACTTTCCACAGTGGCGAGGTCCGTTGTGGGGCGGCTGCTTTTCCTTTCCTCCTGCCTAGACGAACGACAGAAATGGATTGTGGTTAGTTAAAGCAAGTTCAACACATATACAGGCAAATCTCAAAAATTAGAGTACCATGAAAAAGTTCAATATTTTTGTCACTCATTTCTGAAAGTGAAACCCATATATAGATTCATTACAGGGACAGTGATGCATTGCAAGTGTTTATTCTAATATTGATGATTATGGCTACAGCCCATATTAACCAACACCTCAGCGGCCAACATTTATATTTAAAAACTATTTTTTTAAAGTTAATTTTATGTAATATTCTACTTTTTTGCCAAATTGAATTTGTGGTTACAAATTTACAAATAAAATATACAATATACAAGCATGCCATATATGTGCCTTAAATATGCACCATATAACCCCCCCCCCAAACGTTCAAATAAGGACAAGTTACACTTCAAATGCATAGAAACATGACACCCCCACACAGAACAAGAGAGAAAAAAACTTGGCACAACAGATCACATGTCCCACTGCTTGGGCTTCAATTCTCTGCCATATCTGCTGTGAGCAGGTCTCGCTCTGCCTGTGGCTGTCTGCTGCGTCTGTGAAGTAGAATCATTAACACATCGTCGTGAAAGCTTAGCAGAGCGTCTTCCGGGTGGCCTGCCGCGGCGGGGGGCTCTGGCCAACTGTACTGGGTCGTCAGCTAACACAAAAGCGGGTTTGAGTCTGTTAATGCAGACTAAGTCCCTCCTGTCTCCCAAATCGAGCAAAAAATGCTTTTCCCCGGTTTCTAACACTCTGAACGGTCCATCGTAAGGTGGCCTTAAACCTAACCTCTGTGCGTCGTGTCTAACAAAGACAAATTCTGCATTCTTTAAGGTTTTGGGCACAAAAACACGTGGAAAACTGTGATGAACGGGACCGGGGAGGGTGTGTGACCCCGCGTCGCTCTGCAGCAGCTGAGCGGGGAGGTGCTCCGGAGCAGGGTTCTCAGGGAGGAAATCTCCCGGTAACCGGAGGGGTTGGGCGAAAACGAGTTCGGCCGGAGAGGCTTGCAAATCCTCTTTAGGTGCTGAACGCAACCCTAATAAAACCCATGGGAGCTTATCAACCCAATTTGTGTCCGTGAGAGCCGCTCTGAGGGCTGCTTTCAATGACCGGTGGAAGCGCTCGCACAAACCGTTGGCCTGGGGGTTATACGCAGTCGTGCGATGAATTTTCACCCCCAGGCTGAGTGCCATGGACGACCAGAGCTCGGAAACAAACTGGGGTCCTCTGTCAGACGTTATGTCTGACGGGATACCAAAACGTGCGACCCAAGTTGTTAAAAAGGCACGTGCAACATCTACCGCTGTGGTTGCCGCCAGAGGGACCGCCTCTGGCCAGCGCATGGTGCGGTCTACCATGGTTAAAAGGTGTGTGAACCCCTGGGACAGCGGAAGAGGTCCTACTAAGTCGATATGCACATGATCAAAGCGTTTGGCTGGGATGTGAAAAGGTTCTAGAGGGGCTCGTGTGTGTTTGTGTACCTTTGCTCTTTGACACGCAGCGCAGGCTGCAGCCCACTCTTTGACTTGTTTATACAGCCCCGGCCAAACAAACTTCTCTCCTACCATTTTGATAGACGTGCGGACGCCCGGGTGTGCCAGTGAATGTATTAAGTCAAAAACACGGCGACGCCACGCAGCCGGGACCATGGGACGGGGACGCCCCGTGGAGGTATCGCAGATTAGGGAGGGCATGCCTCTTTGAAGCACCCTGTGCTCCAGCCTTAGCCCTGTTGGCCCAGACTGGAGCGCGCGCACGTCCACGTCGCCAACCTGTTCAGCGGCCATGGCTGCATAATCTAACCCGACGCAGACCGGGGCTGTGAGCGCTTCCGCGCCGCAAGCCTGACCTAGGTCTGCAGCCGCCGAATCTGCCCCCTGGGGGCCTGTCGCCGCAACTGCACGCGAGAGGCAATCAGCCACTACATTGTGTTTACCCGCTACGTGTTGAATGTCAGTGGTAAACTCCGAAATTGCAGCCAGCTGCCTCTGTTGTCGGCCCGACCAAGGCTCTGAAACCTTAGCCATTGCAAAAGTTAAGGGTTTATGGTCCACGAACGCGGTAAAACGGCACCCTTCCAACCAGAACTGGAAGTGGCGGATGGCCAAATGCAGGGCCAAAAGCTCCCTGTCAAACGCGCTGTATTTACGCTCACTATCGCGCAACGTTTTGCTGAAAAACGCGAGTGGTTGCCAGCATCCTGCCACCAGTTGCTCGACAACCGCTCCCACTGCCACGTCGGAGGCGTCTGTGGTTAGCGCCATGCGAGCTGCTGGCACCGGGTGTGCCAATAACGCAGCGTTCGCGAGGGCTGATTTGACCTGTGAAAAAGCGCGCTCCCGATCCGGGGACCACTCGACCTTAGATGCAGGTTTTTGTTTCTTTAATGCCGCGTACAATGGATGCATGAGCCATGCCGCGTTTGGGAGGAAACGGTTATAAAAATTGACCATCCCCAAAAATTCCTGCAGCACCTTAACCGTCTGCGGTTGGGGGAAATCCGTTATCGCGCGCACTTTATCTGGCAGCGGGACCGCGCCTTCTGGCGACACGCGGTGTCCCAAAAAATCGATTTTCGCTACCCCGAATTGGCACTTCGCTGGGTTAATGATCAGCCCGTGTTCTGTGAGCCTCTGAAAAACGGCTGTGAGATGGCTTTCGTGCTCGGCCTCGGACGCGCTGGCTACCAAAATATCATCCAAATAAGCGAACACGAAAGGGAGGTCACGCAGCACTGCATCCATCATGCGTTGGAACGTCTGCGCGGCGCCCTTGAGGCCGAAAGGCATGCGCAAAAACTCGAAAAGCCCGAAAGGGGTTATAACTGCCGTTTTGGGTATGTCCTGCGCACGGACTGAAACTTGGTGATAACCACGCACCAAATCTATTTTGGAAAAGATGCGCGCCCCCGCTAAATGCGCCGAAAAATCCTGGATGTGCGGAATCGGATAGCGGTCGTGGGCTGAAGCATTATTTAATCTGCGGAAATCGCCGCAAGGGCGCCACGAGCCGTCAGCCATGGGGAGCCTGTGCAGGGGTGACGACCAGGCGCTGTTCGAACGCCGGACTATACCCAGTTTTTCAAAGTTGGCGAATTCCTCGCGCGCGATGGCCAGTTTAGCTGGGTCCAACCGCCGAGCTTTTGCAAAAACAGGGGGGCCCGAGGTACTTATGAAATGCTCGACCCCGTGTTTGGCAACTGACGCTGAAAATGTAGGGACCGTGAGTGCTGGAAACTGGTTGAGTAATGCATGAAACTTACCACCCGCAGCTGTGACATTGGAATGTGCAGAAGGCAGGGCCACCCGAGCTGTGCAGGAGATAGAGTAGAAAGACAGTGCATTTACAATACGTCTATTAGTAAAGTCAACTAACAAACTGTTTGAGCACAAAAAGTCAGCACCTAACATGTTGTTGTTAACTGCAGCAACAACGAAGGTCCACTCGAAGGTGCGCCCGTGGAGGGACAGGCGGAGCGTCTTCTCCCCATAGGTTTTGATCGTGGAGCCGTTCGCCGCTAACACCAGGGGGCCGCTGGCCGGCGCCAGGGTGTCCGCGTAGGTAGGCTTGACAAAACTCAGCTGGGAGCCTGTGTCCACCAGGAATTCTTTCCCAGAATTCGCGTCCGTCACGAAAAGCAGCCTGTTCTTCGTGCCGAGAGTCGCAGCTGCTACCGGCTCCCGGACTTGGCGTTTCCCTGGCGCTGATACCGGCACGGTGGGACACATCTGTGGGCTTTCTCGGCGAAATGTCGATGGTAGAAGCAGAGGGCGTTGTCAGCTCCGCTTCTCCTGGTCTCTGCCGCTGCTGCCGTCAGTGGATCCGGTGTCGCAGCCTCTGGTCTCCCTCCTTCTCGCAAAGGGGCGGTCATCTCTGCTGCTGCCGTCGTGGCCGCGCGCCGTCTATGGGAGTCGACAAGGCGTTGCGCCACCTGTCCCAGCTCGTGGTAGTCGCGGTTGACAAGCGGCTGCGAGCTGGCCAGGGTGACTCTCACTGCTGGTGGGAGCGTTCTGAGGAAGAGGTGGGCGAAGATAAGATATATCCAAGATGGCGCCCACAGCGGTCGACATGGTGCTTCGCTGCGCTCTTTGTTTGTTTTTGTTTGTCAATTGTGTGTCTGCTTGCACTTATACCCGTGAAGAACTTCTAAATATCAGGACTTTCACCCCCACGGACCTCCTCCCAGTTTTTCTAGCCCCTGCCGCTGATCTGGTTTATTGTTTGACTCGGAAAGTGAGACGGCGGAAGAGAGGAAGACGAGCGAGCGCTCTCGTACGACTTCGCAGGAGAGGCTCGCGAACGGCGCTGCCTGGCATATTTCTGTCCAATACCAACTCTCTCTCTAACAAGGTGGATGAACTGAGACTGCTGATGCGTTTTAAGGACCTCGCCTCCTCAGCTGTCCTCTGCTTTACTGAGACCTGGCTCCGGGAAAATATACCGGACAGCGCGCTGCGCCTCGACGGCTTTCAGCTCTTCCGTGCTGATCGTGACACAGAGCTTTCCGGCAAGACCACAGGAGGTGGTGTCTGCTTCTACATCAACTGCAGCTGGTGCTCTGATGTAACGGTAATTTCCAAACACTGTTCTCCTGCCTTGGAATTTCTTGTTATCAATTGCAAGCCCTTCTATTCCCCGCGGGAGTTTGCTTCTTTCATAATGATCGCTGTGTACGCCCCTCCCGACGCCTCCCTCCCGACGCGGACACGCGCGAAGCTCAGCGCGTGCTCGCGGATCACATTCAACACACAGAGCGGAGTTTTCCAGACTCGCTGATTATTGTGGCTGGCGACTTTAATCAGTGCAATCTGAGCCACAATCTCCCCCACTACAAACAGTTTATTAAATGCCCCACCAGAGGATTAAACACACTGGATCACTGTTACACCACAGTGAAAGACGCATATCGCGCTGTCCCTCGAGCTGCGCTGGGATTATCTGATCACGTGATGGTTCACCTCATTCCCACATACAGACAGAGATTGAAGCTCACTAAACCTGTTGTGAGCACTACGAAGATACGGACCAGTGATGCTGAGGAGAAGCTGGAAACGTGCATGGAAATATCTGACTGGGGCATGCTTAAAGGAGCCACGCATGATCTGGATGAGTACACGGACACTGTGAACTCATATATCCACTTTTGTGAAGAGAACATTCTTCCATCACGCACCAGGGTGAGTTACTCTAATGACAAACCCTGGTTCACAGCTAAGCTCAGACAGATCAGGAAGGAGAAGGAAGCAGCGCTGAAAAGTGGAGACAGGGACTGCTACAGGGAGGTTAAATACCGGTTTAACAGAGAGCTGAAGAGGGCTAAATCTCTATACTCAGAGAGACTCCAGCAGCAGTTCACTGCTAATGATTCGGCTTCCGTGTGGAGAGGACTGAGGCAAATCACCAACTATCGACCTAAGGCTCCTAAAGGTCAGGATGACAAAGCCCTTTGTCAGAGACTGTCCCAACACTATGCCCGTTTTGACACCTCGTCATCTGTGTCCAACTCCCCCCCTCCCTCCAGCTCCACAGCCTCCACATTCCCTACTTCTTTTAAGGCACACCCCCCCTCCTCCCCCCCTCCCCTTATCATCAGTGAGCAGGATGTGCTCAAACAGTTCTCCAGACTGAACCCGCGCAAGGCCCCCCGGCCCAGACGGCGTGTCTCCCTCCACCCTGAGACTCTGTGCGAAACAGCTGGCTCCTGTATTCACAGACATTTTTAACACCTCCCTTAAGTTATGCCACGTGCCGTCCTGCCTCAAATCCTCCACCATCATCCCTGTCCCCAAGAAGCCACGGATCACTGGACTTAATGACTACAGACCTGTAGCGCTCACCTCTGTAGTCATGAAGTCCTTTGAGCGCCTGGTCCTGTCCCACCTCAAGTCCATCACCACCCCTCTCCTGGACCCGCTGCAGTTTGCCTACCGAGCCAACAGGTCTGTAGACGATGCAGTCAACCTGGCCCTCCACTCCATCCTGCAGCACCTGGACTCCCCGGGAACCTACGCCAGGATCCTGTTTGTGGACTTCAGCTCCGCATTCAACACCATCCGCCCCGCTCTGCTCCGGGACAAGCTGTCCCTGCTAAACGTGCCTGACTCCCTCTGCAGGTGGATCATCGACTTCCTGACGGACCGGAGGCAGCATGTGCGGCTGGGAAAGACTGTCTCAGACTATACTAGCATCAGCACCGGATCACCCCAGGGCTGTGTACTTTCCCCCCTACTCTTCTCCCTTTACACCAACTCCTGCACCTCCAGCCACCAGTCTGTCAAGTTGATCAAGTTTGCGGACGACACCACCCTCATCGGGCTCATCTCCAACGGCGACGAGTCCGCCTACAGGAGAGAGGTGGCCCAGCTGGCGTCCTGGTGCAGCAATAACAACCTGCAGCTGAACGCTCTGAAGACAGTGGAGATGATTGTAGACTTCAGGAAAGTCACTACTCCTCTGCCCCCCCTCACCCTCTCAGGCTCTCCCATCACCACTGCTGCCACTTCCTAGGCACTACCATCACCAGGGACCTCAAATGGGAGCTGACCATCAGCTCACTCATCAAAAAAGCCCAGCAGAGGATGTTCTTCCTGCGGCAGCTGAGGAAGCTCAAGCTACCCACCAAGATGTTAGTGCAGTTCTACACAGCCATCATCGAGTCCATCCTCACCACCTCCATAACCGTGTGGTACGCAGGAGCCACTGCCAGGGACAGACTAAGGCTGCAGCGCGTCGTGCGCACTGCTGAGAAGGTGATCGGCTGCAAGCTCCCATCTATCCAGGATCTGTACATCTCCAGGACCCGGAGGCGTGCTGGCCGGATCATAGCCGATCCCTCACACCCTGGTCACGTACTGTTTGCCCCCCTCCCCTCTGGTAGAAGACTTCGGTCCATCCAGACTAAAACCTCCCGTCACATGAACAGCTTCTTCCCCTCTGCCATCAGACTGCTGAACACTAAGTGACTTATTGACTCTCGTGCACCATGTACAGCAGCTCAACCAGACTCATGTCAATCATCACTGTTTTCTTCCTGCATTACCGACTGCACTATATAGTTCTCCACAGTATCTGCTGCTGGCTAATATATATTTTAACTGTTGACCAGTATCACTTAATCTTATCCTACACTTTATTACATGTATAGTTTATTTCTCTTATCTTATCATGTTTAATGTTGCAGCATTGTACCGAGACAAATTCCTAGTTTGTGTACTACATGAACAATGGCAATAAACCTGATTCTGATTCTGATTCTGATTCTGATTCTGATTCTGAAGATAAAACTGTCGTCATCCTCGCCTCTCAGGCTCATCATCTTTGCCATCAGATCCGCTGGCCTGTCTGCTTCTCCCTCTGTCAGCGCCAGGAGCTTCTCTGCTCGCTCTTCCCGCGAGGGAGTGAAGGCTCGGATGAGGGCAGCTTTCAGTGTGCCATACTTGTTGTCTTGGGGCGGGTGGTTGGTCAGGCTCTCCACCCGTTGCACTGTGAGGCTGTCCAGCTTTGCGACGACATGGTAGAACCTCGTTGTATCCGCTGAGATTCCCCGAAGGTGGAATTGCGCCTCCACAGTGGTAAACCAGGAGCGCGGGTTATGTTGCCAGAAGTCGGGCAGCTGTAGCATGGTAGCTGCGTTAACCCGGTTGGCTCCTGAAGAGTCCGGTACGGAAAGCTCGCCATCACCGGCCATAGGTAGTCGTAGGTCACCAGTGTAGAAGATGCCTTACAAACGAGACTGAGTTTATTTCTCAGGAAAGCTTTATTGGAAGTCACATCTTCTATCATCAAAGTTCTCAGCAGAAAAGAGACAGAACCAACTTTCCTCACAGCTTTTATACACCAGAGATACTAAACCCCCACATCAAGTATCTCACACCTTCACCCCACAGAAGCTCAGTAAACACATGAACCCACAGTCACATATAGCCTCCGAGACTTGCTGGCGCCTCTGTCTCCTTCTCCACCTCGGGGGCTCCCGTTGGGACATTGTCTCTGACTTCCGTCTTCCCCAGCACCCACCTCCTAGCCGAGGTCCCTGCTGGGGCATTGTTCCTTTGGACGTTTGCTCTGTAGGGTCTGCACCGTCATGCCTACTGGATGCATGTGGGGGAGAATGCGTACCATACAAGCATGCCATATATGTGCCTTAAATATGCACCATACCAGCACCTTTTATGGAAAATACACAGAATAGGTGTGTGAGTCTATTCTGATGCTTTAGAAAATTATATGAATGACTTTATAAATCACTGATTTGAAAAAGCACTTTTAATATGTTGAGATTTCGGCTCCTGTGGTGCACTTGACCTGCATGCACAATATAAACACTGAGGGAGGGTAAACCCTGGCATGTGGAAACACATTCTAGCATTGAAGTGCACACAATTTAATGCGCAGCACCAAAGTGCAATACGTACACAAACCAGGACTTTAACCAGGATTAACATATTTCATCGTTTTGCTCTCACAAGCGAATACTTAGGACAAAACAAGCGCGAATCAGCAGTTGGCTACTAGCTAGCTACTAGCTAACACTCGTAAGCCAGCACAGGACGGCGCTGTATCGCTCAAAAAAAGTGAGCTTACCACCAGCAGGGTAAGCGAACAGATGCACATTATTACAAATCACTCACCATCGATGGTTCTGTCACGTTCGTCTTCAGCTTGTCCGTAGTCCGGTTCTATGCTGGGCTGCATCTGTATCAGTGCGGGTCGCTCCTCTCACTGTGGATCTGCCACCAAGCAGAGAAAATCCCGCACCTCTTCGTTGGACCACGGTGTAGATTTCTGCAAAACCTACAACGCTGTCTGTATTAATATCGTATTTACTCCGTGACCGAGTTAGTCCGTGAAATATTGCAAATGGCGGTTGTGTAAATTCCACTGAAGACGGAAGCTTTCGTGACGTTACGCCCTGACCAATCAGTGGCTCGCAGTCTGCTGACGTCACATCTCGGCTCGACTCAGCACAGTTGTACCCTGGCCTCAAGCGGAGACAAAAATCGTAACTGTTAACCGGTGCTGGGTACAGTGGAAAAGGCTAGAAAGCGAGTAGAGTCGAGTCGAGTAAGGCCAAAGTGATACTAGTGGAAAAGGGCCTTTAGATGAAATTTTCACCAGAATTGGCTCTTGGGCTAGAGGGGAAACCATTACATTTTAAGATAAGATAAGATAAGCCTTTATTAGTCCCACAACGGGGAAATTCCAGGATTGCAACAGCACAGGGATAGCAACACTCAGAGCAACAATCAGAAGGCAAGAAAAAACAAGCAAGCAAGAGCAGCTAATATACATATGTACATATTACTATAAAATATATATATACACACACACACACACACAGACACACAGTGCAGAGCATTGTAGCTGGATGGAATAAATATATGAATATATGAACACACAGTGCAGAGCATTGTAGCTAGATGGAATAAATATGTAAATATATAAACACCCACAGTATGGAGCATTGCAGCTAGGTGGAATAAATATGCAAGTATATAAACACACACAGTGCGGAGCAATGTAGCTAGATGGAATAATATGTAGATATATAAAAACACAGTGCGGAGCATTGTAGCTAGATGGAATAAATATATAGATATATAAATATAAACACACCCAGTGCAGAGCATTGTAGCTAGATGGAATAAATATGTAAATATATAAACACACACAGTGCAGAGCATTGTTGCTAGGTGGGATGAAACAGCATAACCGTCTATTTAGTTATCCTACATGGTATTATTATGTGCCCATACATATTCTCACCCTCCATAGCGACCGGTATGTTCCTAGTTGTATGCCGGAGAGGACCATTGTGTAAGTCTATTGCATCTTTTGCATTCAAAAAACTATTAGTTTGTTACGTCTTTTTGCTATCTCTGCGAGCAGCCCTGCTTAGGTTGTACAGTCTGACAGCCGTTGGTAGGAAGGACCTACGAAACCTCTCGGTTGTGCACCTGGGATGATGTTTTCGGAGATGATCTGAGAATGCATACCTCCACCAAGGCTCTTATATCCTCACAGACTGTTAGCAACAATACTTCAAAACTACTGGATGGATTTGGATGAAATTTTCACCAGAAGTGGTTCTTGGCCTACACACGAACCCATTACATTTTGGGGGTGATCCATGACTGTATACCTCCACCAAGGCTCAATCTTCTTGCAGTGGTTTAGTAGGATTATGTAAAAACTACGAGGTGGATTTTGCTGAAATTTTAACCACAGATGGTCCTTGGCCTGCAGACGAACCCATTACATTTTGGAGCTGATCTGTGAGTGCATACCTCTACCAAGGCCCACTCTTGCAGTGTATGGTGGGATGGAGGCGGGGAGATACAAACAGATGGATGGACAAAGGGAGGGAAGGAAGGAGCCTTGGCAGAGGTATGAACTCTCTGAGTGCTTTTCTAGTTTATGTCTTGAAATTCTCTGAATTTTGAACAATGATGACATAACATTCAATTTTCATGTATAAGTACATGCAGAGTACTAAGTAAGTACTAAGTAAGTACAGGTTTTTACTTAGCACCTGATCGAGAGAAATGGATGTCATTTTCGGATTCAGCAGTGCAAAATTGTCTTAAATCAGTTGAAAAAGCACAGACAACTTACAAAAACATTATTTTTGTAACCCTGTGTTATGTAGCTAAATAATCAGATGTTCTGCCTTGTATCAGCTCTGACCTTTAGTTTTTAATGTTCTAAGCAGACCACAGTCCTGTACTGTAGGATGACGATTAGCCACAGTTATATGAGCAAAATTTCTTCAATCTGATTACAATTCTGAATAGAACTTTACTGTTTACATGGTTCCTGAAAAAGCTGATCCGATTAGGGCGTGCATTTCCATGTGTCACACGTCTGAATGGACTAAATCATTTTGACATGTGCACAATTATCCAACATTCCGGAAACAGTAGAAGAAAAAGCAACTTCCAATGTAAACAAACCCCGCTTCGTGGTGGACTGGGCAAGATGACGGTCGAGACAGTCGTATTCATCTGTGGCTGAAGAGACTTTTTGATTTTCACACCTGAAAGAAAAACAGTGGTGAAATACCTCACTGTGAACAGTAAGATAATGCTATATTGATACAAAAAATACAGGAGCTAGTCACGCTGGATTTTTGCTTCAAACTTAAAGGACTTTGAAGGCTTACCTCCTTCTCACTGATTAATGCTAGCTTAACATCTCGCGCGCAAAACAAAAAATAACAATGGCTGAACAACGAGCAAGAGACAAAGGAAAGGAGAAAATGAACAAAATAGATAAGAATCTTTTCTCAGTCTTAAACCATGAGGTCCCTGTTGGTAATGAAATGGAAGTTACTGTTACAGACATACACTCTTATGCTCGTCCAGGAAACCCAGTATCTGATCCATTATCCGACTCCCTGCCCAGTACACCTAATGCAAAGAAAGTGAAAGCCGAACCGACACTGGCTGAAGTGCAAGACAATATTGTGAGGCTACTCGTGAATAAAATCAATGAGAGGGCTGACGGCATTGAAAGAAGGGCTGATGTCATTGAAAGAAAGGCCGGCAACCTGGAAAAGTTAATAAGACAAGATGCAGACAGCATTGATGCCTTGAAAGAAAACTCAGAGTTTCTTTTTAACGAAATTCAAGATACGAGAAAAGAGATTACAACCGTGAGGAAGATAACTGTAGACCACCAGGAAAGGATCTCCGAGGTGGAAGACAAGGTGAATGAGGCCAAGCGATACCAGAGGAGGTGGAAGCTGAGGTTATATGGGCTACAGGAACAGGAGGGAGAAGATAACAAACGAAGGATGATTGATATCTGCAGCGCCATCATTCCAGAGGTCGAAACTGATCTGTGTTTCCACATTATGTCTGCCACCGTGTTGGAAGGACAAATGGAGAGAAAAATCGCCTGGTGATCATCCGATTTACATCAAGATGAGCCAAAGAGTTGGTTTGGAAAAATGCCAAGGGATCGGAATACCTGAAATCCAGGAAGATAATCTTCAAAGAAGACCTGACGGCAAAAGATAAAGAAACCCACAACAGGCTGTGGCCCAGGTGGATGCAGCATGCAAGGAGGGCAAGAGAGCATTCTTCGTTGGGACCAGAGCGATCATCAATGGAAAAGAGCTGCGATCTTAAAGATGGCAAATGGCAATGTGACCCAGTGAAACTGACCTTCAGAAAACTCTAAGCAAAGGATTTTGTACCGCTAACTATAGTCAGGTATTCATTCATTCATTCATTCATTCATTCATGTTCTTCCACTTAATCCTTTTCGGGTCGCGGGGGGGCTGGAGCCTATCCCAGCATCTTAGGGCAAGAGACAGGGTACACCCTGGACTAATCGCCAGTCCATCGCAGGGCCAACACAGAGAGACAGACAATCGTTCACTCTCACAGTCATACCTAAGGACAATTTAGAATCCCCAGTTTTGATGCCAATTAATCTAACTTGCATGTTTTTGGCATGTGGAAGGAAACCAGAGAAATCCCGGCGTAAACCCATACAGTTCTAATATTCTCAGGTCAGAATCAGAATCAGAATCAGATTTATTGCCATTGTTCATGTAGTACACAAACTAGGAATTTGTCTCGGTGCGATGCTGCAACATTAAACATGAAAAAATAAAAGATAGAAATAAAAACTATACATGCAATAAAATGTAGAATATGAATGAGTAATACTAGTCAAAGCAATTTTAAATATATTAGCGAGTAGCAGATATTGTGGAGTACCACATAGTGCAATCGGTAATGCAAAAAGAAAACAGTGAATTGACATGAGTCTGGTTGAGCTGCTGTACATAGTGCACGAGAGTCTAATAAGTCACTTAGTGTTCAGCAGTCTGATGGCAGAGGGAAAGAAGCTGTTCATGTGACGGGAGGTTTTAGTCTGAATGGACCGAAGTCTTCTACCTGAGGGGAGGGGGGCAAACAGTATGTGACCAGGGTGTGAAGGATCGGCTATGATTCGGCCTGCACGCCTCCGGGTGCTGGAAATCTTGTTTTATTTTGTTCTACCGACAGCAACAAAGTGTCGTTTTCTGTTTGTTCAGTTAACGTTAAGAGGTATCAGAGATCTGTTAAAACGAAAGGCTACATTTTTATTTTGTAAAAAATTTAAAGCTGACTTTTATTTTATACAAGAAACACATGCATCAGCGTCAGACTATGGCTTCTGGAAAAATCAGTGGGGAAACAACATTTGGATGTCATATGGTAGCAATAAATCAGCAGGTGTTGCCATTCTTGAAGGGAACTTTAAGGGTAAAATCTTGAAGAGTAGATCTGATGTCTCGGGTAGATGGCTAATTTTAGTTGTGGAAGCAAAAGACATCATTTTCATTTTGGGGAATATACGTATATGCAGCTAACAACCCATCAGAAAACAAGATCATTTTCCAATAGTTTGAGGAGGAAATCTTTAATTTTAGAAAAAACTTTTATTAATGCAAAATTAATTTTAGGAGGAGACTGGAATTCCATTAAAGACCCATTGCTGGATTGCATTCCTCTAAGACCTTTAAGAGGAAATTATAATGCAGAGTTAAAAAGTTTGTGCTTAAGTTTAAATTGCTTTGACATATGGAGACACAGAAACCCTGATAAAATGTTTTTTACTTGGTGTAACTAGAAAAGCACTCAAAGAGTTCATACCTCTGCCAAGGCTCCTTCCTTCCCTCCCTTTGTCCATCCATCTGTTTGTATCTCCCCGCCTCCATCCCACCATACACTGCAAGATTGGGCCTTGGTAGAGGTATGTGCTCACAGATCAGTTCCAAAATGTAATGGGTTTGTCTGCAGGCCAAGGACCATCTGTGGTTAAAATTTCAGCAAAATTCATCCCGTAGTTTTTACATAATCCTACTAAACCACTGCAAGAAGATTGAGCCTTGGCGGAGGTATGCAGTCATGGATCACCCCCAAAATGTAATGGGTTCGTGTGTAGGCCAAGAACCACTTCTGGTGAAAATTTCATCCAAATCCATCCAGTAGTTTTGAAATGTTGTTGCTAACAGTCTGTGAGGATATAAGAGCCTTGGTGGAGGTATGCATTCTCAGATCATCTCCGAAAATGTAATGGCTTCCCCTCTAGCCCAAGAACCAACTCTGGTGAAAATTTCATCTATTACATAGATGAAATTTTATAGTTCATATTAATAGTTCTGTCAAATTATTGAATGGCACCACACCTAGATTTAGTGTTAATTGAGGAATTAAACAAGGGGATCCAGCTGCTCCTCTTTGATTTTTACTGCTCATGCAAATAATGTCCCTCCATATTTAAAAAGATCATTTCGAAGGTACTCAAATAGCTGGAAAAGAGCTGAAATGCTGCCAGCTGGCAGATGATACTGCAATCTTCCTGCAAAATGAAAAAGAAACCGAGAAAGCTATTGACTGTCTTTATGCCTTTTCTTTGGTATCAGGTCTGAATTTAAACATTAAAAAATGTGAACTTTTTGCTTTAAAGGACAGGCCAAATGATTTGGTTGAAATCTGTAATATTTCAGTAAAAGATACTGTATCTTACCTAGGCATTATAATATGTAAAGATCAAAATGAAAGGGTTAAGATCAATTTCAATCCACTTACTGAAAAGATTAAAAAGAAATTTGACTCATGGTTACTGAGAGACTTGTCATTAAGTGGACGGGTATTATCAAAAGGTGAAGGCTTATCAAGACTAGTTTACACTGCACTGGCTCTGGATGTTCCTCCACATATGACAGTCAAAGAAATTGATAAAAGGCTTTTTGATTTTATTTGGAGGAACAAACCCTATTATTTAAAGAGGAGTATTCTATGTAACTCTTATAAGCAAGTTGCTTTAAATGTTTTAGATTTTAAAACTTCTAACACTACGTTTAAGGTCAATTGGATTAAGAATTATATCAAAGGGAAAAATAAATTAAGATAAGATAAGATAAGCCTTTATTAGTCCCACAACGGGGAAATTCCAGGATTGCAACAGCACAGGGACAGCAACACTCAGAGCAACAATCAGAAGGCAAGAAAAAAAACAAGCAAGCAAGAGCAGCTAATATACATATGTACGTATTACTATAAAATATATATATATACACACACACACAGACACACAGTGCAGAGCATTGTAGCTGGATGGAATAAATATATGAATATATGAACACACAGTGCAGAGCATTGTAGCTAGATGGAATAAATATGTAAATATATAAACACCCACAGTACGGAGCATTGCAGCTAGGTGGAATAAATATGCAAGTATATAAACACACACAGTGCGGAGCAATGTAGCTAGATGGAATAATATGTAGATATATAAATATATAAACACACCCAGTGCTGAGCATTGTAGCTAGATGGAATAAATATGTAAATATATAAACACACACAGTGCAGAGCATTGTTGCTAGATGGAATGAAACAGCATAACCGTCTACTTAGTTATCCTACATGGTATGATTATGTGCCCATACATATTCTCACCCTCCATAGCGACCGGTATGTTCCTAGTTGTATGCCGGAGGGGACCATTGTGTAAGTCTATTGCATCTTTTGCATTCAAAAAACTATTAGTTTGTTACGTCTTTTTTGCTATCTCTGCGAGCAGCCCTGCTTAGGTTGTACAGTCTGACAGCCGTTGGTAGGAAGGACCTACGAAACCTCTCGGTTGTGCACCTGGGATGATGTAGTCTGCTGCTAAATGAGCTCCTCAGTGCATTCAGTATGTCCTGCATAGGGTGGAACTCGGACTCCAGCAGAGATGACAGTTTAGCCACCGTCCTTCTCTCTCCTATCTCCTCCATCGGATCAAGGCGCTGCCCCAGGACAGAGCTAGCTTTCTTAATCAGTTTGTTCAGTCTCTTCCTATCGGCTGCAGTAATGCCACTGCCCCAGCAGACCACTCCAAAAGTGATGGCTGATGCCACCACCGTGTCATAGAATGACTTCAGCAGCGCCCCTTGTACACCAAAAGACCTGAGTCTCCTCAGCAGGAACAGCCTGCGCTGTCCCTTCTTGTAGAGTGCATCAGTATTGTGTGACCAGTCTAGTTTATTGTTCAGATGAATACCCAGGTACTTATAGGATGTCACCATCTCGATGTCTGTTCCCTGTATATTTACTGGTACTGTGAGGGGCTGCCCATGCCTGCGGCAGTCCACCACCAGCTCCTTAGTTTTCCTCGCGTTGATCTGGAGGCAGTTCCGATGGCACCAGTCCACGAAGTCCTGGATAAGCCCTCTGTACTCAGCTTCATCTCCATTGGAGATGAGGCCAACGATCGCAGAGTCATCAGAGAACTACTGTAGATGGCAGTGTGTTGTGTTGTGTGAGAAGTCCGCAGTATAAAGAGTGAACAGGAAGGGAGCCAGCACCGTTCCCTGGGGGGCCCCCGTGCTACTGATGATCGTGTCGGACACACAGACCCGGGTTCTCACAAACTGAGGCCGGTTCGTGAGGTAGTCCAGGATCCATGATGACAGGTGCTGGTCCACCCCTGCGCGCAGCAGCTTGTCCTTCAGGATCATCGGTTGGATGGTGTTGAAAGCACTGGAGAAGTCAAAGAACATGATCCTCACCACATTCCCGGGCTTCTCCAGGTGGGACAGAGAACGGTGAAGGAGGAAGATCACCGCATCCTCCACCCCAATGCCATGCTGGTAGGCGAACTGGAGTGGATCCATCGCTGGTTCCACCAGGGGGCGGAGGTGAGCAAGGAGCAGTCTCTCCAGGGTCTTCATCAAGTGGGACGTCAAGGCCACCGGTCTGTAGCTGTTCAGGTCTTTGGGGTGGGAAGTTTTTGGTACAGGTACCACACAAGATGTTTTCCACAGCTGTGGTACCCTCCCCAGTTTCAGGCTCATGTTGAAGATATACGTCACAATCCCACACAGCTGGTCTGCACAGGACTTGAGGAGCTTTGCGCTGATGCCGTCCGGTCCCGGCGCCTTCCTCGCCTTGATCTTCCTCAGCTCCGTCCTCACCTGGGTCCTGGTCAGGGTCAGGATGGGGGGCTGTGTGTTGGGAGTGGGGGGGTGTTGGTGGAGTGGGGAGTGGGCAGCAGGACTTGATTTCTTTAGAGGCAGCAGTGGTTGTTGTGCAGTCAGGGGGGAGGGCGGTTGGTCAAATCTATTGAAAAACAGATTCAGGTTGTTCGCCCACTCCCTGCCCCCTGTGGCCTGGGGGGAGGTATTCTGGAGCCCCGAGATGGTTTTGAGGTTTCTCCAGACCCCGCTGATGTCGCTCTGTTGCAGCTTGTCCTCCATCTTCTTCCTGAAGCTGTCCTTGCCTTCTCTGATCTTTCTCCTCAGCTCCCTCTGTACGGACTTCAGCATCTCCCTGTTCCCTGACCTGAAGATCCTCTTCTTCTCTCTCAGAAGTGTTTTTATCTCAGGGTTGATCCAGGGTTTGTTGTTTGAGTGACGCCGTATGGTCTTGGTGGGAACGGATTTGTCCACACAGAAGCTGAGGTAGCCCGTGAAGGTGTGAATGAGGCCATCGATGTCCTCACCATGTGGATCGCAGAGCTGCTTCCAGGCGGTGGCTTCAAAACAGCCCTTTAGGGTGTCCATTGTCTCCTCAGACCATAACTCCACAGTGTGCATGGCTGGAGGTTGTCTGTGCACTAGGGGTTTGTACACCGGCCGGAGATGAACCAAGTTGTGATCCGATCTCCCGAGTGGGGGGAGTTGTGATGAGGTGTACGCCTCCTTAGTGTTTGCGTAGAATAAATCCAGTGTTTTATTGTCTCTAGTGTGGCATGTGACATAACAAATTATGGTATATTATCCCAGAACTTATTTTTTAGGAAAGTAGGTGGTATAAATCTTCTTCTGTATTGTAATGTTGATATAGATAAGATCCCTCTCAAGCTGTCTAGCTTCCATAAACAGGCTCTATTGTCATGGTTAATTGTTTTTAAACACAGTTTTTCTCCACATAAATGTTTAATTTGGAACAACAGAAATATTAAATATAAAAACAAGTCACTATATATTGATAATTGGGTTAAAAATGACATTCTGTTGGTGAAACAATTATTTAATGAAAATGGCTTTTTATGTACTTATAGAGTTTTTGAATAAATTCAAAGTTCCGGTCACACCTAAAGATTATGCAGTTGTCTGATTCAATTCCATCTGGCTTTTTAAAATTGTTTCAAGGAAATTACATGGTTTCAAACCCCCAGTTTAACTATAAAATTACATTAAATGGCATATCTATCAAAAACAAAAAAAATGTACAAATAAACATATTCAAAAACTTTGTTATGAGTCCATCAATGTTCCTAATAAACTTTATTGGAATGCCAAATTTGACAATTTGAACTGGAATTTAATTTGGATATACTGTATAATAAAAATACTGCATTACCAACAAAATTAGAGAAATTTCTTTTAAAATAACTCATTTAATCTACCCTGTTAAGCAAGTTATTTCAAAATTTAAGAAAAACCCTGACACAATATGTGTATTTTGTCAAAATGATATTGAAACTGTATGTCATTTATCTTATGAATGTTTGTCTGATAAACTGTTTTGGATGGATATGGAACATTTATTCAATAGGCTGACTGCTTCTTCTATTTGTTTAACAAAAAAAGCGTTCTATTTTTATGATAAAAAGGATATTGATTGTAAAAAAATATTTATTTTTAAGCTTTTTATTTTATTTGGAAAATTTATCATCCACAAATGTAAATGGACCAACACCACCCCACACATGCATAGCTGTTTTTTTCAGCACCGCACAAGCAAATAAACATCAGCTTCCCGATGTCTCTACAGCACTTCAAAAGTTAACTTAAAGCAAGTTATTTCAACCACGTCATCCTGTATTTTTATGCTACTGACACTGGTTAATAAAAGGTTTGACTTCAGAAAAAATAGCCGTTCAACATGTTTATTTTACACATCAAGCGAAGCATACGGCACATCAGGAAAAAAATGTCACGTGACATGAGTTTAAACAACGAGATGTTGCTCTTTTCTGGATTATTGATTTTTTTCCTGTTCAAACCGTTGCACAATTCAAGCAAAAAAACGTACTTTGAACTGTTTCTGACTGTGGCGCGTTTCTTTCTGAGCCGAGAAAAATAAAAGTCAGGCTGAGCCACGCGCTGTAATTGTGCTGCTTAATAAACAGAAATGCATCTGTGGTCATATTTTATTCACCATTTTATTTGAAATCATCCATCCATCCATCCAGCTTTTTCCGCTTAATCCTTTTCGGATCGCGGGGTGGGGGGATGGGGGGGGGGGGCTGGAGCCTATCCCAGCATCTTTGGGCGAGAGGCAGGGTCCACCCTGGACAGATCGCCGTCCATCACAGGACCAACACAGACAGACAGACAACCATCCACTCTCACAGTCATACCTAAGGACAGTTTAGAATCCCCAGTTTGATGCCAATTAACCTAACTTGCATGCTTTTGGCATGTGGGAGGAAACCAGAGAAATCCCGGGGTAAACCCACGCAGACACGGGGAGAACATGCAAACTCCACACAGATCACCGTTGGTCGGGGGCTGGGATCGAACCCACGATCCCCGAATCAAAGTTCCACCTCCGCAAATTTCTAAGTAAAAGTCTCAAATATGTGGAGTCACAATTTCAAGAAAACTGTTTCAAATTTGTTAGATTTCTTTTCTTTCTTTTTTTTTTTTTGAAATTACTAACAGATGTATATTTAGGAATAAAAAAACCTGACAATTCATAAAAAAAGAATTGATTTACAAGAAAAATGTCTAATATTTATTAGAACACCTCACAAATGTACGATTAGTCCACAAAATTAGTCTGAAAAGTATCAGGAACAAACTTACAGATTTATGTGAGGGGAAAAATCTGAAAATTGAAGTTGTATCCCTACCAAGGTCTTCAAGGTCTGCCATGGGACTCTTTATCTCCCAGCTGCATGCCTTCCTGTGCGAGTCTTGAAGAGAATGGGAAACCACACATGAAAAAGCCCTCTATGAGGACTGCAAAAGTTACACTGTACACAGTTAGAAATGACGGCAGCCGTTGCAGTGGCAGTTCCGTCCTGCAGCATCACTGGGAAGCTCAAGTCATGCAGAAAGTTCACACCTAGTTGATCTGAGAAGATTTTTTTTTTTTGGCCTACTCATAAATTTTACTTTTTTATTATAATGTTCATTTTGTTTTATGTAATTTTAACTCTTGAAGACATACAATTGTATGAATTGCATATTTAAAAAGACACATCTGTTTATGTACATTTTCAGTCTTTTTCTTGTAAAATTTATTGCCTTTGGGAGGATTTTCTTTTAGTCCTGAGGAAAATAACATAAACTGTCCATAAGTACCCTCCTATGAGATGACAGATGTCTGTCTGTTCATACTCTAAATTATATCGTATAAAGAAATATTTCCTGAGCTAGAACAGAAGAACAGTGACTATGAAATGATAAACTCACCAAAATGACCAAAAGATGGGGTCATTTCAGGTCAGTTTAAACCAGGTTTAATTAACCAAATGCACAGTGGACTAAATTAACAAAAATAGTTGCTCACCAAACCTGGACAAACACGTGCTGGTTTGGTTAACCCTTGTGTTTCCACGTGCCACATAACGATGGTGGTGGGGTGGGGGTCATATGGACCCCTGGTTTTTTTTGTTTGTTTTTTTTCCAGAATGGATAGTTTATCTGCCAGTGTTTTTTTTTTTAGGTGGGGGGGGGGGTGTCCCACCTCGGGGTTTTGGGTGAAAGGGGTCATGTCGACCCCCCCTGAGTATTTTCCGAGGGGGGGGGTCGTCTCGACCCCCCTTTTGGATATTTCAAGGGGGCCATATCGACCCCGCTGTTTCCTTTCCATGGAATAGATGGCTGATCTCCCCAGTGGTTCATCGAGGAAGGAGGGGGGTGGTCTCGGGGTCGACTAGACCCCCCAACCTTGAGACTTTGGATGAGAGGGGGTCATATGGACCCCCTTTGTATTTTTCTGAGGGGGTCATATTGACCCCCCGCTTGCTTTTTTTCTCTCTCTCTCTCTCTCTCTCTCTCTCTCTCTCCAAGGAATAGATAGTTGATCTCCGGGTGGTTTTGTGTTGAGGACTTGGGGTGAGGGGTGGGGGTCGACTAGACCCCCCCACCTCGGAGGGGGTCATATGGACCCCCTTTCTATTTTTCTGAGGGGGTCATATCGACCCCCCGCTTGCTTTTTTTTTTCTCTCCAAGGAATAGATAGTTGATCTCCGGGTGGTTTTGTGTTGAGGACTTGGGGGGTGGGGGTGGGGTGTTACTGTCGAAGAATAGATAGTTGATCTCCGGGTGGTTTTGTGTTGAGGACTTGTGGATGGGGGTGGGGGTCGACTAGACCCCCCCCCCACCTCGGTGTTTTGGGTGAGATGGGGTCGATATGACCCCCCCCCCTTTGTATTTTTTTTTCCAAGGAATAGACAGTCGATCTACCCACCCGGTGGTTTGTGGAGGACTTGCTATTCGACCGAGGAGGAGGAGGAGGAGGAGGAGGAGGAGGAGGAGGAGGCGAGAGGACCGCGGCTGGCGGGAGCGCAGGCGGGGCAGTACTTGAGCGCGCATCTTCCGCACACGTGCAAGCGACACCCACGGCACACCGTTTTGGTCTTGATATCCTTGCTCCTGGGACACACGCGACACCTCTTCCTCTTTTCTTCCAAAGACCGCGGGGGTACTCCTCCTCGCGAGGCGGCCTCGGGGTCGTCATCGTCGTCGTTGTCGTCGCCGCGGTGGGGGATCCTCTCCCTCTCCCTCGCCCTCTCCCTCGCCCTCTCTCTCCTCCTCTTCCTGATCACGAGCGGGGCCACGAGCGCCTTGCCCAGCTGTTCCGTGAACAACCTGCGCCTGTTGCGTCTGCCGGCCATCCACGCGGGATTGAGCTCCCGCCACAGGACGAAGGCGTTGTACGCAGAAACGTCCGCCATGTTGTGGAACAGGACCAGGGGCCAGCGGCAGGTTTTTCTCCTGCAGCTGTACGTGGCCGCGACCTTGTCTAGGTTGTCGACGCCTCCCTTGGTGCGATTGTAGTGGAGCACCGCGAGGAGTTTGCGATCAGCGCGGTCGCTCAGCAGCGGGCCTCGCAGGTACCTGTCGGCGGTGGCGAGGAGCAGCACGTTCTTGTTCCTCTTGGCGAGGTAGGACACCAGGGCGACGTCGGGAGCCCCGGACGAGGAGAACGCGAAGGACGAGGAGCCGACCGCCCTGCCCCTGACGTCGAGCAGCTCTCGCGGGATCTCGGGCCTGTTGATGCGCAGGGTCCCCAGCAGGGTCAGGCCCCGTTCGGCGAGGAGCCTGCGCGCGAGCTCGTGGGACGTGAAGAAGTTGTCGCAGGTGACGTTCCGCCCGGGTCCCAGTCCCTCGGTGAGCTCGAGGACGACTCGGGTGGCCAGGTTCTTTTCGGGGAGACCTCCCCTTTCGGGTTTGCCGGTGTAGACCTGCATCTTCCACGCGTAGCTGGAGCGGGCGTCGCACGTCACCCACAGCTTGATGCCGTACTTGGCGGGCTTGCTGGGCATGTACTGTCTGAAGGGACAGCGACCTGGGGAAGGGGTGGGGGTGGGGGGTTACACAAAGGAAAAGAAAACAAACAAACGACCAAGAGAAAGTGGATTAATTTTTTTTTTTTTTTTTGGGGGGGGGGGAAGAGAGAGAGAGAGAGAGAGAGAGAGAGAGAGAGAGAGAGAGAGACGCAGTTAGATTTCTATATTTTTTGTTTTTGTTTTTTTACACCCAACACCACGGCTACTTACCCCTAAAGGGAACCAGTTGTTCGTCCATGGTGACCTCGGGTCCGGGCTCGTACAGGAGCGACAGCCTCCTCTGCCACGCGTCCCACACGCGCCTGATGGGCGCCAGCTTGTCTCCTGATGAGGAACAAGAAGAAGAGGAAGGAGAAGAGGAATAGCGTCTGGCCTCTCTGGTGTCGCGATCGTCGAAACGCAGGACGCTCGAGTACGAGCGGAAGGTCTTGAGGGACATGACGGACCGGAAGACGGGGCGGCCGCTCTCGGCGTCCCAGAGGCTCTCGCACGCCTCGCCTCGCGACCTGTACACGCCCGCGAGGATCAGCAGCCCCACGTAGGCACGCAGGTCGGTCCGATCCATGGGCCTCCACCCGTCGAGCCCTCGCAACGTCCTCCTGGCGCCTTCCAGGTTGGTCATGGCGATCACCTTGTCCTCCAGCTCGGGCTGAAAGTAAGCGAGGAACGCCGAGGCCACGTCCGCGACGGCCTCGCGCGCCGTCCCCGTGGGGCCCTGGCGCTCAAGTCGAGGCCGACGTCGGCGCCCACGCTGCCGCGACTGCGGGGCGGGCCTCGAGCTCCACGTGATGTTCCCTCGACTTGAGGTCATCGATTCCGCGGGAGCGTTGCGATAGTCATAGTGATACTGTCCTCCTCCTTCTTCTTCTTCTTCTTCTTCTTCTTCTTCTTCATCATCCTCGTCGTCCTCCTCTATGTCCGATTCCTCGTCTTCTTCCTCGTCGTCCTCCCCTGTATCAGACTCCTCTTCTTCACCTTCGTCTTCTTCTCCGTCTTCTTCTTCTTCTTCGTCGTCTTCTTTGTCTACTTCGTCTACTTCTTCTTCTTCTTCTTCTTCTTCTTCTTCATGTTGCCGTTGTCCTTCCTCGACGTCCCCGCGGTCTTTGTCTCGGCGGGCTCTCGGGGACGTCGGGAGTCGCTCGCGGTCCGGTATCGCAGCGGGGTCCCGTGGAGCGGTGCCGCTTCGCATATACCGACTCGTAATCGTCGCCCCCGTGCTACTGCGGAGCCGGTACGGGACCGAAAAAGAAGAAGAAGACACGACGGGAGAGGGGGATTCTACTTCTACTTCTATTTCTTCTTCTTCTTCTTCTTCTTCTTCTTCTTCTTCGTGTTGCTGTTGTCCTTCCTCGACGTCCCCGCGGTCTTTGTCTCGGCGGGCTCTCGGGGACGTCGGGAGTCGCTCGCGGTCCGGTATCGCAGCGGGGTCCCGTGGAGCGGTGCCGCTTCGCATATACCGACTCGTAATCGTCGCCCCCGTGGTACTGCGGAGCCGGTACGGGACCGAAAAAGAAGAAGAAGAAGAAGAAGACACGACGGGAGAGGGGGATTCTACTTCTACTTCTATTTCTTCTTCGTCTTCTTCTTCCTCTTTCCTCCCGGTCCATGGACGCGTGAGCGACATGTCGTAGAGATGCTAGGGAGCGAGCGAGAGGGAAAGAAAAGAGAGTGAGGTCCTTGGGCTTCTTTTTTTTTTTTTTTTCGTCCTCGAGGGAATTGGCAGTCACGGACCCGAAGCGAGGGACCCTTAGTAACGTGACTTCCTGTCGTCCGTCCTCGGGGGACGATGGGCAAGTTCGCGACTGGACCTTGGTACTACGGCCCGGTTTCGTGAAGGACCCCCCCCCCCCCATCCCCAAGACGTAATCTCTTGTCCGTTTTATGGGTCTGTAAGGAGTAGTAGGTAATTGTAGCATTTTTTGGCCTCGGAGGGATTTTTCTCCCCCAGACGTCATCGCTCGTTCATTTTATGTAAAAAGCAGTGTGAGACGTATGTGCAATGTAATAATGGATGAAAAGTCATGAGTACGGCACTACGGCCCGGTTTCGTGAAGGACCCCCCCCTCCCCCCATCCCCAAGACGTAATCTCTTGTCCGTTTTATGGGTCTGTAAGGAGTAGTAGGTAATTGTAGCATTTTCTGGCCTCGGAGGGATTTTTTCTCCCCAGACGTCATCGCTCGTTCATTTTATGTCTTGGCTGATTAGTTTATTTTTAAAGATGCAAATATACGGTATACAGGAATATATGCAGTTATTTACTCAGACTATCCACACTTTGCAGAAATATATGGAAAAAAAAATATACAGTCATACAGTATTTCAATGTGAAATCAGATTCGGTGACATAATGTGAACGAAGTAAAAAGCAGTGTGAGACTTATGTGCAATGTAATAATGGATGAAAAGTCATGAGTACAGCAAACAGGTAGGACTAGGTGAATGTTGGGAGTTCATCACAGTGACGATGGCTTGAGGAAAGAAACTGTTCCTGTGACGGGTGGTTTAAACTCAAATGAATGAATGAATCTTTATTTATTTATGAATGAATGAATCTTTATTTGTTTCGGATAGTACAGGTTAAAAGGAACTGAATAATATAGCAAAAGGGGGAAATGAAAATCCAACAAGGCCAAATTAGACAGTGACTCCTCTGATTATACAGTTCAACAAATGTTATCCGAAATGGGTGATGGCTGAAGCCGCAGCTTATATTGCCCACCCATATTCCATCCAAGAATTCAAAGGAAAAAAAACAAAACAAGAGCGATTACAATTCAGAACAAAGCTAAGACAAAATGTGACAAAAAAAACCCCCAACAACAACTAAGTAACAGCACAACGCAGACTGGATATGACAATCCTTATGTGATTTTACGTGTCATCTTGTATATATATATATGTTTGGAGTATTTCTTCCTTTAGTTTTTGTTTAAATTGTCCAAGCGTTGTACATGATTTTAATTCGGGTCCAAAATCGTTCCGTAATCTGACTCCTTGCACTGAGACACAGTGTTGCTTGGTGGTAGTTCTCACTGTAGGCTTTTGAAATATATATGTTCCTCTGAAGTGATTTTGTCTCTCCCTTATTTGGAACAACTTTTGGATATTTGCGGGCAGTGATAGATTCTTCACTTTGAACATTATTATTATTGCAGTTTTAAAGTCAACCAGATCTTTCAACTTGAGAGCTTTTAGTTTAAGAAAAAGTGGGTTTGTTGGTTCCCTGTAAGCCGCTTTGTTTATTATTCTAATAGCTCTCTTTTGAAGCGTAAAGAGCGGATGTATGTTTGTTTTATATGTATTCCCCATACTTCATTACAATATGTCATGTATGGGAGTATTAATGAATGATACAAGGTATATAGTGTGGGTCGATTCAGCAAATATTTCACTCTGTGTAATATTGCAATTGATTTGGATACTTCACCCTTAATATAATTAATATGTGACTTCCAACACAGTTTATTATCAATTATTACTGCAAGAAATTTAGTTTCGGATACCCTTTCAATCTCTACACCATTTACACTGAGTTTAGGTATATAACATAAATAAATAAAAGGTAAATAAAGCTAAATAAAAGAATAAATGCCCAAACATTCTTCATCATTGACTCAAACGTGTGTGCGTGTGTGGACAGCCCCTGACCACCACTCTCTCTGTGTGTGAGAGAGCACACACAGAAAGCTGACCAAATATGCACAACGCATACAAGGACCTTTGACTTGGGCTAAAGAATCTGTCCCTGTGACCGGTGTTGGGTTTGTTTTTTTTTTTGGGGGGGGGGGAGACCTTAAAAGCACAATGGACAGAAAGCTGACCAAATATGCACAACGCATACAAGGATGTATGCATGTGTGTGAGAGCGTGTGTTTCAGAGTGCTGAACTGAGGAAAGAAACTGTCCCTGTGTGAGCGTGTGTGTGTGTGTGTGTGTGTGTGTGTGTGTGTGTGTGCACGCGCGCTCATAGACAAACGCAGTGCACTCACTCTCTGCATTCCACTGACTTATATTTTAACAGGATAGAGACCTGACGTTTCTCTCCCCTCCCAAAAAAAGAAACACTATATACACTTTTTTTTTAACATTCATTAATGCTCCCATACATCACGTATTGCACAGAAGTATGTACGATGCTTGGACAATTTAAACAAAAATAAAGAAATAGATACCCCAAAACATTCTCTATACACAAGCTGACATGTGTGATCCCTATAAATTTATTGGGTTTGATTCCAGGCGTAGAGTCCCTTCTGGTGAAAATTTCCTCCAAATTCATCGTCGACTCAAACCACTGTCATTTCTTTGGTTTCCTATAGGAAGGCTATTTTTTCTCATAGGATTTCGCAGCTTCTTCCCCTCTGCCATCAGACTGCTGAACACTAATAAGTGACTATGATGGAGGGGTCTTGGGGTTGGGGTTTCCGGCTTTTGGTGGCGACGGGGGGTCTTCTTGACCCCCACCCCCACTACCCCACCCCAGGACGCTAGTGGGGCGCTATGATGCGATGGGGGGGGATGTCGATATAGTGGGTTGAGTTTCCGGTCTAACCACCGCCGCCAAACACACACCCAGACCGCTAGGGGGCACTATGATATGATGGAGGGGTCTTGGGGTTGGGGTTTCCGGCTTTTGGTGGCGACGGGGGGTCTTCTTGACCCCCACCCCCACTACCCCACCCCAGACCGCTAGGGGGCGCTATGATATGATGGAGGGGTCTTGGGGTTGGGGTTTCCGGCTTTTGGTGGCGACGGGGGGTCTTCTTGACCCCCACCCCCACTACCCCACCCCAGGACGCTAGGGGGGCGCTATGATGCGATGGGGGGGGGGGGGATGTCGATATAGTGGGTTGAGTTTCCGGTCTAACCACCGCCGCCAAACACACACCCAGACCGCTAGGGGGCGCTGGGACAAGATACGAGGAGGTGGGGTCCGGGTGACCCCCGGGGGTCACACAAGGGTTAAACTAGCTCCATCTTACATAATAAACACACTTAACAACCTCATTATATGTAGGTTAAGCAATCATTTGCAGTCTCTATGAAATGTTAAAACATATTAGTATGTAGTAATATGTAGACATGGAGATGATTGGTGTTACAGAGAAAGATGAAGGGACAGGGTGAGATGGAGGCAGATGATCAGCTGTTGCGACCCTTAATGGAAGCAGCCAAAACAAGAAGAATATGTAGTAGCAGTAGCTTATTACATATGAAAGTGATTATCAGTCCTGCAAGTTACTTTCACGTTTAAGTTGTGGTAAATGCCATACTAGACACTATTAATCTTGTATGCAAAGAATGTTGCTATAGGGGCTGGCTGTCTTCACATAAATTACTTTGCCTGTATGTGGATGAAAGCTGATTTTAAAGTTTTGTCTGGGACAAAATAAAAATGTCCATCCATCCCCCCCCAACCCCCATCATCCACAACAGAACATATGAACGCATGTATTGTTTTCAATCAAAATAGGAAGAGCTATAATTTTTATTATCACTGGTATTTTTCTTCTACAGCAAGAACTGCAAGTTGTGCACTTGTGATACCCACATTGCCTGGCGCAGCAGAAATGTAGTAGCTCCAAGTGGACATCCAGTTCTCATGTACACCATCCCTCATCTATCTGGAGGACAGGATCATCTGAAACCAATCTCTCTCAGGAAGCAGTGGAGGCTTGTCAACAAGAATGCCAGCAAAGAGGACCTGATCCTTGTGATGAAACAGTATTCATCTCACCCTATCCCTTGTATTTTCCTCTGTAGCACCAACCCTCTCCATGTCCTCCTTCACTACATCCATGAATCTTCTCTATGGTCTTCCTCTTTTCTTTCTGCCTGGCAGCTCCATCTTCAACATCCTTAGTCCAACATATCCACTCTCCCTCCTCCGCACATGTCCAAACCATCTCAGCCTTGCCTCTCTTACTTTGTGTCCAAACCGCTCAACCTGAGCTGTCCCTCTGATATGCTCATGATGTCAACTACTGATTTGGTTATTTTTATTTGTGAGGAACGTATACAACCATCATGTTTGTTTTGATCACCACGTATGTGGGTGTGTGTCCATGGTATCTTCTAGACTTAGCTGATGCTGTGTTTTATGTATTGTGTCTGAATGTTTTTATGTGGTAACGGGATGTGGCACTGAGCCAAAGACAAATTTTCCTTCGGAGACAATAAAGTTTATTCAATTCAATTCAATTCATTAGCTGATCTTTGCAGAGAAAAAAAAAATAAATGTCTCAATGGATTTAACAGCAATTTTTCCCTACCCCCGTGCCTCTGCTCATCAAAACTATTAAAATGGGGTCAGGCCACCAAGGTCAACAACCAAGAGTTTATCTACTAAAAAACTTACATTAGGAGTGAGTAACATCTTCACTGTAATTGGTGAGATATTCCTCTGAAATTTGTGGCTATTTTCTCAAAAAAACAAACAAAAAAAAAACACCCCCCCCCCAAAAAAAACAAACAAACAAAAAAAACACTGTTTCTTTGTAAAATGTTTTTTCCAAGAAATTTGCAACTTTTTTCAGTAAATTAGATTTTTTTCCATAAATGTATACTTTTTTCCTGGTAAAAATTTGCCTTGTATATTTTAATATATTTACATTTACTGTAAATTAGCATTTTCTGAATGAATGAATTGAATTTATTTATTTTTATTTATTTTATTTTATTTCGGATAGTACATTACAGGTTAAAAGAAACTGTATAATATAACAACAAGGTCAAATTAGACAAAGACTCCTTCTACTATACAATTCCACGTGAGTTATCCGAAATGGGTGATGGCTGAAGCCGCAGCTTATATTGCTCACCCATATTCCATCCAAGAATTCAAAGGAGAAAAAAGAGAAAACAAGACAAGAGCGATTACAATTTAAAACAAGGCTAAGACAAAATATGACTGAGAGAAAAAGAAAACTGAGCTAGTCTAAGTTAAGCGGTTACTATTCAAAAACAAATCTAAGACATAGTGTCACAGAGAAAAAAGAAAAACTAAGCTATAACACAACACAGGCTGGAAATGTCAATCCTTATGTGAGTTTACATGTCGTCTTGTAAATATGTTTGGAGTATTTCTTCCTTTAGTTTTTGTTTAAATTGTCCAAGCTTTGTACATGATTTTAATTCAGGTCCAAAATCGTTCCATAATCTGACACCTTGCACTGAAATACAGTGTTGCTTGGTAGTTGTTCTCACTGTAGGCTTTTGAAATATACATGTTCCTCTGAAGTGATATCGTTTCTCCCTTGTTTGGAACAACTTTTGGATATTTGCGGGCAGTGATAGATTCTTCACTTTGAACATTATTATTGCGGTTTTAAAGTCGATCAGATCTTTCAACTTGAGAGTTTTTTGTTTAAGAAAAAGTGGGTTTGTTGGTTCCCTGTAAGCTGCTTTGTTGATTATTCTAATAGCTCTCTTTTGAAGCATAAAGAGTGGATATATGTTTGTTTTATATGTGTTTCCCCATACTTCATTACAATATGTCATGTATGGGAGTATTAATGAATGATACAAGGTGTATAGTGTGGGTTGATTCAGCAAATTTTTCACTCTGTGTAATATTGCAATTGATTTGGATACTTTACCTTTTATATAATTAATATGTGGCTTCCAACACAGTTTGTTATCAATTATTACTCCAAGGAATTTAGTTTCAGATACCCTTTCAATCTCTACACCATTTACACTGAGTTTGGGTACTGGGTAGTTGTGATGGTTGTTAAAGACTATAAATTTTGTCTTGCTTAAATTGAGCGTTAATTTGTTTGAATCAAACCACAGTTTCAGCTTTCCTAATTCCTTTCCGAGTGTATCCAGAAGTTGTTCCAAGTTGTTTCCACTGCATAGCAGGTTAGTGTCATCAGCAAACAATATTAAGTCCATTTTTTCTGAAACTTTACATATATCATTTATATACATATTGAATAATAGTGGTCCCAAAACTGAACCCTGTGGGACTCCACAGGTGACCTTCAGTAGCTCTGAGTTTTTGTTGTTAACACATACAAACTGATATCTATTCTTTAAGTAACTTCTTAACCAGGACAGTGCTACCCCTCTGATACCACAATTTTGTAGTTTCTTTAATAATAGATTGTGATCTACTGTATCAAATGCTTTTTTAAGATCCAGGAATACTCCAACTGAATACTCTTTATTTTCAATGGCTGTTGATATTTTTTCTGTAAATTCCATTAAGGCATATGCTGTTGTCCTTTTGTGTCTGAACCCATATTGCTGCTCACACAATAAATCATTCTTCAGTATGAAGTTGTCAATTCTCTCATAGAATATTTTTTCAAGTATCTTGGAAAATTGCGGTAATAGTGAAATTGGTCTGTAGTTGGAGAGTTCCCCTCTGTCGCCTGTCTTGTAAATCGGAATTACTTTAGCTATTTTCATTGCATTGGGAAATATACCTGATTGGAGAGACAGGTTACAGATATACGTCAGTGGTTTCACTATGCATTCGATAACAGTTTTGACTAGTAGCATATCAATACCATCGCAGTCAGTAGATGTTTTACTTTTGAACGATTTAACAATTTCAATGACCTCTCTTTCGTCTGTGTTCTTTATGAAGATGGTGTCTTTTACAGCAGTGTTATTGCATATTGAATCACCCGTTGGCACCGTAGTGGGTATTTCTCGGGCCAGTTTAGGTCCAATGTTAACAAAAAAATTATTAAATTCATCTGCAGGTGAAGCTATATTCACATTCGGAGTCGATTTATTATTTTTTGGAGTGTTAGTTGGGTAGCTGGTATTTCTGCTTTTATTTCCAAGGATACTGTTGATTATTGTCCATGTATTTTTAATATTGTCTTTGTTTTTTTCCAGTTCTTTACTGTAATAGTCTCTTTTACTACATCTTATTATATATGTTAACTTATTTTTGTATGTTTTATACCGCTGCTCTGCTTCTTTTGTCCTTTTCTTTATGAAAGCTTTATATAATAAATTTTTCTTTTTACACGCCTTTTGTAGTCCTTTGGTTAGCCATGGTTTGTCAGTAAATTTGTGTTTAAGCTTTTTTTTAACTAATGGGCAGTTTTTTTCATAAAGAGTGGTTACAATGTTTGTAAATGTGTCATAGGCTTCATTTACATCTGATACATAGACTTCTGTCCAGTCTTGCTTCAGCAAGTCCTCTTTAAAAGAACTGATTGCGTTTGGTGATTTGTGTCTGAACGATTTTGAGATTTTTTCTGGGTTGGGCCCCGTGTGGCCATGGATAAGTGCAAAGATTGGCAAGTGGTCGCTTATATCATTTATCAATAATCCACTTTCTATTTTCTTGTCGAGAACATTGACAAACAGGTTGTCAATAAGTGTAGCAGAGTGAGCTGTGATTCTACTGGGATGTGTTATTGTGGGATATAGACTCATGCTGTACATAGAGTTCATGAACTCTGTAACTACATTTTGTTGATGTGGATTAAGTAGATCAATATTGAAATCTCCACAAATTGCTACCATTTTCTTACTAGTAATATTATTGTACAGCTCGACTAATTTATCTCTGAATGTCTCAATGCAAGTTCCCGGCGTTCTGTATATGCAGCTTATGATTAGATTTTTTGTTTTGTCTAGGTCAATCTCAACAGTAACACATTCCAGAATCCCTGGTAGTGCTGAGGACATTTCATTTACAAGCTTACATCTATATAGGTCATCAATATACAGTGCAACACCACCACCCTTTTTTTGAGATCTGTTAATGTTAAACATCTGATATCCCTCTATTGCCATCAGGGGAGCCTGGTCTGCATTAAGCCAGGTTTCAGAGACTGCTATAGCTGTGAATTTTCTGTTTAGCTGTTTTAAATAGTCCTGAATCTGTGAGAAGTTTTTGTTAAGACTTCTGCTATTGAAGTGTATTATTGACAGTTTACCATCTAATTGCACTTGACTTTTGAATTGCTTTTCAGTGTAATATTCACAGTGGTTATGAATATTATTGAAAAAGTGGTTATCAGGATCAATATCATTCTCCATCTCTTGTGGTTTATGTTCAGCATAGTGGCATATTTTTAGAGTTTGAGTTTCCTCACTCTGTGTTTCATAGTCAGTGTTCATTTGTATTTATCTAAGTCAGTAGCATCTCTGATCATTATACTTTTTGCTTGCTCAGGTGTTCCATTTAGTTTAATCCAAATTCTACAATTTCTTGTCCAGGTTGACTGTATCTTATTATGTTTCTTTAGCATCCGTGCCTGCCGTGCTAATTCAGCGCTTTTTTTTGTCAGGTGTTCATTTAGGTAAACTTGAGTTTCCTTTCCTTGAGTTTCCTTCTCATACATTTGTTGTCAATGCAGCTATTGTTTTTGTTTTTTTTTTCTCTTAAACATATTAGTCTGTGGAAAATAAACTCTAGAGCATATAAAGTAATAGATTTATTTACTAAAATGAATAAATATCTGTTGATTTTTGCTTATTATACTACTATACTGGGCGGCAGTGGCTCAGGAGGTAAAGCAGGTCGTCCAATAACCACATGGTTGGCGGTTTGAATCCCGCTCTCCCCAGATATCCTGCTGTTGTGTCCCTGGGCAAGACACTTCACCCCCAATTGCTCCTGGTGGGTCTGGAAGCGCCATGTTAGGTAGCATGCTGCCATCAGTGTGTGAATGTGTGCGTGAATGGGTGGATAGCAGGATCTGTAAAGCGCTTTGGTCATTAAGAGATGAGAATAAAAGCGCTATATAAGTGAATACCATTTACCAAGGACATTTGTAGCAATTCTTCAGATCAGTGAAATCAAGCATAATTCATATAGTATGACCAAATATAGTTGAGTAAAAATAGTTTTTTTTCTTCACAAATGTACTCAAAGAAAGAGTAAAAAGTATACAAGTACTCAGTGAAGTATATTGTGAAAACCATTACTTGAGTATATACACCTGAGTATGTAACTAGTTACTTCCCACCACTGGAGCCCATAACCTTTAGTGTATACCTTTTTAAAACGCTCAAGAGTTTGTAGTTACATTCACCATCACCATCCTATTTGCATCACAGAAGGGCCAACCAACGCTCAATTAAAGGCTCTTCCTTGCATTTCTCTAATAACAGGGTTTGTATAATTTTTTTTTGCAAAAAATTGAATTGAATTGAATTGAAAAAATAAAACTGTTTTTTTTTAACAATTAACATCTGTCAAGTCTCATGTTTTCAATTTAGACTGGCTTTAAAATTTATTGCTTTAATTCTGGATAACCATGTTCAGTAATGCTGCAGATGTTTATGAGCTGCTAAAATACAAAAGAAATAAATCAGGATGAAAAAATCCACTTTAAGATCAAGGTCATTCTTCACTCGGTATGAATCTACATCCATAGGAATATACAAAACTGAACATTTCTGCCAGACCAAAAATGACAGTAAATATTGTAAACGAACTGTGCAACTATGCATTTATTTCCAGTTAATTGTCACAAAAACATGTGGAGCAGATAGAGTTTCAAAAATCTGATATGGTTCCTTTGAAGCAAAGTCTAAAACCTTAGACTGTTGGTAAATTCGGTACAATAAACCGCAACAAAAAAAGTCAAAAACAAGTTAAGGAAAACATTCACAGACAGATCTCGTTCTTTTTGCTCTCTATGGGAACTCATCAACAGGTAACACCTGCACAAGAAACAGGTCTGTTTTGATTGAACTTGTCAGATGCTAAACAGTTGTGTTCATTCAAAAACCATAGACTGTGTGGACGTTCAGTATGATTATCTAAAACAGAACTTAACAAAAGCACAAACAAACTGACAAATCTTACTTTCAGTGGTCTTTGTGGGAACTCAGAAACTGGTTGCAGTGCTAAAAGGAACAGCTTTGTTTTGAACAAACTTGGCAGATACTAAAAAGCTGTGCATCTCTGCAGTTATCAACAATACTAATGCATACCCGTGCATGCCTGTAGAAACCTGTGCATGCCTGTAGAGGGGATGCATTGGAACAGAATTCTTGCCAGTTACAGGACAGTTGGTATAGCAACACAGCACTAAGTGGCAATCACGTGATGGCTTTTTGCAGCAAAACATAAAAATCACACAAAATATGCCCTGCCAACTGGGGCTGTTTGCCCCTGCTTGTTACTTCTTCTCCTGCCTGTCACTGTTCTGTGTTATGTTGCTTACTGTGTCTATACATGTCTTGTAGGGAGTCATGTGCTCTGTCTATGTGCTGTCATATAGACATCATCTGGTGGGTCTTCTTCTTCTTCATTCAGACCACTGAAGGGTCTCCTCCTGTCTCAGATGGCTGTGTTGTTCACAGTCATGCCTGTGGCGTACTGGTGGAACCTGAGGTGTTTCATGTTCATGGCAACCTTTCTGATGTGCAGCAGTTCTCCTCATTCTATTGCTTTCCATCTGGTGGGTCTTCTTCTTCATTCAGACCACTGGTTGAGGGATAGGTGCGTCGTAATTCCAGTTCATGGGCAGGATCCTGAAAAAGTGGCTTTCGACCCTGTTCAGGAAGGCCCGTGCATGCCCGTAGAAACCAAGAAACCGGAGCACCCAGAGAAAATCAGTGCTTTGCTTGGCATTTTACAGTTGTAGTTCGTTGTTTACATTTGTAGTGTAGACTGGCATTCATCAAGGTTACACAATTGCCATCATGTAGGCATGGCGAGCTTTCCTATGATGCCTGAGTTCATAGGACGTGCTATGATGATGAGGCAGAGATCATCCATCATATGATGTCCTAGAAACGTGCTTTAAAGTCTGTTGTACCCTATGCTGGTGAAGGGTGTCCTCCTGTCTCAGACGGGTGCGATGTACTGCTGGAACCTCAGGTGTTTCATCTTCATGGCATCTTTTCTGATGTGAAGCAGTTGCCGTCATTCTATTGCTCTCCATCTGGTGGGTCTTCTTCTTCCTATGATCTCAGGCATGAACTCAGGCATTATAGGACTCGTGATGCCGTTATAAAGATATGATGTCTATATGATGGCACATAGACAAATGTGTCTTTATGATGCCATAGACCATCACATGATGCCTAGACTAATGTGTCTTTATGATGTCATATGGCTCATAGACAAATGTGTGTTTACACAGCACCCACAAAGCCTCGAACCAAGGAGGTGGAACCCATATGACGGTCTTGGGCAGAGGGGAAGCTGCACCCACGACGTCTTCAGGTGGTGAGCCTGGATCCACAGATTCGTCCGGCGGCATTGGGTTCTCTCTGGCAACCCTGGAAGAGGACTCGGACACAGAAGAAGAGGAGCTGTCAGGGTCGCCAGCAGCGGTGGAGCCCGGCGAGGCAAGCTCAGATGCAGCTAGCGGCTGCCCGTGGCTCTCCTCACCAAGAGCCAGGCAAGAATGTTCTAATATAGAAAGGAGAAAGAGAAAAGAGAACACTTGCCTGAGCTCGAGCGCCACCGCCATCCAGGATTCCGACAATCCAGGTGAAGATGGAGGTGCAGGCTCAGCCACCGACTCTGCTGCGGCAGCCTCTGCAGCAGACATGATGGTGGTTGCAGTCCTCAGGCCCCCAGGCGAGGTATCCCACACCGGCAACTCCTCTGGCATAGTGGCTGAGGGCTGCCTCACCATTGACCCTGGAACTGGATCTTCCACAGGGCCCTCCTCTGTCTGGTGGCTTGGTTCAGGAACTGATGAACTCAGGGAAACACACAGAGAGGACACAGAGGAGACTGGTGAGGGGTTGTCACATGCCGCTGGTGTAGAGAACTCAGGGGACAGCAAAACCTGAGTCTATAGGCCAGGGATCAGGCAAGACTGTTCATTAATTGTAAAAATAGAATGAGGAAGACCTTGCCTGTTTTCCTGGTCCACGTTGTTTCCAGCGGCGTCAGATGCACACTCATCCCCCTCTGTGTCCATGGTGGCCCTGGGCTCCTCTCTAGACAGCAGGGATGGCTCACAAATGGGCACGGAGGCGGGTGAAGCCAGCAAGGAATCTGCCCTCTCCACCTTGGCGGATGTAAAAATTGAGGATGAGGTGACGGCAGGCGAGGCGGCGGGAGGAAAAAACGGCTCTGCTGCAAATCTTTCCTCCTCCAAACGGCGGTTGATTTCCGCCAGTAACACCAGTCTACGTTCTTCCCAATTTCCTGCAGAAGGAGCAGGCACCAGCTCTGGAGACAAGGGCGGAGCTGGAGCGGGAGAGCTGTGGGAGGAGGAAGGCTTCCTCCGTCGCGAGCGCTTCTTCTGTGACAGAGACAGCTCCAGCACCGGAGATTCCCTCCTGGGCTCCTCATAAGGCAGGGCGAAGATGGAATGTAGAATGTTGGCCGACTCCGGAAAAAAACAGAGGTCGGGACACAATTCCAGCACCTCCGCTGCGGTGTTCTGCACCGCCCGAACAGCCTCCGGGGTACACAGACCCTGCATACACGAGTAGGCGTCCTCCAGGAGGTCAAGTGCAAAAGACTTGACAGAGCGGTCCTAGCTCTGGAGCAGGGATGACAATCCAATGAACTGACGAGTAACAGGAGAACAGCCAGGGCTTAAATCATAAGAGACATAATGAGCAGAGTGATAGCCAGTGAGAGTGGAGTGAACACAGGTGTGTGCGTGTGCGTGAGTGTGTGGGCTGAATGATGCATGTATGTATGTGTGTGTGTGTGTGTGCGTGCGTGAATGAGTGTGGATAGGACTGAGTGAGTGCAAGTGTGGCGAATGCATGTGTGTGTGTGCAAGAGTGTGTGAGTGTGTGTGTGCAAGAGTGAGTGAGTGAGCTGAGTGGTAGACATAATGAAAATGACATGCAGCTGTCAAACACTGACAGGAGGAGAAGGCGTGGCTGTCAGCTGTCAGGAGGCAGAACAAACCCTGGAAGGCTTCCTGAGAGCTGCCTGACACAAAATGAGAGAGGAGACCAAACAAAACAGGCATAAACAATGTGACAGGAGAAAAAATGCAGCCACAACGCCATGAAGGCAGGTTTGGAAAAAGGACCAAACCTGGCTCATGACAAAGTATGGTGAGATGCATGAAAGCTGTGAATAAAAATCAGAGTTATTACACATATACAGATTTGAGTTCTCCTTAAGTTGAAACTTAATTCTTGTAGTGTTTAATGAACATGAACTTGTTTTCTTTGCATTATTTCATCAAAAAGCATATCTACAAGCCACATCTTTTTTGTTGCTTTGGCCAGTTGTCATTTTCTGTAAATAAATACTTTAAATCAGTGTTTTTCGACAAGGGTGCCCTGCAAATAATTTGTAATTGTTGTACATGGATGCGTACAGAACCCATGCACAACAAGGGCAAATTATTTGTTTTTTGGATTAATTAGCAAGTGAGATTAGATAATTTCCCACAGAAACCTGAACAAACCAGGGCACCCTGGTTGAAAACACTGCTCTAAATGAAGATATTGTGACTTGGAAATTTGGGGGAGCTGTTTTTAGTAGATTGGAGAATAAAACAAAATTGTACATCTTACTCAAACATGTACAAATAAATCACAAAAACCAGATAAAGTCAGAATTTTACAGTGGTATCTTTGGTCTCTTAATTTTTTTCTGGACCTGTATATTAAATGGCTTTAAGGATTATTTTTATATGTCTATTAGTCCTTTTTACTGAATGTCTTGGCACCTGAAAGATGAACTTGACCTAAGCTATACTGAACTCATAAGAACTTTTAGCAGTCAGCACACTGTCCATTTCAGTATGTAGCTCTGGGTACGAAGTGTAGGTCCATGGCAGTTCCAGAGGTGACCCACAAGTATGTGTTGCTGGTCATCGTTCCAGTCCATCTATTGGTGTAAACAGAACCTCAGTCTTGTTAACACAGATAACATCTGAGCCTGTGACAAACAAACCTTAACATTTTTCGGAGTCCTATATCATCCAGCCCTCTGATGTACTGTAGCAGAAAACGAAAATTCTGGTTCTCTGCTCGAGTTGTAGGAGATGCTTCCAGCAACTTTAAAACCTTTGTTGTTGTTGGTTTTTTTTTGTCCTCATACATTTAGATAGATGTACTTTATTGATCCCAAACTGGGAAAAGTAAGACATTTGCAAGACATTTCGTGGCTTGCAAATGCCTCTTTAAGGAAGGGGCTTGCAATCAATGACATTTTTTCTGCTGCATATCTTGGTTTTTGGATCAACTGCTTGTGTGGAACTTTTAGAAGGGTGCCTTCCAAATTATCTTTTGTTGGAAATGTGGTTACATCCAGGCGATCTAAAAGATCAAGTAGTTTGTCCTTGTCCTCTTCTACAAGCTCATTTTTTAAGGCAGCAGTTTTCAGATCCCTATCTGACCGGCTTATGTACAGGAGAAGATTTTCAATCAGAATATCAACTGAGACTTCATTTTCACCAAAGATAAGAGACATTGTAAAAACAGGGGCAAGATGACAAGGGAAGTATACATGGTCCTGAAATCCCTTCAATAAAATCCTGTCAATTGATTTCCACTCCTCTTCCTGCCATTTGGGAGACAATGATGGAACCCTCAGGTCTTCCCCTTCAGCTGTGTGGTCCATAAACTCGGTCCAAAATGCAGCACACACATCCCTTGAGACGCCATTTGCATCACTTCCTTTCTCATTTATGTATGTGTATTTCAGAGGGTGTTATTGAGGAGCGCTGGATCCTTGAACTGGCTAATCATCTCCTCCAGAAGACTGACCCTGTGAAGTTTAATGGTTACACACACAACATCAAATGATGCTGCAGAACAATTTGCTTCATTACCTATAGATGTTGTGTCTGCAGTAACGAGTGCAGTGCTTGTTGGGGGAAGTGTGATGGATGCAAAGACCAGCTCATCTCCTTCCACCTGAAGACTGGGTTGATATATCAAAGTGTCATTCAATTGACAGGCCAAAGGTTCTCCAAGGAAGGGGCCCAAATGTCACCTCAGATGTGCCTGACAATGTGTCATTCTCCCTCATATCTGTTGATAGGAGGACAATGGTTTCTGTAGCCTGCTCATTTTCTCTGTGTGTGTCTCCCATTTGTAGATCACTTTCAGCATCAGATTTTTCCTCATTTTATGCTTTGACATTCTCCTCTGTTAGGCTCTTAGTGCACAGGTAAAATCTTAATATTCCCATTTTTAATACTGTGTACAATTCTGCAAATGTAATATTTTCATCAAATACAGCTTCCTCCTGATAGTCTATGTCATGACTGAATGTCTCAAATTTTCCATATTTACTTTTTCCTTCAGGAAAGAAAAGGTTCTTAGCATACTGTAGCAGGTAAGCCTTTTTTTGATTCCTTGGGTACATCAAGGGTCCTTGTTACCCCTCCTTTGCATTTCCTCACTTGTTTACCTTCATGAATCCAGCCCAGTTCAACTTTTCTGGTCTTTTTTTCAGCAAATTTGTTGTGTTTTGCATAACTTCTTTTCCACTTTGGAGCAGAGGTTTCCTCATGATCAGATTTCTCATTATCATTTCCATCAATGCCAGTCTTTTTCTTTAATTTTTCAAGCAGTGATTGTTTCCTTGATCCATTTGTACTTGTACCTTTGCTTTCCAAACAGAAACATCTTGCTGCTATCCGACTTCCATATGTTGGGATGTAGCCAGTGAGAGTGTCATCGTCCATACAGTGAATGGCTGTGGCATCAATCTGTCAAGAAAGGCATCATTATTGCAACATACAACATGCATCCATCACACTAAGGATCTCACACCAAGGAATGTGTAGTTGATAAATGTGAGAACTTTGTAACTGTTTTTAAAGAAACAGAGATATGAAGTAATATAATAAATATATTTAATAATTAATATAGCTATCACCATCATTAATATAATCACTCTTCAGGTGAGCATTTAAGTAGTGTGTGTCAAAACATTATTTTGAGATCATATCTGCTTTACTGAAAGGCATTTTTTATTCAGATTTGTCATCTCGATGGATCAGACAATTTCAGACGTCTAGACTCAGGAAAATATGCAGACACTGCTGAAAATATTTTTATGGTCAACATTTTGTTAGTATCCTAGACAGGAGGCAGACCTGGAGACGGAACAGTTGAAGATGCTAAGATTCTCACTGGGAGTAACTAGGAGGGGCAGGATTAGAAATGAATACATCAGAGGGACAGCTCAGTGGTTTGGAGACAAAGTAAGAGAGACAAGACTGTGATGGTTTGGACATGTGCAGAGGAGGGATACTGGAAATATTGAACAAAGAATGTTGAAGATGGAGGAGTGAGGTGGGAGGAAAAGAGGAAGACCACAGAGAAGATTCATGGATGTAGTGAAGGAGGACATGGAGAGGGTTGATGTTACAGAGGAAGATGCAAGGGATAGGGTGAGATGGAGGCAGCTGATCCGCTGTGGAGACCCCTAAAGGGAGCAGCCGAAAGAAGAAGAAAAAGAAGAAGAAGAAGAAGAAGTAGAAGAAGAAGAAGAAGAAGAAGAAGAAGAAGAAGATATTGTTAGTGTCCTATTGACAAATCTTGAATGAAATCGTTACAGAAAAGTTTACATTAAAGATGGCACATTTCTGCCTCCTGCTGATGTAAATTTGTAATTGCTGGGATTAGTTGTCATTATTACCTCCGCCAGGCCGAAAAGGCCAGGAGGAGGTTATGTTTTTGCCAGGGTTTGTGTGTTTGTCTGTCTGTCTGTCTGTCTGTTTGTCTGTCTGTCTGTTTGTCTGTTGGTTAGCAAGATAACTCAAAAAGTCTTGGACGGATTTGCATGAAACTTTCAGGCGTTGTTGGAAATGGTACAAGGAAGAACTGATTAAATTTTGGGGGTGATCCGCTTCACCGTCTGGATACAGGAATTTTTTTAAAGCATTTTTCCACACTGTGATAGGGCCATTTTCAACATGTGCGCAGGCGCAATGGAGGCCGCTGGGCGTCGTGTCTGACCAACACAAACTCCGCCTTCTTCAACGTTTTAGCCACAAAAGCATGCGGAAAACACTGCTGCCCTCGGACCCCCAGCGTGCCTCTGCCAGCCATAGGCGCTGCGCACATTGCGCTGGTTGTCGTGTCTGACCAACACAAACTCCGCGTTCTTCAACGTTTTAGGCACAAAAGCACGCGGAAAACACTGCTGCCCTGGGCCCGCCAGCGTGGCTGCTTTTGCGCCACGCTGCAAAACCTGACACGGACACCTGTCCGCCGCCCCATTATTTGCCACAAATTCCCCGCCCAGCTATAGACGCTGCGTAAAAACGACCTCTCTGCCGGGAAAGACTCTAAATTCTGTTTTGCTGCGGAGCGCAGCCCCAATATAATATAAAAACCCACGCCAACCTGTCTAACCAATCTGCATCCGTCAGTGGAGGAGATGGACACACCAACACTTCAGTTTATTACCTCCGCCAAGGAGGCAATGCTTTTACTACCGTAAAACGGGGCTATAAGGGACGGCGGGGTAATATGGGACACTTTTCTAAATGTAATTCTGCTTTTTTAATTTTCCTTCCGCCTAGATTTGATGAAGGATTCATGGATATTTGACAATAACAACACAACTCAGCGTCCTGCTCAAAATAAAAAAAGCACAATTACATTTAAAACATTTCCCACAAAAGTGTCACTTATTAACCCGCCATCCCTTATAGCCCCATTTTACACTACTGAACCACTAATCCTATCACTATCACATTGATTGTCATTCATTAATTGTCTGTTTATTGCACTGTCCATGTCAAATAAACAAAGAATCATTGTGAATCCAATTGCTAGTCATATCTTTTCATGCTCAGGGAATCTGAAAACATACACACAAACACTGTATGGGGGGAACTGTGCCGCTTGGCGGAGGTCTGCGCTCTCCGAGTGCTTTTCTAGTTGCAGATGTGAAAACCTGCAGTTATCTCGCATTTGACCAATGGGAGATTCATTGTCAGACAGCAGAATTTCTCATCAAACAATGTTTACAAGCATGATGTCACAGAACAGAACTCATGGCAGTTACACAGAGCCGGGTGGCAAAAATGAGAGGCAGCTTTAGTTTGGATGCAGCAAAACATAAAAATCACACACAGTATTTAGTCACAGCAGTACATTCCACCTAGTATTAATTTATATCAGTAAATAAAAGTGCTCAGTCAGTCCTTCACTTATTTGTGCCTTTTGTTCTGTACAAACGGTGTGGTGTTACAATATTACCTTTTAACAATTTGCTCTCACTGTCAGACCTGTCTCTCCAACAAAGTCATCTGTCGTATAAAAATGGAGTAATTAAATAACGCAATTAACAAAAATTGACTCTTTTAAAGAGGTTTTACTGGGGAATCAGTACCAGGCAGAATTATGTTCCACGACAAACACTCCGTGTACTACTGTGACTAAATATTGTGTGTGGTTTTTGATGTTTTCCTGCATAAAACCAATGCTGCCACTAATTTTTGCCAGTCAGTGCTGCATAACTGTCAATGAGTTTTATTTCTGACCAGTTCTACTGTGTGGAGACTCTCTGATGCAAGGATCTGTTGCTAGGGGCAACGAGCCATGGCGCTGCCTGTCATGTGTTTAAGCTTTAATCCAGCACTAAGCGAGTGAAACAACTGTACAGATACATATCTATAGCCATGCTTGTTTTGTGTGCCCATCTACTTCGAGCATACCCACGGAATTATAACCTACCGGACTGTGCTTAATAAGCTAGCAGGCTAGTTAGCAAACTTGCTGCACTGACTAGCCGTATTTGGATGACTTCTTAACACAATGAAATACATGTTTTACTTACAATAAGTGAGCTACATAAAGATGCACTTACATGTTCTTGTTCCATGTGTGACAGACACTGCTCTGGCACGTCTCAGAAATCTCAGCAGTGGGGTTTCAGCATGGTGGGCCATGGCAATGTGACATATTGTTCTAACAATAAACGTATCATGTTATAATGTGATACATATTTTGTTATTACAATAAACATATCACATAATGTGAAACTTTTATTGTTATTACAATAAACGTATCACGTTATAACAATAAAAGTTTCACATTATAACGTGAAACGTATATTGTTGTAATAATAAGCATATCATGTTATAACATGATGCTATATTGCTCTAACAATAAACGTTTCACGTTATAACATGATACTGAGCTTGTGGTGATCTGCTCTGCGTGCCTGCTGTCCTAATTGCCTCCACAGCTGCCGCACACCTGACCCACTTATCTACAGCCTACTTAAGCTGCGCTGCCCTTTGGTCTGCACGGAGATGTCAACGCTCCTTCGAACTGAAGAGATCTTCTCGTTTACATCTCTTCCTCATGCCTCTTTGGAGTTTCACCTCCTTCTCCTCCTCCAGCTCCGTCAGGTCTTCTGGGAGGAAGCTCTCCTCAACTTCAAGTAAGCAACCAGGATTCCATTCCCTTTCTCCTCTTCACCCCTTCTCCCCTGTGCACAGGTGGAAACCTCCAGGCGGTGGATCACCTCCTCCTGGCGGCAGACCAGCATTCCTCGCTACACTCTGCATGAACACTGTGAATTTACCTGTACGACTTCACCTTACCCCTCGGCGATGGCACGGACATGGAACGGACAGTAGTGAGCGGACGGAACAGCCTGGGAGTCCTTCTGCACGTCAGCTCCTCGCCCGCCTAATAAGACTGTACATTCACTTGTTCATTCTATTCTGTGGCAGTGAACTTATACACCTGTTTTCTCTCTCTCCTAGGGTTGCCAGTTCCATCCGTGCTCTGCTCGCCCCGCTGCTCACATCTACACTCACACGCATGCACACACTCACTCACTCTACAATAAAGGATAATTGTGTTTATTCCGAGTCTGAGTCTGCTTCTGGGTTTACCAATCATGTCAGAGCTATTACATTATAAATTGTTCTAACAATAAATGTATCATGTTATAACATGATATAAAGCCACTAATTTTTTACTTTTTTGGTTTGGCAGCAATACGCTTCCGTACTTCCGTAACGTTTGGCACTTTTCCATGGGCCCCGGTCAGCCTCGGCCCGGGAACACGACTCAGGTCGGCGCCGCTCCATGGTCCCTCGATTGCTTTTCAATAGTACTGCAGCCCGGCCGCGGCTGGGTGGGATTTCTTAACAGCAAGGCGGCGCTTCACTCTCATGACGTGAAGCGCGCGACCCAAACAAACATAACATGGCTGCTCTACAAGGCGACTCCTCGGTTTGTGGCTTTTTTCGCCGTAAATACCAAAAAGCACCGCCAGATAAGGGTACGGGCAGCGAGACTAAACACTCTGGAATAGTTCTGCAGCTTCTGGGAGAGCCGAAGACATGAGGATACAAACTAGGTTAGCTAATGGTTGCTAATGCTAGTTTGCTGTAAGTACGTCGTGCTACACTGTAATGTCTGCAAGTTAGGTACTAAAATATGTATGCTGTGTGTGTGTGTTTCAGATGGCTCTGTTGTTGAGAAATTACCTCTTCAAATGGTCGTTCTGGCTCAGCAACGCCTCTCACTGTCATCAGCCTGGCACTAATGACTGCACAGCTTCACCAAGCTTAAGAATTTCTGTAGAAACGTTCATTTCCTGTACAACAAATTGCTCTGTGTGAAAATCATGGAGAGACTGTACCTGCTTCTGCAGCAGTCTGAGGTGTGGTCATAGAAAAAATTGATCAGCTGACACAACTTGATCGCCAGTTTAATAACTATATTAGCCACAAAATATCTATTCAAAAAGTAAACAGTACTGAGTTACGTATAAGATATATTTTATAGTTATGATGTATTATAGGCCAAAACAAACTTGATCTAGGATTAAAGGCAATTATGTAAAATAGTTAAAAATAGGTAATGTTAATGAAGGCCTTTCTTTCTCTGTTTTTTTTTTTCTGGGGGGGGGGGGGGGGGTTATTGCCTTCCCTCACTGATATCCTTACTTTGTAATCCAGTATATGTATACATATATTTTTTTTTCACCCTATTTATCCTTTTTGGAGACTGATGTGATACTTGGAAGATCAGTGTGATACTTGGAAGATCAGTATGTGTAGTACCATCTTGTATAAAGTCAATAAAAACTTTAATTACAAAAAGGCAATTAAAATAATGCAGTCATAAGGTCACATGGAAAATAATTGATTTCCTCGATACATGTACTGTAGAAATGTACTGTATATTCTCTGCATCAACTGAGGATGCACTGAGGAGCTCATTTAGCAGCAGACTACATCATCCCAGGTGCACAACCGAGAGGTTTCGTAGGTCCTTCCTACCAACGGCTGTCAGACTGTACAACCTAAGCAGGGCTGCTCGCAGAGATAGCAAAAAGACGTAACAAACTAATAGTTTTTTGAATGCAAAAGATGCAATAGACTTACACAATGGTCCCCTCCGGCATACAACTAGGAACATACCGGTCGCTATGGAGGGTGAGAATATGTATGGGCACATAATCATACCATGTAGGATAACTAAGTAGACGGTTATGCTGTTTCATCCCATCTAGCAACATTGCTCTGCACTGTGTGTGTTTATATATTTACATATTTATTCCATCTAGCTACAATGCTCCGCACTGTGTTTTTATATATCTACATATTATTCCATCTAGCTACATTGCTCCGCACTGTGTGTGTTTATATACTTGCATATTTATTCCACCTAGCTGCAATGCTCCGTACTGTGGGTGTTTATATATTTACATATTTATTCCATCTAGCTACAATGCTCTGCACTGTGTGTTCATATACTCATATATTTATTCCATCCAGCTACAATGCTCTGCACTGTGTGTCTGTGTGTGTGTGTGTATATATTTATTTTATAGTAATATGTACATATGTATATTAGCCGCTCTTGCTTGCTTGTTTTTTTCTTGCCTTCTGATTGTTGCTCTGAGTGTTGCTATCCCTGTGCTGTTGCAATCCTGGAATTTCCCCGTTGTGGGACTAATAAAGGCTTATCTTATCTTATCAACAATGTACTATACATGCATTCATGTAGTATTGCACTGGGAATTGCACTGACAATAAACCTGTGAATTTTGGGCAGATGTCTCTTTTTTATATATCTGAAGGTTACCACCATGTGGCACAAATTAAACACTGAAAGATTGGCAAAGCTAAGAACAATCCAGCATTTTGAGAAATCACTTTTGGTTGGGTGTAAGTCTCATCAAAATTATGAGCCATATTGTATTATATAATATTATGAACCATAAAGCAGTTTGTGTTAAATGTTAAATCCCATTAAACCTAATCCGGGGGCTTCCAATCAGTTGTCATGGGGGGTCAAGACCCTGCAGGTTCTCTCTTCTACCCAGTCGCTTCAGCAGGTGTTGTCACTGATCAGTCAGTGGAAGAAGTTCAGTGGAGTCTGCTGTTGAAGACACTGGTTGGAGGTAAAGCCTGCAGGGTCTTTGCCCTCCATGGCACATGATTAGACACCCCCGCCCAAAACCCATTATGATGAAGAGCAGATGCTAATATGACCCAGAATTCCTCCATATACATCCAACAATACAGTGTTCGGTTAATAAAATTATTGTGTTGGTTACTTTTTTCTTAAAAATGAGCCATTATTTTCAAGGTCACAGATAAATCCTTTGTACAGTTGACTCTTTTCCCAACGGTATCTTAACAGACAAAATGGAAAATCATGATGCAAACACTTAAGTCACTAAATTCTTTATTACAATCAGCAGCAAATTCCAGATTATTCAGAATGTGCAAAATTCAAACTGTAAAAAAGAATAAAATTTGAATGGGTCACACACGGCTGCCACGCTCCCTCACTGAGAAGCAACCGGATCAGCCCCTGGTCCTGGTCCAGCAGATCTTCAGCCTGCATCTCTGTAAATAGTGAGGCAAGGTCCAGTTGGGGTGACAGTTTCCCTCTTGCCTAGACAAAAGACAAATGGGTGGTGGTTAGTTAAAGCAAGTTTAACACATATTTGGGAAATACACTTGTTGCTAAAAGCCAGTGGTGGAATGTGAATTAATGAATGAATCTTAATTTCGGGTTGATTAAAGGTAAAGATTAAAAGAAAATAGAATAATATAACAAAGGGGAAAAAAATTTAACAAGGTCAAATTAAACAATAACTCCTCTGATTCTACAGTTCAACATAAGTTATCTGAGATGGGTGATGGCTGAAGCCGCAGCTTATATTGCCCACCATATTTCATCCAAGTATTCAAAAGAAAAACAAAACAGGAGCGATTACAATTTGAATGTGACAATAAAGTACTTCGTTGTTGTATTTAACCACAGTTTTCATGTAGCTGCGCTTCGGTAGATTTTTCAGGGGCTGCGTTACATTAAAAATCATTTGTTTTTACTGTGGCTTCAGCAATCAGAATGAATTAATAACGTTAACTGATGCTGTGAATCACCGAGTATGGACTCACTCAGTCAAAATCTGAAGTTTTTATCCAAAAACACAAACCAGGACTTTAACCAGGATTAACATATTTCATCGTTTTGCTCTCACAAGCGAATATTTAGGAGAAAACAGCGCGATTCAGCAGTTAGCACTAGCAAAAAAACGTTAGCTAAAAAACGTTAGCCATCACAGAACAGCACACAATTTAATGCCCAGGACCAAAGTGGAATAAAAAACGCAAACCAGGACTTTAACCAGGATTAACATATTTCATCGTTTTGCTCTCACAAGCGAATATTTAGGAGAAAACATGCGCGATTCACCAGTTGGTACTTGCTAGCTAGCAAATTAAAAACGTTAGCTTTAAAACGTTAGCCAGCACAGAACAGCACTGTAATGGCTCAAAAAAAGTGACCGTACCACCAATAGGATAAATAAGCAAGCCGATGCACATTATTACAAATCACTCACCATATAGATGGTTTTCGTCTACTCCGTCCATACTCCGGTTTCTGTGCAGCCATAGGTCCGGGTCACTCCTCACTGTGGATCTGCCACAAAGCAGAGAAAACTCCGCACCTCTTCATTGGACCACGGTGCAGAGTGCCGCAAAACCTACAACGCTGTCTGTATTAATATCATATTCACTCCGTGACCGACTTAGTCCATGACAATATTGCAAATGGCCATTATCAGAAGACGGGGAAGACCGTCGCTATTATCGTGACGTTACGACCTGACCAATCAGCGGCGACCAGTCTGTTGACGTCACATCACAGCCCCGGGCCGGCCGAGCCAGGGCCGTGAGGGACCCTGCCCTCGATCAGGTACGAAAATCGCGCCTGCTAACTGGTGCTGGGGCTCATGGAAAATGCACAAACACCGGGGCCCTGGTGCGGTGCTGGGGAAAGCGGGGCCCGTGGAAAAGGCCCTATACAGTACAGTTGGTTGTAACTGTGTTATCGCTATTGCTGAGCATCATGTGAGAGAGAGCCCTAAGATGGCTGACCCTCTCCTTATAACTGTCCAGCGTGATGATGTCACCCCATGGCTGCGTCACCACACCGGCGACAGTTAACCCCTGCAATGCCCCCCACCCCGGGAAAAAACAAAACTGCAATGCAGGTCGAAATTTGCTCTCCCCCATTTGGTACACAATGAATGGAACTAGCTAGGGCTAGTGGGTAGACCACCACATAGCCCAGCACAGCTGAGTGGGTTATTCTGCCACTATCTGTAGGCAGTCATGCTCCTAGCTAAACAGTCTTTCTTCCTTCTATTTTTCCACGAGGAAGGCAGTCCATCCGGAAGGGCCTTGTAGCAAGCCCGTGGTGGACGTGCCCCTGGCAATGCGGGGCCCCCTGGACCAGGAACATCTCTCACAAAACTCCAATCCAGGTCCCACACCGTGCGAGCTGACTCCCGCGAAGCCTCGTCATCAGTAGCTGCCACTCAAACTCAGTGGAGACGGTTGGTGTGCCACACAGAACCATCTGTTGGCTGGAAGGCTGCTGGCCCCAGCTGTGCGGTGATCCTCATGGGTGCCCGTGGTGCTAGAGGCAGTGTTGTAGCTGACTGTGGGTCCGTTTGCTCAGTTTTGCGGACCCAAACCCAGTCCAACACCACAAATGGCATTCTGTCTGGCTTCACGTATTGCTGCAGTCGCGATGATGCAGTTTCTGCATCTGTCATGGGGTGTCAGTCAGGTTGTGGTGGTTCTGCTGTTACCTGATGGGTCATGGACTCTTCATCCTGCGCCACTGCAGCAGTTCCTGGAGGCCGATGCTGGTTGTGGATTTGGAATACGTCCGGTGACTCGACTGTGTCTTGTATGATCGTGGACTCTTCATCCAGCGGCTCAGCTGCGGCTCCTGTAGACTGGCGTTGTGTGTGGATTTGGAAGCAGTCTGGTCCCTTCTCTCCCACACCTGGGAAGTCTGGTCATGGCGGTGCATCACTATCATCGTTGTTAGGATCTATGCCGGGTTGCTGCAACTCAACAGCGGCTCCTGTGGGCTTATGCTGGGCGCGGATCTGAGGCAAGTCCGGTCGCTGCCCCCTATCTTGGGCAGTGTTCCTCCTGTGCACACGGGACGGCTGTAATCTTGTCATCATCATCCTGTTGTGTCTCATCCCACTCATCGTCATTGTCATCAAGGTACAGTATGTTGTGTCCCAAACATCATCATAGGTCAAACAGAGTCCGTTACTGTTGTGGATGGAGAAACCCAGTTGGTAAAACAGGTCACATCCTAGTATGTTGTCTCCATGCAAGGTCACTTGAAAAACAAAGTCAGTAATGACTCTTGACACGTAGGGGACCGTTAGTGTGATGGTCCCTACATTGCTGACTCGGTAGCCACCATAATCATATAGTGGCGCTGGGTTCTTGCCAATCATGCGGTTGAGGGAAAACTTCTTCACCATGGCCCAATTCAACATTGACCTCACTGCAGCGGTGTCAAGCAGGAGCGGCAAGTTAACGTCATCCAGCTCCACCATGCAGAATGCATATTCCGTGCTTCTGGGCCTCATCATGTGGGTGGTCATCACAGGTGAGTGACTTTGTTTGGCTAGCGGGCTTGGCAGTGGTGCTGACCAGCAAACTTTGGCAAAGTGGTTAAATTTTCTGTATTTCTTGCATTGTTGCCCCCTTGCTGGGCAAAAGCGTGCTCTCTCTCAGTGCATCGGGAAACCACAGCCACCACACATAGAGTGTTTTGTAGCAGTCCCATGATCCACGGTGTTTGCTTCAATCTCTTCTGCTGTGCCACTGGGTTCCTCCATGCTCACTGTGTATGTAAGTGGTGTGTGGCTTGGCTGCTATTGCTACACCCATAGCTAAGATGCTAACCAGTCAGTGGACTCTAGCTGGAATGCTAGCTTGATGGTACTAGCTAGCGTCATGTCGTTTGGCGCCGTTAGCATCTTCATCTGCAGCTGCAGGTTGCTAGTGTGCTCAGCCAACTGGTCCCGCACTATTTCGTCTTTCAACAAACCAAGTCTGCACATGCTAGCTAGGTGGCGAAAATCCGCAACGAATTGCTGTGTCGTCTCTCCAACTTTCTGTTGCCATTGGTGGTACCTAATATGCCGTGCCAACATGTTGTCTGGTGTGGCGAAGTAGCTAGCTAGCAGCTCGACTGAATCAGTGAACAAGTCCGTTGGTCCTAGCATGTGGAAAAGACAATGTCCTTCTATGCCTGGATTGTGCATTAACAGAGCTTGCTTCCATACCTTGTCCAATTTGCCCAGGTCCAACGCTGATACATACGTCTTCAAAGCATTGAGCCAGCATGACTAGGGTAAGGGTGGCTCACCGGGGTACTCCAGTGGCCTCAGGCATGCTTCCATGGCTTTACTCTCATCACCAAATGTTATGTCCGTAAACCAGAATGGCCAACTGAGAGTTGAGCTGGTTCAGAACACAAACTTTATTATAACTAAAAGCTATTAACATACAGTGCAGTTGGTTATAACTGTGTTATCACTACTGCTGAGCATCATGTGAGAGAGAGCCCTAAGATGGCTGACCCTCTCCTTTAACTGTGCGGCGTGATGACATCACCCCATGGCTGCATCACCATGCCAGGGCCAGTTAACCCCTGTAGTGCCACACTACAATATTGTCCCTTAGACTACAGGAGAAATGCCGGGAACAAAGGCAGCCACTGTTCATAGCTTTCGTAGATCTCAAAGACCTTTAACCTTGTCAGTAGAGATGGCCTGTTCAAAATCCTCCCCAAAGATTGGGTGCCCACTTGGGCTTCTCAGCATCATTAGATCATTCCATGAGGACATGAAAAGTTCTGTGGTCCTCAATGACTCAACATCAGATGCCTTTGACATCCAAAGTGGAATGAAACAATTCTGTGTCCTGGCAGCTACCCTGTTTGGGATCTTCTTTGCTGATCTATTGCGGCATGCCTGCTACAGAAAACACTTACCTCCAGGGCAGGTCTGATAGAAAGCTCTTTCAACTCTCCAGACAAAGAGTAAAGTTAAGTGTGCAGCTAAATTGCTTGTATGATCTCTTCTTTGCAGGTGATGCAGCAGTCACGAGGCGGAGTGCCAACATTACATCTGTCAGACTGCTGCAAAGGGTGGTAGGGGAAGTGTGCGCTGCCCTGCCACGAGCGTTTGCGACAAACCGCACTCTTTCCAATCAATGGGATGAAGACACTGTGTCCAACTTTCCTGCCATTTCCATAAGTCCAGCTGTGGGGGAGTGGCAGGGAGGGGAGGATCACCTGCTGACCTTCAGAAATCCTCGCCTGGGCAGGTTCCAGTTTGTCGGGACAAGCATGGTGTATCACATCTGTGTGAAGGTTCTGAATCTGTGCTCTCTGATGGACGTGACAGAGTCAAGGTGGGCGGGTTTTTTGGGGCCAGAGGTCTCCCCTAAAGGCAGGTGGCGGTGCATGTACAAGCTCCCTATTGAGAAACGGACAGCAGATCTCCAGTGGAGGATTGTGCATGGGGCAATAGCTACAAATAAATACAGAACACGCCTGGATCCAACTGTGGGGGGGAATGTTTGTTTTGTTCCCAAGTTGAGACCCTGGAGCATTTGTTTGTTCAATGTTTTCGTTTATCTGGCCTTTTTGATCTTTTGCGGGAGTGGTTTCAGGCTTTGGGTGAACGTTTCTCTTTTGCCTTGTTCATTTACGGTCCAAAGTATAAAGTGGCAAGGAAGTCTGCCCACGCTTTGCTGAACTTCCTATCTGGTACTGCTAAACTTGCCATCTGGCTGACAAGGAAAAATCGGACTACCAACGCTGGCAATGTGGATCCTGTGTCTGCTTTCAAGGCCTTGTTGAAAGTCAGACTCCAGGTGGAGTTCTCTTACTACCAAATGGTGGACAATTTGGAGGCATTCACCAATAGATGGACTGTAGGGAACGTTTTGTGTTCTGTGGGTCAGGGGGATGAGTTATGTTTGCACTTTTGAGATGTGACACACTTGGCGCCGTGATATTGGTGTTCTTGCATTTTTTTTTTTTTTTTTTTATTTAAGTTTTTGTAAAGGGTATACAGGTCGTTACAGCAATGCAGTGTTTACATTTTCATCACATGTTCCCTTATTTTCTGATATCTGACAACATTGGAAGATTAATTCTTACAACACCCCTTTTTTTTTTTTTTTAAAGTGAAAGAAAAAGTGAAATTAAAGAGAAAAAAAAACAAGAAACAAATAACAAAAAAAAAACAAACAAACCAGTAAAAAACAAACAAAAAGAAAAAGTAAGTAAATAAAGATAAAAGAGCATCTGAGTAGCGTTGGAACAAAGAGCGGAACCATTATTGAAATGGTATTTGTCAAAGATTAGATCTAATGGAAGGCACATATGCGGTCCAGGGTTGCCAAAAGTTCATGAACACATCCATGTCCTGTCTCAGTGCGAATGTCAACTTTTCCATCGAGTAAATGTCTTGGATCACGTTAGTCCAATCTTCAGGTGTAGGACAGTCCTTCAACATCCATTTTTTAGTTAGAGCTTTTTTGCTTGCCAATATTAAAACATTGAATAAGTATTTTTCTCCTCGTCTTTCCAGTGAGTCCGGTAGTAAACCCAAATACAAAGTTACAAAAGAAAAGGGAACTGTAATTTTGAATATTTTCCCCAATATTGTCTGTACATTGGTCCAATATTGGTGGATAACTGGGCATGACCAAAACACATGAAAATGATTTGCAGTCTTTTCACCACACAAGCGCCAACAGTTCAATCCCTTATGGGTAAATTTGTTTTGTGCAGGTGTTCTGAAAAATCTTGCCAAGTTTTTCCATCCAAATTCTCTCCACTGCAGGGATGAGGTACTTTTCCATTGCTGTTTATTTAGCTTTTCCCATATTTCCAGTTGTAAAGTGAAATTCCCCTCTTTTTCCCATCTCTCTTTTATATAAGATGTGTTGTCTCCTTTTAAGTCTTGAAGACCTTGGTATATTTTAGAAATGTATCTGATCCCTGGGATCCCTTTATATGCCATTAAGAAGACCTTCAGAACACCTGACTGGGCCCTTTCCAAAACCTCCTTTTTAAGTATATTGTTTATGTGGTGTCTAAGCTGGAAGAACCTGTAAAGGTCTTGATTTATTAGGCCTTGTTTTTTCAAATCTTCAAAACTTCTTAAGATTTGCCCTTTAAAAAAATCGTAATATTTTATCAGCCCTTTCTCCTTCCACTTTTTAAATCTGGTGTCTGTTTTATTAGGAGTAAAGTCCTGATCATAGGCGATCCATTGCAGAAGTCGATAGGGCTCTTTAGTTTGATTCTCTCTGACTATCTTAAACCAAATTTTTAGCGGGGTCTCTATCCACGGGTTAGTGTTATTCAAAAGCTTAGGTAAGACATTGTTCCCTATTATCGCCTGTAGGGGGATGTCACTTGTTATTTGGCATTCGATCTCCTTCCATTGTGCAGTGTAGACTGGGTTACATATCTCTACTAAAGTTTTAATTTGTGCGGCTTTAAAGTAGTCCCTGATATTTGGCAGCGCGAGCCCACCTTTGTCTTTGTTTAGCTGTAGGGTTCTATATCTGATTCTAGGTCTCTTGCCCTGCCATATGAATCTTGAGATCCTTCTGTCCAGCTCCTGCCATGTTTTTTTGGGAGGTTCTACCGGTATTGTTTGGAAAAGGTATAGAAGACGTGGAAGTATATTCATTTTGACTGCTTCAATTCTTTGTGCAGTACCCAAGAATGGTATCATATTCCATCTTGCTAGGTCAGATTTTATTTTTGTCACCAGTGGATCATAGTTTAGTGATATAATTTTGTTGAGTTGTTTCGGGATATTGACCCCCAGATATTTCATAGATTCCGACTCCCAGTTAGTTTTGAGTTTGCTTAGTGAATAATGATTTGGGTCATAGTTGAATGTTAAAACTTGGGTTTTATGCATATTTAATTTGTACCCCGATAAATCTCCATACTCTGAAAAAACTGAGGTTAGTTCTGGTAAAGAAGTGTCCGGCTGCCCTAGGTATATTAAAATGTCATCAGCAAAGAGTGCTATTTTATGTTCCTTCTGACCAAGTGTAATACCTTGAATTTTTTGGTTTTGTCTTATCCATTGGCTCAGAGGTTCTATGAAGATTGCAAAGAGCAGTGGAGACAGGGGGCAGCCCTGACGACATCCTCTTTCCAGTTCAAAAGATGATGATAAATTACCGTTAATCCTTATTTTAGCTGTTGGTTTTTTATATAATGCCTGTATAGTTCTAATGAAGTTGTTATGAAAATTGAAACTGGATAAGATTCTATATAGAAAAGACCAGTCAACCGAATCGAATGCTTTTTCAGCATCTAATCCCAATATGACTGCATTTAAGTTATATTTTTTTATATGATGAATTATGTGTAAAGTGCGTCGAATGTTGTCTTGTGTCTGTCTTTGTCTTATAAAACCTGTTTGGTCTAAATGAATTAGGTCTGTCAGTATATTTTCTAACCTTTTGGCAAGGATAATGGTAAAAAGCTTATAGTCCTGATTTAGTACACTGATTGGTCTGTAGTTGGAGCACTCTAGTTTATCCTTTTCAGGTTTAGGTATAACTGCAATGACCCCTTCTCTCCAGGAGGGGGGGATTTCCCCTGTGTGGAGGACATAATTAAATGTTTTCAGGAGGAGAGGAGATAGTTGCTGTTTAAAGGTTTTGTACCACTCTGCTGTATAGCCATCAGCTCCTGGGGATTTGTTAGCTTTAAGTTTCATAATTGCTTTTTCCAATTCTTTAGGATGTATTTCTGACAGTAGTGTTTTATTTTGTGACTCCGTAAGTTGGGGAAGGTTTAATGTGTTTAGGAATGCCTCGGATGCGTTTTTATGTTTTTTGTGGGAGTATAAGTTCTTATAGTAATTCTCGAAGTTTTTAAGAATATCCTGAATTCTGAATTTTATTTCCTTTGATACTGGGTCTCTGATTTTGTAGATTGCTCTTTCTGTTTGATGTTTCCTCAATTTATAGGCTAGCAATTTTGCCGATTTACTGCCTGCTTCATAGTATTTTTGTTTCAGAAATGTAAGTTTCTTCTGGATTTCTATTGTGTAGATCTCATTTATTTGGTTTTTAATTTCCTTAATCTTGAGCGAGTCAGTAGAATGAGTGTTGCCTTTGTGTTCTTTTTCTAGGTTCCTAAGTTCTGACTCTAATGTGGATAGTTTTTCTTGTCTTAGTTTCTTTTGGGTTGCCAGTTTTGCAATAATCTTTCCTCTTATTACAGCTTTACATGCATCCCACAGTATTAAAGGGGATACTTCTCCATTATCGTTATCTTCCAAATATCTGAGAATATCTGATTCCAATTCATCTTTCAATGGTCCTTTCAGGACATTTGAATTTAACCTCCAAGAAAATGTATTATTTGTGTACTTTTGGATATTTAAGTCCATGTAGATCGGACTGTGGTCGGAGAGATCCATCAGTCCTATTTTACATGTTTTTACTCTTCCAATGTCTCCATTAAACATAAAAAAATAGTCAATCCTTGAGTAAGATGAATGTGGAGTTGAGTAAAATGTATAGTCTTTTACACTGGGGTTGAGTTCCCTCCACACGTCACAGATTCCCAATTCTTTTAGTAGCATCCGAGTCTTCCTGTTTTGGGTGTTATTTTGATGTGGGGAATTACCAGAAGCATCCCAGTATGGATTCAGTCTAAGATTGAAGTCCCCACCACATATCACTAAACCTTGAGCTTTAGTTATCATTAGGTCGAATACATTTTTATAAAATTTCCAGTTAGCCCCTGGGGGAGCATACACATTCAGCAGGGTGATATCTTCTCCCTCTAGCCGCCCAGTTACCAAACTGTATCTCCCTTCTTTATCTTTGTGTTCTGATTTTTTTTCAAATGTAATTTTGGTTGATATCAATGTCGCTACTCCCCTCCTCCTCCCTGATTTATATGAAGATGAAGAGATCATTTTAAACCCTTGTCTACTGAGTTTATTGTGTTCCACGTCTGTTAGGTGGGTTTCTTGTAAAAGTATTATTCCTGCTTTGTCTTTTTTCATTTTGCCTAGAATCTTGGATCTTTTAACTGGATTCAGGATTCCTTTTACATTATATGAAATTATTTTGGTTACACCCTGTTTCTCCATTGTGTTGTTTTGTTTAGTATAACTGTGTGGTGGCCCTCTTTTGTGCTACTCAGAAAATGAAAGAACATTAAAAACAAGAAAAACATTAAGAACATAGTGTAAAAAACTTTAAAACAAAAAGCTGTCATAAGAACTTCCTGAGCTGAGGTCTTTTTAAAGACCCTGTAAGAGCCTTGATGGAGTGAAGGCTCTGAGGGAAATTCCTCAAACTCTGTTACGTGTTGAGGGCCCTCTCTTACCACTGAAAGTAGTCCCATGCTTTTAACGTGAGTTTCAGAACCCAATCCAAACTTGTAATGATTTTTTTTTTTTTCCTTTTATGCCTAAACCCTGTGAAATTGTGTGCACCCTCCCACCCCCATCACATCAAACATTCATGCAAAAACAGTATTTGTTAGTATGAGGAGAACATGTGGATTATTGTCACATTTCTATTTTAACAAGTTTTTTTTTTTTATTACAAAGACTTATTTGTTTCAAATAATATGATTGTTCCATGAAATGTTTTACCACATGCTGAATATGCATCTCCTTTAATGTTTGTTACCTTGTATGAGGGGGGTTGGATGTGCGGATTGATTCAAGAGAAAAAAAAAAAAAAAAAAAAGGTCGCTATTCCAACCTGAAAACGGATAGTTTATCCGCGACGCTCTGGTGCTGGGTTTCCCGCTGCTGGTCCGTGGATTTTGAAGGTCTTTGTGTTGTCCATGTTTGCGTTTTGATCTTCTCACTCGGGTCTGCTGCGGGTTTAAATACCATTACCGGGAGGCCTCTTTTCGCCATGTCAGCTGTTGCTTCTTCCGCCGAATTATAGAGACACGTTTCATCGCCGTAGAAGACCCTTAACTTCGCAGGAAATGGTGTCTGAAAGCGCAATTTCTTCTCTCTTAACACCTTTTTCGCGTCATTGTATTCCCTGCGCTTTTTAAGGACCTCCGGGGCGTAATCGTGTTCCACGTAGACTTTTCTCTCCTGGTGCATAAATCCTTTTTTCTGCCAGGCCAGTCTTACAACCTCTTGTTTTATTTTGAAATTGGAAAATCTTACCAACACCGAACGTGGGGGCGCTTCCGCCGCCGGCCTAGCGGCTAATGAACGATGTGCCTTTTCTATCTTCAAGTCGGTGGTTTGTGGAATATCCAATTTCTCTCTTAGTAAGGATTCCACGCATTCTGCCATTGAGTTAAAACCATTTTCGGTTCCTTCTATCAGACCATGAATTCTTATGTTGTCTCTTCTTTGTTTTCCTTCTTGGTCGGTTAGCTTAGCCTCTATAGCTGCTTGTCTTTTGCGTAGGTCTAGCACAGAATCTTCGAGCACTTTTATTCGATCCTCTGTTTCCAAGATTCGGTTCTCGGCCTGGTCCACTCTGCTGTTTGTCCTTTTCAATTCTTCTCTGAATTCCCGAAATTCGGCCGTAACATCTCGGCGAAATCGTCGTAGCTCCTCAAATAGTGATTTCAGGCTAACCCTTTTGTTAGCTATCACCAGTTCCTCGTCTTCTGAACGGAGATCTTCCAGTTCGGATTCTCCGGCCGATACGTGTCCTGGCCTGGAGAATTTCAGTTTCTTCTGTTTTCCTTTAGACATGATGATTTTGTCTTTTGATTTTCACTCCTCCAAAAATCCGTTAAGTTTGATTTTCAAGGTGTTATCCTGGATTGGGTCTGAGAACTTCAGTGTTAAGCTGCAGTCGCCATGGCGTCCAGACCGGAAGTCGGTGTTCTTGCATTTTTGAATTGTACAATAAAGCCTTTTTTAAAAGTCAAAGTCTCTCTCTCTCTCTCTCTCTCTCTCTCTCTCTCTGAGTGGGTGTGGCAAGCGAGAGTTGGCGTTGGAGTGAGTGGACCTCTGAGTGAGTGACATTTTTCTGACTTTTCTATCCTTTTATATGTTTTCTTAGGGTGTTTTTTGCAAAGTTTATTGTGTTGTGTGTGTAGATCGGTGCAGGTTTTTTTGTTTGGTTTCGGTGGGTGCAGCGTGCACGGGGTGGGAAGTAATGTTTGTTCACTATGAATTTCACTAAATTAACCACAAAACATGGCATTAAGATTGCCGGTGCAGCGCGGTTCTCTGTGAATGAGTGTGCTCTGGCTGTTGCAGAAGTTGTCGGATCACAGAGCATAAAATCCGCAGCCTGGATGAATGGGGCAGTAGTCTTGTTTCTGGACTCTGTGGAAAAAGTGAACACAGTTGTGGAAAACGGCATTGTCATCAGTGATACTTTTGTTAGTGTGTCTCCTCTCTCTCTTCCATCTAAAAAGATCACATTATCAAATGTCTCACCATTTATTAGTGATGAGGTTTTGCAGAAGGAATTGCTGAGATATGGCAAGATAGTATCTCCTATTAAAAAGTTACCTTCCGGTTGCAAGTCTCCTGAGCTGAGTCATATTGTGTCTCACAGAAGACAGCTGTTTATGATCCGGAATAACAGAAATAATTAGCTTAATTTGGTTTTTAAACTAAGGGTGGAGGACTTTGACTACATTATTTTTGTTATATCAGAAAACATGAAATGTTTTGCATGTGGGGAGGAAGGACACCTCATCAGGGCCTGTCCACACAGGGTCTCAACTTCAGCTTAAGGGAGACAGGCACAAAGTGGGGGGCTGGTGACAAGTCTGACAAGCAGGGTGAGGGGGACAGACGAGAAGGTGAGCAGGCAGGTGCAGATGCACGGGGGGTGGAGTTAATGGGCAGACAGGTATGCAGGGGGAGGAAGTGAGTGGACAACTGGGCATGAAGGAGGAAAATGTAGGTGAAAGGAAAAGTGGTAGTACTGATGATCTGACAAGCATTCAGAAAAACAGGACAAATGGTCAGGGGGGCATACAGGAGGGTGGGGCTGATGGCCAGATGGAAGCAGGACATAGTTGAGCTGGTGGTCAAACAGGTGATCAGAGGGAAGTAGAGACGATGGTGTGTGGTGATATGGACTGTGAATCAGTTGTGATCGGTGCTGGAGCTGCAGAGGAGAATCTGAAGGAAGGAGAGACCCCTCTCAATGCTTCTCAGCTTAAGAGAAAAACTAAAAATGGTAGGCAGGTTTTACAGGAGAAGGCAAGATCATCTAAAAGGGTAAAATGCGAAGTGGCAGATGAACATGAGGGAGCAGCCTTAGCTTCAGAGGTTAGTGAAGGTGAAGATTCTCCTCCTCTGATGACTGACTGAGCTGTCTGACTGTAGGTCCTCCCAAATCACCAAGTCCAGAAGGAGTACAGTGCAGCAAAAATAAAAATGTTCGACTTCCGGTTATGGCGGCTACGTGAGAGGGACACGTCTCGCTCTGCTCTGCTCCTGGAGAGGAAAAAACGGCAAATAACTCTCTCATTTGGGACAGAACCTATCCCAGCGTTTGGACGAGGATATGTCGGTGAAGCCTAAGGCTGGAAAACCAGGCAGAGGAAAAAGCGAACCGCCGAAACAGTCTAAATTAACGGACTTTCACATCTGTGACGCAGCAGATAAAGAAGCCCCATATATGGCGGAGGAAGCTAGCAGCGGTGCGGTGCTTAATGCCATTAGTTCAATGAGAGCAGATTTTTCCGCTAGATTTGATGGGATTGTGGCAGCGTTGGAAGGAATGAGAAAAGAATTGGGTGACTGTGTAGAACGAATGGCGCAGGTAGAGCTTCGTGTCTCTAGTGCTGAAGATGACGTCACCTGTCTCCAATTAAAGGTGCGCACTTTGGAAAAAAAAAATAAATGTCTGGAAAATAATGTCTTGGATTTGGAGTCCCGGTCGAGACGGAACAACTTGAGGCTGGTGGGTCTACCGGAGGAATCCGAAGGTTGGGACACATGTTCCTTTTTGGAAAAGTGGATTCCGGAGGCGCTGGGCAGCGCGGAGTTGCAATCAGCAGTCGTTCTGGAAAGCGCACACCGTATCGGCCCATGGAGAGATAAGGGACCACCGAGGACGCTTATTATGAAGTTTATCAGCAACAGAGACAGGATGAATTCTGAGTTGTTGCTCTGTGCTATTGAGAGATTTTTTTTTCATTGTAATCATAATCTGCTTAAAAATAAGCTGTATTTTGATAACGAAGTTTTTTTTTCTCCTCCCCCCTTGTGTCGTTCCCTCCCTTCCCCTCCCTTTCTTATCTATCTCTGTTTGATGAGGCGCCTATTATGGCTGCCGTGTCGTTGTGTCGCGCGCATGCGCACCAATGTCAAGTCAAGTTCCTCGTGTGTTTTTTACATGCTTGGCAATAAAGTTTATTCTGATTCTGATTCTGATTCTGATGAAGATCTTCAACGCTGCGCGAGCTAAAGGAGTGATTAAACACCAGGACCAGCAGGTGCGGTTCTACCCAGATTTGGCCACAGGAATCCAACAATTGAGGAAGCAGTTTGATCCCGTACGTAAAGAGCTGCGCAACCTTGGAATTCGTCATGGTGTAATTTATCCTGCGAGACTGTTGACCACGTATGGGGACAGAACCCACATCTTCAAGACCCCAGAGGAGGCGCAGGAGTTCATCAAGAAGGTCCAAGAAGAGACTGGTGGGAACTAAGCATGAACAAAATATAAGGTAGAATATTTAAGCATTTGCACAGGCATCTGACTGACTTGAAGCAAATAGCAAGTTTACAAAATATAGATTGTATTATATATTAAAAAAAAAAAAAAAAAAACTATGATGTACAAAGTTGCTAAAAATTTTGGAGTTAAGTTGGAAAACTACAGAAGAGAGCTAATGTTATGTCATTAAAAGCAGCAGAGTTAGGGTGATTGGGAGGATGAAGGAGTGGCTTTGGCTGATCCTTGTGGGTGTGGAGCGGTCGATGGCTATATCGGAAGATGGAATTTTTTTTTTTTGATTTTGGGGGGATCGCCACAAATGTGGGAAGGGGGAATTTGTTTGTGTGTAGTTTGTAGGATGAATGTTCAACCACTCATTTTTTTGCTTCTCTGTATGAGCATGTTTACACTGCAAGGTAATCCCAGACTCCCTATTAATCATAAACCAAAGCGTTAATCTTAATTTAACTTCATGGAATTGCAGAGGTCTACAAAAATTAAAAAAACTTAAACAAGTTATGAATAAAATAAAAGATATGGGTTCAAAAATTGTGTTTTTACAAGAAACTCATCTAATAGAGGAGGATGTAAAAAGAATTAGTAGTAGATGGCAAGGAAGTGTTTTCACCTCATCATTTTCATCCCGAGCCAGGGGAGTTATGACTCTCATACATAAATCAGTCCCATTTCAAGTGAAAAATGTAATTGGAGACAAATTTGGAAGATATTTAATCATTCAAGGATCTTTGCTATTAGAAAATATAAATTTGGTGAACTTATATGGTCCCAATATAGATGATCAAAAGTTCTTTGCTAATTTATTTCTTATCTTATCATCACTTATAGGGCAACATATAATAGCAGGGGATTTTAATTGTACATTGAATCCCGGTATAGATAGATCAACAGGACTGGACTGTACGCACAATGGATGTAGGATGACCATTAATCATTTTATGAAAGAATTGAGATTGCTAGATATATGGAGAGAAATGAAACCACAAGTTAAAGCTTACTCTTGTTATTCCAATACCTACAAGACTTTCTCACGTATTGATTACCCCCACTCACCATCCTCAACAGCACAGTGTCCACTGTGGACTCCTTCAAGTTTCTGGGTACCACAATCTCCCGGAACCTGAAGTGGTCCTCCCATATAGACACTGTCCGGAAAAAGGCCCAGCAGAGGTTGTTTTTTCTGCGTCAGCTCAAGAAGTTTGATTTGCCTCAGGAGCTGCTGGTTGTCTTCTACACCTCCATCATCCAATCTGTCCTCTGCTTTTCCATCACTGTCTGGTTTGGATCTGCCACTAAACAGGACAAGACCAGACTGCAGCGGATCATTAAGTCTGCGGAGAGGATCATTGGTACCGACCTACCCTCCATTGAGAACTTATATCGGTCCATAACCAGGAAACGGGCGGGAAACATCTGTGCTGACCCATCACACCCCGGCCACAAACTGTTTGAACTTCTATCTTCTGGTCGTCGTTACAGATCACTGAAGGTCAAAACCACCCGTCACAGGAACAGTTTCTTTCCTCAAGCCATCACTCTGATGAACTCCTAACATTCACCTAGTCCTACCTGTTTGCTGTACTCATGACTTTTCATCCATTATTACATTGCACATAACTCTCACACTGCTTTTTACTTCATTCACATTATATCACTGAATCTGAGTCCACATTGAAATACTGTGTGATTGTATATTTTTTCATATATTTCTGCAAAGTGTGGTTAGTCTGAGTAAATAACTGCATATATTCCTGTATATATTTGCATCCTTTTATAGAAATGTGGACAGACTGTAATTTACTGTACATACTCTGTTGTCAATTGAATCCTTATTTAAATCCTCCACCTGAACAACGAGAGCAAGTTTTTAGCCAAAGTCAAATTCCTTGTATGTGTTGTGCATACTTGGCCAATAAAGCTGATTCTGATTCTGATTCTGATTATTTTTTGATCTCCACAGAATTAAGGTCCAAGATTCAAAACTGCTTTTATGATAACATCGTGATCTCTGATCATGCACCCTGCTGTCTAATATATGTAGATAAGAAATTGACAAAGGAACCAGGTAGATGGCAATTTCAGCATAAATGGCTTCAGGATGAGGAATTTGTTAAGTACATAGAAAAACAGATAGATGAGTTCTTTGATATCAATACTACACAAACATCAGCATGTGTAAAGTGGGAGGCTTTCAAAGCTTTTATTAGGGGACATATTATTAGTTATACAGGTTCAAAATCTAAGAAGACTCGAGAGGAGAGAGTTCAATTGGAACATAAAATAAAAATTCTTCAAGAAAAAGTATATGCAGGAAGTGATCCAAGGTTGGAGAACGAATTACTGATTTTGAGAGCTGAATATGATAAAAAAAAAATCAGCGAATAGCGCTGCCTCGAGTCTTCTAAGATTGAAACAATCTTTTTATGAACAAGGTGAAAAATCAGAAAAATTATTGGCATGGCAGATTAAACAATTAGAAGTTAAAACACCAGTTACCAGTATTATAAGTAACGGACAGGTAGTTATAGATCCTTTAGAAATTAATAGAGCCTTTAGAGATTACTATGAAAAATTATATGATACCAAAAATGTATCTGACTTAACAAAACTAAATGGGTTTTTGAACGAACTATCTATACCGTGTATTCCAAATGAAAACAGGGAGATACTGGAGTCTAAAATTAGTCAAGAAGAAGTTGGGCTAGCCATTGATAATATGAAATCAGGAAAAAGTGCAGGACCAGATGGTCTTCTAGTTGACCTTTATAAAAAATTTAAGAATAAATTAATAAAACCTTTTTTGGAAATGGTTTTAGAAGCATTTCAAAATAGTAATTTACCATCATACATGAATAATGCCTTAATTATACTGTTGCCAAAACCAGGCAAACCCTCTAATAAATGTGAAAATATGAGACCAATAAGCCTATTAAATGCCGACCTTAAGATAATCTGTAAAATTTTAGCAAGACGAATACAAGAAATTTTACCAAATATTATTAGTCGAGATCAGAATGGCTTTATAAAGGGAAGACAAGGCTTCCATAATGTAAGAAGACTATTTAATATTATTTATTCTAATAAAGAAGCACCGGATACAGCTCTCCTATCATTGGACGCCGAAAAGGCCTTTGATAGAGTCGAATGGCCCTTTCTTTTTGAAGTTTTACAAAGGTTTGGACTTGGAAATAATTTCATAAAATGGGTTCAGATAATATATAATAATGCTACAGCAGAAATCCTAACAAATAGCAATATTTCAAAATCAATAAAAATCAATAGAGGATGTCGACAAGGCTGTCCACTTTCACCTTTACTGTTTACTATGGCAATTGAACCATTAGCGATGGCGATACGTTTACAGTCACAAATATATGGAATTAAAGTTGGACCAACAGAACATAAAATCTCCCTGTATGCCGATGACATAATTTTGTTTATGTCGAATCTTAAAAAATCAATTCCGACCTTGTTGAATTTAATAAAGAATTTTGGGGAAATATCAGGATATAAAATAAATAAAACTAAATCTTCAATATTAATGCTAAATGAGACCCAGAGAAATTACCCAGCCCCTGAGGTAAATCAATTCAATGTTGTAAATCAGTTTAAATATTTAGGAATCCAAATTGTGCCTAAGCTAGAATCAGTCGTGTCAACTATGAAGCCTTAATGACAGATATTAATGAGTTACTTCAGAGATGGATGTCACTACCAATGTCGATGATCGGGAGAATCAACATACTTAAAAGTAATATCTTACCTAAAATACTTTATTTATTTCAATACATTCCCTTACCACCACCTTCAGATTTATTCTCAAGAATTAAAAAAAAGTTAGTGGAATTTATATGGAACAACAGGAGGGCTAGATTACGTCTGTCTTTATTATATTTACCATTTGATCGTGGAGGTCTGAAATGTCCAAATTTTATGTTGTATTATTGGTCGGCACAACTGAGGTCTATGACATATTATTTTTCATCAAATGATCTCCCTCACTGGACTGAAATGGAATCATACAATTTACCTTTACCTCTTCCCATATTCATATACTCAGATTCGGCAAAAAAATTACAAAAACAAGTTAAAAATCCATTTGTAAAGCATATGATCAAAATATGGTGTGAAACTAAAAACTACTTAAAAGAACCACACTTATTGTCACAATTTAGCCCAATATGGGGTAATCAATATTTTAAACCAGGGAGAGCGGATGCTGTATTTAAAGTATGGAATTTAAAAGGGATTCAAAAGATTCAAGATTTATATCTGTCATGTTCAGATAACAATGTCTTTTGAAGAGCTGAGGATCAAATTTAATCTTAATAGAACACATTTTTTTAAATATCTTCAACTTAGGAACTTTATTTGATCAAATCAAAATAAAGCTCTCACTCGACCTATTTACTCATCCCTGGAAAAAATGTTGATGAAAGATAGTAAAAGAAAGGGTATTATTTCAGAGTTTTATAACTCATTGACATTATCCTCAAGTGAAAACTCACAGAAAAGATTAAATTACTGGGAAGAAGATCTGCAAACTGAAATTTCAGAGGAACAATGGGAATTGGCTTGTACAGAAGCTCAAACCAAATCAATAAATGTACGTCTTAAATTGATACATTTTAAATGGTTAATGCGGATGTATGTTACACCGGAGGAGTTAAATAGATATAACAAAAACATACCAGATACGTGCACAAAATGCATGGAAAGTAAAGGAACCCTATTTCATTGTTTATGGGAATGTAGAATAATTAGAATGTTTTGGGAAGAAGTGAGGGTAACAATTGAAAAAATAATTTCAAAACAAATCTTATTGAATCTTAAACTGTTTTTGTTGGGTTTGTACCCAGAAAAGCATAACTTTAATAAAAGTGAAAGAGCATTCATAGACCTCAGTTTGCTTAATGCCAAAAAATGTATTGCACTACTGTGGAAAAAGACTCATAGACCAGATGTGACTCAGTGGTTAAGACAGATGTTAACAAACCTTCCATTAGAAAGAATAACATATATACTGAAATCAAAGGAAATTGTGTTTGAGAATATATGGAGACCTTTTTTTTTTTTTTTTTTTTTTTGTTACTTATTTGTACCCGTAGGTAGACTTGGTTTGCAGTCTGGTGACAAGCCACCGGCTGCTGGTCGCTGCGTGCGCGAGCGCCCTAAACCTACATGTTTTTGGTATGCGGGAGGAAACCGGAGAAATCCCGGAGTAAACCCGCGCAACACGGGGAGAACATGCAAACTCCACACAGCTCACTGTTGGTCGGGGGCTGGGATCGAACCCACGATCTCATAATCCCCGCGATCCCCCGGCCGAGAGTAAAACTGTACTGCCACAGTGCTAAACCACTGCGCCACCGTGCAGCCACTTTTATTGATTATGTAAAAAATTTAAACATAACTCTTGAAGAAGAAGGTGAATGATGTGTGTGGACCTTGTAAATTCCAAATTGGTGAACATAATGTGTATACTTGTGTAGTGGATTGTCTAGACTAAACAGAGGAGCATTGTTGAAGACTTGATTTTGTTGGTGGTTGTGGGTGTTTTTAGTGCATTTTTTTTTGTAGTACTTTAGTGTTAGTGTTTGATTGTTTGTGTCATGTTTGTTAAAAAAAAAAAAAGTTCAATAAAGATATTGTGGAAAAAAAAATAAAAATGTTCTTACAAAAAACCAAGAACATGAGAGGAGTAAAAACTGAAAATTACTTCCCAGATAAAAAGGGCTTCCTTGATTCAGTGAGGGTCTTAATGAAAGAGGGGAGCTTCACTCACCAAGAATATTATCGTCTGAAAAAAAATAGTTTTTAGACTTAAGCAAAAATTGTTTAATAATAATGCTGAGAATGATGATGACGATGATGGTGGGGCTTTGTAAATTCTCTGCCTTAGCATTCCTTTTAACTGTTCTGCTAACTTTTTTTGCCTCTCCCTCCATGAGCAATTTTAAAGTAGGGACTTTGAATCTGAATGGTGGGAGAGAGGCAAGAAAAAAGAGCTATGCTGTTTGATTTCCTGATCCTGAATAATGTTGATATTATGCTTGTCCAAGAAACACACGGTGATAAATCTAATGAGATAGACTGGCAGAGGGAGTGGGGAGGGCAGGTTGTACTGAGCCACAGTAGCAGTAGTAGTGGGGGAGTGGCTGTCCTTTTCTCCCCAAGATGTTCCCCTGTTTCATATTGTGTCGCTGAAGTTATACAAGGGAGACTACTGGTGATTCAGGCTGTTTTTGGTCGGTGTACACTTACTCTCATCAATGTGTATGCCCCAACATTAGGGTCGGACAGGCTGGGTTTTCTTAGTGAGTTAAACACCTTTTTAAACAACTGCAACCCAGATGACTTTGTGTTCTTAGCTGGTGATTTTAACTGCACTGCAGATGATTCAATAAACAGGAACCATATAGAACCTCATCCAGCCTCTAAACGCCTTTTAATGGAAGTTATTAAGACTCATGATCTGGTAGATGTTTGGAGGTCTTTCCATAATATGGATAGACAGTACACATGGTCCCACATTAGAGATTATCTCATTTCTCTTGCAAGATTGGATCATTTTTATTGTTTTAAACATCAAAGGAATATTTTTACAACCTGTTCAATTGTACCTGCTGGTTTTACTGATCATTCTTTTGTATTATGCCAAGTTTTTATTAGTAATTTTAAGTATCGAAGTGCCTTTTGGCATTTTAACAGTTCCTTGCTTCTGGACAACAATTTTAAAAAAGTTTTAGGCTCTTATGGAGGAATTTTAGAGAGCGACATCTTGAGTTTGGCTCTTTACAGCAATGGTGGGACTGTGGGAAGGTGGAAATAAGAAATTTTTGTCAACAATACACTCTCAGTGTCACTCGGGACATAACCAGATTAATAAATGACCTAGAGAGTGATATTGTAGAGCTTCAGTCTTTGTTAGACTCTACAGAAATCGAGGATACTTTGAAGTCCTCAAAGCAAAAAAGAAAGTTCTTAGGGACTTGCTGGGCACCAGGGCTCAGGGAGCCCTGGTCAGATCCAGGTTCCAGAGTGTAAACCAGATGGATGCCCCGTCAAAGTTTTTTTTGGACTGGAGAAGAAAAATGGGCAAAGCAGGTGCATTCATGCTCTATGGTCAGCATCCGGACAGGAGCTGAGGAAGCCTGGTGACATCAGGAAACGTGCTGCGGAGTTTTATTCAGACCTGTATAAGTCTGAGTATGTTGAAAATGAACAATTGTTAGCTTCCTTTTGTGATGGACTTCCCCAAGTTTCTGAAGACTTCAATCTGCTACTGGGGGAGCCTCTACACCTTGAAGAGTTGTCCACTGCTTTGCAGAGTATGGAGAATGGGAAAGCTGCTGGGATTGACGGACTTCCTGTTGATTTCTTCAAGGCCTTCTGGCACGATATGGGTGGAAACCTGCTGGAAGTTTTGAATGAAAGTCTGACTAGAGGATTCCTACTTATCAGTTGCAGGAGGGCTGTAATCACTTTACTCCCCAAAATGTCACAGCTCACTCTCGCCCATCTCCAGCTCCAGCTGTGAACACACCTGCGCCTCATCAAGCCCGGGCTATTTAGCCCACTCTGCCCTGCGCTTCAGCCTGGAGTCGTCTGCTCATCTGAGATTGTGCTACCCACACTCGCCTTCTCCTCAACGCTCCTAAGACCTTCAACCATTGCCTCCTACGTAAGCTATCATTCTATTACTCACCTTTTCTCCAATCTTTCTCCCCTGTGCACAGGTGGATTCCCTGGCGGCAGAACCTCTCCTCGTCAGCTTTTCTCTCTCACCCGCTGCGCCGAGCGCACATTGGAGCGCTGTCCTCCAGGCAGGAGACCTGCGGCTCACCACCAGAAACATCTGCAAGTTTGTCTAGCCATACGGCGCGCTGCTCTGCCCCCGGTGCATCCTGTCCTCCAGCAGCACATCCACTCCCGCACTCACACATCCACACACACTCACTATTTAATAAACCTTTGTTGCAATTGACTCGAGCCTGTGTGCGTGTTCCCTGGGTCTGAACTCATGTCAGTACAACTCCAGCAGCGCGACCCAGCGGACAGCAGGCTCGCACACCGGCTAACCGACTTAGAGGCTCGAGTCGATCAGGGTAATACATCAGCAACAGGTGATATTGAATCAGCTCACCGATCTCACCCGCCGGATGGATCGTCTGGATCCCCCGCATGCGTTCCGTCCGGGTCCTCAGGGCGGCCTAGCTCCCGCTGCTCCTCCGGCTGGCTAGGCTATCCCGGGGGCACCAGCCCAGCTCACTCCAATCCCCACGCCCACGCGTTTCGGCGGCAAGCTCGGTGAGGCGCGTGGGTTCCTTCTCCAATGTGAGTCGGTGTTCCAACGTGTCTCCGGGGACTTCCCGACGGATCACAGCCGAATTGGTTACATTGCCAACCTCCTAGAAGGGCGAGCATTAGCTTGGGCCTACGCCGTCATGGCGCGACCCAGCTACGCCAATCTAACTTATGCCCAGTTCGTCCGAGACTTTAATGAGGTGTTTGACCATTCTGACCGTGATAACGTGCTAACAACCCGGTTGCTAAATCTTCGCCAGGGTAGCTGGTCAGCCGCCGACTACGCTGTCGACTTCCGGGTTGTGGCGGCGGAAGTTGGATGGGGAAATGCTGCCCTCTGCAGCATTTTCATCTGTAGCCTGAATGCCAGCCTTCGGGACGAATTGGCCTGCAAGGATCTGCCGGAGCGGCTCTCCGAGCTGATCTCCCTCACCATCAGCCTGGACAACAGGTTGAGAGAACGGGCCGCCGAGCGGAAGTCCTTCAGCCGCTCGAGCGGTACTCCTCCCCGCTCCTCTCAATCTCGCCCCCTGGTGTTGCCCGCGCCTGAGTCCGCCGACAACCCGGAGGCGATGCTGATTGGCCAGGTGAAGCTCCCACAAGCAGAGAAACAGCGCCGGAGGGAGCTGGGGCTCTGCATTTATTGCGGAGACAATCAGCACGCCTTGGAATCTTGCCCGGTTCGGCCAAAAGGGGGAGTCTGCGAGTCACCATAGGGGGCCTCGCGGACGCATCCCAGCCTAACCCCCTATCCAAGTGCATGCTGCCAATTCAATTCTGTCACAACCACACTGAACATCTCACTCACGCATTGGTGGACTCGAGGGCGGAGCAAAGTTTCATCTCCAAGGGCCTGGCAACCCGTTTGGGCATCCCCTGCCTTCCTCTGCCGGCCCCCTTGAACCTGGTCTCTCTCGCTGCCACCCCTCTGGAGCGGGTTACTCACCGGACAGCGCCAGTCCCGGTCATCAATTCCGGAAATCATCGAGAGGACCTCAGTTTCTATGTGCTTCCCATCTCGGCCGCCTCTGTCATTCTGGGCTACCCCTGGCTGCGCCTGCACGGCCCAACCTTTGATTGGCAGTCGGGAAGCATCCTCTCTTGGAGCACCTTCTGTCTGGGCGCCTGCCTCCAGTCCACTGCTTGTGCCCCGTCACTCCCTCCTCCTTCCTCCAATGTGCCTCCTCCTGACCTCTCCTTAGTCCCTCCGGAGTTTCATGACTTTGGCATAGTTTTCAGCAAGTCTAAAGCGCTGTGTCTTCCCCCCCACCACCCCTACGGCTGTGCCATCAACCTCCGCCCGGGGGCGCCCTTGCCTTCCAGTCGCTTGTCCAATCTGTCAGCGCCTGAGCGCGAGGCCATGGACTCCTACAGTGGGGCAAAAAAGGATTTAGTCAGCCACCAATTGTGCATGTTCTCCCACTTAAAAGATGAGAGAGGTCTCCAATTTTCATCACAGGTATACCTCAACTATGAGAGACAAAATGAGAAAAAAAAATGTCCAGAAAATCACATTGAAGGATTTTTAATGAATTAATTGGTAAATTCCTCAGTAAAATAAATATTTGGTCACCTACAAACAAGCAGGATTTCTGGCTCTCACAGACCTGTAACTTCTTCTTTAAGAGGCTCCTCTGTCCTCCACTCGTTACCTGTATTAATGGCACCTGTTTGAACTCGTTATCAGTATAAAAGACACCTGTCCACAACTTCAAACAGTCAGACTCCAAACTCCACTATGGCCAAGACCAAAGAGCTGTCAAAGGACACCAGAAACAAAATTGTAGACCTACACCAGGCTGGGAAGACTGAATCTGCAATAGGTAAGCAGCTTGGTGTGAAGAAATCAACTGTGGGAGCAATTATTACAAAATGGAAGACATACAAGACCACTGATAATCTCCCTCGATCTGGGGTTCCACGCAAGATCTCACCCCATGAGGTCAAAATGATCACGAGAACGGTGAGCAAAAATCCCAGAACAACACGGGGGGACCTAGTGAATGACCTGCAGAGAGCTGGGACCAAAGTAACAAAGGCTACCCTCAGTAACACACTACGCCGCCAGGGACTCAAATCCTGCAGTGCCAGATGTGTCCCCCTGCTTAAGCCAGTGCATGTCCAGGCCCATCTGAAGTTTGCTAGAGAGCATTTGGATGATCCAGAAGAGGATCTGGAGAATGTCATATGGTCAGATGAAACCAAAATAGAACTTTTTGGTAAAAACTCAACTTGTCGTGTTTGGAGGAGAAAGAATGCTGAGTTGCATCCAAAGAACACCATACCTACTGTGAAGCATTGGGGTGGAAACTTCATGCTTTGGGGCTGTTTTTCTGCAAAGGGACCAGGACGACTGATCTGTGTAAGGGAAAGAATGAATGGGGCCATGTATCGTGAGATTTTGAGTGAAAACCTCCTTCCATCAGCAAGGGCATTGAAGATGAAATGTGGCTGGGTCTTTCAGCATGACAATGATCCCAAACACACCGCTCGGGCAATGAAGGAGTGGCTTCGTAAGAAGCATTTCAAGGTCCTGGAGTGGCCTAGCCAGTCTCCAGATCTCAACCCCATAGAAAATCTTTGGAGGGAGTTGAAAGTCCATGTTGCCCAGCGACAGCCCCAAAACATCACTGCTCTAGAGGAGATCTGCATGGAGGAATGGGCCAAAATACCAGCAACAGTGTGTGAAAACCTTGTGAAGACTTACAGAAAACGTTTGATCTCTGTCATTGCCAACAAAGGGTATATAGCAAAGTACTTAGATGAACTTTGTTTATTGACCAAATATTTATTTTACTGAGGAAATTACCAATTAATTCATTAAAAATCCTTCAATGTGATTTTCTGGATTTTTTTTTTCTCATTTTGTCTCTCATAGTTGAGGTATACCTATGATGAAAAATTGGAGACCTCTCTCATCTTTTAAGTGGGAGATCTTGCACAATTGGTGGCTGAATAAATACTTTTTTGCCCCACTGTATATCAAGGAATCGCTGAACTCCGGCATCATTCGGCCTTCTTCATCTCCTGTCGGTGCTGGCTTTTTCTTCGTGGCCAAGGAGGATGGGTCGCTCCGGCCATTCATCGACTATCAGGCGCTGAACGACATTACAGTTAAGGACAGGTATGCGCTGCTGTTGATGGATTCAGCTTTCAATTCTCTGCAGGGGGCCACCTGGTTTATGAAGCTGGATCTCCGCAGCGCATATCATCTCGTCCGGATCCGGGAGGGCGACGAATGGAAGACGGGGTTCCGCACGCCCAGCGGACATTTCGAGTACCTTGTAATGCCGTTTGGGCTCACGAATGTGCCAGCCGTCTTCCAGCGCCTAATAAATGATGTTCTCCGTGATTTCCTGGGGGTGTTCGTCTTTGTTTACCTAGTCGATATCTTGATCTTCTCCCAGTCGCGGGAGGAGCACCAGGTTCACATGAGGCGGGTCCTCCAGCGCCTTTTGGAGAACAGACTTTATGTTAAAGCGGAGAAGTGTGAATTCTACGCTGATAGGGCCTCCTTCCTGGGGTTTATCATCTCCCATAATCAGATCATCCCCAACCCTGCTAAGGTCAAGGCGGTTGTTGAGTGGCCCACCCCCTCATCCAGGAAGCAGGTCCAGCAGTTCCTTGGCTTCGCCAATTTTTACCGGCGCTTTGTCCCGAACTTTGGCGCCATCGCTTCTCCCCTGACCCGCCTCACCTCCCCCAAGGTGCCTTTTCTGTGGACTGAGGATGCCGAGGCTGCTTTCGCGGCGCTGAAGATGGAGTTCTCCTCCTCCCGGGTCCTGGCCCAGGTGGACCCTGCCCTGCAGTGCCTTGTGGAAGTGAACGCCTCTGATACGGGGGTGGGGGCGGTGTTATCTCAGCGCACACCGGTGACGGGGCGATCCGCCCCTGCGCCTTCTTCTCCCGGCGCCTATCGGCCGCGGAGAAGGGACTACGACGTGGGCGACAGAGAGCTCCTGGTGGTCAAGCTCGCTCTCCAGGAGTGGCGTCACTGGCTCGAGGGGGCGGCTCAGCCCTTCGTGGTCTGGACCGACCACAAGAACCTGGAGTACCTGAGAGCGACCAAGCGTCTGAACGCCCGCCAGGCGCGCTGGTGTCTGTTCTTTGGTCGTTTCAGGTTCACAATCACCTACCGCCCAGGCTAGAAGAACGATAAGGCGGACGCTCTGTCCAGGCAATTTGCCCCTGAGGCCCCTGAGGACCGGGACCATACCATCCTTCCAGCCTCGTGTGTCATGGGCGCCGTCTCCTGGTCCATCAGGGACAAGGTCCGGAGGGCACAGGCAACCGAACCCGACCCGGGTGGCGGACCAGCGAGTAAGCTGTTCGTTCCTTCCTCGGTTCGGAGTGACGTCATCCACTGGGCTCACACCACCAAGCTCGCCTGTCACCCTGGGATCTCCCGCCTGATTGAGCTTCTTCAGAGGTCCTTTTGGTGGCCAGGCCTCCGGGGCGAAGTCGCCAATTATGTCCGCGCTTGCCCCCAGTGCGCGACTGGGAAGACGTCTTCCTCTCCCCCAGGTGGTCTTCTCCACCCTCTGCCGACCCCCAGCAGACCCTGGTCCCATGTGGCCTTGGACTTCGTTACCGGTCTCCCGTCTTCCAACTCCTTCACCACCATCCTGACGATCATGGACAGATTTTCCAAGACCGCACACTTTGTGCCACTCCATGGTCTTCCTACTGCTCGGGAGACGGCAGACCTATTGGTCCAACACGTCGTGAGGCCGCATGGGATCCCAGCGGACATCGTCTCTGACCGGGGTCCCCAGTTTGTGTCCAGAGTCTGGTCGTGTTTCTGCAAAGCCCTGGGAGCCACGGTGAGTTTGTCCTCCGGCCACCACCCCCAGTCCAACGGGCAGTGCGAGCGGACGAACCAGGAATTGGAGGCCGCTCTGCGCTGCGTCATCTTCTCCAATCCTTCCTCCTGGAGCGCACATCTGCCCTGGGTTGAATATGCGCACAACGCCACTTTGTCATCGGCGATCGGGATGTCCCCCTTCAGAGCATCACTTGGGTATGACCCCCCGTTGTTCCCTGAAGAGGAGGGGGAGGTGGCGGTGCCTTCCATCCAGGCCCATCTCAGGCGTTGTTGGCGCATATGGACAATGGTGCGCCGTGCAGTTTTACGCACGGCTGAGCGCAACACCAGGGCGGCTAATCGCCACAGGAGGGCCGCTCCGCGTTATCAGGTGGGTCAGCAAGTCTGGCTGTCTACGCGGGATATCAACCTGAAGGCCGAGAAGAAGAAGCTGGCTCGACGCTTCATTGGCCCCTACCCAATCACAAAAATCATCAACCCGGTGGCTGTGCGTCTGGCTCTCCCCCCCTCCCTCCACGTCTACCCGACGTTCCATGTTTCCTGTGTTAAGCCTGTGGTGTCTCACCCTCTCTGTCCTCCTCCTAGGGCTCCTCCCCCTCCTGTGATCATCAACGGCGACCCGGCGTGGAGGGTCTCTTCCATCTTGGACTCCCGCCGCCGAGGTCGCGGGCTGCAATACCTGGTGGATTGGGAGGGGTATGGCCCCAAATGGAGGTCCTGGGTGCGTCCATCATTCGTGCTGGACAAACGCCTCATCTCGGAGTTCCATATGGCGCACCCAGGTAAGCCAGCGCTGGGAGGCGCTTCTCGGGGGGGGGGGGAGTACTGTCACAGCTCACTCTCGCCCATCTCCAGCTCCAGCTGTGAACACACCTGCGCCTCATCAAGCCTGGGCTATGTAGCCCGCTCTGTCCTGCGCTTCAGCCTGGAGTCTTCTGCTAATCTGAGATTGTGCTACCCACACTCGCCTTCTCCTCCTACGTAAGCCATCATTCTATTACTCACCTTTTCTCCAGTCCTTCTCCTCTGTGCACAGGTGGATTCTCTGGCGGCAGAACCTCTCCTCGTCAGCTCCTACGTAAGCCATCATTCTATTACTCACCTTTTCTCCAGTCCTTCTCCCCTGTGCACAGGTGGATTCCCTGGCGGCAGAACCTCTCCTTGTCAGCTCCTATGTAAGCCATCATTCTATTACTCACCTTTTCTCCAGTCCTTCTCCCCTGTGTACAGGTGGATTCCCTGGCGGCGGAACCTCTCCTCGTCAGCTTCTCTCTCTCACCCGCTGCGCCGAGCGCGCATTGGAGAGCTGTTCTCCAGGCAGGAGACCTGCGGCTCACCACCAGAAACATCTGCAAGTTTGTCTGGCCGTACGGCGCGCTGCTCTGCCCCCAGTGCATCCTGTCCTCCAGCAGCACATCCACTCCCGCACTCACACATCCACACACACTCACTATTTAATAAACCTTTGTTGCAATTGACTCGAGCCTGTGTGCGTGTTCCCTGGGTCTGAACTCATGTCACAGAAAAGTTGATCTAATGGAGATTAAGAACTGGCGCCCTGTTTCCCTGCTCTGTACAGACTATAAAATTTTCTCCAAAACCCTGGCCAACAGGCTGAGAGACATTATGGACCAGATCATTCACCAGAACCAGACCTACTGTGTGCCCGGTAGGTCCATTCTTGACAATGTGTCTTTAATTCGGGATATTTTGGCCATCTCTAGCTCACTGGACATGGACCTTGGTTTGATTTCACTGGACCAAGAAAAAGCATTTGACCGGGTTGAGCTCCCTTACCTCTGGAAAATTTTGGAGCGGTTTGGCCTCAACCCTGGTCTTGTTGCTATGATCAAGGTTTTGTACCAGGACATTGAGAGTGTGTTGAAACATTAATGGAGGACTGAGTGCCCCTTTTAAAGTAATGAGGGGAATAAGGCAAGGCTGTGCTCTGTCAGGCATGTTGTATGCCATTTCCATTGAACCCATGCTGTGTAAGATGCAGTCCACCATGGAGGGGCTGATTTTATCTAACTCTGTTAAAAAAAAACTGGTACTTTCAGCTTATGCAGATGATATCATTGTGATGGTAAAAAAAAAACAAAACAGACAGAAGTAAACTGTTTACAAAAAGTAGTCAAAAATTTTGGTACAGCATCTTCAGCGAAGGTGAATTGGTCCAAGAGTAAAGCCCTTGCAGTCCGTTTTAAATCAAAGCAGTTGCCTACACTGCCAGGAGGCCTATACTGGAAAAAAAGATGGTCTTAAATATCTTGGGGTATTTTTAGGGGATGAGGCTACTGTAATTAAAAACTGGGAGGGTTTGATGGAAAAAGTTAAAGGGAAGTTGGAAAAATGGAAATGGCTGTTGCCACAGATATCTTATAGGGGAAGGGTATTAATAATTAACAACTAGGTTTCCAGGGACTGTGGCATAAATTTACCTGTGTGGACCCCCCCACCCCCCCGACAACCTACTGAAGCAAATACAGAACTGCATGATTTACTTTTTCTGGGACAGGCTGCACTGGGTTCCACAGTGTGTTTTGTTTCTGCCAAAAGAGGAGGGGGGGCAAGGACTGGCTCACCTGGTCAGCCGAGCGGCATCCTACAGACTTTAGTTTATTCAGAAGCTTCTCACTGGCTCTCAAGATGTGGTTTGGAGACCTGTGACCAGCAGTATTTTAAGACAGGTCAGTGTACTAGGTATTGATTTGTCACTCTTTTTAATGGATCCTGGCTGTTTTAACCTGTCCACCCTGCCTACCTTTTATCTGAACATTTTTAAAATATGGAGTTTGTTTGCATGGAAGAGACTGGAACCTGCTCTCTCACTGCACTGGTTATTGGAGGAACCCCTGATCTTCAGAGCTAGATTGGAACTCCAGGTCAGGTCCATACCTGCCCTGACACACATCTTGGTTTCCTCTGGCAGTATTACACTGCATAAGATAATAGACATAGCAGGACCAGAGCTGGACAATGTTCTGGCAACTTCTGAAGTTCTTGGCATTAAGTCTGCACGCCTTGTGAGCAAAGTTGTGGAGTTGTGGCGGCTCCAGTTGACAGCTGAGGAGAGGAAGATGGTGAGGGACTATTGCTACAAGAGAGAAGAGCCTGATGAAGGTGACCTGTTTCCTGAGTTGGGCTTTGCTGTGAGATCGGAGGGTGCAGAGGGGCCCATGTTGTGTAATAAATGCACAAGTCTTTACTCAGCAAAGACTAAACTGTTTTATTACTATTGTGTGAAGGTTTTTAATAGAAGGCAGTTAAACGACAGAGTGGACATGGTGTGGAGGAAGAGACTGAAGGTCACAGACAATGTCGGGCCCGTGCAGAGGGTCCTTTACAAATCACCTCTACATAAAAGAGCCGGTGATCTCCATTGGAGGATTCTGCATGGAGCTGTGGCCATCAACTCTTTTATTTCCCGCATCAATCCTAGAACATGTAAAGACTGCTCTTTCTGTGGGTCAGCTGAAACCATTTTTCATTGTTTTGTTGAGTGCCCTAGACTGTAACCACTGTTCATGTTTTTGAGCAACATTTTTATGAGTTTTGATGTAATGTGGTCCAGCATGATTTTTATATTTGGTGCTGGATACAAACGGGTCAATGCAATGAAATGGCAGCTCTTAAATTTTTTTATCTGGTCAAGCAAAGTTTTCCATTTACATGGCAGGAATAGGGAGCAGAGTCAAGAGGTTACAATGCTGTTCACTTCTATGGTTAGAGCCCCAATTCAGATGGAGTTTAAATTTTACAAAGCTATGGACAATTTAGAGGATTTCAATTCCAAGTGGTGTTATAAGTATAATCTGTTCTGTGTCAGAAAATGAGATCAACTTTAATCCTTTTTTGGGAGGGGGAGGGGGTAAGCCTCTGATTTAACAGGTTTTTTTTTTTTTTTTTTTTTTTTTTTTTTTTTGGTTACTTGTTCACACCGGCCTGTCTATGATTATGTATGATTGTAAATAAAGTTGTTTTTTAAAATCTCTCTCTCTCTCTCTCTCTCTCTGGATGAGCCTGCTGCACAGATGACTTGCTTGAACATCCCGCATGGTCTAAGGACTCCAATCCATCTGAGATGAGGAAACTGTCTCTGGGGGCCTCTGGCTCGTCTTTGCACGGACTACGAGGAGGACTCGCGCAACTGCCACTGCCAATGTGGCATAGGTGGACTGCAAGGAATACTCTGTGTTGTGTGGGGGGGGGAAGACTTATGTTTGCACTTTTTCCAATGTGACACACTTGGTGGAATGATGTTGGTGTGCTTACATTTTTTTGAATTGTGCAATAAAGGCTCTTTTTAAAAGTCATAGTCTCTCTCTCTCTCGTGCGCATGCATGAGCATTTGTGGGAGCAGGTGTGTGGAGTGGTGTCGAGTGAGTACTCTAAACTTTGTTTTTCTAACTTTTCTCTATCTTGTGTGTTGAGGTGTGTGTGTTTATTATATAGCGGTTTGAGTGTGTGTGTGCTGGGGTGTGAGTTTTGGAGTGAGTGTGTCGGGGAACGATAGTTTCTGCTGCCCGTTTTTTCCCGGCCGGCATTATGCCGGTGTTTGACGGTGGTGTGGAGTTCGAGTGCTTGACCCGGAGGCATGGCATGAGAATCCTCCCGACAGTTTCCTGTTCTGTGGAGGAGGCCGGCCTCTCTGTAGGACAGGTGGTTGGGCATGACAATATAAAAACAGCATCGAGGATGAACAGTGCAATTGCCATTTTTCTGGATTCTACTGAAAAAGCTGATCAGGTGGTGGAACAGGGAGTGGTCATAAATGACACTTTTACTCCTGTTTTACTGCTGGTGAACCCTTCTAGGAGGATCACCATCTCTAGCACTCCTCCTTTCATTAAAAATGATCAGCTGATCAGAGAGTTATCCCATTTTGGCCAAGTTGTTTCCCCCATCAGAATGGTCTCTCTGGGAAGTAAATCACCCCTGCCGAAGCATGTCGTGTGTCACAGGAGGCAGTGTTGCATGGCGTTAAAAGACAGCTCTGCTGAACTGAACGTGTCTTTTAACTTCAGGATTGGTGGCTTTAGCTACTTAGTTTTTGCAGCATCTGAAACTATGAAGTGTTTTGCGTGTGGTGCAGAGGGCCATCTTATTAGATCATGTCCTGAAAAGGTGAACACGAAGAACACTGGGAGTAAGAAAGGTGACACTGGTGTTTCTGGTGGTCCGGAGGGTAGCGCTACATGTGGTGTGGTGGATGCCACAGTGGTGTCCGCCACGGCGGCGTCCGCTTCTGCCAGGGCAGCCGTGGCCACGGTGGGGGACGCCACAATGGGGGACGCCGCGGCGGGCGCGGTGGTTGCCCCTCCAAACAGTGATGGTGGAGAGTTTCCGTCTGGCGACAGCTCTGATCATTGTGACAAGCCTGTCACCCGGAGTAAAGAGGTGAAGGGCAAAATGAGTGCAGTTACAGGAAAAAATGTGAATGAACAGACTTTGCAGGCAGGGGAGGAGCAGACCGATGCTGTGGCAGACACACAGAGTAAGCACTGCATGACAAACGCTGCAGTTGATGAAGAAATGCAGGAATGTAATTTTGTTGAGGAGGATCCTTTTAAAGATGCACAAAAAAGAAAAAGTGCTGAAAACTTGCAGAGCTCTGCTAAATCTAGTAGGGTGGGGAATTTTAAAATACTGGACGAGAGCGCTTGTGAGGAAAGTGGAGCTGAATCTGAACTGATGCAGACGCAGAAGGAGCAAAGCTCCTATTGCTTTACCAAGATTAGGACATTTTTTCAGGTGACTAAGGGGAGCAGAGCTGTGAAAGTGGAAAATTACTTTCTAGATCTGGAATTATTCATGTCATCAGCTCGCAAGTTTATGAAACTGAATGATAGGAATGAGACTTTCACTGATCAGGAAATATATCGTTTAAAGAAACTTGTTGTTAAACTGAAATCACAAATCACTAACGGTCATGTTGACTCTTAGTTTGTTTCTTCCCTTTTATGCTACGTGTGTGTTTTTTTACTGTACCTTTTTTTATCCTTTTTAATGCCTCACCTTAGAATTGGCACTCTTAATGGGGCCAGCGATGATGTAAAAAGGGCCTCTTTATACAAGCTTTTTAATTTAAAGAAACTTGACGTGCTGATGCTCCAGGAGACTCACAGCAATATCGACATTAAGAGCCAGTGGAGAAAAGAGTGGGATGCTGCATTTTTTTAGCCACAAATCTAATAGCAGTGGGGGGGTGTTGGTACTTTTCTCTAGGGGTTGTGTGCCTGTCTCTTATGAGATAGAAGAGGTGGTGAAAGGACATGCACTCTTACTAAAGGTACAGTTTGAAAACATGAACTTGGTTTTTATAAACGTGTATGTGCCAACACTGAGCTGCATACGGCGCTAATGAGCCTCCAGAATGGAAAATCACCAGGCATAGATGGTCTCTCTGTGGACTTTTTTAAGGAATTCTGGCCCCTGCTTGGTCCAGACCTGCTGGAGGTTCTCCAAAGCCTGTTTTCCACTAGCCCAGCACACCTCGGTACGGCTCGATTCACTTCAGTACGGCTCGGAATGCTTCTGTCTCCATTAGCATGGTGTTGTGCTTGTGCTGTGATGGTTTGTGTTAGGAGGTTTTAGAAGCGAGGCAGCGGCAGATTCCCAGCAAGGCGGGGCCACACTCCCGTGACGTTACGCACCCGACTGAGTCCTTATTTACACGAGACAAAAAATGGAGGATCCAAGGATTATTGCCTTGCTCGCTCTGTGGTTTTATCTCACAATTAATTTTATCTCATAATTAAGCTGCAACAACACAAGTCACTTTTGTTTTGAATTAACTGCCAAATGACCTAGAAATAATGAGCTGAAACTTGTTTTTATTCGTATTAAATAATGAGACAGTGGCACACTGGCCAACACCAAATTGTATTATTTTTTACATCCTAGGGCATTTTGGATGTACTGAATTAAAAAAATTCATGTTTTTCACCTTCAGGTCAACGTTTGGAACAACAGTATTATTATTTTCTGTTTAGATGATGCTACACTCCTTCTAAAGTATTGTAATTCTCTGAATTTGGAATGCCAATAGAACATTCAATTTACATATACTTGTACCTACTTTGACTTGGTGCTAATTTTTTATGATATTTCAATAAAAAGAACAGAAAGCTTACAAAAACATTTGTTTTTTGGTCTAGTTAAAAATTACATTACCTTTACAATGGTTGACCCCTGACAGGATGATCGGCATCATTTTCATCAGACTAGGCAATGGAATTTCTATGTAATTATACTGTTTTATAATTCAGTGTTATAACAGACAAACCACACTTTCCAAAACAATTCCATTTTATTATATACAAAATATTAAAATAAAAAAAAACCTTTGCAACACAACATGAAGGTTAATCGACATTTTATACACGCTGACCACTGAGTGCCTCTACACCAGCTTCCCAAACTGGGTCAGGAAGGCTCGGTGGAATGAAGCCGTCTCTGCCTGCTGTGGGTCAGGAAGGCTCGGTTGAATTAATCCGTGCGGGCTGGCACGGCGGACGCGTGGGATGATTCTACAAGGAAAATGCACACAATAAAATACAGCACGAAAGTGCAAGATATACAGAAAAGACAATAGTTTTTAACAAGAATACATAAGCTTATTTCAGCGTATTGTTCACATGAATAATTAAAATAAAAGCTTTAGTCCGCAGTGTGCTGCAATAAAGCAGCGATCATCATCCACAAATGAACAGCTTTTTTATTGCATAAATAAACTGAGCGTCTTACTGAATATATTTGCGAAAAAACGCGCAATAAAAAAAAAATTAAAACTCACCGTTAAAGGACTCCGATGTCGAGACCTCCCGGTATATTTTTTCATTCCGGGCGGCTCCGTCTAACTCGCGCTGGATACGTTCGTCTGACAATGCAGTGAGCAGACACTGCACCTCCTTATTGGTCCATGGAACACCCTTATTACGCGAAGCCATTTTTGATAGAGAATAAATGAAAATAGCACAGCAATACACTGAAAATAAACTGCTAACAGTGGTTGCGTGCTGAGTAAAGGCGGTCGTGAAGATTCTTTTTTTTTTTTTTCAAAAACTTTATTGAGAAGGTCGTGAAGATTCGGTAGAAGAGGAGGAGGAGAGGGGCGGTTACAACCTGACCAATCAGCGGCGACCAGTCTGTTAACGTCACAACACGGCACAGCTCAGCACTGCTGTACCCTGCCCTGGAGCGGGGCTGAGAATCGCGGCTGTTAAACCGTGTTGGGGCTTGTGGAAAAGCGTACAAAGCGTGCTGAGCCATCCCGTGTCGCGCTAAAGCGTGCTAGTGTAAAAGGGCCTCAAGATAGCTTGAAAAGGGGGACCCTACCCACGACCTGCAGGAGGGCCATCATCACACTGTTGCCAAAAAAAGGGAACCTACAGAGCCTAAAGAACTGGAGGCCAGTCTCTCTGCTCTGCACGAACTATAAGATTCTTTCAAAAGGTCTGGCCCGAAGACTGAAAAAGGTGATGAGTGAGCTCATTCATGTAGACCAGACTTACTGTGTGCCTGGCAGGCTGATTAGTGACGTCACTTTAATTCGGGATGTTTTGGAGGTCTCTGGCTCATTGGCGGTGGAAACTGGTTTGATTTCAATAGGCCGGGAAAAGGCTTTTGACCAGGTTGAATGCCAGTATTTATGGACAGTTTTAGCTGCTTTTGAGTTCAGCCCTGGCTTCATAGCCAGGATACGGGTCTTGTACAGTGACATTGAGAGTGTACTGAAGATAAATGGGGGCCTGTCTGCCCCTTTAAAAGTCCAGAGGGGGATTTGGCAGGGCTGCCCTCTCTCAGGGATGCTGTACTCCCTCGCCATAGAGCCTTTGCTTCACTGTTTGAGAAGGGACCTATCAGGAGTCACGTTTCCTGGCTGTGACACCACGTTTAGGCTGTCGGCCTATGCAGATGATGTAGTCATTCTGCTAAACAAGCAGAGTGACATTGACGTTTTGATTAGGAGTGTTAATCTTTTTGGCCAACTTTCTTCTGCAAAAATAAACTGGGGAAAAAGCGAGGCTCTGATGTGTGGGGGAAAAACTAGAAAATCAGCTTACGCTGCCTGGCGGGCTGATTTGGAAAAAAGGAGGATTCAAGTATCTTGGTGTTTTTATCGGAAATCAACAATCTGAGCAAAAAAGTTGGGACGAGGTCATAGAGAAAATCAACGGGAGACTAAATAAGTGGAAGTGGCTAATGCCAAAAATATCTTTTAGAGGAAGAGTGCTCATTTTAAATAATCTTGTTTCCTCATCCCTGTGGCACCGCCTCATGTGCATGGACCACCCTGCTGGTTTGTTGTCAAAAATTCAGTCTGTTATGGTGGACTTTTTTTGGGGGGGTGGACTCCACTGGGTCCCTCAAGCCCTGTTATTTCTTCCCAAAGAGGAAGAGGGGCAAGGAGTGGTTCATTTAGCCAGTAGAGGTGCTGCTTTTAGTCTGACTTTCATACAGAGACTGCTGACGGGCCCCCAGGACCTGGTATGGAGGCCTTTGGCCTGTATTATTTTACAGAGAGTCCTTGGGCTTGGGCTAGACCTCCCTGTGTTTTTAATGGATTTTAAGAACTCTAGTGCGCTGTCTTTACCCAGTTTTTACCACAGACTGTTTTCAGTGTGGACTCTTTTTAAAAAACAAAGAGAGCCATGCGATTCCCTCCACTGGTTGTTGACGGAGCCACTGGTTTTTGGTGGTCGCCTTGGTGTCCTGCCGGGAGTTGGAAGGACCTTCCTTGATAGGCTGTGTTCCAGGAATGTTCTCACTCTGAAGCAAGTGGTGGGACTGGCTGGTCCTGGCCTCAACAACGCCTCAGCTTTAGCAGCACATCTCGGTTTTAGATCAAGTCGTTTCATCAGTGGTCTTCTTGCACACTGGAAACAGGAGCTTCATGGACTTGAGTGCTCCCTACTCATGGACTTTAGCAAAGGCACGCTGCAGCCAGAAAGCACGGACCCTTTTCCCTCCCTCACGCTTTAAATGGACTTTGACGTTTCTCCTAGCTCCTTACTGGCATTCTGTGCTCCCACCGGTGTGGACTTTGGAAGAGCCAGTGGTAAGGCACTCTACAGACTGATGGTGATGGCACTCAACAAGGACAGATTGAACACCTGTGTGGACACTCCATGGAGAGCCTACTTTAGACTGGAAAAAGGGCATTGGCCTGCCTGGAGGGCTCTTTATAAAGCCCCTCTTCCTAAGAGGCATGGAGATTTACAGTGGAGGGTCCTGTATGGCATTACAGCTGTCAATGCTTTTGTTTCCGTGATTAACAGCAGTATCAGTGATCAGTGTGTTTTCTGTTCCTCTAGAGAGACAGTTTTTCGTTGTTTTACTGAATGTCAGCGTCTAAATGGTCTCTTTGAACTTCTCACTGAACTTTTTCACACTTTTAATGTGGAAAAATAACTTGTTCTAGCTTTCCTAAGAGATTTTTTTTTATAAATTAGATAATTTCTCCAAGCTAAATAGATTTCATCTAATTTAGTGGAGCACCAATTTCTTTCTAATTGATGAGTCTTCTGTTTTAAGCCACGAGTTTCTGTGTTGAACCAAGGAATTAGAAATCTCTGATTTGACTTTTTCTTTTTTAAAGAGGCCACCATGTCTAGAGTCTAATGCAAAGATGCTGTAACATTATCTGCCATGCTATCAATTATAGAAGGAGCAAGCTCTCCATAGCTTATCTCCGTTGTGTTGACACATGGCATCGAGACTCCTAAAGGCAGATACAGTGAAACACAAAAGGATTTATTCCACAACAAAAGATGATGAAGACAGAAGACAGACTGGGCTGTCAAACAAACACATGACTTGATTTAAACCACAGAATATATGAGGATTGGGAGCCGGAGAAACAACTCGTGCAACGATCAGCACAATGACTAACAATGGTCCAGCACCAGGCAACAGAAGAGCATGGCTAATAAAGGAAACAGGTGATTACTCAACACAAAACAGGTGACACTAATCAGAGGCCAACAGATAACAGGGGATCAGCTACAGGTGAGGAAAACAGGATGGGCAGAGTTGTGCAGACAATGGGCACCGGGGAGCTCGAGAATGATAAGCATACATGCAGGAACCAAAAACTACAGAATATAATTAGAGACATGATAATAAAAAATAATCACAATGATCAACCAAAGCTGAGGTGGGGAACACAGGAGAAACATTCAAAGGTAACAGCTGGTGCTGGGCACAGAGAACTTAAATAATATAAATGATAACAGAAAGCCAATAATGGTGCCCCCCCCCCCGCCCCCAAGGGATTTCAGATGCCCTCCAAACAAAACAAAAAACATCCTAATCGGGCGGGAGGAGGGGACATAGGCACGGTGGGACAAAGCAAGAACACAAACACAAAGGGGAAAAAATGTTCATCAGGTGATCAGCCAAAGTCCCAAGACCACCAACATCAATAACACGGTGCATCTGGTGGCCTACCAAAGTCCATGGCCCGCCAGACGGATGAATATGATGCGTTGGGTGGCCTACCAGAGTCCATGGGGCACAAGACGGAGAAACACAATGCATTGGGTGGCCTACCAAAGTTCAAGGACCACCAGCTGGATAAACACAGTGCATCGGGTGGCCTACCAAAGTCCAAGGGCCACCAGACGGATGAACATGGTGCTGTGGAAGCATTGGGCTCCGGATCTTTTAACAAGGGAGATAACATAGGAGCTTTAAACACCATAAGAGCTTGTCAATCTGGAGGCACCACAGAAGCTTTATGCACTGGAAATAACACAGAAACTTTAAGCTCCGGGGATAACGACATAGAAGCTCTAAACTCAGGAGATGACACAGAAGCTTCTTGCTCCAGAGATAACACAGAAACTTTAAACTCAAGAGATAACAGGGAAACTTTAAACTCAGATGACATGGGAGCTTTAACAGCAGGGGAAAACAACAAGGGAGCTCCTTGCTCTGGAGAAAACAGTGGAGCGTTGATCACAGGGAAAGCTGGAGCGGCGGTGTGCATCTCTGAAACTGCTGGAGCAATGGCATGCACCTTGGAGACAGCTGGAGCTATGGCGTGCACCTTGGACAGGGAAGGAGAAGCACAGGTAGGTATGGGGTTCACACAAAAATTGTTCACAACAGAAACCGGTGGAGAGGACCCAGAGGCAGATGGGAACTGCACTGTGATCCCCCCATCAGGAATAAGGCAAATCTTTTCTAAAATGGATGTTAAAAATAAAGGAAAAAGCACTTGCCTTAACTCCTGGTCCACTGCTGCTAGGATGACAGTCTCTGGTGAAGCTGCTGGTGACGTGATGACCTCCGGAGACACTGCAGCAGCAGTGGATGAGGTGGTCAGAAGCTCAACTGTGGGTGAGGTGATCCGAGGCTGAGCAGCAGAAGACATGGTAGCAGTAGAGGAACTCAGGAGCTGAAGAGCTGACGGAACAGCAGATGAGAAGCTCTGGAGCGGAGAAGCTGACAGAATAGCAGATGAGGAGCTCTGGGACGAAGAAGCTGATGGAACAGCAGATGAGGAGCTCTGGAGTGGAGAGGCTGATGGAGCAGCAGATGACATGGAGGCAGCTGATGGGCCACCAAATAAGAAGCTCAGGAAAGGGGAGAGGGAAGATGAAGATAATGGCAGGCAAATGAGGGTGGTTGCAAACACAAAAAATGAGGGCTCAGCAGCAGTTGATAGCGGCTGCTGAGGCTCATCACTGAGAACAAGGCAAAACCTCTTACTATTAGATGTTAAAAAAAAATGAGAAACTAGTACTTGCCTTGTCCCCTGCTCCACTGCCACTGCTGTAAAAGCTGCCACTGTGAAACCAGACGAATCACTCTGAGTGGCTGTGGTGACTGCCTGGCGAAGAGCTGCTGAGTGGTGGCGAGGAGCTGGAACTGGAGCGTGGCGAGGGACGGAGGTTATAGGAGCCAGGGCTGCTTAATTGTTGGCACAGGCTCAATTGTGGAAGCCAGGGAACATCTCACTGTCAGCACAAGCTTCCGTGATGCCGGAACCGGCGAGCGATGAGAGACGGAGGTTGTAGAAGCCAGGGAATGCTCAATCATAGGCACAGGCTTCTGTGAAGAAGATGAGGGAGCCCAGGAAGGTTTCATCATCAGCACAGGCTCAAAAATGGGCAAAAAGTCTCTCAGCAGTCTGGAGAATGTGCTTCACAAGATGAAGACAGAGAGGAACAGACCAAACAGTGCGGTGTGGCTGAGCAGGCTGAGATTTACCTCCAAACACTCAGCCATACCAGCTGGAAAATTGAGAGCTGCCTCTGGAGATGAAAAAGCCCGGGCATCCGAGATAAACTCCTCCAAGGCTCAGACTGCCCAATTCTCGTCCTCCTCCAGAATGAAGGTTAACCATGCCCACAGAGTCTACTTTTGTCTGGAACATTCTGTCATGGACTGCCTCTGGCAGACAGTAAATTGACTCCTTAAGGTGGGTACGGTGAAATGTAAAAGGATTTATTCCACAACAAAAGATGATGAAAACAAAAGACAGACTGAGCTTTCAAACAAACACATGGCTTGGTTTAAACCAGAGGATGAATGAGGATCGGGTGCTGGAGAAGCAGCACAATGACTAACAATGTTCCAGCAACAGGCAACAGAAGAGCATGGCTAATAAAGGAAAAAGGTGATTACTCAACACAAAACAGGTGGCACTAATCAGAGGCCAACAGATAACAGGGGATCAGCTACAGGTGAGGAAAACAGGATGGGCGGGGCTGTGCAGAAAATGGACACTGGGGAGCTCCAGAATGATAATAAACATACACGCAGGAACCAAACACTACAGAACATAATTAGAGACATGATAATTAAAAAATAAACACATCAATCAACCAAGGATGAGGTAGGGAACACAACCTAAAACCCTCAAAGGTAACAGCTGGCACTGGACACAGGGAACTTAAATAATATACGTTGTAGTGGAGCTGGGCAATAAAGAGGCGATTTGGTTTAAAAGCGAAGTTTTAATGTTCAGCTCTACTAACAAGTCTCATCTGGTGCAGAGAGCGGCAGAAGGGAATAAGAGACAGAATCTCGCCAACTCACTGATTATATACAAGCACACAACAAAAGACATGCATACAAAGGCTGACATCCCTCATTATCTTAATCCCCCCCATTGTCTTGGTATTTCCTCTCCTCGCCTTGGGGAGTGAGGGTGGCTCGTCCGGTCTCCCCCGCCGCGTCCGGGAACGTCTTTGTTCTTCACTCGGCGGGTGAGATTCCATTGTCCTTTCAGAGGTGTGAAGTTCCTTACATATGTAATCACCAAACATTTCCACATGCTTCAACATATGTAAGTTATGGAATATATGGTTAATATACTGTAGACCACAACGTAAATGATAACAGAAAGTCAATTATGGTGCAAATGGTTCCAGGCACAAAAGAAAGCATGGATATGGTTAGAAACCATGTCCAGATATGACATGAGGTTATTAGGGCATTTGGTGTGTTAACTTTTTCTCTGAATAATTTGGCCTATTTTTTCATTATTTTGGCACATCAGTAACACATTGTTTCAGAAATGATGTAATTATATCACCTCTTCCTTGACAAGTCATTGAAAAGCTCAATATTGATGTTTCCTAATAAAGAACTAAATGTTTAGCAGGGAGTCCTGCCTTCTTCCCCTCTGCTGAACCTTTTATCTGAACCTCCAGTGAAACTACGCAGCAGCCATGTATTTACTGGTCCATTTCCTTATTAGAACCAATCTGCCATTTAAGAGGATATTGTGAGTTTAAAATGGTCTGAAGATGCCAACTTTACATTAAACAGGGCAATGAAGGTTGTGGAAATCACTTCCTCGTTTCCTTATCCAAAGCTGTCTAACCTGCTCTATAAGAATGTGAATGTTGCGAGTTTAAAATGTTCTGAAGTCATTAACTAAAGAGGTCACCCAGCCACATCAATCATCAACTGTCAGTTGAAAGTATACTTTTGTTTTCTCTTTAGTTTCATCTAAAATATTCAGTGTGTCAGCAGATCTAGTCATGGTGCCCCTCAAAGTTTTAACGTTCCCCTGTGAATACGGAAAAGCAATCAATGATGGGTGGCCAAAGAGGAATAACTGAGCTACTCTATACAGATGATGTAATATTCTTGAAGACCATGAATGAGCTAAGTCAGATCCTAGATATCTATGACAGCATCTTCACTAGATTCTGACTTCAGATGTATTACTCCAAGACAGAAAATGTGGCTTTCAATAAAAGTGTGTGAATGTGTGTGTGAATGGGTGGATAGCAGGATCTGTAAAGCGCTTTGGTCATCAAGAGATGAGAATAAAAGCGCTATATAAGTGAATGCCATTTACCATTTACCATTCAATGTTGATGAATCAATCAAGGGTCAGGAACCCCCGTCTGTAAATAATGTGAATATCAAAAATGTCTGAGCGTTTCAGTGCTTGGGTCACTTAATAACCAACACAGAAAAATCAGCAGCAGCTCACTCAAGATTTGCCTCTGCTTTTAGTAAGTGGGATGAGCTTAAAGATGGACTCCAGTGGTTATAAATCCCCTATAAAAACAAATCTACATTATCTCAAATGGCATCTTATGCCCCTTTTTCTGCACACACACAAAAAAACTTTCATTGTCTTACAGTTACATGTCAAAATCTTTTCACTCCCCCCTTCAAACGACAGAATCGGTGACTAGACCCAACCCACATACCCCAAGGCTAATAGTGGTAGTGCTGCATTAAACAGAATAAATCCTGTGATAAAAAGACTTCCTGTTCATAATTTTTATGGACAGGATTTCTAGGCGCAGCCAGGGAATGGAGGGTGTCATGCTTGGTGACCACAGGATCTCATCTCTGTTGTTTGCAGATGATGTTGTCCTGTTGGCTTCATCCAGCAATGGCCTACAGCTCTTGCTGGGACGGTTTGCCGCTGAGTGTGAAGCGGCTGGGATGAGAATCAGCACCTCCAAGTCCAAGTCCATGGTCCTCAGCCGGAAAAAGGTGGATTGTCCTCTCCGGGTTGAGGACAGGCTCCTGCCCCAAGTGGAGGAGTTTAAGTATCTTGGGGTCTTGTTCACGAGTGAGGGGAAAATGGAGCAAGAGATCGACAGGCGGATTGGAGCAGCATCTGCAGTGATGCGGACGTTGTACCGGTCTGTTGTGGTGAAGAGGGAGCTGAGTTCTAAGGCAAAGCTGTCGATTTACCAGTCAATCTACGTTCCTACTCTCACCTATGGTCACGAGCTTTGGGTAATGACCGAAAGAACGAGATCGCGGATACAAGCGGCTGAAATGAGCTTTCTCCGTAGGATTGCTGGACTCACCCTCAGAGATAGGGTGAGGAGCTCAGTCATCCAGGAGAGGCTCAGAGTAGAACCGCTGCTCCTCCACATTGAAAGGAGTCAGTTGAGGTGGTATGGGCATCTGATTAGGATGCCTCCTGGACGCCTCCCACTTGAGGTGTTTCAGGCACGTCCCACTGGGAGGAGACCCCGGGGCAGACCCAGGACTCAGTGGAGAGACTATGTCTCCCAGCTGGTCTGGGAACGCCTTGGTATCCCCTCTGAAGAGCTGGAGCAGGTGGCTGGGGAGAGGGAAGTCTGGGCTTCTCTGCTTGAACTGCTGCCTCCGCGACCCGGACCTCCGGAAAAGCGGTAGAAGATGGATGGATGGATGGATGGATAAAAAGACTTACCAGTTGAAGGACATGCCCAGTTGTATGCATGGTGGCCCAAGATAATGATTGAAACTGCATCAGTCCTTAAAAGCAGTTTAATGTTAAACCTTTGGAGAGATAAATAACCAGGCCAAGCGCTCATGGTATAAGGGACTTTATTCTCACTCCATCTCGCTCACATCCACCAGAGTCAAAAGCATTAACTACACAGGTTGCAATCATTCCCTTTTATCACCCCACACCTCCACTACGAGAGGTGCTGCATTTGCATATTAATCCCCCATTATTCTCTCTGTCCCCCAGCACCTTTGATCCGCTAAGCCATTCAGTTTGAGGTGAAAACTGCTGCGTGGGTCCCCCCCCCCCCCCAGAGTCTCAGACTGAGCCTTAACCCCCATGTCCTTTGGGCTTCAGCCTCCACCCATATCTGCTGTAATAGGGGATCTTTGGCTCCGAGGCGCTGCTATGCCGGTGGGGGGTTCCTGGGGGTATGTCCGTCTGTGGGGGGACAATGGGTGGGGGGGGGGGACCTTCAGCATGCTCATGTGACTGATCTGATGAGTCATTTACCTGGGGAGTTCTCCGTGGGGGTCTTCCGTGCTGAGGAGCTCGGGCCAACACCACCTGTTCGTCTGCTAAAACAAAGGCGGGCTTAAGCCCGTCTATACAGACTGTTTCCCTGCGTCCCCCCAAGTCTAACACAAAATGTTTGTCCCCGGGTTCCAGGACCCTGAACGGGCCATCGTAGGGTGGGCGCAAGGGGGTCCAGTGGGTATCGTGCCTGACAAATACGAACGCTGCGTCCTTCAAGGTCTTTGGCACAAAAGTACGTGGAAAACAGTGGTGGACCAGACCGGGTACCGTCCCTGCCACTGCGCTACGTGGTGAAAGTGGGGATGGATCGGTGTTTGGCGCGGGGCTGTCCAGCAAAAATTCCCCTGGGAGCTGCAGCGGCTGGGAAAAAAACAGCTCCGCTGGGGAGGCTGCCAAATCCTCCTTTGGTGCTGAACGCAACCCTAATAGAACCCACGGCAACCAGTCCACCCAATTTGCATCCGTAAGCGAAGTCCTGAGCGCTGCTTTAAGCGATCTATGGAAACGCTCGCATAACCCATTGGCCTGGGGGTTGTACACGGTCGTGCGATGAAGTGTGATGCCCAGGCTCCAGGCCATAGTGGACCAGAGGTTGGAAACAAATTGCAGGGCCCCGATCGGACGTGATATCTGAAGGCGCGCCGAAACGTGCCACCTATGTCGTCAAAAAAGTGCGTGCAACTTCTGCGGATGCGGTGGAAGCTAGCGGGACTGCTTTGGGCCAGCGCGTGGTGTGGTCCACCACTGTCAGGAGGAGCGTGAACCCCTGTGATGGTGGGAGGGGGCCCACAAGGTCCACAGAAACGTGGTTGAACCACTTATCCGGGATATGGAACGGCTCCAAGGGGGCCTTTGTGTGCCTGTGCACTTTGGCTCATTGGTATGCTACACAGGCTGCAGCCCATTCTTTCACCTGTTTGCGCAGGTTCGGCCAGACGAACTTCGCTCCCACCATTTTGACTGACGCATGCACTCCTGGGTGCACCAGGGAGTGAACCGACTGAAAAACACGGCGGCGCCAAGCGCATGGGACCACCAGGCGCGGGCGGCCTGTGCAGATGTCACAGATTAGGGGGGGCCCCCGTCCTGCAGTACTCTGCTCTCCAGCCTTAACCCTGTTGGTCCAGACTGGAGCGCGCAAATGTCCGCATCGCTGATCTGCTCTGCGGCCATGGCCGTATAATCTATCCCCACATAGACTGGGGCGACTATTGTGCGCGAGAGGCAGTCCGCCACAACATTGAGTTTACCGGCCACATGCTGAATGTTGTTTGTAAACTCCGAAATCACGGTCAGCTGTCTCTGCTGCCGGCCCAACCATGGTTCCGAAACCTTGGCCATCGTGCACGTTAGTGGCTTGTGGTCCATGAACGCAGTAAAGGTGCGCCCTTCCAGCCAGAACTGGAAGTGGCGTATGGTCAGGTGAAGAGCCAGTAACTCTCTGTCGGACGCACTGTATTTACGCTCACTGTCACGCAAAGACCTGCTAAAAAAGGCAAGCGGCTGCCAAAAACCGGCGACGTGTTGCTCCATGACGGCCCCTATGGCCACGTCCAAGGTGTCAGTAGTGAGCTCTATCCGAGCTGCTGGGTCCGGGTGCGCCAGCAGTGCAGCGTTTGCCAGGGCTGTTTTAACCTCAGAAAACACCTGCTCCTGCTCAGGAGTCCAGTCGACTCTGTCCGCCGGTTTCCGTTTCTTGAGCGCGGCATACAACAGCTGCATGAGCTGGGCTGCGCGGGGGAGGAAACGGTTATAAAAGTTAACCATCCCCAAAAACTCCTGCAGCGCCCTAACCATCTGAGGCCGGGGAAAATCTGCTACTGCGCGCATTTTGTCCGGTAAGGGTATCATGCCCTCCGGTGAGATGCGGTGGCCCAAAAAATTGATTCCCGTCACCCCGAACTGGTACTTCGCCGGGTTGATTATTAATCCATGCTCCTCCAACCTCTGGAAAATTGTCCTAAGGTGGGCTACATGTTCGTCCTCGGACGCACTGGCCACCAGGATGTCGTCCAGGTAGATGAGCGCAAACGGCAGATCGCGCAACACCGCATCCATCATGCATTGGAATGTCTGTGCCACGCCTTTTAATCCGAAAGGCATGTGTAAAAACTCAGAAAGACCAAACGGGGTTATTACTGCCATTTTAGGTATGTCCTCAGCGCGCACCAGGACCTGGTGGTAACCGCGGACCAGGTCTATCTTGGAAAAAATGCGTGCCCCGGTGAGGTGAATGGAAAAATCCTGAATATGGGGGATCGAGTAGCGGTCATGCGCTGTGGCGTTGTTCAATCTGCGGAAATCTCCGCACGGTTGCCATGATCCCTCGGCTTTAGGAACCATATGTAGCGGGGATGTCCATGGGCTGTTTGAGCGTCTGATGATGGCCAACTTTTCCAAGTTGGCAAACTCCTCACGCGCAATGGCCAGTTTAGTTGCATCCAGACGGCGAGGTTGTGCGAAAATGGGCAGCCCCATGGTGGTTATGAAGTGCTCCACCCAGTGTTTAGTGACGGTCGCCGAAAACGTTGGGACCGTGAGTGGTGGGAACTGGGTGAGTACCCCCTGGTGCTGTGACGTTGGCTAGTGTTGTAGGCCCGGCTCCTCGAGCTGTACAGGGGAGAGAATCAAAAGACATTGCATTAATCAGGTGTCTGTTAGCCACATCGACGAGTAGTCTGTGCACACACAAAAAAATCAGCACCCAAAATCGGGAAGCTGCATGCCACTATGACGAATGTCCATTGGTATGTATGGCTGTGCAAGGATACAGTCAGTGTCCTCTCACCAAAGGTCTTAATGTCTGAGCCAGTTGCGGCCGTCAGTTCGGGGCTGCTAGTTCCCGCCAGCCGGTCGGCGTAGGACGGCAGGATGAGGCTCTTTTGGGAGCCGGAGTCCACGAGGAACCGTCTCCCGGAGCGTGAATCGATCATATAGAGTAGCTTGCTTGCTTCACCAGCGGTCGCAGCTGCTACCGACTGCCGGCCCTGGCGTTTCCCGAGCACTTGAATTGGCACGGAGGCATGCATTGGCATGCGTCTTCTCCAAAACGGCGGTGGTAGACACAGAGCGTGTCTCTCCGGTGCTTCTTGCCCTCCGCTGCCGCCACCGTCGCTGGCTCCTCACCTCCGTTGGCCGTCTCGCTGGGTCCACTGCGTTCACTGTGAGGGCTCTGGTGGCAAGGATGATCCGATCTGCCTCTTTGGCTAGTGCCCGGTAGTTGCGTGCAGCCAGCAGCGGCGAATTGGCAAGGACCGCCCTGGCCACTGTTGAGAGGTTCCATAGGAAAAGGTGGGCAAATAGGAAATGCCCGTCATCTGTGCCCATCAACGCCAACATCTTCTTCATCAATTCGACCGCCGACCCGTCTTCCAAGTTGGAGCGCGTCAGGAGCCTCTCTGCTCTCTCACAGTCCGAGAGCATGTAGCGCCGGGTCAGTGCGGTTTTGAGAGCACCGTATTTGTCGTGGGCTAGGGGCTGTTGGAGCAGGCTCGCCACCTGCTGCATTGTGCGTACGTCCAGTGCTGCGACCACGTAGTAGTATCTGGTGTCGTCTGCCGTTATTCCCCGGAGCACGAGCTGGGTCTTGGTGGGAAGGAACCAAGACTTCGGGTTGACCGAAACGGTGCACACATTGCTGGCACTTCCCGTCCGTGTCATCTCTGGGGTGTTTGGCTCGTGTTCCATTATGCGTCTAGGGTCACCAGTGTGGAGAGATAAATAACCAGGCCAAGCGCTCACGGTATAAGGGACTTTATTCTCACTCCATCTCTCTCACATCCACCAGAGTCAAAAGCATTAACTACACAGGTTGCAATCACTCCTTTTATTACCCCACACCTCCACTACGAGAGGTGCTGCATTTACTTATTAATCCCCCATTATTCCCTCTGTCCCCCAGCATCTTTGATCTGCTAAGCCGTTCAGTCTGAAGGGAAAACTACTGCGTGGGTTCCCCACAAACCCACCTTAATTTGGATCAAGTTTTCAAAGCAGCTAGCTCAAAATGCTAACTGGCCATGGAGACTAACTTCAATTAGGCCAGAGTCCTGATTAGCTCAACACTACAGACGTACCAGCGCTGTGTTAGTCTTACGTCACCAAAGACGGTCTGTCTAAATTCACCTTTTTCCAGGGGGCAGAGTTTAAGAGAAACTTTAAAGCAAAAAACAGACATGAGACATTTGAGTGATTTAGTTCTTGAAATGTCTGTAAATCATAAAAAACATGTTACGGACATGTTAACAAGAGAAAAAAAACTTGATTTTTGGCAGTGTCACTTTAAAGGCTGTTTGGTAGGTAGGGAGAGTCATCTCAACACGTGAATAAAGATCTTAACAGCTTGTGTCAGGTCCTGATTGCTCTACAGAATACAGGCTTTTGATCTCACAGATGTTGAACTCCAAAAGGTTGAGAATGTATGGAATGGTTTTCTGCGAAAGATGGTTTTGGGAAGGTATGTTAGGATGGATGCTCCTCCATGTAGCCTTCTTTAAAAGGACACTGATCCAGCCACCCTGGTTGAAGGGCAATTAAACTGAGCTTCTAAACTAGCTAATGAAAGGCTGGGAGAGATTACAAAATCAGACTCCATACGAGACCACTGTCATGTGCAACATCTGAAATTTGACATGGGTGTCATATGGATAATTGATCAAATCAAACACTGTGTAGCACGGGGGTGGAAATGTAATGGTTTGGGCTGCATTGCCTCAGCAGGGTCTGGTCTCCTCACTATCATAAAATCATTATGACTTCTCTATCATGTCAGATGGTGTTTGATGAAAATCTGCAACCATCAGTCAAACACTGAAGCTGTAGCAGAGGTGGACCATGAGCCAGAACATTCCAGTCAATCAATCAAGGAAAAAGCCCAGAGACAGAAATGGAGAGTTGTGGTACAGACCATTCAAAGGCCAGATCTTCATCTTGTTGAGATGCTGTCAGAAGATTAAAAACGGGGTGTGCCTGTAGGAAACCCTCAAACATCTCAAAGCTGAGAGGATTCTGCATGGAGGAGTGGAGGAACATTCTACTAGTGCAGGGGTGTTCAATCATGTGCCATGGAGGGCCAAGACCCTGCAGGTTTTCTCTTCAGCAGGTGTTTTCACTTATTCACTTATGTGTTTTCACTTATCAGCAATCAGTGGGAAGAAATTCAGTGGAATATGCTGTTGAAGACACTGGTTAGAGGTAAAGCCTGCAGGGTCTTGGCCCTCCATGGCAATTGATTGGACACCCCTTTACTAGTGGATATACAGACTGGCCACTCAGTTCAGGAGAATTAATTAATTAGGTTAAACACACACTGTAAAGATAACACATGTAGCACTATCAGTCCAACACAGAAATAAGCTAGCTACAATGCAAATCTTGTCTGAGCATAAAATATTTCTGAGAGTTAGAGGAATGATACTAATACATGGAGAAATTAAATGCATTTCAGTCTTTACACTGTGAAGACAGCAATATATGCAATTTCTGGCAAAAAAAAAAAAAAAACTGCCGGAAAATGTTTTTTGGGGGGTTCTTTGCTTGGCATGTTTGACTTTACTTCCTCTAAAAGTACATATCTAAAAGGACTATACTGAATACTGTCTCAGATTTTTTTTTTTTTTAGCAGTGATCTGAAGGCTGCCTTTTATTTTGACAGATCACACTGTGGCTGAGCTACTGTAACTTTTGATTATAATTCCAACATTTTTACTTTATAGTGTTTATTAAATATCAATTGTCACATGTTTGCGTGTTAAGTCTTTATAAAAGTTGACCTGTCTGTGTACAGCTGCACACAGTCTCCGTTCGGCTACATCTGCAAAATGTCAAAAATGTCATCAGTTCAATTAATACATAAATAAATGCATGCATACTGTATCTTGTAGGTTCATGATTAAAAGTGAAGCTATTGGGTATCTTACATGAAAATTAAAATGACAGGTAATAATAATAACATGCCAGAATATGCCAGAATTTTTACAAATCTAAGTGGCTGATAATGAGAAAACTATGAAAATAAATTTAAAAGCTCGTCCAACACACACAATTTGCCTGAGATCAAGCTGTCTACCACGCATTCCAAACACATACAAAGTCACATGAATTACAGTGTGCACAGACCTTGAACTTCACAGGATACATGCTGTAACAGTATGTATCCTAGTGTGGAGGAAGAGCACAAAATCATTAACTTTGATAGAAGGACTACTTTATTTTGACATTCCCATATTAATAACAGGTGTGAAAAATATTTCCTTGATTTACCAAATATATATTCAGCCTTGTAAAAGTCTATCCCACTATGAAGTAGCAGGCCTCAGGGGTGGTCCTGGCTTGTATGACGCCCTGGGTGGACTGTTTCCACTCTTTTTTTTAACTTTTTATTTCTCTCTTAAATGTAAAAAGGTTCAACATTCTCAACAATAAGTGAGGTTTTTCTTGCAACTTTTTCCTGCCAAGTTTATTACTTTTTTAAACTTTTGCCATGCTTCACCATTTTTTTCCTCATATTTTCATGATTTTCTTGTACATTTGCACCTATCCTTTCATTGATAGGTGCATCTCAATAAATTAGAATGTCATCAAAAAGTTGATTTGTTTCAGTAATTCAATATAAAAAAATAAAACTAGATTCATTCCACACATAGTGATGTATTTCAAGTGTTTATTTCTTTTAATTTTGATGGTTATGGCTTACAGCTAATGAAAACTCCAAATTCAATTAAAAAAAAGAATATTACATATAATAGATTTTAAAAAATAGATTTTTTTTAAAAATTCAAAGTCAGCGCAGCCATCTACCAAGAAATTTTAGAGTGCTTCTCTCTGCTGACAAGCTTTATGGAGATGCTGGTTTCATTTTCCAGCAGGACTTGGCACCTGCCCACATTGCCAAAAGTATCAAAACCTGGTTTAATGACCATGGTATCACTGAGCTTGATTGGCCAGCAAACTCTCCTGACCTAAACCCCATAGAGAATCTATGGAGTATTGTCAAGAGGAAGATGAGACACACCAGACCCAACAATGCAGACAAGCTGAAGTCCACTATCAAAGCAACCTGGGCCTCCACAACACCTCAGCAGTACCACAGGCTGATCACCTCCATGACATGCTGCATTGATGCAGTAATTCATGTAAAAGGATCCCCGACCAAGAATTGATTGTGTACATGGACATACTTTTCAATCGGAAACCATTTCTTTAAAATAAAAATAAAAATAATTAATTTTATATAATATTCTAATTTTTTGAGAAACTGAATTTGGGGTTTTCATGAGATATAAGCTATAACCATCAACATTAAAAGAAATAAACACTTGAAATTTAGCTGTGGACAAAATTGTTGGTACCCCTCTGTTAATGAAAGAAAAACCCACAATGGTCACAGAAATAACTTGAATCTGACAAAAGTGGTAATAAATAAAAATTCTATGAAAATTAACCAATGAAAATCAGACAATGCTTTTGAATTCTGGTTCAACAGAATTACTTTAAAAAACAAACTCATGAAACAGGCCTGGACAAAAATGATGGTACCCCTAGAAAAGATTGAAAATAATGTGACCATAGGGACATGTTCAACCAAGATGTGTCCTCTAATTAACATCACAGGTGTCTACAAACTTGTAATCAGTCAGTCGGCCTATTTAAAGGGTGACAAGTAGTCACTGTGCTGTTTGTTGACATGGTGTGTACCACACTAGAGGAAGCAAAGGAGAGAGGTGTCTCAGGAGATTAGAAAGAAAATTATAGACAAGCATGTTAAAGGTAAAGGCTATAAGACCATCTGCAAGCAGCTTGATGTTCCTGTGACTACAGTTGCACATATTCAGAAATTTAAGATCCACAGGACTGTAGCCAACCTCCCTGGATGTGGCCGCAGGAGGAGACGGATAATACGAATGGTAACAAAAGAGCCCAGAACAACCTCTAAACACATTCAAGGTGAACTCCAAGGTCAAGGTACATCAGTGTCAGATCGCACCATCCATCGTTGTTTGAGCCAAAGTGGACTTCATGGGAGACGACCAAGGAGGACGCCACTGTTGAAAACAAATGACAAAAAAGCCAGACTGGAATTTGCCAGACTGCATGTTGACAAGCCACAAAGCTTCTGGGAGAATGTCCTATGGACAGACAAGACAAAACTGGAACTTTCTGGCAAGGCACATCAGCGCTATGTTCACAGATGCAACTAGAAAAGCACTCGGAGAGCGCAGACCTCCGCCAAGCGCCACAGTTTCCCCCATACAGTCTTCAGATTCCTTGACCATGAAAACATATGACAAGCAGTGGTTCAGTAGTTATTCACGAAAATGGCATTTTCCGTAATGGCGGCGACAGTTCCCCCATACAGTGTTTGTGTGTACATTTTCAGATTCCTTGACCATGAAAACATATGACTAGCAATTGGATTGGCAATGATAGGATTAGTGGTTCAGTAGTTATTCACGAAAATGGCATTTTCCGTAATGGCGGCCACAGTTCCCCCCATACAGTGTTTGTGTGCACGTTTTCAGATTCCTTGACCATGAAAACATATGACTAGCAATTGGATTGACAATGATAGGATTAGTGGTTCAGTAGTTATTCACGAAAATGACATTTTCCGTAATGGCGGCCACAGTTCCCCCATACAGTGTTTGTGTGTACGTTTTCAGATTCCTTGACCATGAAAACATATGACTAGCAATTGGATTGACAATGATAGGATTAGTGGTTCAGTAGTTATTCACGAAAATGGCATTTTCCGTAATGGCGGCCACAGTTCCCCCCATACAGTGTTTGTGTGTACGTTTTCAGATTCCTTGACCATGAAAACATATGACAAGCAATTGGATTGACAATGATAGGATTAGTGGTTCAGTAGTTATTGACAAAAATGGTATTTTCCGTAATGGCGGTTTAGCGCCACAGATCCCCCCATACAGTGTTTGTGTGCACGTTTTCAGATTCTTTGACCATGAAAACATATGACTAGCAATTGGATTCACAACAATTGGATTGACAATGATAGGATTAGTGGTTTAGTAGTTATTCACGAAAATGGCATTTTGCGTAATGGCAGTTTTCTTGTGGACAGTGATCCAGATCACGACCAAAATCTAATCATCTGTAGGATACCCCATTTCTGACAATCTGTGAAAATTTCATGAAAATCCGTTCATAACTTTTTGAGTTATCTTGCTAACAAACAAACAGACAAACAAACAAACAGACAAACAGACAAACAAACAGACAAACCAACGCCAATGATCACATAACCTCCCCCTTTGGCAGAGGTAAAAATGAAGCATACCAAGAAAAGAACACTGTCCCCACTGTGAAACATGGAGGAGGTTCTGTTATGTTCTGGGGCTGCTTTGTTGCATCTGGCACAGGGTGTCTTGAATCTGTGCAGGGTACAATGAAATCTCAAGACTATCAAGGTATTTTAGAGAGAAATGTGCTTCTCAGTGTCATACAGCTTGGTCTCAGTTGCAGGTCATGGGTCTTGCAATAGGATAACGACCCAAAACACACAGCCAAAAACACCCAAGAATGGCTAAGAACGAAACATTGGACTATTCTAAAGTGGCCTTCTATGATCCCTGATCTAAATCCTATTGAACATCTGTAGAAGGAGCTGAAGCATGCCGTCTGGAGAAGGCATCCTTCAAACCTGAGATGACTGGAGCAGTTTGCTCATGAGGAGTGGACCAAAATACCTGCTGAGAGGTGCAGAAGTCTCATTGACAGTTACGGAAATCATTTGATTGCAGTGATTGCCTCAAAAGGTTGTGCAACAAAATATTAAGTTAAGGGTACCACCATTTTTGTCCAGGCCTGTTTCATGAGTTTGATTTTTAAAATAATTCATTTGGACTTCCGGTTATGGCTGCCACGTAGGACGGACGTGTCTCGCTCTGCTCTGCTCCTGGAGAAAAAAAATCGGCAAATAACTCTCTCATTTGGGACAGAACGTATCCCAGCGTTTGGGCGAGGATATGTCGGCGAAGCCTAAGGCTGGAAAACCAGGAAAAGGAAAAAGCGAGCCGCCGAAACAGTCCAAATTAACGGACTTTCAGGTCTGTGACGCAGCAAACAGGGCTCCATATATGGCGGAGGAGGCTGGCAACGCTGCGATTTCTGCGGGGAATGGCGCAGATGCGCTGATGGCTGCCATGAGTTCAATGAGAGCGGACTTTTCCTCTAGATTTGATGGGATTATGACAGCGTTGGAAGGAATAAGAAAGGAATTGGGTGACTGTGTAGAACGAACGACGCAGATGGAGCTCCGTCTCGCTAGTGCTGAAGATGACGTCACCCGTCTTCAATTAAAGGTGCGCACTTTGGAAAAAAAAAATAAATCTCTGGAAGATAATATTTTGGATTTGGAATCTCGGTCGAGACAGAATAATTTGAGGCTGGTGGGTCTTCCAGAGGAATCAGAAGGTCGGGACGTATGTTCCTTTCTGGAAAAGTGGATTCCGGAGGTGCTGGGCAGCGAGGAGTTGCAATCAGCAGTGGTTCTGGAAAAAGCACATCGTATTGGCCCACGGAGAGATAAGGGACCGCCGAGGACCTTAATTATGAAGTTTCTTAACAACAGAGACAGGATGAAGATCTTCAACGCTGCACGAGCTAAAAAAGGAGAGATTAAACACCAGGACCAGCAGGTGCGGTTCTACCCAGATTTGGCCACAGGAATCCAGCAATTGAGGAAGCAGTTTGATCCCGTACGTAAGGAGCTGCGCAACCTTGGGATTCGTCATGGTGTAATCTATCCTGCGAGACTGCTGACCACGTATGAGGGCAGAACCCACATCTTCAAGACCCCAGAGGAAGCGCAGGAGTTCATCAAGAAGATCAAAGAAGAAGAAGAGACTGGTGGGAGCTAAGCATGAACAAAATATAAGGTAGAATAATTAAGCATTTGCACAGGCATCTGACTGACTTGAAGTAAATAGTAAGTTTACAAAATATAGATTGTATTATATATTAAAAAAAAAAACAAAAACAAAACAAACAAAAAAAAAAAAAACTATGATGTACAAAGTTGTTAAAAATTTTGGAGTTAAGTTGGAAAACTACAGAGGAGAGTTAATGTTACGTCATTAAAAGCAGTAGAGTTAGGGTGATTGGGAGGATGAAGAAGGAGTGGCTTAGGCTGTTCCCCGTGGGTGTGGAACGGTCGATGGCTATATCGGGAGACAGAATTTTTCTTTTGATTTTGGGGGGTTTGCCACAAGTGTGGGAAGGGGAAATTTGTTTGTGTGTAGTTTGTAGGATGAATGTTCAACCACTCATGTTTTTGCTTCTCTGTATGAGCATGTTTACACTGCAAGGTAATCCCAAACTCTCTATTGATCATGGACCAAAGTGTTAATCTTAATTTAACTTCATGGAATTGCAGAGGTCTACAAAATTTAAAAAAACTTAAACAAGTTATGAATAAAATAAAGGACATGGGTTCAAGAATTGTGTTTTTACAAGAAACTCATCTGATAGAGGAGGATGTTAAAAGAATTAGGAGTAGATGGCAGGGAAGTGTATTCACCTCTTCATTTTCATCCCGAGCCAGGGGAGTTATGACTCTCATACATAAATCAGTTCCTTTTCAAGTGAAAAATGTAATTGGAGACAAATTTGGAAGATATGTAATCATTCAAGGTTCTTTGCTATTAGAAAATATAAATCTTGTGAACTTATATGGTCCCAATATAGATGATCAGAAGTTCTTTGCTAATTTATTTCTCATCTTATCATCACTTACAGGGCAACATATAATAGCAGGGGATTTTAATTGTACATTGAATCCAGGTGTGGATAGATCAACAGGACTGGATTGTACGCACATTGGATGTAGGATGACTATTAATCATTTTATGAAAGAATTGAGATTGTTAGATATATGGAGAGAAATGAAACCACAAGTTAAAGCCTATTCTTGTTATTCCAGTACCTACAAGACATTCTCACATATTGATTATTTTTTGATTTCCACAGAATTAAGGTCCAAGATTCAAAACTGCTTTTATGATAACATTGTGATCTCTGATCATGCACCCTGTTGTCTAATATATGTAGATAAAAAATTGACAAAGGAATCAGGTAGATGGCAATTTCAGCATAAATGGCTTCAGGATGAGGAATTTGTCAAGTATATAGAAAAACAGATAGACGAGTTCTTTGACATCAATACTACACAAACATCAGCATGTGTAAAGTGGGAGGCTTTCAAAGCTTTTATTAGGGGGCATATTATTAGTTATACAGGATCAAAATCTAAGAAGACTCGAGAGGAGAGAGCTAAATTGGAACATAAAATAAAAAATCTTCAGGAAAAAGTGTATGCAGGAAGTGACCCAAGGTTGGAGAATGAATTACTGATTTTGAGAGCTGAATACGACAAAAAATCAGCGAATAGAGCTGCCTCGAGTCTTCTAAGATTGAAACAATCTTTTTATGAACAAGGTGAAAAATCAGGAAAATTATTAGCATGGCAGATTAAACAATTGGAAATTAAAACACCAATTACCAGTATTATAAGTAACGGACAGGTAGTTATAGATCCTTTAGAAATTAATAGAGCCTTTAGAGATTACTATGAAAAATTATATGATACCAAAAATGAACCTGATTTAACAAAACTAAATGGGTTTTTGAACGAACTATCTATACCGTGTATTCCAAATGAAAACAGGGAGATATTGGAGTCTAAAATTAGTCAAGAAGAAGTTGGGCTAGCCATTGATAATATGAAATCAGGAAAAAGTGCAGGACCAGATGGTCTTCCAGTTGACCTTTATAAAAAATTTAAGAATAAATTAATAAAACCTTTTTTGGAAATGGTTTTAGAAGCATTTCAAAATAATAATTTACCATCATACATAAATAATGCCTTAATTATACTGCTGCCAAAACCAGGTAAGCCCTCTAATAAATGTGAAAATATGAGACCAATAAGCCTATTAAACGCCGACCTTAAGATAATCTGTAAAATTTTAGCAAGACGAATACAAGAAATTTTACCAAATATTATTAATCGAGATCAGAATGGCTTTATAAAGGGTAGACAAGGCTTCCATAATGTAAGAAGACTATTTAATATTATCTATTTTAATAAAGAAGCACCGGATACAGCTCTCCTATCATTGGACGCCGAAAAGGCCTTTGATAGAGTTGAATGGCCCTTTCTTTTTGAAGTCCTACAAAGGTTTGGACTTGGAAATAATTTCATAAAATGGGTTCAAATAATATACAATAATGCTACAGCAGAAATCCTAACAAATAACAATATTTCAAAACCAATAAAAATCAATAGAGGATGTCGACAAGGCTGTCCACTCTCACCTTTACTGTTTACTATGGCAATTGAACCTTTAGCGATAGCGATACGTTTACATTCACAAATATATGGAATTAAAGTTGGACCAACAGAACATAAAATCTCCCTGTACGCCGATGATATAATTTTGTTTATGTCGAATCTAAAAAAATCAATTCCAACCTTGTTGAATTTAATAAAGAATTTTGGGGAAATATCAGGATATAAAATAAATAAAACTAAATCTTCAATATTAATGCTAAATGAGACCCAGAGAAATTACCCAGCCCCTGAGGTAAATCAATTCAATGTTGTAAATCAGTTTAAATATTTAGGAATCCAAATTATGCCTAAGCTAGAATCAGTCGCCAGTGTCAACTATGAAGCCTTAATGTCAGATATCAGTGAGTTAACTCAGAGATGGATGTCACTACCAATGTCGATGATCGGGAGAATCAATATACTTAAAAGTAATATTTTACCTAAAATACTTTATTTATTTCAATACATTCCCTTATCACCACCTTTAGATCTATTCTCAAGAATAAAAAAAAAGTTAGTGGAATTTATATGGAACAACAGGAGGGCTAGATTACGTCTGTCTTTATTATATTTACCATTTGATCGTGGAGGTCTGAAATGTCCAAATTTTATGTTGTATTATTGGTCGGCACAACTGAGGTCTATGACATATTATTTTTCATCAAATGATCTCCCTCACTGGACTGAAATGGAATCATACAATTTACCTTTACCTCTTCCCATATTCATATACTCAGATTCGGCAAAAAAATTACAAAAACAAGTTAAAAATCCATTTGTAAAGCATATGATCAAAATATGGTGTGAAGCTAAAAACTATTTAAAAGAACCACAGTTATTGTCACAATTTAGTCCAATATGGGGTAATCAATATTTTAAACCAGGGAGAGCGGACGCTGTATTTAAAGTATGGAATTTAAAAGGGATACAAAAGATTCAGGATTTATATTTGCCATGTGCAGACAACATAATGTCTTTTGAAGAGCTGAGGATCAAATTTAATCTCAATAGAACACATTTTTTTAAATATCTTCAACTTAGAAACTTTATTCGATCAAATCAAAATAAAGCTCTCACTCGACCTATTTATTCATCCTTGGAAAAAATGATGATGAAAGATAGTAAAAGAAAGGGTATTATTTCAGAGTTTTATAACTCATTGACACTATCTTCAAGTGAAAATTCACTGAAAAGATTAAACTACTGGAAAGAAGATCTGCAAATTGAAATTTCAGAGGAACAATGGGAATTGGCTTGTACAGAAGCTCATACCAAATCAATAAATGCACGCCTTAAATTGATACATTTCAAATGGTTAATGCGGATGTATGTTACACCGGAGGAGTTAAATAGATACAACAAAAATATACCAGATACATGCACAAAATGCATGGAAAGTAAAGGAACCCTATTTCATTGTTTATGGGAATGTAGATTAATAAGAATGTTTTGGGAAGAGGTGAGGGTAACAATTGAAAAAATAATCTCAAAACAAATCATATTGAATCCTAAACTGGTTTTGTTGGGTCTGTACCCAGAAAAGCATAATTTCAATAAAAGTGAAAGAACATTCATAGACCTCAGTTTGCTTAATGCCAAAAAATGTATTGCACTATTATGGAAAAAGACTCATAGACCAGATGTGACTCAGTGGTTAAGACAGATGTTAACAAACCTTCCATTAGAAAGAATAACATATATACTGAAATCAAAGGAAATTGTGTTTGAGAATATATGGAGACCTTTTATTGATTATGTAAAAAATTTAAACATAACTCTTGAAGAAGAAGGTGAATGATGTGTGTGGACCTTGTAAATTCCAAACTGGTGAACATAATATGTATACTTATGTATTGGATTGTCTAGACTAAACAGAGGAGCATTGTTGAAGACTTGATTTTGTTGGTGGTTGTTGGTGTTTTTAGTGCATTTTTTTTTTTTTTGTAGTACTTTAGTGTTAGTGTTTGATTGTTTGTATCATGTTTGTTAAAAAAAAAAAAAAAAGGTTCAATAAAGATATTGTGGAAAAAAAATAAATAATTCATTTGAACCACAATTCAAAAGCATTGCCTGATTTTCATTGGTCAATTTTCATAGAATTTTTATTTATTACCACTTTTGTCAGATTCAAGTTATTTCTGTGACCATTGTGGGTTTTTTCTTTCATTAGCAGAGGGGTACCAACAATTTTGTCCACGTCTGTACATCTCATATCCATGTAATTCAAAATGTATATCTTTTTCTTTATTAACCCATGTTTCAGTTATTGCTATAATCCTAAATGGGGTCTTAAATTGATTTAAATGCTCCTTAATTCTATCAAAGTTGGCATAGAGACTCCTACTATCAATATGTATTATTGTCAATGTCTGATCCGAGTTCATAATTCCGTTTAATTGTTCAACATAATAAGTACACTTATTGTTAATATGATTAAAGTAGCTATTTTCTGGGTCAATATCACCTAAAATATTTTGTGGTTGCTGTTCAGTATTTACAAAGGTTTCAGTTTCAATTTGACCTAATACTCTTCCATTATTAAATGAGGAAGGATGATTGGTTAAAATGCTGATCATAAGTTGTGTCAACAATGTACACCAAAAAGAAAAAAGAGAAAAAACAAAACAAGAAAAAAACACACTCATAATCTTACTGCATTGTTATTCGTGCATAAGAGCTGAGGTTTAAATTTGTCTAGTTCCTCCATATCTCTAATTGTTATTACTTTAGCTTCTTCTGGAGTGCCGAGCAGTTTTTTCCACACCTTGTAGTTCTTTGTCCACTGTATTTTTTCCCCGTTTTCTGAAAGTCCTGGCTTGTCTAGCTATTTCAGAGTTCTTTTTTGTTGCCACCGGAATGGTGGCTCAGTTGGTAGAGCATCTGCCCCACACCTGGGAGGCCGGGGTTCAAATCTCTGGCTGGGTCATGCCAAAGACCATATAAAAAAAAAGCAGAACTTCCTGCCGTCTAGCTTGGTGCTCAGCAATAATGGAAAAGAGGAGGCAAAATTTGTGGCAGTGCCTTCCATGGCAGCAATCCTTCTGATTCTAGATGTGATTAACATTGTAGGTAAGAGAAATGTAATTTCATTCTTCTGTATATGATTGGCTGTATGGATTGAATGACAGTAAAGTTGGCTTTACCTTTACAGCCATTCCTCTCAGTTTTCTTGCTGGTCGCAGAAGATCAGTTTTTGCTTTTCTGTTGGCAAATCGGATGATAATTGCTGGTTTTCCTTTACTGTCTTTTCTAGGTAACGTGTGGCAAGCTGAAATAGTGTTATTGTCCACAACAATGTTTTTAGATTGAAAAAATTTAACACCTGCTGCTCAAGAGTGTGTGATTCTCCCAATATCTCATCCTCCCCATCCTGGTTATCAACTCCAGCTGTCACACATGCATAGGACTGGTGTCTGGTGTTAAGACCGCTCACAATGACATCATCCATTCTTGTATATTGCTCTAATTCATCTACATGTCTTTCTAAGAAATTAATTTTCTTGTCTTTTTCCATAATTTCAGCCTTTAATTCATGCACTTGTTCCATTAGGCCAATAAGCAGGGTTTGTTGTTTTGCTATCTTAGATATTTCTTCAGACATAAAATTTAGTGAGAGTTTGATCTCCTCCTACTCCTCTCCATTTGTCTGATTCTTTTTCGGTGGCATAATGACTAGTCTGGTTGGGATCAAAAGAGAGGCTCACCTGTTGGCTAGTACAGCAGCCGAAGTACGCCTGATGGCTAGTGGAGGCCTTCAGCTGGCTTTGTCATCTAATTATAGTTGTTATCTGGCGGTGAGGTTGAAGCTCTCCCGATGGCTAGTGAAGGCCGCTAACTGGCATCGTCATCTAGTAGCTGGGTCTGCCAGTGAAGCCGAGGACGCCAAGGCTCCTCAGTAGCTAGTGGAGGCCTCTCATTAGCGTCGTCCTATCTGGCGGTGAAGCCGAAGCTCTCCCGGTGGCTAATGGAGACCGTTAGCTTGGGTCGTAGCCTGGTAGAAGGTATCTGGAGGTGAAGCCAAAGCTCTCCCATTGGCTAATGGAGACCGCCAGCTGGTGTTGCAGCCTGATAGTGAGCAGTGAAGCCGAAGCTCCCTCGGTCCAAATGGGTGCCTCCAGCTAGTGTCGTCATCTGGTAGGTGCTATGCTCTCCAGTTCTCCCACTTCTCACCATCAGTTGGTCAGGACTCCTTTTGCATGAAGTACTGCATCAATATGGTGTGACATGGACATAATCAGCCTGTGGCACTGCTGCGATGTTACAGAAGCCCAGGTTGCTTTGATAGCGGCCTTTAGCTTGTCTTCTCTAATTGTATGGACAAAAAGTTACGTCCATTTTGCTCAAAATCAGCTGTCGACCTCAGAATAAGAACAGAAACAGCTTTACAAGCAAGGTGCATAAATGTTTATGAGTTAGTTCTTTGAATTAAATTATTTGAGGCATCAACTCTGGTAATGAAGCTTCTTTGAATTTTTTCTGTCCATTGTACTTGTGTCTTATGACAAAAAAAATAACAAAATGTTGAGTACAACAGAAAAGCACCATCACATACATTTAAATGCATACCATAATTACTTTCTTCATACCATAGATATCAGCACTAAAACTTTATTATCCCATGCTTTTATTCAAGTTTCAGTACTGTAAAAAAAACCAAAAACATGTTAATTTCAACAGTTTTTGTAAAATCCCATTAAAAATTGTTGTGTGGACTGAAGGAAGGGGTTAAAGACATTTGCTCCACATTTCCCTCTGATGTTGCTTGCCTTTTAATTATTTGTCTTCTTTTGGCTGCTCCCTTTTGGAGTCACCATAGCATCACATCGTTCCCCTTTTGGACGCAACCCTCCCCATTTATCCACGCTTGGGAACAGAACAGGGAGCACACTGGCTTGTGTTCCCCCCATGGTTGGATAACCAGCTTTCCTGATCCCATTCTATTACACTGTGTACCAAGCTAGAAGGCTGGAAGTACCTTTTTTTTTATATATATATATACGGTCTCTGGTATGATTCAGCCAGAGCTTGAATGCACATCTGCACCCACAGGACATCACTAGTTTCTCACACTGCTCTGGTTTGGGGGACAGGATGATGCAAAGACTCTCAATGGGGAATCGGTTCAACGCTGCAGCTGGAATTGTTTGCCAGTTCACTGCTGAACAGGGTAAGGCTCTGTCTCGGCACACAGTGTCTCTTGTTTAAGACAATTTGGACTCAAAGCTCACTCTGCACACCGAACCTCTCATCAGCAGAAAGAATAAAAAGGCTAGACTTGCCTTTGCTGAGGAGCATGTTATGTGGACAGAGGAGAACTGGTCCAGAGTGCACTTCAGTGATGAGATAAGTTCAATTTATTTGAGTCTGATGGGAAACAATATGTTCGGTGTCAAACTGAGGAAAGACAACCCAGAGTGTGTAAAGAAATCAGTTAAATTTGGAGGAGGAAGTGTCATAGTTTGGGGGATGTTTTCTGCAGTAGGAGTTGGGCATCTAGTACAGCTACATGGCAGGGTGAATGCAAATGTTTATGTGAACCTTCTTCAGTAACATGCAATTCCTTCACTGTAATTGTCTCCCAACCAGCCCGCAATTTTCATGCAAGACAATGATCCCTGTCAAACTGCAAAACAGGTTGAACAGTTCCTTGAATCTAACAATATTGAAACAATGAAATGGCCAGCACACAGTCCAGATCTAAACCCCATAGAGAATCTCTGAAAAATCCTTGGCGACAAAGTAATGGCTAAGAAACCCACTGCAGTTACTGAACTGTGGAAGAGACTGCAAGAAGAATGGACCAAGATCAAACCAGAGCAGTGTGAGAAACTAGTGATGTCCTGTGGGCACAGATGGGCTGAAGTCATTCAAAGTAAGGGCCTCTACACTTTTTTAATCCTATAGCCCTAAAAAAAACATTGTTTAAATCCTCTCTTCTAACACAGTAGTTACTGTTCTCTAATTTTGCTCACTGTTTTTTTTTTTTTTTTACAAAATAAATGTTTGTGTTGAAGTTGTTATGTTGTTATTTGAACATATTATTGTGTGACATGGGTGACGGCTCCACCTTTCCGGTTCCGCCGCCACTCAGGGTACAAGAGGGCTGTGCGGAAGAGGGGCGGTCTCTTTGACCTCACCTCTGCCTAACAGGAGCCCTGATACTGTAACTGTGAGTCAACAAAGTCCTGTTCTGTTCTGCATCCAGCCTTATCTTTGGTTCTTGTTTACCGACATAATATTTGGTGACGAGGATAAAAGTATGGACGCGGGAGTTGCCAATATTCAGCCACTTTTGGAGGTTACCGGTGAGCCGCCAGTCCCTTGGAATGCCAAATTCCAGAACTATTTGGTGGCATTAAACCTTGGTAAACTGGAGAAGTTACAGGCACGGGCAGTGTTGGTCCACAATTTGGGTATGGAGGGATAATGTATCCTTAGTACCTTGGGTCATAGCGATAGCTTTGAGGACGTGGTTGAGCTAATGGCGCATCATTTTCACGCCCCAGAAAACATCATTGATGATTGGTCATTGCCAGTGGACCGGCAAGTCAGTGCAGCGGTATGTTGCGGATCTACATCAGCTGGCCGGGGACTGCCAGTTTGGAGCATTGGAGGAAATGGTCCGCGACCAGTTGGCGGAGCAAACTCTTTGCTCGATGGCACAGTTGAAGCTCCTCACACACTCGGGTGAGCTGACGTTAACCATGGCCATCGAGTTAGCTCAGCAGTGTGAAGCAGCAAAAAAACTATCACAGGACCTCGGTGAGAGAGCTACACTCCGCCAATTTGAATCACAGTCAGAAGCGCAGGCAGTGGACCCAGACAGCGATGATAGCATGGAGGATAAGGAGGAGTACGCTACTGCTATAAAGATAAGGTCCACCCTGGGATCACCCAGGTGTTTGGGTTGTTGGTCCCCCAAGCACCATTGTAAGGCTAGAGATGTCATGGATGGCCCTCACGAGCCATCATAAGACGCCACAAATCACCAGTGAGTTTGCACGGTTTATTAAAGGAACAGAAAAGGAACACAAAATAACAAGCCATGGGGAGCTAAAACACACTACAAAGAGAACAGGTTCACAATGGAGTAAACTTACGAACGTAGAAGATGATTAGCCAACATCTGAGCCAAGGGATGCTCGATACGTCAGATAATGGGAAGTTTTTGACGAGACTGCCGCGTCTTTTCGTTCCCAGCTGCCCTCTTAAGTGGAGAGCAGCTGATGAAGCGAATGCGGCTCAGCTGTTAAGCCTGACAGCCGGAAGCCCCTCCGAGCGCTGTCACAATAAAGGCTCGAGGAGCCAAAAGGGGCACACAGCCGTCAAATAGGTGAAGATAGTGCATGGCTCGAGCACGGACGGGTTCGGCGCTCAAACCATGACAGTACCTCCCCCCCAAGGGCGAACTACGAGCGCCCTATGACAACCAAGTCCCACCCCCATCCCCCCAGGGTAGGCAGATGGGGGGAAAGGCCCGGAGGGAGAGAACCAGAGAGAGAAAAAAAAACAACATAACGATTGCAGGACACAAATGAGGTAATACAGAGTATGGTTAAAAGAAAAACACAATACTCCATAGCGCACAAATGATACTTAGACCAGGGCAGGAAAAAAAAAACAACCATGACGGTGACAGGGAACAAATGAGGCAATTACAGAGTACGGTTGAAAGAAAAACACAATACAGTGATCTCTCACTTATCGCGGTTAATGGGTTCCAGAACCGACCGCGAAAAGTGAAAAACCGCGAAGTAGCATCACCCCTAATGATGTCACCCATAAATAATACGTACGTTCATTCTCTCACTCTCTCTCTCATATGATACGTGTGTGTGTGTGTGTAAGTGTACATACATACGTAGATGTAAATAAAGTGTACATAAATATGTTTTTAGAACTCTTTTATTCTTATAACAAGATACGTAACTCAAGATGAAGATGGTTTACTGCACAGGTTAATGAGAGCTTTACTGCTCCTCAAGTGACGCCTCATTGTCAGGTGCTAGAGGCGCAGCATCGTCGAGGGCAGCTTCCGATAGAGCTGGAGAAGCTGCAGGAGGCGGCGTAGTGGCTCGACGGGAAGACTATTTCGCACAAAAAGGCACAAGAGAACTGCGAAAAGTTCCACACGGCGAGACTAAGCAACACGAGCGATAAAGAACAATGAATGCGGTCTTCCTTCGCTGGGTATGGGCGCTCGGCAGGGAGAGAAGCTGGGTAAAACGTCTCGGCCAATCAGCTTGAGAGATTCCCGAGCCGAGCCAACACGAGAACAGCGAACAGAGAGGTGGATTTTGAGTTGTGCGGGCTCTCCGTGTTGATACCTGATGTTCTAATGTGCTCTCCCTTCCTTCTGCTAGCGCCTGCCCATTTTTTCTCAATTTTGAATTTTTGATGAATATTTTTGAAAAATCCCCGATGCACTGAGGGCGCGAAAGGTGAGGCGCGAAGTAGCGAGGGATCACTGTACTCCATAACGTACAAATGATTCATTGAACAGGACACAAATGAGGAAAATGCTGAGTATGGGTAACAGAAAAATACACTACACAGCACTACATACACAGATCAACCTAGAGGACAAAACAATACACCCGAGTGACCCTGATATTAAATGAAAATAAGTGACACCCGAGGATGACGGCAGGCAGAGTCCAATAAAGCCGGGACTGTTCCGGTGGTCTCCCTGTGTCCACTGTCCAGCTGGTGAACTAGGGAAAAAGGAAACGTTCGGGCGGCCTACCCCAGTCCCAGGCCCGGAAAGTCGGAACCTCTGGCAGCCGAACCAGGTCGCCCAGTTGAAAGCATCGTATGTCGGGTGGCCGACCCAGGGCGCCGAACCAGCGAAGAAGTTCCTCAGACGGCCGACCCGCATCCCTCATCCACCAGAATCGTGGGGAAACAATTGGCGACAGCCTCCCTGACGAGGGAAAAGACGTGGGAGAGCAGGGCCAAACGTAGGGAACCCCAACGGCCCCCGGTGGCGATGCGCTGGGATGGTGATGACGATGACGATGAGGGGGATGATGATGATGATGAGTCAGTACAATGTCAGGCGGCAGAGGTTCTGCAGCTCCTTCACCGACCTTGAACCATACTGGTGCTGCACCCACGATGGACCCCGATTGGGTCACGGCTGCACCCGCGATGGACCCCGATTGGATCACGGCTGCACCCGCGATGGACCCCGACTGGGTCAGCGCAGTACCAGTGACGATCTCCAACCCCGAACCCGGAACCTCCAGTACAGCAACCGGGATTTGCTCTGCACCGGTGACCCTGGGAGAAGGCTCAGGAGAAAGGAAAGAACCGGGATCAGAATCACCGGTAGTGACAGAGCCCAGCGAGACGAGCTTGGGTGCAGCGGATGGCTGCCCCTGGCTCGTCTCCCCGAGAGACAGGCAAAAATGCTCCGAAATTGAAAGAAGGAAAATAAGGTAAGCACTTTCCTGCACTCAGGTTCTGTTGCCGTCCAGGACTTCAATGATCCAGGCTCAGGACGAAGAAGGTCGTCGTCTGGCTCCCACTTGGCTACGGCAGCTCTGCAGCTGGCATGATGGTCTCCGCAGCCTGAGGACCCTCCGGCACTGACGTCCATGCCGACGACCCGCACGGCGTGGTGGCAGGGGACCCTCGACCCGCTGGATCAGACCGCTCATCTGTGGAGACCCGGGGACGCTTCATCATCGGTGCAGGCTCCACGCTGCAGTCCACATTCCTCCTCTGCCCATGACGTGGCTGCGGGGCTGGAACCAGGCTCTTCAGAGCCACAGGCCCCCTCCTCGTCCGGCGACGTAGACCTGGCATCGTGGATCGCTCAGTGGAGGGAGACACAGAGGCAGCAGGTTTAGTGACAGAAGCTACAGCAGGTGGTGGGAGCTCGGGGGACTGCGAACCCCGAACTCCACCCCCAGGAGTCAGACAAAGCAAATCACAACTACGGGGAGATAAATGAACTTGCACTTGCCTGTCTCCCGGAGGATGGATGGTGCCTGCTGTAGCGGACGTTGTTCCTCCGTTTCCCCGCTGGATGGTGACGGAGGGCCCCCTGGGAGGACAAGGAGGAGCCGCTCGCGATGGTCCACTAACAGGCTTCGCTGGAGCAGAACTCAAAACCCTCACAGCAGCCGGAGATGACGTCGAGGAGGAGGGGATGACAGCCGAGACGATCCGGGCACGATCAGCTGGCGGGACAGCAGGAATAGGTGACCCGGGGGGAGAGGCTGTGGGATTCCTTCCTGTCGTGACGCAGAAGGAGCGGCTGGCTGGGAGGCAGAGTTCCTCCGACGACCCGGAAACGGATCCAGACGGGGTTCTCGCTGAGGCTTGCTTGGAGCGTGGCGATGACGTTCACTGGCTGATGGCGAGGGGAAGGTGAGGTTCGGAAAACGCCACTCCTGTGCGGAAACAGAGGCGAGCAGGTCAGCGTATTCCGGATAGTCACTCAGCTCGGGATTCCTCTCAACCAGCCTGACAGCCGCCGTCACGTGCTTCATGATTTGTGTGGGGTGGCTGGTGGAGCGAGCTGCAGCCACTCGGTCCCAGATGGAGATTGCTGTCAGCTGCAACCTCTCTGGGGGAATCCCGACTGACGTCACGCTCGTTCGGGGATGACCCCTGGGTGGTGCGAACTCCTGGACCGGATCGGGGACAGTAACGGGATCCCGAGACGGGGGGCGAGGGTGCCTTCCCTTTGGCTTCCTGCCGGAGTTTCCCTCCAGCCCACGGAGTCTGTCACGATGTGCAGCGATGTCGGCCTTCCTCGCCGTGACTTCCGGGTGGTTGGAGAAGCGAGGAAGGTGCTGACTAATGTCCTCAGTGAGGTCCAGGTGTCGGCGTACATCGCTAGGAGTGTTATAGAGGCCCGTGGTGAAAAGCGTTCCATCTATGTAGTCGAGGGCCTCCACCAGCTCGTAGCCCAGGCTCTGAGCGTGACCCCTGGGCGGTGACATATCTCCCAGCACGCAGGTACCCAAACAGGGGAAACAATATGTCCAATTAGGCAAAACTCACTGCGACTGGCGTCTCAGTCTGGCAGCAGTCTACTGTCATGGATGGCCCTCACGAGCCATCATAAGACGCCACAAATCACCAGTGAGTTTGCACGGTTTATTATAGGAACAGAAAAGAAACACAAAATAACAGAAAAGGAACACAAAATAACAAGCCACGGGGGGCTAAAACACACTACAAAGAGAACAGTTTACAATGGCGTAAACTTACGAACTTAGAAGATGAGTAGTCGACGTCTGAGCCGAGGGATGCTCGATACGTCATACAATGGGAAGTTTTTGACGGGACTGCCGCGTCTTTTCGTTCCCAGCTGCCCTCTTAAGTGGAGAGCAGCTGATGAGGCGAATACGGCTCAGCTGTTAAGCCTGACAGCCGGAAGCCCCTCCGAGCGCTGTCACAATAAAGGCTCAAGGAGCCAAAAGGGGCACACAGCCGTCAAATAGGTGAAGATAGTGCATGGCTCGAGCGCGAATAGGTTCGGCGCTCGAACCATGACAAGAGAGTGTCCGGCAAGAGGAAAATGTTGCGGCAAGTGCAGACTTCTGCATCATTTTGCCAGGGCATGTAAAAGGTTCAAGCAAGGGGACCAATGACCCAAAGTAGACCCCCCCCACCGCTCCAACTCCTATGGTCATTTACTCTGCTTCCCCGAGCACCGATGGTCGTACATACTGTATGGTGGAATTGGATGAGGTGGTGGTGCCGCTGCTGAGTGACATGGGCCCGGTGAGGTCCGTGTTGAATTGGCTCACCGTGATGAGTCTCTTCCCATATTACCAAGTGAGAGGTCATTCAGCGCCGCTGTGTGGGTATGGAGGAAAAAGGTTGGCTACGGTGGGCTCGGTGGAACTAATGGCTCGGTACAAGTTGGTGGAGGTGTCCAACCTGAAGTTTGTAGTGACTGCCTGTGGTGAGAATATTATGGGCTGTGACCTTTTTTATGGACTGACTGGGCTTCACCATCACCAGTGGTGTTGAAGAGGAGTGGTTGGGCCGTGGTTTGTGGGACCGGCTGGTTCCGCGAGTGGTGGATGATGCTGTATGGGACGAACCTTGGCCTAGTATTCTGGAAGATGAGCAGGATCAACCCCACCCAGGGCCATCACAGGAGGGTCCCAGTGCCAGAGCCCAAGTAACCCTAGCTGAGGGAACTGGGCGGCACGGTGGGACATCCATGATGGTGGGTGAATGGGGCAGGACCGGTCGGCACTGTAAAACGACGTGCCACTCAGGGACACTGGAAGCCGAGTCGGGCTCCTCTGGGGGTCGCTGATGTGATCCGACCCAGAGAGGAGGCTCAGTCGAGAGGGGTTCGAGGCAAACGCAAACGACAGGAGGACCAGGGGCGGCTGCAGGTGGTGGCTGTTCGGGAGGATGGCTACCTTCAGCTGTCTGACAGCTAATGGAAGCATCTCAATGAGCTGCAGCGCGCCAAAGATGAGAAGAAGGTGTTTGGGCTTCAACGTGGGTTATCTCCGGGCGTGAAGAACAGAAGCTGCTCTGGAAGGGAACCGCCTGACAGGTTTCCGGGGGGTGGTTTCTCTACTGGGACTGACTGATGGTTGGGGCAATATGTTTATTCCATGATGTTGGGATGGGGGATAACCTCCTTATATATGTTCTGTTAAGGGGATTGTTTTATGTTATTTATTTTAGGAGCACGGAGATTTTATGTTTAAAGGACTGTGTTTTAGCAAAGATGGCAGAATAATCCGTCTGGCTGTGTGTGTGTGGGGGGGGGGGGTACGGTAGTCTACCTGTTCCCCCTAGCTTTAGTTGTGTGTGTGTGTGTGTGTGTGTGTGTGTGTGTCATTGACCTTATAATATTGCTATTTAGTTTTAGCGCGTGATTCGGGTTGCAAATTGGGGAGGGTCTCAATTGTATGTGTGTGTTTGGACCATTTTTGAAGGGGGGGGTAGGGAAGTGTTATGTTGTTATTTGGACATAATTTTGTGTGACACAGGTGAAGGCTCCACCTTTCCGGTTTGGCCACAACTCGGGGTATAAGAGGGCTGTGCAGCAGAGGGGCGGTCTCTTTGACCTCACCTCTGCCTAACAGGAGCACTGATACTGTAACTGTGAGTCGACAATAAAGTTCTGTTCTGTTCTGCATCCAGCCTCATCCTTGGTTCTCGTTTACCGACATAACAGAAGTGCCTTGGTTATTTAAATAAAACATGCTAGTACAGCAGCGGTATGGCCACAGCTGATATTCTGTCAAATTCTGAACAATGACAAATAACATATTTTAGAATAAATCAATTATTAATACATTGTTCTCTAATTTTGATCTCTGTATACAAATAGGTATTTGTATAGAAAAAGAAATACATTATTTGTTACAGGTGGTGTTCTCAACATTCATATTTATTCTTTATTTATACAGGGTAGTTCCATTGAGAGGCAACCTGTCATTTTCAAGGATGCCCTGTCCATTCACACTAAGAAGCTGCCCAGTACAACTACAGCCTGACCTGTCGCCACTGAGCAGCTCCACTGGAGCAGTTGTGGTAAAGGGGCTTGCCTAAGGGCACCACAGTGGCGTTAAGGAGGGTGGGGCAAACACTGCTATGTTATCTGTCCCACCCAGATCCAATCCTGCCAGTCCAGGGATCAAACCCATGACCCTCCACTCACCAGTCCACATCCCTAACCATTAGGCCACTACTGCCTATCAAATATGAGATTACATATGAGATTCATGTGAGACTGCAGCACAGCTTTACAATATTAAGTGTGTATTATTGTTTTAGCTTTCCCTCCCAGCACAAATTGGTTGAAAAAATGTTGAAAAGACAGCTTTGTCAACAGTCTAAAAAATGTCCGGATTTGGTTGAAAAATGAAAGATGAAAAGCCGTCTCTTTCAGGTTGTTGAAAAGGCGTATTCATATAGACGTCTCTGTATGGTCTAAATTTAGTTGAAAAGAGAAAGACGAAAACATGTCTTTTTCCGGTTGTTAAAATAAATGTCATCATTCATCTTCTGATTCTTTCTTGAGGTGTTAGTGGGCTTCCACCTATACCAGCATCTTTGGACAAGCAGCAGAGTATATCCTAGAGATCACAGCATGGCCCATCACTATCACTTTGACATCACATTTATGCAAATGGTTGGAGAAACTGATCATTTCCAGGCTTTCACATGTATTGGAGCAAAAAGGTTTACTGAGCAGCTATCAGAACGGGTTTCGTAAAGAAAGACCTACAATAGATGTCTTAGTTTGAGTTAGTAATGAGGTGGAAAAGACCCTGAAAATGAAAGAGCTGATTGCAATTGTTTATTTTGACATAGAAAAAGCATATGATTCTATGTGGGGAGAAGGGCTACTTATTAAGTTAAGCAGACTGACTATAGGTGGAAGAACTTATAATTGGATAATGGACTTCTTAACTGACAGGATAATCAGAATCAAGGTTGGGTCAGAAACTTCTAAAGAGTTTAAAATAGAAGATGGTATACCGCAATGGAGTGCAATTAGTACATTGTTATTTAATATCATCATAAATGACATTTTTGCTGATCTAGGTGCTAGCATCAGATCAGCATTATATGTCGACAATGGGACCATATGGACTTGGGGAAAGAATGAGTCATATGTGCTAGAAAATTTAAAGAAAGCAATAACAAAAGTAGAGAAATGGTCAATTGAGTGGGGATTCAAACTCTCAAACAGCAAGTCCTGTTATATGATTTTTACAAACAGGCACAAGACTGGCATTGACAAGCTGACACTATATGGTCAGCTACTGGAGAGGGTGACTCAGTTTAAATACCTGGGACTATGGTTAGATAGTAAATATATGTTGCACCCTTTAAACAACAGGACTCAGTCTTCTGTTTGGCAACTTTATTACTCCTGGTTCTACTTTTTTTTTGTATAATCGTTTGTCTGAACAGCCGGGCCTGAAAGATGGCGACTACACATTTTTTTCATTCACCAGAAGAGAACATACAAAACAGTAGCACAGTGATGACGTGTTGTCGTTTAACTGACCTCACTCTCTCTCTCTCTGTCCCAGCAATTAACTAACTCAGAATTATGCATGCAAAATGTGATAGGTTTGATACAAGACCAGATTAAAACATATTCCTCAGCATCACAGCATTGACCTGTCATAGATTTTTAGGGCGCAACACCCTCCCCACTAAAAAAAATGTTGCCTAACATTTTCTCTACCGTTACACAGACAGTATTTAACACATCTGTAACAACATTAGAACACTTTGGGGATGGTGAACATGTGAGCTGTTGTCTTTTTTTTTAAACACGCATTACAGAATACAGACGTGGACAAAATTGTTGGTACCCCTCTGTTAATGAAAGAAAAACCCACAATGGTCACAGAAATAACTTGAATCTGACAAAAGTGGTAATAAATAAAAATTCTATGAAAATTAACCAATGAAAATCAGACAATGCTTTTGAATTCTGGTTCAACAGAATTATTTAAAAAAACAAACTCATGAAACAGGCCTGGACAAAAATGATGGTACCCCTAGAAAAGATTGAAAATAATGTGACCATAGGGACATGTTCAACCAAGATGTGTCCTCTAATTAACATCACAGGTGTCTACAAACTTACACTACCGTTCAAAAGTTTGGGGTCACCCAGACAATTATTTTGTGTTTTCCATGAAAAGTCACACTTATTTACCACCATGAGTTGTAAAATGAATAGAAAATATAGTCAAGACATTGACAAGGTTAGAAATAATGATTTGTATTTGAAATAATAATTTTTTCCTTCAAACTTTGCTTTCGTCAAAGAATCCTCCATTTGCAGCAATTACAGTACTGCAGACCTAACATGATTGCCCAAGGGTTTTCTAATCATCCATTAGCCTTCTGACGAATGAGCAAACACATTGTACCATTAGAACACTGGAGTGATAGTTGCTGGAAATGGGCCTCTATACACCTATGTAGATATTGCACCAAAAACCAGACATTTGCAGCTATAATAGTCATTTACCACATTAGCAATGTATAGAGTGTATTTCTGATTAGTTTAAAGTTATCTTCATTGAAAAAAAAAGTGCTTTTCTTTCAGAAATAAGGAAATTTCTAAGTGACCCCAAACTTTTGAACGGTAGTGTATAATCAGTCAGTCGGCCTATTTAAATGGTGACAAGTAGTCACTGTGCTGTTTGTTGACATGGTGTGTACCACGCTAAACATGAACAAGAGGAAGAAAAGGAGAGAGCTGTCTCAGGAGATTAGAAAGAAAATTATAGACAAGCATGTTAGACGTAAAGGCTATAAGACAGGGGTCACCAACCTTTTTGAAACCAAGAGCTACTCCATGGGTATCGAGTCATGTGAAGGGCACCAACTTGACACACTCCTCTAAAATAACAAATTGTATATATATATACACATAAATAAATAATTATCAATAACTTAGAGTGGGTAACAGACAAGATCAATATTCAACACTTTATTTTTATTAGTTCAGATGATCACTTCTACATTTCATTAAAAAAATGTCCAGTTTTCACCAGTCCCTTTTAACCATAAAAAACTAAACCCTTTTAATTCATGAACTGTGTTGAACCATGTTTGAAAAAGTTATGCAACATTTAAGAAAAATCAACTTTCATATTAAATAAATCTTATCACATTTTTAACTGAATAAATCTGCTGCAATTCTGCTCAGAATCTGTTACATTTAATAAATGCACTTTTGTGTGTTCTTCTTCACTGGAATTATATCCATACAGTTCTTGCCAAGAATCATGCTGGAGTAATAACCAGCACCGCGGCAGCAGTTTACTCTCGGCCGCGGGATCGCGGGGATCGTGGGTTCGATCCCTGCCCCCAGCCAACAGTGATCTGTGTGGAGTTTGCATGTTCTCCTCGTGTTTGCGTGGATTTCCTCCCACATGCCAAAAACATGCAGGTTAGGGAGTTAAGGGGCGCTTGCGCACGCAGCAACCGGCAGCTGGTGGCTTGCCACCGGACTGTAGAACAAATCTACCTACGGGTACATTTAAAAAAAAAAAAAAGAGTGGGCAGCAGTTTCATGACGCGTATTGAAGTTTTGTTTTTTTTTTCCAAAACTTTATTGAGAACAAGGTCCACATAGTGCCGCTTTGCCGTCGCCCCGCAAATGAAACACACGCAGCTTCCTTTCACGGTAGGAAAAAAGAACTCTTCCTCCCACTCACTTTGAAAATGATAAATTTTCTGTCTTTTTTTTTTGCCATGTTTTTGGGCTAGGAAACTGCACTCCGTTGACCATCTTCACTGGCCGCTAGCTTAAGGGCCTTTTCCACTAGCACGCTTTAGCGCGACACAGGACGGCTCAGCACGCTTTGTACGCTTTTCCACAAGCCCCAACACGGTTTAACAGCCGCGATTCTCAGCCCCGCTCCAGGGCAGGGTACAGCAGTGCTGAGCTGTGCCGTGTTGTGACGTTAACAGACTGGTCGCCGCTGATTGGTCAGGTCGTAACTGGCGCTGATTGGTCAGGTTGTAACCGCCCCTCTCCTCCTCCTCATCTACCAAATCTTCACGACCTTCTCAATAAAGTTTTTGAAAAAAAAAAAAAAAAAGATTCTTCACGACCGCCTTTACTCAGCACGCAACCACTGTTGGCGGTTTCTTTTCAGTGTATTGCTGTGCTATTTTCATTTATTCTCTATCAAAAATGGCTTCGCGTAATAAGGGTGTTCCATGGACCAATAAGGAGGTGCAGTGTCTGCTCACTGCATTGTCAGACGAACGTATGCAGCGCGAGTTAGACGGAGCTGCCTGGAATGAAAAAATATACCGGGAGGTCTCGACATCAGAGTCCTTTAACGGTGAGTTTTAATTTTTTTTATTGTGCGTTTTTTCGCAAATATATTCGGTAAGACGCTCAGTTTATTTATGCAATAAAAAAGCTGTTCATTTGTGGATGATGATCGCTGCTTTATTGCAGCACACTGCGGACTAAAGCTTTTATTTTAATTATTCATGTGAACAATACGCTGAAATAAGCTTATGTATTCTTGTTAAAAACTATTGTCTTTTCTGTATATATTGCACTTTCGTGCTGTATTTTATTGTGTGCATTTTCCTTGTAGAATCATCCCACGCGTCCGCCGCGACAGCCCGTCTGGATTATTCAACCGAGCCTTCCTGACCCACAGCTGACAGAGACGGCTTCATTTAACCGAGTCTTCGTGACCCAGTTTGGGAAGCTGGTGTAGAGGAACTCAGTGGTCGGCGTGTATAAAATGTCGATTAACCTTCATGTTGTGTTGCAAAGTTTTTTTTTATTTTAATATTTTGTATATAATAAAATGGAATTGTTTTGGAAAGTGTGGTTTGTCTGTTATAACACTGAATTATAAAACAGTATAATTACATAGAAATTCCATTGCCTAGTCTGATCAAAATGATGCTGATCATCCTGTCAGGGTCAACCATTGTAAAGGTAATGTAATTTTTAACTAGACCAAAAAAGAAATCTTTTTGTAAGCTTTCTGTTCTTTTTATTGAAATATCATAAAAAATTAGCACCAAGTCAAAGTAGGTACAAGTATATGTAAATTGAATGTTCTATTGGCATTCCAAATTCAGAGAATTACAATACTTTAGTAGGAGTGTAGCATCATCTAAACAGAAAATAATAATACTGTTGTTCCAAACGTTGACCTGAAGGTGAAAAACATGAATTTTTTTAATTCAGTACATCCAAAATACCCTAGGATGTAAAAAATAATACAATTTGGTGTTGGACAGTGTGCCACCGTCTCATTATTTAATACGAATAAAAACAAGTTTCAGCTCATTATTTCTAGGTCATTTGGCAGTTAATTCAAAACAAAAGTGACTTGTGTTGTTGCAGCTTAATTATGAGATAAAATTAATTGTGAGATAAAACCACAGAGCGAGCAAGGCAATAATCCTTGGATCCTCCATTTTTTGTCTCGTGTAAATAAGGACTCAGTCGGGTGCGTAACGTCACGGGAGTGTGGCCCCACCTCGCTAAGAATCTGCTGCCGCCCCGCTTCTAAAACCTCCTAACACAAACCATCACAGCACAAGCACAACACCGTGCTAATGGAGACAGAAGCATTCCGAGCCGTACTGAAGTGAATCGAGCCGTACCGAGGTGTGCTGGGCTAGTGGAAAACAGGCTTTACTCTCCACAAGTGCGAAGGTTTTGTCATGTGCACAATACTGACCTTTGAACTAGATCAGATTTCACCTTAACTTTACGTATAATAAACATATTTTCATTTTTTTTATTTTTAAGACATTGTCATTTTAAAATCTATATAAATGCAAGTGTGATTTTAAAAAATAGTGGCAGAAAAAATTACATCTTAGACGCAGCTCACTTGCAAGTTGTGCTATTTTTAGAACAGGCCTGCGGGCAACTCATGTGGTCCTTGTGGGCGACATGGTGCCCGCGGGCACCGCGTTGGTGACCCCTGCTATAAGACCATCTCCAAGCAGCTTGATGGTCCTGTGACTACAGTTGCACATATTATTCAGAAATTTAAGATCCACGGGACTGTAGCCAACCTCCCTGGACGTGGCTGCAGGAGGAGACGGATAATACGAATGGTAACAAAAGAGCCCAGAACAACCTCTAAACACATTCATTGTGAACTCCAAGGTCAAGGTACATCAGTGTCAGATCGCACCATCCGTCGTTGTTTGAGCCAAAGTGGACTTCGTGGGAGACGACCAAGGAGGACACCACTGTTGAAAACAAATCATAAAAAAGCCAGACTGGAATTTGCCAAACTGCATGTTGACAAGCCATAAAGCTTCTGGGAGAATGTCCTATGGACAGACGAGACAAAACTGGAACTTTTTGGCAAGGCACATCAGCTCTATGTTCACAGATGCAAAAATGAAGCATACCTAGAAAAGAACACTGTCCCTACTGTGAAACATGGAGGAGGTTCTGTTATGTTCTGGGGCTGCTTTGCTGCATCTGGCATAGGGTGTCTTGAATCTGTGCAGGGTACAATGAAATGTCAAGACTATCAAGGTATTCTAGAGAGAAATGTGCTGCCCAGTGTCATACAGCTTGGTCTCAGTCACAGGTCATGGGTCTTGCAACAGGACAATGACCCAAAACACACAGCTAAAAACACCCAAGAATGGCTAAGAGCGAAACATTGGACTATTCTAAAGTGGCCTGCCTTCTATGAGCCCTGATCTAAATCCTACTGAACATCCGTGGAAGGAGCTGAAACATGCCGTCTGGAGAAGGCACCCTTTAAACCTGAGATGACTGGAGCAGTTTGCTCATGAGGAGTGGGCCAAAATACCTGCTGAGAGGTGCAGAAGTCTCATTGACAGTTACAGAAATCGTTTGATTGCAGTGATTGCCTCAAAAGGTTGTGCAACAAAATATTAAGTTAAGGGTACCATCATTTTTGTCCAGGCCTGTTTCATGAGTTTGTTTTTTAAAATAATTCTGTTGAACCAGAATTCAAAAGGATTGTCTGATTTTCATTGGTTAATTTTCATAGAATTTTTATTTATTACCACTTTTGTCAGATTCAAGTTATTTCTGTGACCATTGTGGGTTTTTCTTTCATTAACAAAGGGGTACCAACAATTTTGTCCACGTCTGTACAAGTACAAGTAATATTATTTCACTTCAGTGTCTCTGTGTCTTCTTTTTCAACTTCTTGTGGCTGTAATACTAGGCTAAATGTCCATAGTCCATCAGTATTGAAGGGTGAATAGGAATGAGGATTCCGTCTCCATCAACTCGCAGGCGGGGACACTCTCTGATAAGCCGTCTAACGGCTTCACCCTCTGCCAGCTTCTGCTTCAGATGAGTACTGTATGTGCTCTTTTCAGGTACAAGACTCTGTTTATAATTTGGCATGCCTCTTGTGCGGTTCTGATTTCCTCCACTGCCATAGGCTTGATTGGTGAAAAGGTACTACTTTCTTGTGGAAGTGCATCAATATTACAGGTCACTGCAGAGATCCAGCTGACCACGCCTGTTCTTTCCCCCTTGAGCGGTTGCCCAATGGAATCAATGATCTCCTGATACAACTCTTCTGTGCATTCTTGCATAACTACCTCAATGGGCTTTGCTCTCTGGGAAAGAAAATCTGCATCTCGGTTTACTGATCCAGGCCTATACTTGAAGGTGAACCTATAGTCTGCCAGTTCTGCTACCCAACAATGTCCTGTGGCATTAAGTTTTGCTCATTTGGTGACATAAGTAAGCGGGTTATTGTCATTATATACAGTGAAATGTGGTGCATGGAACAAGTAGTTCCGAAAGCGCTCTGTTATAGCCCACTTTAAAGCCAGGAACTCTAATTTGCCCAAGTGCAATTTGTAGTTCCTCTCTGCTGCTGTCAGGGTTCTGGATCCATATCCTATGACTCAAAGAGACTCCTCTTGCCGTTGATATAACACTGCACCTAGCCCTTCTTCTGAGGCATCCATGTACAGGACAAAGGGTTTCTCCAGGTCTGGGTAGGCCATGATAGGAGGGTTTGCCAGTTGGTCAGCTATACTGTTAAGTATTCGTTGGTGGGTCTCAGTCCACTGAACTGGAAAGGATGGTGGCAACTGAGTGGGTTGATGACCAGTCCCCATTTTCTTTTGATTGTTCTTCTGAGCTGACTTTGGTTTGGCTAGCAGCTCATACAGGGGCTTGGCCACACAAGAAAAGTCTGATATGTAGGGTCTGTAGTAACTGAGAAAACCCAACAACTTTCTCACCTACCGAACAGTGGTTGGCACCTCATGTCTCAGGGCCTGCATTGCCTCGACGTCTTTGGGATTCATTGTGTATCCCTCCTCAGATATTATGTGACCCACATAACACACCTCCCGTTTGAAGAAGTCACACTTCTTTGGTCTTAACTTCATGCCACACTGTTTTTGTCGCTGTAACACCTGCCTCACATTTTGGATGTGTTGTTCAAAACTGTGACTGAATACCAGTACTTTATCCAAATATGGCACACAGATTTCATCCCTGAGATCCCCCAGGCATCCCTCCATGTAGTGCTGAAAAGCAGCCGGGGCATTGGTCAGTCCAAAAGGGATTCTGACCCATTCATAAAGTCCCCAAGGTGTTATAAATGCTGTACAAGGTCAACATCTCTCACTCATGAAGCCCTGATGGTAGGCCTTCCCCTGGTCAAGCAGAGTGAATCAAGAATTTCCTCCCAGGTTTTTCAGGATTTCTTGAATCCTTGGGATGGGGTGACAATCAGGCAGTGTCTTCCCATTTAATAGTCTATAGTCTACACATAGGCGGAGACCTCCATCTTTTTTCCTGACACATACTACAGGCGAAGAGTATGATGAGCAGGATTTTTGGATCCAGCCTCTGTTGAGTAGATCTTGTAGGTGTGTTTTTATTTCTTGGTAGAGGTGTCGAGGTATTGCATTGTATGTTTTCTGCACAGAGATGTTATCTTTAAGCTGTATGTCCATCTCCAAGTCTTTTACACCTCCAGTGTCCCAGTCATCCTTTGCAAAGACATCACACTCCTCTCTCAGCATCTGCTGTACTTGTTTCCGCTGCTTGTTGGACAGATGACTCCGGTCCACAGGTGGATCCCTGGGTTCACCTTGTGATGTATGGCTGGACTGCTCTATAGGGGGTGTGATATTGCTGGGAGATGACCAAGGTTCCTGGCCCCCCACAGGTTTTGTCTCCAGTGGGTAGATTGCATCTACACTATATAGCCAGCCAAGTGTTATGTGGCCACACAGCATGATATCATTGTCAGTTTGGTTCTCAACAGTCACGCTATGTGGGGTCTGCTTTCATTCTTTTCTCTTTAGAATGGATAAGACAGCTCTGGCGGTTCTGCACCCCACTTCAAGTGCCGAGGACAATCTCTGCACCATGTGGCCAGACGGAAAACAATTTTCAGGTGTGTCATTTGTCAATGCCAATTCCTCAATTACATTAAACCCTATGACGGGGCATTCGAGTTTACTGGTGGAAACCAGAATTGGAACAAGAACTGGTTTATCGCTCATTCCAGACACAGTATTTTTAGACAGGGTAAATTCAATTCCCATTCATCGCTCATATTGAATCTTGGTTCCGTTTGCTGCTGAGAGGTCTGATACAGCTTCTTCAAGTAGCTCTGCTACTGGTCTCACCTCAACTCCAGGCAGGTGTCTCTTTTTCCAGTCTGCTCCGACAATTGACACTTGTGAGCCAGTGTCCCATAAAACTGCAGTGTCAACATCACCCAGCGAGGCTCGAACAAGGCATCTCTTCCCCACCAGCTTGGCAGTTTGTTGTTGTTTACCAGTTAGAGGTGCTTTTAGGTTAAACTGGTGACATTTGTCTGTCCTCTCCTCAGGACATAGCAGGGTTTCAATCTTACTGATGGTGGCTGAGATGGTTCTTGTACGACAACCAGCAGCCCAATGCTCTGTGGTTGTGGCTTATATTAATCATATATTCCATACCTACATATGTATAGACAAATTAGAATGTTTAGTGATTACATATGTGGAATGACCTCACGCCTCAGAACAGGACAAGAGGTCTCAACCACCGGCGAGGATCAAAGAACAGACCGAGTCGCAGCGGTGGAGACCGGATCGAACTTCCTGACCACCCAGGGTCAGGTGGAGGAGATGGAGGACAATGGAGGGGGATTATGTTAATGCGGGATGTCAGCTTTGATATGCAATGTCTTTTGTTGAGTGTGGGTATAAGTATGAAGGTCTGACTGCGCTCGACCTCTTATTCTGTTTCTGCACCGAGATGAGACATGTTAGGGAGTTATGAGGTGTGCCAACTTAGTCCACCAGGGGGTGCTTGTGCACTTCTTTTGACTGGAAGCCCTTGTGATCATCATTTTTCTCCATCAATTCATCAATCTTATCATTCAGGTTCATTAACAGCGACAGACCCTCATCTTCCAGTGAAGTGACATCTTGTCCTTCTAGATACTGCAGGATAAGCCTCCTCAACTTATGAGGTGAGTCTCTGTCACTCTCACACACAGTAACATTAAGTGCTTCACAGACATTATTTAGCTCCCTTGCTGCCAGTATAAGCAATTTTCCTTCTATCTCCATCATCAAACTCTCCCAAGCTGGTGATATTTGTTGTGCCCCAGTCATGACAGCAAGCTTTTACCTTCACTCCAAGGTAGTCTGTGGGCATTAGCATGCTAGGCTAATGGCCGTTTTGTCTCTTTTGTAGTGTGGCCCAACCGCTGGTGTTGTGGCGTAACATTATGTAGCTCACATATTCCTTGGCAGAGACCTAGACATGAGGGAACTTTGAGCTCGCAGTGTGTATTGACATCACGCCTCAAACGGACATTGAGTCTGGACCCCCTGCAGACTGGAGAAGAAGTGAGAAGATCTGGGAGTGGACCTGAAGGGACTGTCTGACTCCTGGGGTCAGACAGAGAAGCCGAGAGGACAATGGGAGGATTAAATGTGAATGTAATTCTGTGTTTGATGTGAATGTGATTTGTGTTGGATGTGAGAGTATAAAGGTATGTGGTTTACCGCAGCTCGATCTCTTCATTCCCTGACTGAGAGAGGAGCTGTAGGACGTGAGATGAAATAAACCAATACTGAGAAATCATTCAGTCTCTTCATTTCATGGTTCCTACAGTGTGCACCTTTATTTTTTTTTTTTTCCACGTACCTCCAGTTCTCCATTGACAAACTATACCAACCGGGTGGAAACACCAAGTTTATGTTGCACACTTTGAACGACAGGACTCAGTCTTCTGTTTGGCAACTTTATTACTCCCGGCTCTGCGTTTTCTTTTTTGTATAATCGTTTGTCTGAGCAGCCGGACCTGAAAGATGACGACTACACATTTTTTTCATTCACCAGAAGAGAACATAGTGTAGCGAACTCAATATGAGCACCCTACTTGGCTTGCCAAGTGGGTTGACCCTATTGGCGACACAGGTAGGGTGCGGGACTCCGGAGCGGGAGGCATGAGTTCGAATCTCCCGGTGGGACGTCGCCATGTCAAGCAGCACGTTACAATACAAAACAGTAGCACAGTGATGACGTGTTGATGCTTAACTGACCTCACTCTCTTGCTCTGTCCCAACAATTAACTAACTCAGAATTATACATGCAAAATGTGATAGGATTGATACAAGGCCAGATTAAAACATATTCCTCAGCATCACAGCATCCCATCCCCACAGCATACACCTGTCATAGATTTCTAGGGCGCAACATATACATGGAAAGGTCATGTTACAAAGTTGGAAGCAAAATGCAAAGAAGTCATTAATCTGCTACGGGGCTGTTGCAGGCTACAACTGGGGTGCAGATAAACGATCACTTATGAGTATCTTCAGAGCAGTAATGAGATCAGCTATTGACTATGGATGCATTGTGTATGGAGCAGCAGCAAAGACTCTATTGCTAAAGGTGGACAGAGTCCAGTATAGAGCTTTGCAAATTTGTATTGGAACTGTTAAATCTTCTCCTAGAAAACCAGTGTTGATAGAAGCTGGGGAAATACCGCTTCAACTGAGAAGGCAGAAGCTTGCACTGGCATACTGGCTAAAGCTAAAAGGAAGTGGTGAGGAAAATCCAACAGCAAAGTCTGGTCAGGAATGCTGGGAGTACTCAAAGTTCAAGGGGAGGGGATTTGGCTGGACAATTAATAATAAAGCTAAAGCGTATGGTATGGAGACCATAAAGTTCACCAAGTCTACCCCAGTGAGCAGTGTTCCCCTGAGGTTATTTCCAGAAATTAAGATAGATTTAAGTATCCAAGAAAATGAAAGAAATTGGCTATATTGACTTAAACAGGTTTTGAAACAAGACTGTATTTAAGAAATAATTTTTACAATTATCTGGAAGTATACACAGACGGCTCTAAAAATGAGCAAAATCATGTGGGAATAGGTGTCTTTATCCCTGATTTTAAAATAATGATATCCAAGCGACTTTCAAACCAGCTTTCAGTGTATGCAGCAGAAATGGTGGCTGTTATTACGGCTCTGCAGTGGGTGGAGGAAGTCAGACCTGACAGGGTGGTGATTTGCTCTGATTCCCTCGCTGTGTTAGAAAGCATTCGAACAAAAAGTTCATGCAGAGAAGGTCTTTTAATTGAACTTAACTGCAGCTTGATGAGAATACACCAGTGTGGTATAGACATACAGTATCGCTGGGTGCCAGCACACAAGGGGGTAAAAGGAAACAAATATGCAGATAAACTTGCCAAAACAAGCCCCTCTGCCCCTCCCTGAGCCTGGTTCTGCTGGAGGTTTCTTCCTGTTAAAAGGGAGTTTTTCCTCTCCACCGTCGCCATGCGCTTGCTCACAGGGGATCGCCTGATTGCTGGGGTCTTTCTGCAACTGTGGGGGTTCCCCCTACAGTTGAAAGTGCTATGAAATGACTGTTGTTGTGAAATGGCGCTATATAAATAAAGTTGAATTGAATTGAACTGAATTGAAAAAACAGCTCTGACGAAAGATATAACAGTAACTGTGCCACTTGGAAAGGGAGAGGGTAAAGCCATTATCAAGAAGGCTGGAATGAAGGTTTGGCAGGAGATGTGGGAGAAGGATCAGAAAGGCAGGGCCTATTTTACAATTCAAAAATCTGTTTCAACAATGAACTATAAAGAAAGAACTAGAAGGGAGGAGGTCATCATGACAAGACTCCGAGTGGATCACACAAACTTAAATAGTACATTATTTGTTATAGGAAAAAAGAATGATGATAATCGTGCACACTGTGGCTGCAAAGAAAATGCCAGTCATATTCTTTTTAACTGCTCATTGTATCCAGCTGAACGTGAAGCACTACAGGAGAGGATACGTGAGACAGGACAGGACTGGAATTTAGTGGGGGTTCTGGGATCAGATGGAGAGGGAGTAAGAGCAACCAGGAAGGCTCTATTTAGATTTATAAATGACTAGTGCATACCCGTGCATGCCCGTAGAAACCAAATATAAGAAAGTATTTCTGCATGCCCGTAGAAGGCAGGTGTAAGCAAGCATTTCTGCATGCCTGTAGAAAGTTACTGTTACCATGGCAACAGCAACCATGGTGATGCCTGCCTTTGATCTTTGACATGGTTAAGCAAGTATTTCTGCATGCCCGTAGAAAACAAGTGTAAGCAAGCAGTTCTGCATGCCCGTAGAAAGTGTTCTGACCTCACAATGTGCCTATGATGTCTCTATGACATCATAGGAGGAGTTGTTCAGAACTCCTTATATGGTCATGTGAAATCATAGGAACACAGTGTGCGCATGTGACACAGACACAGACAGACAGAGATTTCTTGAATTTTATATCTTTCTGCATGCCCGTTTGTAACCCAGCTGAGAAAATGACCCTTTTTCTCAGATTTCAATTGTATTAATACAATTGTGTGATTTTATTTTGAAAAACTGTTATCTTGGGAAGAGGAAGTGTGATCCTCATTATCCAACTTTTATTTTCCTGTTTCATGGTCACGTTGGGTGATCTTGACCCTTTCATTCGTTAAGAGCGATATTAGCCCCGCCTTCCGAGCAGAGTGCCGAGGCGCGCACCTGGGTTTCAGTCTTTTTGCGCTCTGAGAACGAACGAGAGAGGCTGGGGACAATCCGTGTAGAAACCTGTGGGTCTTCTTGTTGATGGGAGCACGAGCTTGAGAGGCATTGTGGCTGTGTCCTTTTGCTGTGTTCACGCTGATACCTCATCTTGGCTAGGTTTGTTTTGTTGCTGATTAAGAACCTTCTGGATCCTGGATTCTCTCCGAATGGAGATGACAAGCCTGACCTGAACTGAGACTGAACCGAGATCTGAACCAAAATCTCGAATGAAGAACATCCTTCCTCTCTCCAGTGCACAAAATTCAAAGTGGTAGCAACTCAAGCCACCGCTTTAAAGAGACAAACACTGAGCTCAGTAGGACATTTTGGGGGTTTTATTTCATGCCGGCCGTTGTTATATTTGTATAGTTGTAAATTGTTTGTATATTTTGTTCTCTTTATCTCTAAAAATAACAGCCATTATTGCTCATTTCTTGCCTCCAGCTATTTCATTCCACACTCATTTTAATTCCCTATTGTAATCCTTACGAACATAGTCAACTGGTCAACACTTAATAATTTCCTTTACCTAATTAACGTAAGGCAAGGGTTACAATAAGAAGTGGCGAGCCCAGCCAGGAGCCTTTTTCTTCTCTCCCTTACGTTATTTCAAGCCTATAACGTACCCAAAATGGATATTGTTGAACGTGAATCTGTGAAAATTCCAAATGCAGTGATAGTGAGTGAAATCGCTGGAGATGAGCAACTTGATGAAGTGACTGAGTTACACGTTGCTGAAGGGTCTCCTGTCTCAGATGGCTGTGTTGTTCACAGTCATGCCTGCGACGTACTGCTCGAACCTCAGGTGTTTCATCTTCACGGCATCTTTTCTGACATGCAGCAGTTCTCCTCACTCTATTGCTCTCCGTCTTGTGGGTCATCTTCTTCTTCTTCATTCAGACCATTGCTTGAGGGATAGGTGTGTCGTAATTCCAGTTCATGGACAGGATCATGAAAGTAGATCTGATCAAAAAGTGGCTTTCGACCCTGTACAGGAATCAGAATCAGAATCAGAATCAGGTTTATTGCCATTGTTCATGTAGTACACAAACTAGGAATTTGTCTCGGTACAATGCTGCAACATTAAACATGATAAGATAAGAGAAATAAACTATACATGTAATAAAGTGTAGGATAAGATTAAGTGATACTGGTCAACAGTTAAAATATATATTAGCCAGCAGCAGATACTGTGGAGAACTATATAGTGCAGTCGGTAATGCAGGAAGAAAACAGTGAAACAGGAAGAGGAGCATCCATGTAATGACAAACTTTACCTTTCTTTAAGGGATCTCCTTAATGTCAATATTTGCCATTGCCAACGCACTGTTGTATTGTTTTACTTGTTACCTCCGCCAGGCCGAAAAGGCCAGGAGGAGGTTATGTTTTTGCCAGGGTTTGTGTGTTTGTCTGTCTGTCTGTCTGTCTGTCTGTCTGTCTGTTTGTCTGTTGGTTAGCAAGATAACTCAAAAAGTCTTGGACGGATTTGCATGAAACTTTCAGGCGTTGTTGGAAATGGCACAAGGAAGAACTGATTAAATTTTGGGGGTGATCCGGTTCACCGTCTGGATACAGGAATTTTTTTAAAGCATTTTTCCACACTGTGACATAGGGCCATTTTCAACATGTGCGCAGGCGCAATGGAGGCCGCTGGGCGTCGTGTCTGACCAACACAAACTCCGCCTTCTTCAACGTTTTAGCCACAAAAGCATGCGGAAAACACTACTGGCCTCGGATCCCCAGCGTGCCTGTGCCAGCCATAGGCGCTGCGCACATTGCGCTGGTTGTCGTGGCTGACCAACACAAACTCCGCGTTCTTCAACGTTTTAGGCACAAAAGCACGCGGAAAACACTGCTGCCCTGGGCCCGCCAGCGTGGCTGCTTTTGCGCCACGCTGCAAAACCTGACACGGACACCTGTCCGCCGCCCCATTATTTGCCACAAATTCCCCGCCCAGCTATAGGCGCTGCATAAAAACCACCTCTCTGCCGGGGAAGACTCTAAATTCTGTTTTGCTGTGGAGCGCAACCCCAATATAATATAAAAACCCACGCCAACCTGTCTAACCAATCTGCATCCGTCAGTGGAGGAGATGGACACACCAACACTTCAGTTTATTACCTCCGCCAAGGAGGCAATGCTTTTACAACCGTAAAACGGGGCTATAAGGGACGGCGGGGTAATATGGGACACTTTTCTAAATGTAATTCTGCTTTTTTAATTTTGCTTCCGCCTAGATTTGATGAAGGATTCATGGATATTTGACAATAACAACACAACTCAGCGTCCTGCTCAAAATAAAAAAAGCACAATTACATTTAAAACATTTCCCACAAAAGTGTCCCTTATTAACCCGCCGTCCCTTATAGCCCCATTTTACACTACTGAACCACTAATCCTATCACTATCACATTGATTGTCATTCATTAATTGCCTGTTTATTGCACTGTCCATGTCAAATAAACAAATAATCATTGTGAATCCAATTGCTACTCATATCTTTTCATGCTCAGGGAATCTGAAAACGTACACACAAACACTGTATGGGGGGAACTGTGCCGCTTGGCGGAGGTCTGCGCTCTCCGAGTGCTTTTCTAGTTTAACAATGTAATGATAAACTTTACCTTGTATACGTATGCCTGGGTTGAAGCAGAGATCTCGTTAATGCCAATACCTGCCATTGCCAATGCGCTTAACAAAGTTTTGATGCATCACTGGGCCTATGCTGTGTCTATGGTGACTATGCTCTGCCTATGGTGACCTCATATAGACACCATAGGCATAGACAGTAGTCATGTTTACGTGCACTGAATAAACAGATTATTGGAGGGTAAACCATTTGAGTTAATGACAGCAGTTACATGCTCTTTATCGGATTATTCTGTTTACATGGCCACTTGAATAACCAGATAATTCCAGAAATCCAATCATAACCGGTTTATTTATCTACATGTAAACATGGTCAGTGTGACCCACACACAGATTTTCTGGAATCAGTCTATACGGTGTCTATATGATGTCATATAGCTATCATGTAGACATCATAGGAACATCATAGGTGACTCTATACTGTGACGTATGCAGGGTTCACACAAGAAGAGGAGCAGATGGCTGCGACAAAACAGGCTTTATTGAAGACACACAACCGAACACAGACAGGAGGGGAGGTCATTCTCCCAGACCTCCATTTCAATCAGGGTTACACAACACATAATCAATCTTACTCTAATTCTACCTATAACACTACTGGGTCATTATAACGCAGTTATAATAACACAGTAATAACATTTAAACACACACAAAATAACGTCCTCTGCTGGCAAAGCATGCCGGGGAAAATCCCTGCCCCCTTAACACAGCCCCGACATTACACTGCCCCCCCCGGACTGGTTTCTGCCCCCAGAAAAATGAAAGTCCAACTCAAAAGTCCAATACAAATCCGTCCAGGTGTCGGGGCGGCCTCTGTTGCCGACGACCAGCATGTACAGGCCCGCCAGTGTCCATCTGTGTCTCAGTCGGAGTATCTGGTCGGGGTGAAGGCTCCGGCTTGACCACCAGCGGGGCGGATGGCTGGTACGGGGCGAGACAGTCACGGTGGAGTACCACGGCCCGGTCCCTTTTCTTAAGCCTCACCCTGTACACCACATCTGTCAGTCTCTGCAGAACCACGCACAGTCCCGACCGATGGTTTGCCAATTTCAGCGACCGTCCTCTTTTCCTCTCCGGGCAGAAAACCCAGACTCGATCTCCTGGTGCAAAGTCCCTCCCCTGGCAGCGGGAGTCATATGCCCGCTTCTGCCGACTCCCTGCTGCTGCCAGGGCCTCCCAGGCGGGCCACTGGCCCGTGTCCAGCCACTGCTGAACCCGAGAAATGACCAGATCTCTGTCCTGCTCGCTCTGCAGCTGTCACACTCCGAGGGCCTCTGTGATGTCATCGCTGGGGGGAGCTGCCTGTTTATCCGAGGGGAACTGCGTGCCTCTGTGTTATTCCTGCTCACAGTGGTCCGGAAAGCAGCAGCCCGTGGGACGGCCTGGTCTCGATCCTCTGCCCGCTGGCAGTGACAACAGTCCAACAGCTCCTGCAACTGGCGTGTCTGTCCCGATTCCAGCCTGCTGCAGCTCTGCTGGAACAATTCCTCGACCGCCTGCTGCGTCTCTGCTGACATGTTGACCCCTCCCCTTGCTGTTCCTGTGTGTGTTCATGCTCCGTCTGCTCGTACTGGTGGCGCCATTGTGCCCAGTCCTCGTGGTGGCTCGCCTGGTCCGGTCCGTCCTGGCGGTCCCTCGATCGCGCAGGCCTCCGGTCTCCTTCCCTGGGTCCTGCTGCGGAGCGTGATGGTCCGGTTTCCCAGCTGGAGGGACGGCCTGGCGGCGTCGATCTTCACGTTCCACGCTACGAGCAGGTCAAGTCCAATAATGCAGGGGTCTTGGATGTCAGCCAGCCAGAACAGGTGGTTTGTGTTCTGGCCGGCCACCCCCACCACGAGAACTCTTCGCCCTCCCAATCTGGTGCGCTCAACGGTAGCTGTGGTGATGCAGTGCCCGGTGGGTTCCCACCCCTGCGGTGCTGTCTCATCCGTGCCTGGCAGCACACCGGGTCAGACCAAGGAGATGGTAGAACCGGTGTCGATCAGGGCCCGGATCGGTGTGTTGTCCAGGCTGCACTGTAGGTACAACCCTGGCGAGCGTCCACTTCGGGCCACACGTGGTGACAGCTCATCGGTTTGTCGTGGGGTGGGTGCAGGGCAGTACCGCGCGATATGTCCTGGCTCCCCGCAGCGGAAGCACCTTTCCTCACGTCGCTGTGGCCATCTTCTCCGTAGACACGCCGCCGTGGTCTGCCGTAGCTCCTCCTCCCCCACCTCACTCTCAGCCATGGCCTGGAAGGTTCTTTGTCTTGGTGCCAATGTCTCGGCTGTACGATTCATCAGCGGCTTCACCCACTCTGCTTCTGCCACTGCAGTCTCCCAGTTGCTCGCGGCGTTAATCCGGACATGGCTCTGGAGCTGGGCCGGGCGGAGACCTTGGATGAAGCTCCGGAGGGCGAGCTTCTCCACTACCTCCGGTTCGAAGTCCGGGTAGCTGCGCTGTGTCAGCAGCTGTATGTCCACCACGTAGGCTCCTAGGCTCTCCTGGCTGCCTCAATGGCGGTGGGCCAGCTGTTCCTGGGCGTGTTCAGCATCGGCCGTTCTCCCAAACCGTCTCCGGAGCGCTCCCTGTAGCGCTGGCCAGCTGCAGCGCTCCTCGGACCGACAGCCCTCCCTTCCAAGGCCAGCACGACCTGCACGGCGGTTTCTTCTGGTGGCCAGCCGTTCAGAGCGGCAGCCAGCTCGACCTGGACCAGGTAGTCGTCCAGCAGGGTTTCGCCGTTGAAGCGGGGAATCTTGACCCGCTGCCGGGTGGATGGGACAGTCGCCTCTCGGTCGATCGCCGCCCCTGGTCGCAGTGGAATCACCGGCCCGTCCTGCCCTGAAAAGGGCGAGGAGCGGGGCTGGTTTGCTCTGCTCCGCCCGCCCTGCCTTGAAAAAGGCAGAAGGCGGGGTACGCTGGTCCCATTGGGTCCGCTGCTCCGTTCATCCCGACGAGCAACTCCGGGGGTCGGTGTCTCAGCTCTGTCGTCCATCCCACTTCTGACACCAGTGTGACGTATGCAAGGCTCACACAAGAAGAGGAGCAGATGGCTGCGACAAAACAGGCTTTATTGAAGACATACAACCGAACACAGACAGGAGGGGAGGTCATTCTCCCAGACCTCCGTTTCAATCAGGGTTACACAACACATAATCAATCTTACTGTAGGAGTCAAGAATTGAGGAGACTGGATGATTTTTCCAGTATCTGCTTTAATTCTCATCCATCCTACGTCCTCTCTCGATTGGAGTGAAAAGAGACAGGACGCAGTCACACACATACATTTATACATTCATCTCTAACAATACATCACACAAAAGTCTCAATACTCAGCTACATCCTTTCATCTGTAATAGAACACCCAGAGTCCTTCTGTTCTCCTCTCTCACCCCCAAAGGTCAGGCTGGGTAATCTTCTCCTCTCTCCTGAGTCCCCAGAGGGTGCAGACACGTCTTCCTCTTGAGGTGTGAAGTCAATACACATGGCTAGCTCAAAGTCTCTCTTGGCTGAATTCAGCCAGCCACATGTGAGTCACATAGGTTACAACTATGGCCTCCACATCACTCCCCCCTTCCACGCGAAAGACTGGGCACCCACATACAGTCATACAGCAGTCATACAGCACGTCACCCCCCCAACAGAATCTCACAGCAACCTAAACATCCTGACCAAAAAAACACATCATTCTGCATGCAGCTTAGGTTTCAATCTTCTCCCGAATCTGCTGTATGCAGGTCTCCTGCTCTGTGTTGGGCCGTCCTGCTGTGCATCTGTGGAGTGAGGGGGAGAAGGGTTATTTGCCCCCCGTGGGGGGTCTCGGGGCCGCCCCTTCGGAGGCCTGCCGCTTCGAGGCGCGCCCGCCGGCCGTACAGACTCGTTATGCAACACAAAAGCAGGTTTTAATCTGTCGATACTGATCGTCTCCCTCCTGCCCCCCAAATCTAGCACAAAATATTTCTCCCCGGTTTCCAGCACTCGAAATGGACCGTCGTAAGGTGGGCGGAGACTATGCCGCTGCGCATCGTGCCTGACAAAAACAAACTCTGCGTCTCGTAAAGCCTGGGGCACGAACACACGCGGGAAAGAGTGATGAGCGGGGCCCGGGAGCATTTCTGCTCCTGTGTTACTCAGAGAGCCCCGGATCGGGGGCGGGGGGGCTGGTGCCGTGTGGTCGGGTAAAAACTCGCCTGGCAGCCTGAGCGGTTGTGCGAAGACCAATTCTGCTGGTGAGGCATCTAGATCCTCTTTGGGTGCCGAACGCAACCCCAATAAAACCCATGGTAGTTTGTTTACCCAATCTGTGTCCGTCAGTGACGCTCTGAGGGCTGCCTTCAAAGACCTGTGAAAACGCTCGCATAACCCGTTGGCCTGGGAATAGTAAGCGGTCGTGCGATGTACCGCCGCTCCTAAGCCGCTGGCCACTGCTGACCACAGTTCCGACGCAAATTGAGGTCCCCTATCAGACGTAATATCTGACGGGACCCCGAACCGCGTTACCCAGGCTGTTAAAAAAGCGCGTGCCACCTCTGCCGCTGTGGTCGATGTTAACGGGACCACTTCCGGCCAACGAGTGGTTCAGTCCACCATTGTCAAGAGATGCGTGAACCCTTGTGAAGTGGGCAGGGGGCCCACGAGGTCCACGTGCACATGATCGAACCTTTAGCCGGAATGTGGAACGGTTCTAAGGGCGCCTTAGTGTGCCTGTGAATTTTAGCCCGCTGGCAAGCCATGCAGGTTTTAGCCCACTCCTTCACGTGCTTGCGCAGGCTCGGCCAAACAAACTTCTCCGCCACCATTTTTACCGAAGCGCGCACCCCTGGGTGCGCTAGGGAGTGCACGGCGTCAAAAACGCGACGGCGCCACGCGGCTGGCACCACTGGGCGCGGTCGCCCTGTGGATACATCGCAAATAAGCGGGGGGAAACCGGTTTGTAGATTTCTGCGTTGCAGCCTTAACCCTGTTGGTCCAGACAGGAGCGCGCACATGTCCGCGTCCTCGCTCTGCTCCGCCGCCATGGCTGCATAATCTATTCCCACGTGGACCGGAGCCGCGCGCGTGTCCGTGCTGTTACCGCGCTCTGGGTAAGCGGCCGCGCAATCCGTTTCCGCGCGGACGGGTGCTGTTACTGCGCGTGACAGACAGTCTGCCACCACATTGATTTTACCGGCTACGTGCTGAATATCGGTGGTAAATTCAGAAATTGCGGCCAGCTGTCTCTGTTGCCGCCCTGACCACGGTTCTGAAGTTTTGGACATCGCAAAAGTGAGCGGTTTGTGGTCGACAAACGCGGTGAAACGCCGCCCTTCCAACCAGAACTGGAAATGGCGAATAGCCAAGTGGAGCGCCAGCAGCTCCCTGTCAAGCGCGCTGTATTTTCGCTCAGCCTCGCGTAGGGATCTGCTGAAGAATGCGAGTGGTTGCCAAACCCCGGCAACCTGCTGTTCCACTACGGCCCCTATGGCCACATCTGACGCGTCCGTGGTTAGCGCTATGCGGGCTGCCGGGTCTGGGTGGGCCAACAGTGCCGCATTTGCCAGTGCCCGTTTAACCTCTGTGAATGCACGCTCCCGCTCTGGGGACCATTCAATCACATGGGAGGGCTTCTGCTTTTTGAGCGCGGTGTACAAGGGCTGCATAAGCTGCGCTGCATGGGGTATGAAACGGTTATAAAAATTTACCATCCCCAAAAATTCTTGCAACGCCTTTACCGTTCAAGGCTGGGGAAAATCTGCCACTGCGCGTACTTTGGCCGGCAGAGGAACTGCTCCCTCCGAGGAAACGCGGTGCCCTAAAAAATCGATTTGTGCCACGCCAAAATGGCATTTGGCCGGGTTGATTATCAACCCATGCTCTCCTAACCTCTGAAAAACTGTCGTGAGGTGTTTTGCATGCTCCTCCTCGGAGGTGCTGGCTACCAAAATGTCGTCTAAATAGACAAAAACAAAAGAAAGGTCGCGCAACACTGCATCCATCATCCGTTGGAAGGTTTGTGCGGCGCCTTTAAGGCCAAAAGGCATTCGTAAAAACTCAAAAAGCCTGAACGAGGTTATTACGGCTGTTTTGGGGATGTCCTCTGGTCGGACCGGGACTTGGTGATAACCGCGGACCAGGTCTATTTTAGAAAAAATGTGCGCCTTCGCCAAATGCACTGAAAAGTCCTGGATATGCGGAATCGGGTATCGGTCCTGCGCTGTGGCATTGTTCAACCTGCGGTAATTGCCACAAGGTCTCCATGAGCCGTCAGCTTTAGGTACCATGTGGAGGGGGGAAGCCCAAGCGGACTTCGAGCGGCGAATTATGCCCAACCTTTCCAGGTTGGCGAACTACTCGCGCGCAATGGAGAGTTTAGCTGCATCCAAGCGCCGAGCCTTCGCAAAAACGGGTGGGCCACTCGTGGTAATAAAGTGCTCCACCCCGTGCTTCGCCACCTTAGCTGAAAAAGTAGGAACTGTGAGTGCTGGGAACTGGTGTAGAAGGCTGTGAAACTTACCACCTGCTGTGGCGACGTTGGTCTGAACTGGCGGCGGGCACACCCGAGCTGCACAAGGGATAGAACAGAAAGAGAGTGCATTTACTAGTCGTTTGTTGGCCAGCTCAACTAACAAACCATGTGAACACAGAAAATCAGCACCTAACATATTGAAGCTCACTGCCGCCACGATGAAATTCCACTCATAGGCGCGGCCGTGGAAGGACAGAGACAAGGTTCTCTCTCTGTACGTCTTGATGCTGGAGCCGTTGGCCGCTGTCGCTCCGTCTCCGTGGGGTCCAGCGACCCGATCAGCATAGGTGGCAGTGATGAAGCTCCTCTGGGCTCCGGTGTCCACTAGGAATTGCCGCCCGGAGCCCGCGTCTGTAAGATAAAGCAGCTTGTTCCGTTCGCCGAGAGTGGAAGCTGCTAACGGCTCCCAGCCCGGTCGTTTCCCTGCTTTTTGAACTTGCAGGGCGGGATGCATTTGTGCGCCTTCCCAGCGAAACGTTGATGGTAAAAGCAGAGGCCGTCATCTCCCCTGCCACGGAATCTCACCGCTGCTGTCGCCGCTGAGGTGGTCACTGCCGTCTCTGGCTCCACACTGCCCCCGGCCGCCGCGCCGAGGTCTGCCGCTGCCACAGAAGCCTCTTGTTCCTCGCAGGCGTTGAGGAGCCGCTCCGCCTCTTGGGCCAGGTCGCGGAAGCCCTGCTGGGTCACACATCTCCTGCTGGGCAGGGAACCTCTCGTGTGTGCTGGAAGGGTTCTCAGGAAAATATGTTTGAAAAGGAACGCGTCGTTGTCCGTCCCGATCATTTGTAGCATGTCCTCCATGAGGACAGTCGGCCTGCGTCCACCTCTGTCGCGCAGGTCCAGTAGCTGCCTGGCTCTTGCCTCAGACGACGGCACGAAGCTCCTGATGAGGGTGGCTTTCAGCTCGTCGTATTTGCCGACAGCGGGTGGTTGCTGCACCAGGCTCCGCACACACCGAGCTGTGCGGCTGTCGAGCGTCGCGATGACATTATGGAATTTAACGTCATCCGCTGAAACTCCCCCAAGCAGGAACCGCGACTCCACATGCTGGAACCACGAGTGCGGGTCGCTTTGCCAGAACTCGGGGAGCTTAATTAGTCTTGTGCCCCTGCTGGCATTCCCCGGTGAATCCGGGTCTGAGCGGCTGTCTCCCAGCTCTTCCATATCGATCACGAGGCTGTCCTCCAGCCTCGGCGTGCTCAGATTCATGCGTAGGTCACCAATTGTAGGAGTCAAGAAATGAGGAGACTGGATGATTTTTCCAGTATCTGCTTTAATTCTCATTCATCCTACGTCCTCTCTCGATCGGAGTGAAAAGAGACAGGACGCAGTCACACACATACATTTATACACTCATCTCTAACAATACATCACACAAAGGTCTCAATACTCAGCTACATCCTTTCATCTGTAATAGAACACCCAGAGTCCTTCTGTTCTCCTCTCTCACCCCCAAAGGTCAGGCCGGGTAATCTTCTCCTCTCTCCTGAGTCCCCAGGGGGTGCAGACACATCGTCCTCTTGAGGTGTGAAGTCAATACACATGGCTAGCTCAAAGTCTCTCTTGGCTGAATTCAGCCAGCCACATGTGAGTCACATAGGTTATAACTATGGCCTCCACATTACTCTAATTCTACCTATAACACTGCTGGGTCATTATAACGCAGTTATAATGACACAGCAGTATAATAACACAGTAATAACATTTAAACACACACAAAATAACGTCCTCTGCTGGCAAAGCATGCCGGGGAAAATCCCTGCCCCCCTTAACACAGCCCCAACATTACAATACTATAGTATCTGTATGTCGTCATATAGACATCATGTAGACGTCATAGGTAGGAACATCATAGGCAATCCTATGATCTTTTAGCCAGTCCTATTGTTTATATGACGGCATCTCGAGTCCTATGATGTCTGAAAACATAGGAACATCATAGGACATCATGCAGACATCATAGGAACGTCATAGGCTGTCCTGTGATCAGGACACACTGACAGACACACTGACACTTCTTGAATTTATTTCTTGAATTTATAGAGTGATAATGATACTGGGCTTATAAGAAGAAAATAGCTTTCATAGGAACTTGGATAACGTGACATGATGCTGCACACTCTTGTACAGTAGGTGGCGGTATGCACCTATAAGCTGTTTGCAATCCGCCAGTAAACCAAGAGAAGAGGAAGAAGAAGAAGAAGGAAATGACCGGTCAGTAGCTAATGCTAATGGCACCGGAACGGTAAAGGGTAAAGAAGCACTCCGAAGATGGCTGGAGTGTTTGAGGTGGAGGTTGATGGTGTGGAGCATGACCATGGACTGGAGCATCACGACGAACCGAACCAAGTGAGAGTGACGGGCCATACCGAAGTCCCGAGAGTGATTACACAGATTTTATTGTGTGGAAGCTAGCTGTCACCGTAGCTACTGCACTCACAGGTTTAGCTTCCATAAGCAGTTAGCTGGTTAACTGAGCCGCAGAGGGGTCGGTAATAAGTGACCAGTTATTATGACTCTACACTATTATTGACCAAAGCAACATATATTTGAAATTCCGTGTCTTTTAGCAATGCTAAGTTATCACGTGTCAATTGACTGATTTATAAATATGTTAATGATTTCTATAATTCTAAATATGTTACTTCGCAGATCCGAAACTAGAATAATTAGCTCCAGATATACAGCTCAAGTGGCTGATCGGGTCAAAGGTTAGTAAAACAGACAAATCTACTAAGCTGCTTCCTGTGGGATTTCAGCTCTCTGGTCAAACATTACTATGCTGTTTGTGAAGCTGTAAAATTAAGTCGCCCCAACTTTTCGATGCCAATTTTTTATGCATTGCAGTTTTTTGCCTTGGTTTTGTGTCTCGGACAATAGATCTACATGTAAGTTAACAGATTTTTTTTTATAACTTATTTTAAAGATGCACAGATTCTGGTATAACTGGTATTGGGTGCTTGTAGTATGTGTTCTTGCATATTTGCACTAATGCAGCTGGCACATAATATGAGGAGGGCTGCAGACATTGCACACGGTTATAGATCAGAAGTTACATCTAGTAACTGCTTTTCACCGTTTCTTTACTGGGGAGTAGAGCAGTGCAGGAGATTGCCATAATGTTGAAATACTTTACAGTGAAACAAGACTACAGGCAAAAAGCAGAATGAATTAGGGGTAGAAGATTATGACATTTTATAAAGTACTGGTAGAACTCAAATTGAAGTATTTACAGTCATGTGAAAAAATTAGGACACCCTGTATAAGCCTTTGTTTTTTTAACATATTTGAATATATGGATATTTAATATCAATGTTAAAAAATGTGGGAGATTCATGTAATACAACTAAATGATTAAAAATGAATTAAAGACTTTTTCCAAATTTTCTGTAAAATGTAATCCTAAACAAATGGGGAGGAATAAATTAGGACATCCCCCATCTTTTTAGGACACCCCCACATTAATTCCCACTTAAAATGTACTCACTTTTGTGAGTACACCCCTCACATTTTTGTAAATATTTTATTGTATCCTTTCATGGGGAAACACTGAAGATATGACACTTTGACACAATGTAAAGTAGTCAGTGTACAGCTTGTATAACAGTGCAAATTTGCTGTCCCCTCAAAATAACTCAACACACAACCATTAGTGTCTATACCATTGGCAACAAAAGTGAGTACACCCCTAAGTGAAAATGTCCAAATTGTGCCCAAAGTGTCAATATTTTGTGTGGCCACCATTATTTTCCAGGACTGCCTTAACTCTCTTGGGCATGAAGTTCATTAGAGCTTCACAGGTTGCCACTGGAATCCTCTTCCACTCCTCCATGACGACATCACAGAGCTGGTGGATGTTAGAGACCTTGCGTTCCTCCACCTTACGTTTGAGGATGCCCCACAGATGCTCAATAGGGTTTAGGTCTAGAGACATGCTTGGCCAGTCCATCACCTTTACTCTGTTTCTTTAGCAAGGTAGTGGTCATCTTGGAGATGTATTTGGGGTGGTTCCCTGCGGATCATGCTCTGCTTCAGTATGTCACAGTACATGTTGGCATTCATGGTTCCCTCAATGAACTGTAGCTCCCCAGTGCCAGCAGCACTCATACAGCCCCAAACCATTACACACTCACCACCATGCTTGACTGTAGGCAAGACACACTTGTCTTTGTACTCCTCACCTGGTTGCCGCCACACACGCCTGACACCATCTGAACCATCCATCCATCCATCTGTTTCCACTTAATCCTTTTCGGGTCACGGGGGGGCTGGAACCTATCCCAGCATCTTAGGGCGAGAGGCAGGGTACACCCTGGACAGATCGCCAGTCCATTGCAGGGCCAACACAGAGACACAGACAACCATTCACTCTCACTGTCATACCTAAGGACAATTTAGAATCCCCAGTTTTGATGCCAATTAACCTAACCTGCATGTTTTTTTTGGCATGTGGGAGGAAACCGGAGAAATCCCGGAGTAAACCCACGCAGACATGGGGAGAACATGCAAACTCCACACATATCACTGTTGGTCGGAGGCTGGGATCGAACCCAGGACCCCCCGGCCAAGGGTGAGTTACTGTGCTGACGCAGTGCTAACCACTTCTCCACTGCGCTGCCCAACCATCTGAACCAAATAAGTTTATCTTGGTCTCATCAGACAACAGGACATGGTTCCAGTAATCCATGTGCTTAGTCTGCTTGTCTTCAGCAAACTGTCTGTGGGCTTTCTTGTGCATCATCTTTAAAAGGGGCTTCCTTCTGGGACGACAGCCATGCAGACTAATTTGATGCATTGTGCGGCGTATGGTCTGAGCACTGAGAAGCTGACCCCCCCCCCCCACTCCTTCAACCTCTGCAGCAATGCTGGCAGCACTCACACGTCTATTTTCAAAAGACAACCTCTGGATATGACGCTGAGCACGTGCACTCAACTTGTTTGGTCGAGCATGGCGAAGCCTGTTCTGAGTGGAACCTGTCCTATTAAACCGCTGTATGGTCTCGGCCACCGTGCTGCAGCTCAGTTTCAGGGTGTTGGCAGTCTTCTTATAGCCTAGGCCATCTTTATGTAGAGCAACAATTCTTTTTTTCAGATCCTTAGAGTTCTTTGCCATAAGATGCCGTGTTGAACTTCCAGTGACCAGTATGAGAGAGTGTGAGAGTGATAACACCAAATTTAACACACCTGCTCCCCATTCACACCTGAGACCTTGTTACACTAACGAGTCACATGATACCGGGGAGGGAAAATTGCTAATTGGCACAATTTGGACATTTTCGCTTAGGGGTGTACTCACTTTTGTGAGATACTGTAGATATGTGAACATTTCTTAATAAAGAACTGAATATTTAAAGGGGTGTCCAAATTTTTTCACATGACTGTATGCTGGGTGTGAGAAAAGTGGCAGTATTGTCTTATTTGATGTGTAAAACATCTACACAAAACCATATTTTCTTGTTATAAACCAGATATTGCGCACAGATGTAATTTCAGAACTGGAGATCTGAAAGCTATATTGCTAAAATAATCATCAAATTCAAACAGCTGTCAGAAGGTTCTTCAAAATAAAAACTGTTGTTGAGAAGTGGGGAGTCTATACAGTGTATCACCAGAGATACCATCCATCCATCTTCTTCTGCTTAATCCTTTTCGGGTTGCGGGGGGGCTGGAGCCTATCCCAGCATCTTTTAGGCGAGAGGCAGGGTCCACCCAGGACAGATCGCCAGTCCATCGCAGGGCCAACACAGAGAGACAGACAACCATTCACTCTCACAGTCATACCTAAGGACAATTTAGAATCCCCAGTTTGATGCCAATTAACCCAACTTGCATGTTTTTGGCATGTGGGAGGAAACCGGAGAAATCCCGGAGTAAACCCACACAGACACGGGGAGAACATGCAAACTCCACACAGATCACTGTTGGTCGGAGGCTGGGATTGAACCCAGGATCCCAAGCCAAGAGTGAGTTGCTGTGCTGACGCAGAGCTAACCACTTCTCCACCGCGCCGCCCACCAGCGATACCAGTATCATAATATGTCATTACATTTATTCATAAATGCTGTAAGTGCAAACTCAACTTTTCAGTTACCAGAATAATAAAATCACTTGACTTTTCAGTCCACTGAGGTCAACTGCAGAAAGCCATGACTAATCTAGCTGGGAGTTGGACAAGACAAAGATGGGGAATGGGAAATCAGGATATGCATATGATATTGCAAGACTCAACATATCACATCATCGTAATGGATAGATGGATAGATGTATTTTATTGATCCCAACTGGGAAATTACAGTGTAACAGCAGCATGACACAGACAACCCAACCAACAGAAATACACACAGCATAATAGAAAAAGGAGTTACCCAGGGAAGTAAAGTAAAAATGCTTGGATAACTTTATATACAACATAGGCTACTACTGGGTTAAATAGATGATGATTCTTTTGAGTGTATGGATAGTACTGACTGTACAGAGAAGGATTATAAGGCACAACATGAAATACGAGGTACCAATTATACTATAAGGTGCAGTGTGGCAGCATTGTTATGACAGGGATGGCAACAGGAAATTCTGATTTCAGCTGAAATCTAATTTGGTCGATTGACTTACGGGGGGGCCAGCGCCCCCCTGAAGCTGGGAGGTTTTCAGTAAAATAGAAGTAATTTAGACTGAAAAAAATGATTAAAAAAATGAAATACTAGACTTAGATAAATCATTAAATTTAATGAAAAGTTAACTTACTTTTTCTTCAATGTTGTCTCACTGTCTTTAGTCCAACATATTTAACAGTTCTATTAGAGTTTTTTTTACACTATTTACACTGGTCACCAAGTCACTTCTAATGTGAAACTTTCTTCCTTTTGGCAGCAAGCTGTGTCAGTCTCTGAACTTTGAACTTCATCTCCTTTTCTGGTTTCTTCAGAAACTGTCCGAGTGTTTCTGTTACCTCATTGAACTTTGAGCCAATTTTCACCTTTACCGTCACTTCGCTCCCCGAAGCTCCTGGGTTTTTATGATTTTTAAATACCAGAACTGTGCTTACATGACATAAAACAAACAGCTGAATGCCACTTATTACTGTATAATATTGACTTATGTTCCAAGAAGATAGCATTCCTAAACTAGAAAAGCACTCAGAGCGCATCCCTCCGCCAAGGCTCCTTCCGTTTGTCATGGATCAACTCCAAAATGTAATGGGTTTGTGTGTAGGCCTATAGCCACTTGTGGTGAAAATTGCATCAAAGTCTGTCCATCAGTTTTGGAGTATTGTTGCTAACACAATGTGAGAAGATAAGCGCCTTGGCTGAGGTATGCATTCTCAGATCATCACCAAAATATAATGGGTTCCTCTCTAGCCCAAGAACCACCTCTGGTGAAAATTTTGTCCAAATCCATCCAGTAGTTTTTGTGTAATCCTGCTGCACAAATACAAAAAAGCCCTTGGTGGAGGTATGCACTCTCAGATCATCACCAAAATCTAATCATCTGTTCCCCGTGCCATTGCACACCTTTCCCGAAAATTTCATGAAAATCCGTCCATCACTTTTCCTTGCTAACAAACAGACAGACAAGCCAACGCCGATGAAAACATAACCTCCTTGGCGGAGGTAAATATTCCAACAAGCATTAGCCATCACATGCTTTAACACTTGATCAAATCAAAATCAGTTAATTTTATCTATTCCATAATAGAAATAAAATTCCAACATACCATTACTTTTTATAATTTCAGCATTCATTTCAGATCACCAGTTTCAATCTCCATTGAGTCTTGAGCAGCTCATTTTCCTCCCCCACGCAGCCCAGATCAAACAGCCGCTGTACGCTGCACTCAAACGGAAACCGGCGGACAGAGTCGACTGGACTCCTGAACGGGAGCAGGCGTTCTGAGGTTAAAACAGCGCTCATTACCCACGTCTCGGACATGGGCATAGCGGCCGTCGTGGAGCAATGCGTTGCTGGTTCTTGGCAGCCGCTCACCTTTTTTTTAAGCAGGTCTTTGCACGACAGTGAGCGTAAATACAGCATGTTCGACAGAGAGTTAATGGCTCTCTACCTGGCATACGCCACTTCCAGTTCTGGCTGAAAGGGCACACTTTAACTGCGTTCGTGGACCATAAGCCACTAACGTACTTAACGTACATATAATATACAAATAAAGCGGAATTCGGTGAATTACCGGAAAAATCACATCCCTGAGAACAAGCCGAAATGAATTTTTGACAAAGTATACGAGCCATTTGATTGGTCCAATCGTTTGCAACTATCCAATCGCAGGGCTGTTTACAATACAGCAGTAGCTTGAGTACATCCGGGTTATCGCGAGACTTCGGGGAAGCGCCGAGCGCGTATGTTTTTTTTTTTTCCAAACTTTATTGAGAACAAGGTAAAGGTACAAAATTATGACATAGATGATGATAAAATCGGCGGAAATCCGCGGATCGGCGGAAAATTGCCATCCCTGTTATGACCAGAATACAACATCATAGTGAGTTATTGTACAGTGAAATTGCATGTGGCAGGAAAGATTTCCTGTACCTGGCCGTTCAGCAGCGAAACTGCAGCAGTCTGCTGGAGAAAGTGCTCCGCTGTCTGTCCAGTGTGTGGTGGAGGGGGTGATCAGGGTTGTCTATGATGGATCGCAGTTTGTTCAGTGTCCTCCTCTCCACCACAGAGTCAAAGGTCTCCGGCCTGAGACCAATCACAGAGCCAGCCTTCTTGATAATCTTTTCAAGTCTATTTGTGTCGCTGGCTCTGATACTGCTACCCCAACAGACAACGGCAAAGAAGATGGCGCTGGCAACAACAGCCTGGTAGAAAAGCTCCAACATCTTGATGCACACGTTGAAGGATCTCAGCTTCCTCAGAAAGTAGAGTCTGCTCATCCACTCATATCATATCGTGGGGCCTCTAGTAATTGTCACCCCTAATTGAGAATGCCACAAATGTATGATGTCAGTAAAAGCTCATGATGGCTATTTTTTTAATTGGCTTACTAAAATGGTAAATGGTGTTCACTTATATAGCACTTTTTACTCATCTCTGGATGCCCAAAGCACTTTACAGATCCTGCCATCCACCCATTCACACAGACTACACTGACATTGTCGGAGCCATTTTCCTGGTGTCTTATTGTCACAGGTGTTTTCTATTAATCACCATAGGTGGTGGTGTGGTGAGAGCATGCCAGGTAGACTTTAAATGGCACAGGTGACTCAGTTGTGTAGTCAGCTGTGGGTGATGGAGTGATCACATGGTTTTTACCACTTGCTTGCTAGCTAGCTAGCTAGCCTGTATGTTTGCTTGCACGTTAGAGATTATTGTTGCAAGACAAGTTTGGAGCATTGAATAAATGAGAACATCACCCAAAAGTAAACAAGATGCTTGGAGTTACTTTGGAAGCGTGTCAAAAACGGGTCTCCTCCCATCACCTCATGAGTGGCTAAAATGCCAGTAGTCATTACAGACATATTGTTCTGTTATATGAAATGTAATTGAAACAATTACTGTGGTTTTGGAAAACAAACACAAAATGTATCCCTACATAAAATATGCTGTCCCGACATGGTGGACAAATTTCAATAGAAAATTGTCTTTGTGTGCACAGTTAGAAAGTGTTACATGTTTTTCTTCAACTTCTACAAAACTGAAGCAAAACGAAAGCATTGCATTTATATTTTTGTTTAGGATGTTGAATAAATTGTAAAAAAAAAATGTAGAGGCCAGTTTGGATATAGTTGATGCCTAATTAATTTTATTTCTAAATGTATATACTTTAAATTATAAGCGGCATTTGTGTGACTCGTACTCTCTTTACAAATGATAACATGAATTTTGGTTATGGTTACATTTTTATTTATTATTGTTCAAGTGTTAATTATTGTTTTGGGTGGAGTCATAGATTATTCTCGTTTTGTCTGTGAGGATTGTCAAGGCACCCTGCCAAAACAGTTTCTGACCATGACGTTAAGTGTGCAGCTGGATCTGTCGCGTGAGACATCTTTTGAACCAGTAAATAAGAGATTCAACTCAGCTTCTATGAGTACAGAAAATCCTTCATGAAGTTTAAATGTGGACATGCGTCAAAACCAGTACACCCCAGCAGTCCAAATGATGGTTTAAGCACTAAAACCCCAACTTAAACTGGGAGAATAAGAGGAAAATAGTCACTACATTTGGTTAAGATTCTGAACAGCCCAGCGTTTATTTTAGTAATGCGATTAAATAGCCTATCCCCTTTTGAGTGGAACTCCAAATTTAGAGTTCTTTCTGTGCTCTTAGTTTTTAAAAATTATCCTTATTGTATGAGAATGCATATAAACAAATATGGACAAATATATTGAGTTAAATCGGTCCTTATTAAAGGTGTGTAGGTAGTTTAATATTGCTTTATTCAGTTAGATGTAATATTCCTATTACCTTGTGCCTCTTTGGGGGTGATAGCCGCTAATGGTGGAAGAATATTGCATCACTCCAGACTTAATTTTAGCAAAGTAGCTGAACAAGCTCATCAGCATGGGTGAGACGATAACTGTTAAACACACTCGGCACACAGTAATGTTTCATTGTTGTGAAATTTAGGATGGTGCTGTCTTTTGTCTTCCTGTGCAGCTAAAGATAGATGCATCAATGCCATCATTTTTCAAAGTTGCTCTTTGACTGTTGTCCAAAACATAAAATCCAACTGTGTTCGAGGTGTTTTTGTAATGGGCTACAGCTCATTTATTTTAGGGCAGTTCAGAAATTCTTGGATTCTACATAGTATCTTAATTTCCTCAGGCTGGAATTTCATTATTGTATCTTGCTGCTTAGTTTTTTAATTTTTGAAAGAATAATGGTATCTCTTCTCCTTTCTGTAGTTCGATGTGTCCAAGCTTTCACCGGAAGAGAAGTGGAGGTCAGTGTCTTTGCCACACACTCAAAGCATTACGCTTTCATTTTTGTAACATTGTAGAGCTGGCTCTGGAATGCATTTTGAAGCTGATAAAATGTAATCACTGTGTTGATAGTTTAGTGGAAGTTCCTAGTCTTGGAATAAGATACTTTAGTGTGCATAGTTGCTTAATGTAGTGCTTTGCTTGAAGTAAGTAAACTTTTTGCCATCAGATGTGTATCGTTAGGTGAGTTTTTTTTTTCCTCACAGGGTGGAGCATGCCAGAATGCATGCCAAACACAAAGGCCATGAGGCCATGCACGCAGAGATGGTTCTGATCCTCATTGTCACCCTGGTCATCGCACAGCTAGTCCTTGTGCAGTGGAAACAGAGACATCAAAAGTCATACAATGTAAGGCACAAACGTTTGAAAATGACATAAGTAGAATAGGTATAATTCAAACAAATGTTGCCAGGATTGGAAGGATGCTGTCATGTACTCTTATCAGTTGTGTACTTTGTGACTGTAGTTGTGTTTTCTGTGTTAAACAGAAAATATAATCTTGCCTCAAAAGAATTCAAATCGTGACATCATGTGTCATGTTGTTTGGTTATGATGGCTCCTTTTATTGCTCTGTGAACATGCATCTTTTTGCACGTGCCCTCTGCTGTCTTGTAGCTGGTAACTCTGTTCCAGATGTGGGTAGTTCCTCTCTACTTTACTACCAAACTCCACTGGTGGAGGTTTCTGTCCACGTGGTTCATTTTCTCTGTCATCACAGCCTACATCTCCTACCGTGCCACTCGCAAGCCCCTGGCTTGCACCACACCAAGGTAAAAAAAAAAAAAAATATATCTTCAAAACATCTGCTTCTCCAGTCAGAGTGAACTCTCCATAATGTGTTGGGATTTCCTCTAACACATCTTTTCTCATTTTTTTCATCTGAAGGTTGGTGTATAAGTGGTTCCTCCTCCTGTACAAGATCAGCTATGCTACCGGCATAGTCGGCTACACTGTCGTCATGTTTACACTTTTTGGTATTAACTTAATATTCAGGTATGTATTGTTGTATCAGTCAATGCTAAACCAAGAAAAACATGAAAACCCTCTGTAACACAGGAATAATTATCTTTTTTCCACTAAATTAATTTTCACTTTAGAAAAATATCTGCAAATTGCAGCCATTTTGTTTTGACACTTGGCTGCCACTAGGTGATGCTGTTTTTCCTCTTATGTAAAACATTTCTCCTTTTTTTAAATTGTTCAAAAGGATAGTTGGTTTTTGCTACAATAACATAACCCAGAGCAGACTTCTGAGAGATACTCCATCAAGCAGATATACTGAAAAACCAGAGCGTTCCCATTCTGAATTGAATGAAACTCCGGGCTTTATTTGCAGTCACAGACATCATTTGAACTCTGAGTTACTACGACGTCTGACTCTGTGATCTGACAGAATATCTAATCTCTGTTTTTGTTCAGAAAGACATCATGTATTGGAGCATTTAGGAGAGCTGGATTCTAATTGGATATTAAGTTGCTATCTAATGATTTCAAATGATAGAAATATGCATTTTGTAGAATATTCTTGTAATAACATTTGAATAGAGACATGAGCTCAGTTTTATTAAATGCTACACTTCATTCATAAACCTTGAGTTCATATTAAATATGCGGCACATGTACCACACAGCCCCCTGCTGCACTTAGACTGACCCTACATATGTAAGCATTTAAAATTAACCTCTAGTCACATGACAAGTGCGTCATCAAGGACAGCTTCTCTGATTAAGTTGAGAAGGAAGTGAAAGTTTCTCTTCAAGGTTTTTTATCTCGTGCTTGTCATCATTTTGAATTACTCTTTTCAGTTTTATGCTGCTCTTGTTGCCATGGTTTAATTACAGTATAAGGGTCAAACTAGAAACAAAATGTCAAAATGCTTGTCAAAATGTCTTTGGGAGACATGTCCATATACTCGCGTCAGTAACACCAACATCAGCTTTTAATCTCAGCAATCCTGATAGGCAGGGTAAATACATAAATTAATTCTTAATTTACCTGAGCACAGAGCTTTTTTCATGTTACCTGGCTACAACTTTGGTACCTTTCTACACAGTTTACACCCTTTTTACTTGAGGGTACAATTTACCAGTTTTCAAACCAAGTGAATGAAATTATAAATCCTTTTTTTCATCTATAATTTAAAATCAGATAATCTCCCTGATACACTGTAATGAGTCAGTGTGTGGAGAGTGTAAATAACAAGACTGATTCATGAAGCAGACGACTTTATTCACTCTGTCATCAGTCATACACAGGAAAAGCATGTCTCAATACACCATGGGTTCTCCTTTTATACCAACCGCTCATCTCACATTTGCATGACATTTAACATCACAATACATTCATCCTTTCTCACCCCAACTCCTTCTTCCTGCTATCTCACCATGATCTCCCTAGCTGTTGTTCTCCTCTGTTTACCCTCTGCATCCAGTCTGAGATGATTAACCCAGTCTCAACACTGCCCCCCCCCCCCTCCCCAGAATCTCAGACAGAGTTTCAGTCCTCACGTTCTTTTGGTTTCAGTCTCCTCCCATATCTGCTGTAACAGGGGTTTACCACCTCCGCGGCGCTGCTGTGCTGGCGGGGGGCTCCTGGGGGTATGTCTGTCTGTGGGTAGGCCATGGTGAGGGTGGAGGAAACTTCGATTTGCCCGTGTGGCTGCTTTGATGAATCGTTTACCTGGGGAGTTCTCAGTGGGGGTCTTCCACGCCGAGGGGCCCGAGCCAACAGCACTTGCTTGTCCGCCACTACAAAGGCGGGCTTAAGTTTGTCTATGCATATTTTCTCCCGACGACCCCCCAAGTCTAACAAAAAATGTTTGTCCCCTGTTTACAGCACTCTGAATGGGCCATCGTAGGGTGGGCGCAATGGAGGGCGGTGGGCATCGTGCCTGACAAACACAAACGCTGCGTTCTTCAAAGTTTTTGGCACAAAAGGGCATTGAAAACAGTGGTGGGCCGGGCAGCGTGCCTGTGTCTGCACTATGCTGCAAACGCTGAGACGGGCAGCTGTCCGGCGCGGGATTATCTGACAAAAATTCCCCGGGCAGCCGCAGTGGCTGAGAAAAAAACAAGCTCTGCCGGGGAAGCCTCCAAATCCTCTTGGTGCAGAACGCAACCCCAATAAAACCCACGGCAACCGGTCTACCCAATTTGCATCAGTCAGCGAAGCCCTGAGCGCTGCTTTCAGTGACCTATGAAAACGCCCGCATAACCCATTGGCCTGTGGGTTGTACGCGGTTGTGCGATGAATTGCAACACCCAGGCTGCGGGCCGTCACGGACCAGAGGTCGGAAACAAACTGAGGACCCCTATCGGACGTGATATCCGACGGGATTCCAAAACGCGCCACCCATGTCGTCAAAAAAGCGTGCGCCACGACATGGTTGCCGCCAGCGGGACTGCTTCTGGCCAGTGTGTGGTGCGGTCCACCTCTGTCAGAAGGTGCGTGCACCCCTGCGATGGCGGGAGGGGGCCCACGAGGTCCACGTGAACATGGTCGAACCTCTTAGCCGGTATACGAAACGGCTCCAAAGGAGCCTTGGTGTGTCTGTGTACTTTGGCTCGTTGGCACGCCACGCAGGCTGCAGCCCACTCTTTCACTTGTTTGCGCAGGCCTGGCCACACGAACTTTGCTCCCACCATTTTGACTGACACGCGCACTCCTGGGTGCGCCAGAGCGTGAACTGACTCAAACACGCGGCAGCGACGGGGACCACCGGGCGCGGGCGTCCCGTGGAGACGTCGCAGATTAGGG